>JAJJWX010001388.1:0-1200000 GCA_023529315.1 Papaver bracteatum
TCACCGGTGCGCCATTTTCACTCCGCTTTCGCACTGTTTCTGCAATCTTGCATCACCAATTCTTCCATCTACAGCTGCATACTCCAGTTCCTTCCACCTCATTCACAGCCAAGATGGCTATATCCTGCAACTCTTAGTCATTTCAACCATTCACCTGAACCTAAACTGCTCTTCACCTCCATTCTTAACTGCAATGCATTGACCAACCTACAAGTGCACAAGCTCAGTGTATCCACTTCTCTGCTGCAACTGCGGCTCTTTCATCACCTGAGTTCAAACCGACTCAATCTCCTCCTTTTCCATCATACCAACACACAGAAGCTACTCCTTCTCAGCTCTTTCACCAAACTATCCAAACCACCATTCCAAAATTCCTTCTGCAACTGCAATACTCGATTCATGGCCAACCTCCACTTCAAACCTACAATTTGAGCCCATCACCACAGATGCACCTCTCATGTAATAGCAGCACAAACATCTCAGTCTTCCACCACTACTTCATAGTTCACCTCCTGCATTTCATTTGCATATCACTCCTTCATCCAACCATCACCAGCTTGACGGCAGCTCTAGTTCAATCCAATACCGGTTACTCTTCATACACATCCATCTGAGCCATGGCTAACTAGCTTCCTACTTCCCTGGAAACAGTCCATAAGCAATGTAAACTCCTCCTCTAGCTGACAACTCCATTCAACTCCCTGAGTTACCCATAACCAGCTCCACCAACCAATCAGTTCCCATATTTCAGACCTTGAACACCACCATTTGATCCAAGCCATGACCTCCATTACTAGATTGCACCTGCCATAACCTTTTAGCCTCAATACTAGAAACCACCTTGTCCTGTAACTTCAACAGCTGCAATGACCTAACATTCATCTATAACTCCTCCTTGTACTGAACTTCTCAAGCCACCAGTTGCAATCTCATAACCCCATCACTTCACTGCAATTCCATGAGCAACAGCACAGTAAATTACTAGCATCAAACCACCTTCTTCATTCAACCTTCAACCAGAAACCAACCAAACAACCACACTGAATTAAACTCAAACCTATCATCTTTTTACTGTTCCAACAGCATCAATATTGCAGACCATTTTAGCTGCGAAGCAACAGCACAATACCCATTTGACTCTCGACTTCAACCTATGAGTTCAATTGATTGCAGCCACCTTAACCCTAATTTCATCATCAATTACGACAACCCATTCTTCACTTCAGCTCAAACTCTTTCTTGACCACAAACAGAAGCTCTCAATTCTCCCCCTCAATCCATTTTCTCTGAATTCCTATGTAGCTATCTCGTCTAGTTACAAATCCCATTACAGATCCACTCATCACAAATCCAACTCCAGCAATAGAAACTTCTTCTTCATCTCACCCTTTTTTCTAAATTCTCTGTCTTATACCACCACTACTTCAGTAAACACCACCAGCTCCACCTCATACCCATCAATTCATCTCTTCCGATCCCTGGTAGTTGACCAACAGTTGCAGCAATTCACGGCAACAACAACACACATCAGCAGTGGTTGCTTTTCTTTCAGCTGCTAATGATTGAATGAGAGACATGGTTTCTCAATTTAGGGTATGGATTTAAATGCCCCACTATTAGACACCCCAGGCTGGATAAGGGCAATCCGGAAATATTAAGCTTGTCGGTTCTGAATAACCGATAGCTTAAATCTTTGCTCAACTCAACTGTCAGTTCTGGAAAACTGACAGTACATTCTTTCGTTCCTTCGCTGCGCGACCTTGGCCCGTTCCAAGCATAGCTCACATGTGAATTGGCCTTTATGCTCCGATTGAGTGCTTTCTTCATCTTTCGCTCCAAATGACTCCAAAACACCTATAAACTAAAAAGTAATCATAAGATACATAATTTACACGAAAACATAGCAAAGAAAGCATAAATACTAGATATAAAATTAGGTGTTTATCACACCTATTAAGTGGTTATACCTAGAGGTTGTGCAAGAGCCAATACTTTGTGGGCGCTCGAGTTCTTGCATATGAATCCTGCTCCTGCTATTCCGGGGTTACCTCTAGTTGCACCATCGGTATTTATTTTATACCAGTCTGGTGTTGGGATACTCCAACCCACATGAATGGTTGTAGTAGATCTTGATAAGATTGTTGTCAATCTTCCAGGACTGTCCCCTGGTATAACTGGTAGGAAGGTCGTTTTTTCCCATTCAAATTCGTGATGGAGTGCGAAAGAATTTGCTAGGATTTCGTCTTGGGTGGACTACTTCTGATTGAAAACGAGATCATTTCTGGTATTCCATATAGACCAGAAGAGGAAACAACAACATGTGATGGAATATGTATTATCTCGAGTTTGAAGTAATTAGGAAATTGTTGTTTGGAGGTTTATGATAATTGGGTGGTGGTTCCCTTCGGAATGGTTTGCTGATATGCGAAGAGATTATGGAAGTCATTGTAGTGATATGAGTCAGAGCTGTAGTCTTGCAAGTAAGCTACATTTGTTGCCAATGGGATTTGTGGTTGTGCAAGGTCATTATGGCGCATCATGAAATGGCATGTGCAATGGCCTTGGCCAGAATTAACTTAGACTAGTCAGATGCTGACTCTCAATCATCTACCTGGCTGACTCTCAATCATCTACCTGGCTGACTCTATAACTCAACCTGACCCGGTATTGACTCAGTTGACTTTTCGAGTTGACTTAGTTGACCCGAGTTGGATCATTTGACCGGTGGCCGGTTGTGACTTTTCAGGTGTCGGATTTCGACTTATTTCCGGCGATAAACCCAGTTTTCCGGCGATGGATTTTGGACATAATTTTACACGGGTTTTATCACACATGGGCTTGGTGGACCACTTGGAGATGGGTTTTGAGAATACCTAATATTGGAAGGAGTATTCTTTATGGAAATTGAGAAATATATAAAAGAGAAGACTTTTCTCTAATACATTATCTCATCTTCTACTTTTGTTCTAAGGTTTAGAAACATGATAGGCTTTCTCTTCCTTCTTGTTATGAACTCCATGAGCATGAGTACTTAATTTTCTTTTGGTTATGGATTAGTTGGATTTCACATAGCATGATTCTTTGATTAAATATCAATTCTAGTTATTGTTAAAAAGCATGTTTGTGAATGAAAACGAGATCCTTAACCAATATCTCTTCTATTTGATTTGTTTGCTTATTTCTTTCTTTGCTTTTATATTTGTTTGCTTTATTAAAAATCAGAAAAATTCCCCATGTTATTTATAGGAAAACCGAAAATATATTGACAACCTAGTCCTCTCTGTGGGAACGATCCTTTCTTGCCCTTGATATATTTATATTTTGAGTAGTGAGAAAGTGTAATTTATTTTTGACGCCTACGACATCGATCAAATTTTGGCGCCGTTGCCGGGGAGGCAGCGGTTGTCACTTGTTTTTGGTTTCTTATTTTTTGTTTTTGTTTTTCTTATTCTTTGGTTCTTAACCTTGTTTTGAGAACTCTTGTTTCAGGTACCATTCTATGGACGAAGCATATTGGAACAATGGGTACGGTTATCAACCTCAACAAAATTATGACAACTATCACCCTTGCGGGGAATACAATCAAAACCAATCCTTTGGTTATGGTCAATATTCTACGTAACCTTTGAGTTATTCTCATACACATCAACCTTTTTATGGTAGGTATGTAAGTGAGCAATGTATGCGTGTCATAACCACAACAAATTAATTAATATTTTACTACCTAATTAACAAGTAATATAGGGTAGTCAAGATCGATCCCACGAGGACCAAGAGATTATAGTTGTCTTATAATGTCACAAAAAGGGGGGTATTGGTTCAAGATTTTAAAGGCAAAAGAAATAAACAAAGTAATTAAAAGTGTAAGTTGAATTCAATAAGAGAGAATAGATCAAGGAATCCTTCTTCACTGCAAAACAATGATTAAAGTTATGTTCTTTTCCACTTTTTATTAGTCATAGATTATCACCAACCGTAGGATAGCAGGTTCGCTTAGCTAACCCTAAAATTCCTTATTTCACCGAGTAACAAGTCCGCTTAGTTATCAGATTCTATTCAAAAGAACCACCTTGAGGTTCGCTTACAAGATGTAATTCCCCGAACGCATTAAGATTTATGAATTTAGGTTAAGTACTAGTAGTTAGACTCGGTTCGCTTGGTCCAATTTCTAGCGTTGTTTTCACACACAATTTCTCCACGGAATCCCTCCGCAAGGTCTTGTGTTTTCTACTTGTGTAAAGAGTCAAGAAACTATTACATATTCACTAACTTTCACTAGCTTTAGATTAAATTAACAAATCAATTTAGCGTGCACTCCAAACAACCTATCAATCAATCATAAACATTAATATTAATAAAAACAAACGATAATCATATGAAAAACTTCAAAGTAGAATTGAAACAAAAACTCAAACCATATGTTAAGAGTTAGGAATTCATCCTCAATCAATAAGAAATTTAGCTACTCATAGTTTGGAGTTCACACAATAATAATAATAATTAAGGAAGAAAGAAAAAATTATTGAAAAGATGATGGTTGCTCCTTCCTCCAATCCTTGTGCACTTTAACTCCTTCTCCAAAGTAGATGTGTGTAAAAGTTGTAGAGAACTCCTTTATTTATAGGCTTCAATACTCTCCATATCTTTGTAGGAAAAGAATCCACATTCCATAAGAACACCACTTTCCCAATTTGAGTCATATTCCAATTTCTAGTCCAATTCTCCAAAACGTCATAGTTTTCATCCAATTCCCAATTCTAAGTCTTCACACACATGAGAGAAGTCTGCACAAAATTCTGCATTTTTTCTCACCGGAAAACTGGATTTTTGGCCGGAATTCATCACCGCCGGCCACCTGAAAATTATGTCTGTCGGCGGAATATTCCGTCAGTCCACCGTTAGGACTAACGGTCAAACATGTCAACCGTCAGTCAAAACAAAAGTCAAAGGAGGGGAGTCAGCCGAGTTAGCTGTCTTATTCAGGGCTGAGTCGCCAAGCTGGGTCTATAGCTGGATCGGTCATCGCCGGTGCCGAGTTGACCCGCCGGAGGGGAAATTTGGCCGAGTTCTGTCTGTTTACAGGACTTCCCATGCCAAATTCAGGCCGATCTAATGTCTTATTTCCTGCTCAATCCTAACATTCAACTATTTCACTTCAAGACAGCACATCTATTCATTCAATTTCTACTTCAATCATCAACTCATTAACTCAAACCATCATTCCAATCTCTGAGTTCTTCCACAACTATTCTCTGAACCGCAGAAAAACCCTAAATTCATCTCCATTTCGGCAACTACCATAAACCCATCTTCCAATTCGAGTCTCAGATGCTACCAAGGTCTTTCGAACTTGTATTCACTGTCTCTGAACTCCAAAGTCCGACTGCAAACCACCTCCGTTAGAACCCATCTCCGATCATAGCAGCAGATCCACATCTATGAATTTAACACAGATCCCCTTTTTAGCTCTCGAGCATCAACAACATTGACTGTTTCTTCTCATTCCCAACTCTTCTCATATGTTGATTCCAACAAAACCCGCAGATCCCCTTCTTCTCATTTCTGATTTCACAGCAGAACCCTAACTGCTCTCGATTCGTCTTCTCAAGTCATCACCATCTCTTCTAATTTTCAGATTGGGCTCAACCCCATCTCTAATCTTCCATTAAAGCACCAAATCCTTACTGCAACTGCAACTAACTCGAAACCCATTTCTTCAATTTCATCACCTCCCATCATTTTCTTTAATCAACACAAACTCGAACTCATCTCTCGATCTGTTGAGCAGACACACAAATTTGTCTTTTCAATTTTTGATTTATCTCGGACAGAACTGCTGCTCTTCTCAGTTTTAGGCATAAATGATTGAGAAGAGAATGTTTCTCGATTTAGGGTTAGGCATAGGGTAGGATGGTACACCCCAGGGATAACAACCACCCCAGACTGGGGTGCTTAATAATAGGTGGTCATCTGATAGGGGCTAACCAAGTTGGCCATCCCTTAACCTCAGCTGGCCTTTGTTTAGTACTCCTCCAATTAGAGTTGCCCCTTAACATTATCTGGTCTCCAGATAGTGTTCTCCCCTGAAATGACAGATTTGCCCTTTTTGCTCAATTTTGGTGATTTCTCCTTATTTTCGTCCGTGCGACTCCAGAGTACCTAATAGCTCAAAAACACACTTAAAATAAATAATTTACAAGAAAAATAGCAAAGAAAGAATAAACTACTAGATAGTTAATTAGGTGTATTCTACACCTATCAAGCAACACAAGGAGGGGAGACTAGTTGTACTCTTATTCATATATCTTCGAGTTTGGTAGATGAGATGCAACAATTTATGGTCAGCATGGAGTCAGTTTGTAGACAACCAAGCATGGAACCAGTTTCATCGACCGAATATGCTCCTAGTATGTTTGGCCCAATTTGTGATCGTAGTTATGATCATTCACCCATTCAAAGGGAAGATAATTGGCCTAGCAATACTGAAGTAAGTAATTCTAATTTTTCTTTGTCGAATGAGATTTACCAACAAATGGAACGTTATTTTCAAAATTTGAATGGATCACTCCAAGTTTAAGATAAGGCATTGAAGAATACAAAAAGGACATGCAAAATTATGCGAAAGACCAATCTTTGGGAAGTGTTAGCCAATCTTATGTCAACTATGATAGTGACGATGACTATGAAAATACATCGCTTGAACCAATTTGTGGTGACATCCCCGAGGAGTATACAATGAAGTCTTTTTGCGATCAAGGTGAAGTTGAAAAGGAATATGATGACACTAGTGTAGCTTACTCAAGCATTTATCTTTATAACGATCAAAAAGCTATTCAAAAGGTAGAGCTTGAGGATGATGCAATGAGTGTTCTAAAAATCTCCTTATGGTGAGACTTGAATCCGCAGTGGAGTATGTACCTTGTAACAAAAAGGAGTATGTACCTTGCAACAAAGAAGAGTATGTTGAGAATGTAATTGTTATGACCAATATTATGGAAGACCCAATTGAGCTTGCAAAGGATTGTAATGAAGATGTTGATGTCGAGACTTTGGTTAAGGCAAAAACGGACGAAGAATGGTTGCAAGGTTTGATAGAGGACCGTGATATACAAGAGGTGAATAATTCACTTGAGTTTTTCAAGGATGAAGAGGATTCCGTGATACAAGAGATTGTGATAGGTTTTTCTAACCCTTTGCATGTTGTTTCTTATCCTTTACTTCTTATTGGTTTGAATGTATGTGCTTCGAGAACATTGTTAAATGACTTTGTTTCTCGATTTCCTCTGTTAGAGAAACTTTATTCTCATACTATGAAGGTTTTGGATCAAGAAACCATGGAAGTACCCGATTTCTATGTTCTTTATACACTTCCAAGTGTGGACAAGAATAAGTGTGGGGGGAACTTTTATCGGTTAATAGCTTCGTTTCTGTTTTATATTACTAATATTTGTGTGAAGCTAGTGTTTGAAAAACAGGTGCTATGGGTGGATCCCCAAATTTTCAGATTGTTAATATATGGGGAATGAATCTTACAAGAAGCTAAGTCGGGCCGTCGACTTTAAAACAAGCGCTAAGTGGGAGGCAACCCACCGGTTTTTTATTTCTTATCCTTTTTTTTTTTTTTCCTTTGTGTTTCATTTATTTATTTTTCTTGTTCCATATCATATTAGGATTTCCCACCTTGACTTTACTAGGACGATTCAATTACATTGAGGACAATGTAAGGTTTAAGTGTGGGGGAATGGTTAAGCATATATTTAACCAAAAAAAAATTGCATAAAACCTCCAACTTGTAGAGATTTTAGAGTCACTAGCATCCTTCTAGGTATGTTTACATAGAGAATTTTGACCGACATAAATGAACTTGGAAGTGTTAGGGAACTACATTCAGATTTCTTACGAATTGGAGTGTTAAATAATGGATTTAATCATGCCGGTGATGCAAATTAGGAGCAGGGAGAAATGCATTATTAGAGATGTTGATCAATCATTAGTAGAGACTACCCATTTTCATATCAACTAAGGCACCAACCATAAATTCTTCCATGACTAAAGAGCTTCTTTTGAGTGTGTGTCACCGTACGTTAATTCCGGGTAGAATGGTGAGCTACCCAACTTCGCACCAATTTCAACACTATTTTTGATCTCTTGAGTGCTAATTTTTGTCAATCATGAGGGTGACATCTATGGATAAAAGCCTCCTTCTTGTAATTCGATTTGCAGTTAGCACCATTCTCTCTCTCGACAACAACAGGTCCATAGAAACACCACAATTATCAACAAGGAGCGACATCAAAATCTACAAGGAAAGTTGAAGATGTTCAAGGTTTACAAGCAACAACGGAACAAGAAAAGAGCAAAATTCATATTCAAGTAAAGAAACATACAATGAGCAGATTTTTACATATATGTTGAAGACTTACAATACAATGAGCATAATTATATATCCAAGTGGAAGACTTATTTACAAGAGCGAAGAAAGTCAAAAGGTGAGAATTATTGAAGTTTATGATTTCGAGACGATACAAGTTGTGAAGAATCAAGGGTAAAGTACTTTTCCACAGCCATGGTTTGTTTTATTTTTCACTTTGTTTTGTATTTTGTTTCTCGTCTTGAAAAAAATATAAAAAAAAATGAGACAAGAGAAATATCTATTATTGTGTTTGTTTGTTTTATTTAATAAGACATGGGGAAGGAAAATCTATAATGAAGTTTCAAACGACAAGGATTTTAAGGAAAAAGGTTACAAATTGTCAAGGATTTACAAAGTTCAAGAATTTATCATCAATAGTTGAAGCCGAAGACCAAGAAAATGAGGAGCGGAAGACGTTTCTATTGGATTCCGTGAGATTGGTGTTATCATAATTGGCAATCGGATGTGAAGGTGAGTAAGTAATCTCATCCTCGATAATAGTAGTTGATTTCCTTTCTTAGAGATCGTTAGAAAAATGGTTTTTCAAAATGTTAAAAGATGTGGGTTTTTCAAAATATTTCAGAAGTTATCCTTCCCATCATTTAACGTGTTGCAGGAATTCTCTCTTCATTCCTACCTGCGCACATGTGAGACCCATAAAAAAAAGCCGTCTTTTTGAGTGCAATTTCATAAAACCCTTTGGTGAGGCAGAAGTCGAGGCGAAATGATTATTGATCGTTTCTCAAACACGCATTTCTCTCATTATGGTGTGGTTATTTCTCACTCAAGATTTAAGAATGAATATGTTCTTTGGTATTTCTAACTTCTTATTACTAGCATGCATAATTTATATGTCCTCATAGCTCTTTGGATGCTTGGGACGCTGGAACGCTTTGAAGTTGGAGTAGGTTTTGTGGGTATATCTCTAGTAAGCCCTCACGAGACTATAACTCGTCCACTAGGGACACCTAGGGGTTTAAAGGCTTGTTATTTATGCTAAAAGTGATCGTAGCCTCGATGACACGGAGTTGTAAGTATGTTTTAGAATTGTTTGGTTTGATTTGCTCGAGGACTAGCAAAGTCTAAGTGTGGGGGAATTTGATAGGTGTAGAATACACCGTATTTACTATCTAGAGTTTATTCTTTCTTTGCTATTTTTCTTGTAAATTAGGTATTTTACGCGTGTTTTTGAGTTATTAGGTACTCTGGAGTCATACGGAAAAAAATAAGAAGAAATCATTGAATTTGAGTTGAAAGGGAAAAAATGTCATTTCACAAGAAAATACTATTGGGAGCCTGGATACAGTTAAGGGGAAACTTTTGTTGGAGGAATACTAAAACTAGCCAGTTGAGGTTAAGGGACACCATTGGGTGGCCATATCTATGCACATCGGGGTGCAAATAGCCATCCCATACTTAAGACCTAAACCTAGTCGAGATAAATCAGTTTCTCAGTTCTTCCCCAAATTCCATACAACAGCCAAGAACAAGAAAGAAGGAATTGATGATTAAAATCAAGAGAAATTGGTGAGCAGATGAAAGAAATGAGTGTGGTGGGCGAGAGAGGATTCTGATGTTGCTAAGCATAGGGAATAAGAACTCATGACCACTGTAATGGTTGATTTGAATGATTGAAGTTAGGGTTTTGGTTTTGTTGAGATTCAAGGGAGTTTGAATTCGAGAATCAGCTGACGAATCAAGAGATGGACTGATGGTTGTTTGGTAGTGATTGTTCATGGAAATTTGAGTCTGCTGCTGCTAACAACAGTGAGAATGAAGAACTGGTTTGATTGAATTGGAATTTGGGGTTCTGAAGATTAAAAGGAACATGGATCTGAAAGTGGTTTGAGATGAATCAGGAATATGGGTTTGTCTCAGGTTCAGGTTAACATCGAAATTAAGTTGTTGTTGCTGTCGAATTTGGAGAGAATTTTGGTTGGGTATGATACATGAATCTGCTGCCATGAAAGAAGCAAATGGTGGTCTGAGGTTTCAACGAATTCTCACTGTATGCAGGTGAATTTGATATGGGTCAGTGATGCAGGAATGAAGATGATGTTGTAACTCTGTTGAGCTGCAATGGTATTGAGCTAACAGTATGATGTGCTTGTGCTGGTGGATTTGGTCAAGTTAAGATGTAATGAAGAAAATAGAGCCAAAGTTGCAGGTGAACGATGAGGACAATGGTGATGTGTCAAATTGAGTATGCAGAATGGCTGATGGTTGTGAACGGTTGTAGCGCAGTTCTGATGAAATAGCAGGTGAAGATTAAATGGATATTGGGGATGAGAGAAGTGCTGCTGATACATGAGATGATTAAAATGGATTAGAGGGTTGGAGTTGTGTGTTTGTACTCGGTTGCAGTTTAAAGAGATTATGGAGCTATAAGTGGTGACTGTGGTTTGAATCCGTAGCTGCTAGTCACGGTTGGAGGAAGAAGTGGGTCTGGAATGCAGGTAACTGAAATGCAGAGAAGATGCAGAAACTGAAGGAACTACAGAGATGAAGTTGCAGAGTGTTCAAGGCTAGTTCTTCTAATGAATTTGCGGTTGCAGCAGGGATTCGAGTCGAATCAGGAGACTAAAAGATGGTGATGAAGCCAACTGATTGGAGTATGAGAAAGGTCGTGGTCATGGTTGTTCGCAGTTGCAATTTAAAATGGAGAAGGAACTGATACTGTAGCAGGATGATGGTATTGGTTTCCAATGGACTAATGAGTATGCTCGGTGGTTTATTTCGCAGAGCAGTCTAGGTTCAGGTGAATGGTTGCAATGACTGTAAGTATTGGAGGATGGCTCAAGTGGTAATGTGCCACTGCGGTAAATATTAAGATAAGTGTTGCGCAGGAGCTGGTGGATGATGATGGAGATGGCTGAGGTTAGAGTTCAGGGTGGTGATGGCCAAAGAACTGAAGTGCAATGGGATTGTGGTGGAGTTTGCATATTGTGGAAGTGATAGTAGTGGTATGAGGCAGAGCTGCAGTCTTTCAAGTAAGCTACATTTGTTGCCAATGGGAGTTGTAGTTGTGCAAGGTCATTATGGCGCATCATGAAATGGCATGTGCAATGGCCTTTGCCAGAATTAACTTAGACTAGTCAGATGCTGACTCTCAATCATCTACCTGGCTGACTCTCTAACTCAACCTGACCCGTTGTTGACTCAGTTGACCCGAGTTGGATCATTTGACCGGTGGCCGGTTGTGACTTTTCAGGTGCCGGATTCTGGCTTATTTCCGGCGATAAACCTAGTTTTCCGGCGATGAATTTTGGACATAACTTTACACGGGTTTCTCACACATGGGCTTGGTGGACCACTTGGAGATGGGTTTTGAGAAGACCTAATATTGGAAGGAGTATCCTTTATGGAAATTGAGAAACATATAAAAGAGATTACTTTTCTCTAATACATTATCTCATCTTCTACTTTTGTTCTAGGGTTTAGAAACATGATAGGCTTTCTCTTCCTTCTTGTTATGAACTCCATGAGCATGAGTACTTAATTTTCTTTTGGTTATGGATTAGTTGGATTTCACATAACATGATTCTTTGATTAAATATCAATTCTAGTTATTGTTAAAAAGCATGTTTGTGAATAAAAATGAGATCCTTAACCAATATCTCTTCTATTTGATTTGTTTGCTTATCTCTTTATTTCTTTTATATTTGTTTGCTTTATTAAAAATTAAAAAAATCCCCCGTGTTATTTATAGGAAACCGAAAATATATTGACAACCTAGTCCTCTCTGTGGGAACGATCCTTTCTTGCCCTTGCTATATTTATATTTTGAGTAGTGAGAAAGTGTAATTTATTTTTTACGCCTACGACAGCGATCATTCTTCCTCTGGAATATCATCAAAAGTGGAGAAATACGCCTTGTTGCACTTCTGAGTTTTTCTGCTGGGACAATGTTTTGCGATATGTATGAAACTACGTCACTTGAAGCATTGTACTTCATCATTACCCTTCTTATGGCAAAATGATAATTTATCAGGAACACATTTATTAATAGATAAGATGTTCTTATATCGTTGCGCTAGAAGCACAATAGTTGAGTCAAGCTATATTTCAACAGGTACCTTGTCATTTTGGCAATGTTTCTCAGTATGATTCTTCAGCATAATTTCTCTATCAAAGATCTTTAACTTTCCCACAAGAGAGCTTTTAGAAAGTACAGAAAGATCATTTCCTTCTATTATGTCATGTTTCTTAGACTCGTATCTGGATGGTAACGATCTGAGAATTTTGCATACTATTTATTTTTCAGGTATAGCCTTTCCAAGAAAAAAAGATGCATTAACAATTTCGGAAAGTTTAGAGTTAAACTCCTCGAAAGTATCGTTATCATCCATTTTGAGGTGTTCCCATTCAGATGAAAGGGAAAGAAGTCTAGCTTTTTTTCAGAATCATCTCCCTAGAATACAGTCTCAAGAATATCCTATGCTTCTTTAGAAGTTCTACAAGCCATCACATGATGTAGAAGATCATGACTAACTGCATGTATGATGGCATTCAAACCATCAGAATTCTGCTTTGCAATAATCCTTTCTTCATGAGTATACAACGCTAAACGTTCGAACTCTGTTTCTGAATAATCCATCGGTTATTGATATCCGTCTTCGATTAATAACTAGGTATTAAAATCTCGGGAGTGAAGAAAAGCTTTTGTTAGAGCATAGCTCGGTTGAACCCACCAAGCGTTGGTATGTCAAGTTTGTTCGTTATATTTTAGTGAGCCAAAACTCATTTAAAGAGTCGCTTGATTATGTACTAGGGTCAACTTCGTATAGGTTATCTTGAAAGTACTAGGATATGATACATTACAAGTATTGCGAAGACTTGAAGAAGTGAATAAATAGGGAGCTATAACGACAACATCATCCTTCTACTTAAGTTTAGTGATATTTGACTTGAACTGTTTCATTCCCTGGTGTATCTTTCAAGTCGTGCATATTGAAAATATAGCTGCGAAGCATGAATGATTACACTATAGTTAGACATAGTATTAAGTAATACAATATGAGATTTATTGCTTAACCATTAAACTTTGTATATAAGACATCGACATAATCGTTTGAATGCTATTGTGATTATGTATGGGTATAAGGTAAAGATTTCATCCTAGGAAACAATGTTTTACATTTGTTTAAAGGAAGTAAATTCATGAACTTGTTTTATGAATCGAAAGGTAAATCGCTAGGCATATTGGTATTGTTATTCATTGCATATCTTTTGAACTACCAATATGTGTGATTAGTATAACCGCTCATGACTTGTTTATATTCTTGGTAAAAATATTCACGAAGGCCTGACTTTTGTATTGGTAAGACTTTTATTAGTGATACCGATATTAAGTAATCATATGAGATGGTATGATCGATTTAGTGTTATTGGTATGACCGACTCTGGGTAAAGGGGAATCGATCTTAATAAGAGGTGCAACCTATCACAAAGGGGAATCGATCCTTATATGAGGTGTATCAACTTTTAAGTAGAAAGGGGAACCGATCCTATGGACATGTGCAACACACTTTTAGGCAAAGGGGAACAGATCCTATGGACATGTGCAACAAGTACAAGTTAGATACCATATATATGTGGGAACCAATCCTAGTACCTAGTCAACCGAATTTATAGAAAGCTAGTGTGACTAAATCTAGTACCCACATGGAGGTAGAACCGTGAAACCCATGTTTTTTGGCGATTGAGTGTTCCTGATCAATCACGTAGTTCTTGAAAGTCAGATGAACCAATTCTAAACTTGTTTAGAAGTGTGGAAAATCGGTTTTAAGATTGTAAGTATGAAAGAGGACTTACAAAGTAAAGATGTCGACATACTTTGAACATGTGCAGTAATGCTTATCTTTTATGGTTCAAACATATTTCTTAATAGCTAAAGGAAAAATCTTGGATCGAAAAATAAATTGAGAATCTTTTATTTAAGGTTTTTAATTTTATTTTTGGAAAATGAAATTTGGTAATGTGCATTTACTAGTTGGAGATTTTCTAAGAGATTTTCAGTCAATGTTTGGACAAAGCATTTCCAGGAATTATGGAAACCGAATTTGGAATATATTGCATATCTTGGAAATATTTTCGGTTTTGGAAATTCCTTGGTGTCCAAACTTCCTTGTCTATAAATATCAAAGTTTGCATTTCGAGCAAATTAATCCTCAGAGCCAGCAAAACTACCTTAGTTGTGTTGTTACTGGTGGAGCCACCTATTCGGAGAGGAAAGTAACCTAATTAGGCGAAATCCCTTACGACCGCTCATTTTAAAGACTTCTTTGGAATTGAGCAACTTTATAAGTACCGTTGGTGGGAAACTAGATAATTGCGGTTTATCTTTTGTTTTCGATTGATTTGATTGACTAACAGTGGTTGAACTTTGATTGCACCTAGTTTTTTTATGCTTGAGAATCTTCTCTTCTGATATAAGATTCACTCAAACTAGATCGAAGTTTCGGCGGGGATCTTTAGACTGTTTCTAAAGACGTCTTGTGATAATCTATTATTAACAGACTCCGTTTTGTGCATCATTGATCACAAGAGATTCAAGTTGATTGTATGCAGGTGTTTATTGAAGATCTAAGAAGATTTGAAGACAACGAAAACTTTGAATATTTCTGATTTCCTCATAATCTTTGGTGTGCGCAATACTTTTTTCGGTTAAAGAGGATCCAACTATAATCGGTTTATCCTTGTGGTAGATTGGATTGATTAGTTTTGTAGATCGGCATCAATACAATTCTTTGTGATTAAAAGTATTGATTGGAAAATCTTAACAATTACTTTGGTAGTTGTTGATAAGATAGATCTAAGGACCCGACAAAGGATTTTATTGGTTAGACAGAAGATCCTTTGTCCAACTCATATCACTTTTTTTGAAAAGAGTTGTTACCGAACAGATTTGTTGTTCCTTTTTTGTTTGGAATACGAACCAAAGGAATTGTTCCAAGTACGTGACTTATTACAGGTCTAAGGCATGGGAATACAGGCGGAACTAGGTGAACTTTAGGTTTAGTTTCTTGGTCTCAACTATACGAAGTTGGTTTGATTTTTTATAGCGACTTAATCCTGAGAGTATTCAATTCTGGACTAGGTCCCGGCGTTTTTCTGCATTTTTGGTTTCCTAGTTAACAAAATCTTGTTGTGTCTTTTACTTTTCTATTTCCACAATTATAATTGTTTTATTATAATTAGAAGTAAAATACACAAATGTTAATTCTTATTTTACTTGATAGACAATCCCTAGAGTTTGGTTAAGTCCGAACCTATTATCAATTAAATATACTTCGTTGTTGTATTATCTCGATCTTGTATCCATAGTCAATCACACAAGTTATCTTGTTGTCGTATTGTCTCAATCTCATATCCATAGATGATCACATGAAGTGTGAACCGATTAGTTGTATTTTCTCGACTCAGTCCATAGACAATCACTTTCGTAAAAGGACTTATAGGTGGAAAAGTTTTAGATTGAGGTATATTTGGGTACCCTCGTCTTTTCAGCTTTCATAGAAGATTTCCATAATGGGTAGTTCATTCCATTAAATCTTGGCGGTACGTTAACTGAATCACACATTAGATTCATTTTCTTATAGGTTGGATCGTACCAAACACGGATTGTTAGATCTTTTTGTGTTTCCCTGCTCTGATACCAATAAAAAAGACGAGGGTACCCCAATATACCTCAATCCAAAACTTTTCCACCTATAAGTCATTTTCCAAAAGTGATTGTCTATGGGATGAGTCGAGATAATAAACTAATCGGTTCACACTTCGTGTAATCGTCTATGGATACAATATCGAGATAATACAACAACGAAGTATGTTTACTCGAAAATAGGTTCAGACTTAACCAAACTCTAGGGATTGTCTATCAAGTAAAATATGAATTAACATTTGTGTATTTTACTTCTAATTATAATAAAAAAAATTATAATTGCGGCAATAGAAAAGTAAAAGACACAGCAAGATTTTGTTAACGAGGAAACCGCAAATGCAGAAAAACCCCGAGACCTAGTCCAAAATTGAATACTCTCAGAATTAAGCCGCTATACAAAATCAAACCAACTTCGTATAGTTGAGACCAAGCAACTAAACCTATAGTTCACCTAGTTCCCTCAGTATTCCCACGCCCCCAACTTGTAATAAGTCACGTACTTGGAATAATTCTTTTGGTTCGTATTCCAAACAATAAAGGAACGACAAATCTGTTCGGTAACAACTCTTTTCAAACAACGTGATATGTGTTTGACAAAGGCTCTTCTGTTTAACCAATAAACTCCTTTGTCGGGTCCTTAAATCAATCTCTCAACAACTACCGAAGTAATTGTTAGACTATGCAATCAATACTATTAATCACAAAGAAGTATATCGATGTTGATCTACTAAACTAATCTATCCAATCTATCACAAAGATAAACCGATTATAGTTGGATCCCTTTCCAACCGAAACAAGTATTGTGCACACCAAAGATTATGGACCCAAAAAGTCTTCTTGTCTTTAAATCTTCTTTAATATTTAATCAGCACATGCATATAATCAACTTGAATCTTTTGTGATCAGTCACACAAAGAACGGAGTTTGTTAACATTGGATTATCACAAGACGTTTTTAGATCTACAAACAGTCTAAAGATCCCCGTCGAAACTTCAATCTAGTTTGAGTGAATCTTAAATCGGAAGAGAAGATTCTCAAGCATAAAAAACTAGGTGTAATCAAAGTTCAACAACCGTTAGTCAATCAAATCAATCGAAAACTAATAATAAACAGTAATTATCTAATTTCCCACCAACATTACTAATAGAGCTTCTCAATCCCAAAAAGTATTTAAACTGAGTGGCCGTAAGAGATTTCGCCTAATTAGGTTACTTTCCTCTCCGAATAGGCGGCTCCACCAATAACAAATCAACTAGGTAGTTTTGCTGGATCTGAGGATTAGTTTGCTCGAAATGCAAACTTCAATATATATAGACAAGGAATTTTGGACACCAAGGAATTTCCAAAACCGAAAATTCTCAAAGATATGCAATAAACACAAAATCGATTTTCATAACTCTTGATAATGCACTGTCCAAATATTGACCGAAATCCCAATAGAAAAATATATAATCAGTAAATGTACATTACTAATTATTAGTTTCTAAAGATATGCATTTATTTGCTGGAAAATAAATAGCATATAATAACTAAGAAACCTTGAATCAAAGATTCTCAATTTATTTCGATCATGGGATTCTCCTTTAGCTATTAAGGAATATCTTTGAAAAATTAATCATAAGAGCTACTGCACATGTTCAAAGTATGTCGACATCTTTACTTTGCAAGTCCTTTTTCATACTTACAATCTTGGAAATGATTTGCCACACTTCCAAACAAGTTTAGAATTGGTTCATATGAATTCCAAGAACTATGTGATTGATTATCCTATCAAATCACCAATCATGGGTTTCACGGTTCTACCAAAACAAGTTCGGTTCTACCTCAATGTGAATACAGTGCATAGTCACGCTAGTTACCAAAATTCGGTTGACTAGGGACTAGGATCGGTTCCCCATAACTTATGGTAACTACCTGTATTCGGTTGCACATGTCCAAAGGATCGGTTACCAAAAAATTACAAACTTGTTGCACATGTTCATAGGATCGGTTCCCCCATCTACTAAAAACGTGTTGCACCTCTTACAAGGATCAATTTCCTTTTGTAAATTTGTTGCACCTCTTACTAGGATCGGTTCCCCAATGACTAGATAAAAGTTGTTATTTACAAGGCATCGATCATACCATCTTGAGTGATTACTTAAGATCGGTCATACCAATACATAAGTCAGGCCTGGTGAATATTTTTACCAAGATACATAAACAAGTTTATAAGCGGTCATACTAAACACACATATTGGTAATTTAAAATAGATTTGCAATGAATAACAATACCAATAAGCCTAGCGATTTCCCTTTCGATTCACAAAACAAGTTTATGAACGTACTTCCTTTAAACGAATGTAAGTAATTGTTTCCTAGGATGAAATCTTCACTCATACCCATACATAATCACAATAGCATTCATATGATCATGTCGATGTCTTATATACAAAGTTTAATAGTTAAGCAATAAACCTCATATTGTATTCCTTAATACTATGTATAACTAGAGTATCATACATAGCTTCGCAGTTATGTTTTCAATATGCACGACTTGAAAGATATGTTAGGGAATGAAACAGTTCAAGTCAAATATTACTAACCTCAAGAGGAAGGATGATGTTGTCATTGTAGCTCCATATTTTTTTCACATTCTTCAAGTCTTCATGTAATACTTGTAAGTCCCATATCCTAACACTTTCAACCTAACCTATACGAAGTTCACTCTAGTATATAATCAAGCAACTCTATAATTGAGTTTTGCTTCACTAAAATATGACAACCAAACTTGACATACCAACGCTTGGTGGGTTCAACCGAGCTATGCTCTAACACAACTGTTATGTGATAGATTGATTAGAATGGTCCAATGGATACAATGTTTATAATTGTTTTTCTTTATGCACTATCACCATAAGTTACTGACTCGGTGCAACCACATCTTGGTAGAAGTCTAAAATGTAATGACTTCATGTGGGTATCAATAATTCTTATGCTCTTAATACTATGTTCTCCCTACCTATCTAACTCGTAAGCAAGATACGAGAACATGATCCATCATACTTTCTACATAACAAAATAAGATAAGGTTATGCTCTTAGATTTTCTAATTATATAAATTGATATTTAAACTTAACTAATATTTACAGATCTAGTTCGTGACTATAGAGCGCTCCACATATTATTGATCGTTTATTTGTAACAATACCCCTGCATATGGGAAACTGTTTGCGAGTACGTTTAAAAGAAATATATATTTTGTGAAACTCTTTGCTAAAGAAAACGGTTCGAGAACTGTTTTACTTAAAGGGAAACTCTTATGTTTCCTACTTTGAACCAATTTCTAGAAAGAGGTCACAATACCGTCCTTAATTATGGAAGTGCCCCTTGGGTTCACCATATATATATACCACAAACTTGTGTTGGGTTTTCTCATTCAAGTATCTATTGTAATTAATCTTGTATCCCATGTTATGTACCCTGTCTCACGAAAACATGGAAGAATATCTTGGGAATAATTGCAGTGGTATTTGGTCGAAAGGGAAGAAGAAATGAACTCTAGTAGAAGATGAAGTTGGAAACTCTAATATTGCTGAGGAACATCCTGATGTGAATTACTACATTGCTTATAATCATCAAGATGTATAATAAGAGGAGATGATTTCTACTAATGTTGTTTATGTTATTTATATGAGATAATTAGCATTTGATTAATTCTACAGAAATACTAGGCTTATTTGATCACATGTTTGTGACTCAGAGTTCATGTCTTATGTGTTCATGAAAATGAAGATTAATCTTTTAAGTTAAAACCAGATAGTTTTGGTAACCATGTTGAATATAGTCTTTGTACACGGCTTAGTTACGGTTTTACCAAACCAGTGTGTATATCTTGTTTATGTGAATTAGATTCAAAGATTCATCTAACGATGGATATTGTTTGCTTGGTTCCAAAGCTATCTTATCTTAAACCTAAAGTAACCTATACTTTGAATGTCTATAAAAGGGGAACTTCAAGTAACTGGGATCTTTGAATCCCGACATTAGTGTTTGGTTTGTCCTAGTATATATCTTGTTTCTGTGAATCAGATTCAAAGATTCATCTAACGGTGGATATTGTTTGCTTGGTTCCAAAGCTATCTTATCTTAAACCTAAAGCAACATATGCTTTGAATGTCTATAAAATGGGAACTTCAAGCAACTTGGATCTTTGAATCCCGACATTACTTTTTGGTGTTTCCTAGTTGTATCTAGAGTCGTCCTCTTCCTAAGCCTTTAAGGGTTTAGCGACTACAAAGTCTTCATAGGAATTCATGAAGCCATGTCCAGTTATCTTTCCTTAATAACTCGTGTATCCTGATCTTGTTAGATTGTTGATTTATCACCTGAACAAGATTGATAGAAATCATAAAAGTTCTCTTCATCTCAAACTTTGTTGATTCCACAGGTTTTATACTTGTGAGGTGAATAATAATCTAGGTTGCACTTCGGGTTACATAAGTCTAGATTTTGAGGTTAGCTAGACTTTGTCTATTGTTATCGATTTCCACACCTTTGATCAAGTTATTTGATTGTAAAAGGAAATCATATATAGGCTTAATCCATGGGAGGCATATTTGGTTTAAAGTCTTCAATTGAGTTGAAGCAACTCTTAGTTGGTGTGACGTCAACTAAAAAAATCAATTGCACGGAGTTTACCTGGGATTAAAGAGGCGTAAGGAGCGCGAATGTACCTTAATCGGTGGAATACCTTTTAGGGATCAACTACATTCCAGTCCAAAGTTAATTGGCAGTTGGCTAGTGTCTGTAGCGGCTTAATACAGTTTGGTATTCAATCTGGACTAGGTCCCGAAGTTTTTCTGCATTTGCGATATCCTCGTTAACAAAACTTCTAGTGTATTTGTTATTTGTTTTTCCGCATTATATTATTTATCTTTATAATTTAAATATCACATATTGTGCGTTGATCAATCATAGTAGATACATCTGACCTAGTTTATTGCATACGACTTGATTGATTCTTGAACATTGGTCTTTGGTATCGTCCAAGTTATCTCTTTGTGATTAGGTTCACAGATTTGTTTTTGTGAACGTTCTAATCGCAAGAGAAAGAGAGATACAACTCTAGATGTTATTCATTGATTGAGTTTAACTCTCGGATTTGTATTGAGTTTGTCCATACAGATTTCCTAAGAAAAAAGTGGTTATGTATTTTGGTACCTCCGCGTTTTCAATTGGTATCAGAGCAGGAAAACACGCTAAGGACTAATAAATATGCGCTTGAAGCAGGATGACTATATGGACGAGAGTAAAATCTCTCATAAACGTTGCTACTGTTTAAAAGAAACTGTTTCTATGGATTCTGTGAATGAGTCTTATTTTTCAAACTCTCTTAGAGACGAACAGTGTGACTCCATAAAACATTTAGATATTAAAAAGTGTAGTTCCTATTATCTTACAGATGAGTCTGACTCATAAGTAGAACGGGAATCAACTACATGAAGTTCTAAGATTTTCAAACATATTGAATTTCATGCTTTTTAGGTCATTCGGCTGAAAAACAAAGTCAATACTCTTATTCGGTATTATTTCTGAACATTATTCCAAAACAAGGATGTTTCTTAAAGATCATGCCAAAGTGAAATCAAAAGTTTTTTCACTTGAAACTGAACTTAAAGATAATTCCTTAGAGATCAAACGTTTATCGAGTAAGAAAATTACTCCATATTGCGATAATGAATCTAAAGAAATTACCGTGAATACAGTATCTGTATAAAGCAATGAGTTAGTAAATATAAGAACACCTGTTTTTCATGATATGATAACAAAATCGCAGTTAGAAACTGATAAACAGAGTACTATTACTTTGATAAGAGATGATCAGTTAAAATTCTTTGACCAAGAAAAAAAACAGTGTCTCTAATGAGAAAAAGTTCTTTACAAGATGAGTATGATAAAACTACCTATTCTGATTTCATTGAAACTCAGAAAGTGTGTTATTAACTGCAACAATAAAGGACATGTTCAAAGAAAGTGTAAACTGAGGTTAGAAAAGTATCAGTTAGACCGTCTTCAAGATACCTTGGATTTAATTTTGAAGGGTGTAACTGATATTCAAATGTGTAAACCTCTTAAGGGTAAATCATATTCTAGAAAATCTGCTTCTAGAAATGTCGGTACTTCATGGTCCACGAATATTCGAACAAGTAAAAAGGGTAGTATGCAATATAGGTTTAAAAAGAACTCAGTGAAACCGTCACAAATATGGGTTTGTAAGGATACTCATACGCCTCCTAAAAAGGTTGATGTTTCACCAATGAAACAGCTCAACAAGCTAACATTAATTTGATCATTGCAGGATATAAGGATCTTATTGATAAACTGTCATTCTCCTCGAGGCAAGCAATATCAGATAAGGATTATAACCGTGTCTCTTATTATAATGACTGAAATTTCAATGATCATTTTTCTCATTCCAAAAGGTTTTTCTTAGCAAAAGAAAGATGTAAATACAATAAACTGCAACATAATTCCTTTCGTGAGCATACGGCTCAACCTTGTGCAAACTAGGCACAAGTTTTGGAACCTTATCCATGAAAATCTTGCAGGATAAGGATTACTGCATAACAGGTGTACTATTTTTCTCAAGTAGTACTTAAATATGATGAGCTATAACCTTTTTTCACAATGCAACCTATCTATGATATTTCAATCAGAACAGAATATTAAGAATTTTTGGTGAGCTAAGCTCCAAAAAGGTAAAGATTTCTCTGATTAAAGTCTTTTCATGAATAATAATTCTCCTGTGCTTTAAACTCATATTTGTCATGGATAGGGAAGAAAGTTACGCTATTGAAAATTTTTGTATGCTCTCTAAAAAACTATTTTCTACCCTCAAAAATTTGTGTTCAAAATTTGGTAGGAACAATGGGTCCCGCAGCATCAAAAGATACACGTACCTTTCAGTTTTGACCGTATGAAACCCTAATATCTGAATCAGGTCATGAACTGACGTGCATCCCAGATTATACCTCTTACAAACTCCTCTATATACCTGAACTTGTGATTGAGATATTATCATCCAAGGTTCCGCACCCAAGCATGTCTCATATGTCTCGAAATTTTTAAAATCATGGAGAAAGCTCTTAATTGCGATGACATTGAAACAAGAGGAAAGAAGAGAAATCTAGTTGATGATGAAGTTGTTGACTCAGCTGATGTAAATTGTTATTTTGCATATGATCATCAAGATATTGAACGGGAAGAGATGATCTCTGCTGATGTTTTTTATGATTTTCTTAAAAAAATTGAGGAAGCAAAAATAAAACTTATTGATACGCTAAAAGGTCTAGCCATGTTGAAGACTAAGTTGAAAAAGGTTTCTGCTGACCTTTTTCTCATGAAATCTCATGTTCGTGAACTTTTTAATGAGGATATTTTCTCTGAAGAGCTTGTGGATACAGTTGATAAAAAATTCAAGGGTCTCAGAACCAATGAAGAGTCTGGAAAATTTAGTTTATTTAGTTTTCATATTTTGCTAGGAAATTTCCCATGAGAATTTTTTCTTACTTTTGAGAAGGATAACTAGGGTTTGGTATAACAAAAATTGTGATTACACAAGCTATTTCCAACATTTTTTCATCTTGCATGTTTTTAGATTTATTTATTTAAATTATAGAGTTATTGTTGGAAGATGAAATTGCAGTATGTAATCATTATTGGTTTAATTATTGCAACAGTCTTATGAAATATATGTCCTTTACGTTTTTCGTGAGTTGAGCTGATATTTCATATATGCTCGGAAGTTAAATCTACTAGGTTTTTTATAAACGCAAAAATAGAATAAACTCTTTGAGAATTTTCTCGTAGTATTGATCTACTTGTGATCATACTTTTGTGTTTTTACTGCTTGACATACTCCGTAAGATACTCTTATGTTGATTCATATCGATCAAAATTCTTTTATCCGTAACTGGCGTTGAGATTATTTTAAGTCGATTTTCGGATACAAATACATGTGATTTGTTAATGTCCAAAAAAAAATCCTTCTCTTTCATAAAGCAAGGTCACTCATGTTGTTCTCTTGGGAATGACATCAAATGTGGGACAGTTCTTAAATAAACTTGTGCTTAATTGTTATATCTTTGTGGGGTGTGTGGCTGTGGAATTTGAAAGGGGATGCTTGTATCTTAAATCTCCTAGATGAGCGCTAAGTGTTTTCTTACTATGTGATATCATTTAAAATAGTTGATATGAGGAGTTGCATTTTAACTATGTTATAATGTGGAATCTCAAACCTTCCTTAAAACTTGACATATCTTTTGGTTGTATTCATTACGATCCCGCGATTTTCGTACTTTTGTTAATTTTATTGACAAAAAGGGGGAGAATTATTCAATAGTTTATTACTACATACATATGGTTTACAGATCATTATGTAAGGGGGAGTGAATCAATAATCTATAGGTTTCACCTATTATTCAAAAGATGTAAGAATTAATTAAGGAAGAGAAACATATCACCGTAGTATTACTTCAGAGTTGGGATACAATTGAACTTTGGAGAAGGAATAATACTATGTTTATGTATAACAATGATTGAGAATATTTGTTTTCAAAAGTTGTTATCGCTATAGAATCAGTTCTTCAACAACAATGATGCTGAGTTGAATACGTTCATAACCATTGCAGCTTGAAATTACGAAGGGATCAAGGAGTTGAAGATTCCAAGGAAATCAAGACATTGTGGATTCAAAAAGTTGTCGAAGCTTTATTTTTTATCCATATGTATTAATACTTTGTCACTAAAATTTACAAAAGGGGAGATTGTTAGAGCATTGCTCGGTCGAACTCATAAGTGTTTCTATCTCAAGCTTGTTGTCAAATTTAGTTATCAAAACTATATCTTGATTTCTAGTCTACAATTAGTTGAGTCTCGGACTAAGATAGAAATGTAGTTAGGAAATAGTGGATCACGATAGTCATCATTGCGTTCTAGCATTTGAAGGTTGTGGATGGGGAAAAACGATTTACTGTTTTTTTTTTTGGGTAAGTGAAGAGACGAGTGTTCCGAGACTCCTCAAATCGAGAAAACTGCTCAACCTCACACAGATGACTACAAAGGGAGTGCTTAGATTCGAGATATCAATCTGTAGGACTCCGGACTAAACCAAGTCAATGGTCGTTCCAGAGTCAATTCGGTCGCAAAGATGGAGATTGGTTGATCTGTAGGAGGGAAGCTGAGAATTATGTGGGATCATTGATGATCAAGGATTGTGGATGTGTTGAAGGTTTCTGCAAATTTAAGAACTGTTTATTGTGAGTTCTATGAATAAGTTTTAATCGAGTTATTTACGGATGATGATCCTTTTTATTTTCCTCGATTTGGACTTATTTATATTGCAAGAATGATGATTCACCAATCCCTGTGAGTGTGACGGTTTCTTGAGTGAAAGAGTGGGAAAGTGGAAGAACGTTGTGAAACCAGTTCCAAGTCATGCGGAGACTTGGTTAACCGTCCACATACTACTTTTATAACTCCTTCAACCATTTCACGACTTACTCACATTCTCATCGTGGATGAATCCACGTGCCGTAGGCCACCAGACCAAAACCCTAATTTATATCCCCCATTGTGACGTGATTGATGACTCACGATCGTGGAGTCTGCAGGGCAGACGTGTATTTGATTTGTTGGCTGATTAGACAATGAGTCTAGGTTTTGCTGAATTGAGCATTATTAAGGAATGCTCAGTGATTCGTGGATTTGTACGTGTTAGTCCTTTTGTTGATATTGCTCGTGTATAATTATTGTAAATTCGAGCGTATGAGCAAGTTTTTCTCAATTCAACGAATTACTGGTAGTTGGATGATCAATTGAGCAAGTATTGCTCAATTCGACGAATTACTGATAAATTACTGAATATTGATAATTGGATCAGCAATTGAGCAAGTATTGCTCAATTCGACGAATTACTGAGAAATTACTGAATATTGATAGTATCAATATTCGAGCAATTCGACAAATTTTTTATAGGTGACGTGACCAATTAAAATATTGGTAGATTACCGAATATTATATATTTAATTCCCGTGGATCAACATAAACTTATTTAGTGGTTGAACTTGCTCAGAATGATGATTTCGTGGAGCGTTTGTTCGAAACCCTAATTTTTGATCGGTTGCTCATTAATTGACGAATTACTGAAAATAGGTCATGAGCGGAGGAGGGACCGACCACATGGGACTATGGACGTCCATGTGATGACCAATTGCTCGAGTGAGCATACACCATGGTCCTGAGTTGACCGGTTGGTGAAGGAATGATGATTAATGTCGATTTCATCATTTACTGAAATATTGTTGTGTTCAACATTAGGTGATAAAACATAGGTATGAAAAATGGGACAAAACAAGAG
Source organism: Papaver bracteatum (assembly GCA_023529315.1). NCBI lineage: Eukaryota > Viridiplantae > Streptophyta > Magnoliopsida > Ranunculales > Papaveraceae > Papaver > Papaver bracteatum. The sequence goes on from JAJJWX010001388.1 coordinate 26,476, forward strand.
AGCATGGAGCCGGCTCTTGGTGGTCACGTGACCAGTTGTTGGCCGTTTGAGCAATCCCCAGGTTGGTTGGAGAGAGTTTGGGCCCAATATGAGCGATTGCGCAAATTAGGTCAAAAGTGTGAAAATGCGTGGGACCGGCTTTGTGCAAGCCCTAGGTATGACCTTGGTCGGTCAATAAGGCATGCACATGTTACCATGATGTCCATGTTTCTGTACTGAGAGTTTCAGTATTTTCTGATGTGCGTTTGAGCAACATTGTGAATTTTCAGAAGAATTTCATCTTGACTGAAATTCTTGATTTTGTTGGAATGAGCATGTATACTCAATTGATCAATATTTTGTAAATATTAAAATAAGAGTATTTTAACATCTAAAATTGCCATGAGAGGCTAGCCGGTCGTGTGACCATGTTGCCTTTTGGATTTTCATGGTTTGAGCAAAATTTGAGAAATTAAGAAGAAACCATGATTTTTGCTCAAACCAAGGAGTTTCATGAATTGTGAAAAATAATAATTATAAAAGACTAGGGATTGCAAGGTGTGGGACCGACCACGGCCTGGGCATGGACGTCCGGCTAGGTTTCCCGGTCCCGCACACCTTTTCCTAATTTTATATTATTATTTTTCATGAATCCCTGAAGTTATGGAGAATCCATGATTTTTTGTTGAAACGGAGGAGTTTCATGAAATTGGGGAAATAATAATTATAAAAGACAAGGGATTGCAAGGGGTGGTACCGGCCACGGCTATGGCATGGACGGCCGGCTATGTTGTCCGGTCCCGCACACCTTTCCCTAATTTATAGTTTTTTTTAATGAATCCATGAAAATATGGAGAAACCGCGAGTTTTGCTCAAACAAGGAAAGTAATGGATGAGTCTTCATGAGTTCATGAAAACACCGAAATAAGAAAAAATAATGGGGAAGCATGGGACCAGCCACGGCCGGCCGGCCGGCGGGCACTTCTCCATTATTTTAATGTTATTATTTCCTCTCTCCTATTTTATGCAGGATTTCTCACTTGTCCATATTTTCGGATGCCCGTTCGTGCATTTGGGTGCTCGTTCGTGCATCATTGTCGAGTACACTTGCACTATTTTTATGGGGCTTACTCAGTGATAGTTCAGATGCCCAGTTGTTGAGTATTTATTACTAATTTATGAAATTCAGTGGAGAATGATTCATGAACTGAGTAACAAAAGTGAGTAATTATTTATTATCAATCCATAGGATCAGCCGTGGATTCGACCATGGATTCGGAATAATAAAGCGAGTATTACCATTCTGTGGGATCGTGGATTCGACCACAGAATCGGAGTAATAAAGTTGTGTATTACCATTCCATGAGATCAGTCGTGGAATCGATCATGAAATTGGAGTAATGAGATTATCTATTACCATTCCATGAGATCAGCCGTGGATTCGATCATGAAATCAGATTAATTAGATAAAATAGATTATGTTCTAGGAATTCAGTGGTGAATGTCACGGTAGAACTAATTTATGTGCATAGTCAGGAGACGGCTGATATCCTGAAGGCATTCTCAATCTTACGGAGAATCGCTTAAGTTTATACACAGTCTCTCTACATAGTCAGGTACAGTGCGTGTCACTGTCCTGAAGGCGTTGTTGCTCTTAATCTTACGGAGAACCGTTCAATCATTCTTCTATGTAGAGGTGGGTCTCTCTCCTGTAGTCAGGGAAAAATGAGTATCACCGACGTCCTGAAGGTGTTAATCCCTCTCAATAAAAAATTATGTAGGAGGACCACCCCCACCCAATTCTATTATTCGACATATAGGTCACAATGAAATGCCAAGGATCGAACGCTCAGCTAGTGGAGGCTTTTCGAATGACATGTTCACCATGGCTTTGTAAAATATGAGTTGTCACATGCCTGAAGCTGTATCAGAAACATGCAGCATCATAATTTTACAATTTTGACCTTTGTTGAAAATACACAATCGACATGAAGTCCCATGCTTAGTGAGGGACAGTCATGTTCCACGGTAAGCATTAGATGTTGATTTTCAATCAGCGAGATCAGTGATTGAACTCGGTCTACAAAGGCATATTCGGAATCCTCGATTTTCTCCAATGGTGTCATGTACGAGCAAATGTTCGGGTGAGGACCCTGATAGTGCGATAGAGCGTGGTTCCATGAGCACGGAGAGATAAAGCGTCGCTGATTTGGTCGGTCAAAAGTCCAGTTTTGGTCGATTTAGGATTTACGGGCTCGAGCCCAAAAAAGGAAACCCATGTTTTATTAGGTTTTGGAAATAAATTTGATATAAAAGGGAAGAGACCCTAATAATTTTTTATTCTTGAACGACCGGGCTTCTTCATCTCTTCACCACCTTCACGTGAGCAACAATAAGAGGAGATTTTTTTTTGCCGGACTCAACCGTCGCCGATCGCCACTGACTGCCATCCGATCATGTTCCGTGGTTTTTTTTTTTTGCTGTGAGTTTTGTGGTTTCATGAGTTGTTCATAAAACAAAATTTTCATAGGTATGCATGAAGATGTAGGTTTCATGAAAGTTGTTTTAGAAAACATATGCACGTTCGTTCGTTAGTTTAGGAAACGAGCAATAATTACTAATATGAAAGAGATACATATATTATTGAATAAACATGGCCTAGTTGCAGTAAAGAAAAATTTGTTTATGAGGTTTCATGAAAATCCAAATTTGTTTTCAAAGCAGTTTCATGAATACTTTTGGGAACGTAGGTTCATAATAAAAGTAATAAATAATGATCCCTAGAGTTAAAGGAATTTTTGAAAAGACTTGTAGTTCATGATAAAATTTATTTGAGAACTTTCAAAATTTTATTTGGAATATGTGGACTTTTGCAAAAATAGAAAAGATCCTGATTTCGTAGATGAATGCTCGTTTGAGCAAAAAGTTTTTTTTTTTTTTTTTAATTACGTGACTTATTCACGTTTTTATTTTAAAAAAAAATCAAATTTTGATTTACGAACAACTGTTGAAAGCAAACAATATTTGATGAATTAGTTAATTCGTAATGTACGTATGAGTTTAGTGATTTTATAGCGTATGTACACGTAAAAAATCAGCGAATGTTCATATGGAAGGTTATATGAATCATTCATGGTTTTATGAAAAGTCGGGTGTTTGACTTTGAATTTTTCTCGTTCTTGCAGGTTTGAAGAAACAAGTAGGTTTTCAAAGTTTTGCATTATTATCACTAAGTTCGTGAAACCGTAAACAGATAAGGGTTAAGGATTACCATTTTTGTAGACGTTAATGTGAGCATCATAATGATTCTGTTGTTTTAATTCCATTGTGTTGATGAAATTCATGTATGAATGTCACAAAAACTTTCCAAAGATGATTGATTCCCGCGCTTCTGAAGGTGATGTTCATAGAGAGGAAACTCCCAGAGAGGATGTTTCTACAGACCCGGCTTCCAGAGATGATGATTCTGGAGAGGATTCTTCTAGAGATGATGATTCTGGAGAGGAAACTTCTGCTGATGTATCTTCAAGAAACGATGATTTTAGGACTTCTAGGAGAAAAGAGGACAAGACCAAGAACATCCTAAATGTTGATGACGAATTATTTGTGTTTCAGTACAAGCCCGAAAAGCGTCCTTCAGGTTCTGCATTTCCGTTGCTCATAAATCCCAGAAGCACCACCCAGAACAAGTTGGTGAGTCCTCAGGCGATAATCAGATTTTGTTTGAGTGGTAAGCACTATTTGGGTTCTCACGTGGAACTCAAACTTTCCCGAAATCCCTTGGCGCATTTCTCCGGATGGGCACGTCATATGTTGGGATATATCCATGTAAGAACTATGCTAGACCGTGCACAAGTGACATGAGCTATTCAAGCGACTGGGGATTTAGTGATCAATCATGACATACTAGGTATGGTGGCTATGCTTACTCGCTGGTACGTTCCTACTCACACATTCATATGCATATGGGGAGAATTCACTATCACTTTGGAATACGTAGTCGCTCCGTTGCATCTTCCAATTAATAGCAACTTCCTTGAAGAACCCTCAGTAAAGGAGGATGCGACATCTGACGTGTTGGAAACTAAAATGCACAAACTCAATGAGTCATCCAAAAATTTCTATGTTGAATGGTTGAGATACTGGTGGCCGAGAGATAGAGTTCCTGAAGAACCTGCTGATAGTAATTTAACCATTGCTGCTTTCTTGTGCGTGTGGCTCTCTAGAGACATTCTTGAGGATAATGGACATTTGCTGAAGCCATTTGTGATTCCTTTCGCTATAAAGATGGCTAAAGGTGAGAAACTTCCCATCGGTAGTCTATTTTTGGGTTCGCTATTTGCCAACTTAGACTCCTTAGTTATAGACTCCAGTGTCTCCGACGGCTTCATGAAAATCGAAGCATATGCTAATACCATGTTTCTTCAAGCTTTAATGTGGGAGCACCTTGAGAAATATACTCCAACTCATCGTAAAGTTTTGCAAGGACCCGATATTGATTCTCATCATGCTATCTTTGAGAAAAATAGTGCTAGGATTATGCGTTGGTTTGCAAAGCGACCATGACCAAAGATACGCCTCATCAGCGTTTTAGACACCGAGTCTGAATTCAACTTTCGTCCCTGGACGAAAATTCCTCCTTTATTCTCACAATTGGTCACCTTCAATGATTCTAAAGAGATCATCACCTTGAATTATGGCACTGGGCTGAGTGATGGAGAGAAGTCTTTTATGCTGAGTTGCACTCCTGGTTATATAGTGTCGGTGATGCAAGGAGAATTTCAGGTGGAAGAATATAATATTGACAGAGCATCTCAACAGATGGGTCTTGATCAGTGTACTCCATGTTATCGAATGAACAAACCATCGGTCGGGTATTTGAAGGCCCATTTAGATAACACACATGTGGAAGGGAGCGGTTATGTGTCTTCTTTTTGGGACCAGGATATTTACGTAACTCCAGGCTATGCAGAGTTTTGGAATCAGCAACTCGAGCGCTTGTATAAGTTTGTGATGGATGTCAAATCTCCAACATGAGTGTTTCCTTCTGCTAAAACACTATTGGATCACCCACAGTTGAAACCTCTTTCTAGTGGTGATAAAATAAAAACATCTCCAGAATATTCACAGGTAAATATTTTCTTATGATTTTTCGATAAAAGCATAGTAATCACACCTTTAATTGTTTCCATTAACTCATTGTAGGGTGGACGTGTTGTGAGACTTCGAATTCCTGTAGACTTCTCTGAATGGCAAGACAGTCCCCTGGGTGGAGAAAGTAGGAGCAGGGTGAATTACAGAATGATAGCAAACAGTACACAGTCCCTGGCTGCTTCTTTGGTAAGTTGTTAACACTTCCTTTTCCGTTGCACTTTTCTTGCCCATGTAATTAGGATCCCAAAAGAATGTTGTTAATTGGTTTCAGAATTTTTCTCCATCGGTTATTGACGGTCTTCATCTTTCTTCCATACGAACAATTCAGGAATCCAGCATCGACGGAGAGGTTGATGTGAGTATCCTTTCATGTAAGTTATTTTGGAATTTCATTGAATGAAATAATGATGATTATTGTTGATGGATCCAGGAAGATATTGTTGTGGAAAGCCAACATGGTCATTGTAGGATCAGAATATCGCATCAAGGATACATTTACGAAGTTTCCACAAACAACACATTGCGAATATCGCAGGATGATTTGAGAAGTGACGTAGCAAACAACGACAGCATAAACACAAGAAAGGTGTGAAGATTTAGCGAGATTTAGGACGTTTGCGAAATTGTACATTTGTAAGCTTGCGAAATACCGCAAGCCAGATCCTAAAATAAAGGATAGATTAGCTGCCATCCACTATGTAATTCCCTATATAAAGAGCCGAACAGGCTTAAGGGAGGGAGATATTTTTCAAGTATTGAGTAAGTCGTTAGGAGAGAGAAATTCCAGAGCAGTTGTTAATTTCTTAATTTCATTTCTTTCATTTCCTGTAGAATTTGTGAGATTAATCAATAAAGATTGTGATTGTTCATCCTAAAATGACTTGATTGTATGAATTCTTGTGAGGGGTGTAGTGTAGGATTTCCTGCATTACATATTAGCGCTAGAAACAGGGAAAAAATTCTAAAGGAATTTCTAACCAGAGGTATGATAGGGCACAAATAAGAGCTGAAAGACAACAAAGAGAACAAAATCACAATAATGTTAACATCAATGAAGAGTATGATAGGGCACAAAGGAGAGTTGAAAGACAACAAAGAGAATTTGCGAGAAACGAACAAAATCGCAGAGGAAAAATTGAGAGGCATAATCATATGCGAATTCATGAAAGAGAAGATCGTAGGGAAAGCCAAAACGAGGGTGATGAAGGAGAAAATCAAGATTTCGCAAGACAAAACAGGCAAGAACGCTGGAGAAGAGAAGCAGAACTAAAAAGACCAATGGGATCAGCGCCTGGGGTAAGTGAACAAACCTTAAGAGAATTGGCGGAGATGAGAGGAATGCTAAATAACATAAGAGAGGGAGGAAGAAGGCAATTAGATGAGTCCATTGAAGAATCTGCGAAAACTCCATTCACACAAGAAGTACAACTAGGAGGGATACCCCTAAAGTGCAATCTACTTGCGTTAACTAGCATTTTCGACGGAACAACTTGTGCAATTCAACACACCAAGGCGTATGTGAGATGTATGCTACAGTGGGAAAACCATGATGCTATATTGTGCAAGTATTTCGTATCCAGTTTAACAGGGGAGGCGCTGAAATGGTTTGAAGGTTTACCCAAGAATACGATAACATCTTTCAACCATTTGCAGACTACATTCTTAGGGGCATACATAAGTAACAACTCTTCGCGACCTGGCATTGAAGATGTATTTGGGTTAAAGCATAGAATTGGTGAAAGTTTGAAGAATCTAACCATAATATGGAAGACAATGTGTAGTGAAATGGCTGGATGTGTGGATGAGAGATATCTCATTTTATCATTCATTAACGCAATGTTCGCAACCAATCTACTATACATTCAAATTTTCAGAATTAAGAATACAATCACAATGACTGAGCTACGAGAATTGCAGGAGGAGTATATTGTTCTTGAATAAAAATAGAATGATATGGAGTCATACCAAATTGCAAATACGAGTTCAGCAGCAGCGAATGCAGGCTTACTACCCAAATTGATAAACACAGTAGCGAGCACTTCGCAGACACACCAAGAGAAGATAATGGAGAATAGTCAGCCGAAAATGGTAGCTATGGGAAGTCATGACCAAGAAGAATTCGAGAGAGAGAGATAAACTCCTATAGCCGAGGTGGAAACAACAAAATTCAAAGACTTGATCAGACACAATAAACTTATGGAGGACAAAGACAAATTATTATAGAGGATCAGGAAGTCAAAAGATAATATGGGATGAGATCAAAATGCCACCTTTGATTGCTAGTGTGGAAAAAATTTGGGAAGCTATAATCTTGATGGAGAACGTGCCAGCACCCTGGAACATGGGAAAAGAACCACTTCCAAATCACCAAAGTCAAGAATTTTGCTCTTACCATCATTTTCATGGGAATTCAACAAATGACTGCAGGAATATAAAAAGGATTATTCTCAAGATGATAGATCAAGTAAAATTAAATCATTTTCTAACAGGGCACCCTCAATCTCAACTCTTATCACCACCACCAGAAATTCACAGAGTAAATACAACAAAAGGAGGAGAAACATTTGTCATAGAAGTTGGAGTGAAGGCGAAGAATTTGTTTTGTAACTTTATTGTACATTCGTACAAAACAATTGAAGACTTTCATGATAATGTTCTAAGCAAAGTTTTCACAAGAGATGATGATGGAAGAGAAATTATGAACATTGCGAAAAATTCGCCATTAAAAGAATGTCAAAAGAAAATTATTTCTTTCATTGCAGAAGAAGTACCTGAGGGAGGAGAAATGCACGATAATCCATTAGTGGTGAGATTGGAGATTAACCCAAACCCTAAAGATGATGAAGCAGAAGATTCATGGGCAATCAACCGAGTTTTAATTGATACTGGAAGTTCTGTGGATATCTTATTCTATCATGCTTATAAAACTATGGGAGGGAAAGATGAAGATCTAATACCTTCAACCTACAAAATCTATGGTTTTAATGGTATTGCCAATAAGCCTAAAGGAGAGATCACTATGTGAATTCCATTCAAAGGATTATAATCTGAAATTCTATTATGCGTTGTTGATGTGGAGTCACCTTATAATGCTTTGATTGGGAGACCTTGGTTTCATGGGATTCTAGGCGTAGCATCGACATTTCATCAATGCATCAAATTCCCTCATCCCAGTGGAGTTGGCGTCATAAAAGGAGATTGGGTTGAAGGAAAGAAATGTTATAAAATTGATGTAAAGTCATATGAAGAACAAGCTGCGAAGAAGGAGAATTGGAAAGGTAACATTAGAGAGCAACAAAGAAGTGAAAGACTCATGGTAGATGCAATAGAAAAGAGAGAAGAAGAAATCTTGTTGAAAAGAAGAAGTAGCAAAACTCTCGCAGAAGGTAAGAAAATAACAAAAACTGTCAAAGATACTGAGGCAGAGAATAACAAAGGTAAGAAACTTAAATGTGAATGTATTCGCTGATTTTATGACTGCAAAAGTATAACTGTGAAGAAAAAGAAAGATGTGTGACTGATTTGTCGCAAAAATTTCAAAAAATAATTTTTTCTTAATGACAAAAATGAGATTGAGAAATTACAACAGAGTTGAAATGCAAAAGAAAAAAATAGAATAATCCTTAGAATGGGACGAACCTTTATGGCGTACACCCTAGTTCGCGAATAAAATTTCGCAAGAGGCAAATATAAGACCTAAAGTACGTCATATAAGGGGGTATGTGATTGCATGGATCATGGGTAAGGTTATACCGCTGCTGGATCCTGATTCATGGAGATGTGGGGCTCAAGAAAGCCTATCCGGGAGAGGTACCTTGGTTGGATGACCGAGGGTCTCTCCTAAGGAGTGCAAAGTATGATCAAGGCGCCGAGGTACACGGTTGAGCCAAGAGTGCCCAGGGCATATGAAACTACCCTAGACATTCTTGTCAAGTCTTGACTATGATGCACTCGGCCTGAAGAAAACCTCACTTAGGGTGCAGTCTCGTAACCATAAGCCATATATGAAAAAGGGATAAGAGGTTGCGAAAACAACTAGTTGTTGTCAAGACTGGATGGGAGGAGCTAGTCTTGTATGGCAGAAGTACGTCTCCTTGAAGGGGAAACCAGGGGGAAGATAAGGGCGGCACCCTCCATTAGGGAGATGATAAGTATCTTAAGACGCAAATGTCATGAGGCTTTATTTTCGCAAGAAAATTTAGGATTGTCATATTTGTGCGACAATCCTGAAGAGGCAATAATACGAAAGAAAAAGATAAGACGAGATCAATGGGTCACTACATGAAAGTGTAAGTGTAGGATCATAATATTGCAGAAGAACACACTTGCAAAGTTCTCACCAACGACACTTTGCGAGCATCGCAGGTTGACTAAGAAAATGACGTGACAAATGACGATAATTTAGATATGAGAAAAATGTAAAGATTGAGCGAGATTTAGGAATGTTGCGAAATTAACATTTGTATACCTGCAATAATATTGTAAGAAAAACCCGAAATTAAAGGTTATGTTAGCTATTTATGAGTTGTCATCCACTATGTATATATCTATATAAATAGGAGAACAGGAGAGAGAGAAAAGGGGGAAAATAATTGTTAAGAGAGAGAGAGAGAGAGATTTTTCAGAGAGAATTATTTTCTTTATCATCTTCTTCCCCTAAAATTAAATCTAGAGCTCCAAATACTCATTAATGGAGTCTCCATATAAATCAAATGTAAATCCAAATAATCATAGTGAAGAACCATGGATGTAGATCATATTGATCGAACCATGTAAAAAATCTTGGTGTCTGTTTATAATTTTAGCACTTTTACTACCATTTTATATATAGATCTATAAAGTGATATCAAGATATGATAAGGGGTGTGTTGTAGGATTTCCTGCAACTACATTTTTGGCGCTAGAAACAGGGACGGGCGATGTTTGCTAAATTGAAGAAGATTCAAAGAAATTAATTGTTGAGGATTTAGATTTATGAAATTCAAAGACGAATGCAGAATATTTGTCTACAAAAAACAAGTTTTGGACAATAAACGTCAACAAAACCTAGAGATGAAGAAGTAGTCAAAATCAACAGATGATTTCAGATTCAAAACAAAGAAAATTATGAATGAAGTGCAACGACAGTGAAATTAATCGAGTCTATTCGACCTGAAAGATAATCTTCTTCCCATTTCCTTTGATTATGTTATTAATTATTTAGATCCAGAGTCTTAAAACGAAATTTTTTGAGAGAAGCATCATAAAAACCGATCTTGTTTTCAATAAATTTCTTATTTCTTTAACAAAAGTATGATTGACAAGTTTTAGTTACTGATTTTTAACGGAGAAATGTTGTTCTACAGACTTATATGAGACTTTTGAGAAAATTTATGTGACATAATTTTCGATGCTATTTTGGGGATTCTTTCCCGTGAACAAAATGTGTCGATTTCACTCTTTGTACGACAAAAAATTATCTAAGGTTCTCTAGATCATTTACTGACTTAATTGATTGCTTACAGCGAAGAGCTCGCATTTATCAATCTATGCAAGATAATGGAAATTTATCTAAATTTCCACTCCACCCATCTCTAATGAATGTTGCTGGCAATGAAAAGGAAAATATGAAAAACTCTCAGCAATGGAATACAGAGGGCAATCAACTTTACCGTGTGATCCAGGAGAGTCATGGAGTTTCGTAGATGACAATATCATTTTGTCAGGATGAATTTAAGCAAAGACATGTATCAAATCCAAGTAGTGGCAATGAATGATTAAATATTTCGATTTATAAAAATACTAAATCCTGCGAAGAAATAATTCTGCGAAGAGCAATAAAGTTTCAGGACAAAACAGCCATCTCGAAGCAATCAAAAGAGCATAGAACTAATGACGTAGTTTCATAAACATTTACCAATATTACATGGACATGTTCACGCTGCATTAGCATTTAAGTTTTAAAGATATCATACCAAAGTGGAAAATCCTACTCGCGAGACAATGACGCTGCGAAGAGGACAATGACGCTGCGAAGAGAATGCATCTAAGAGCTGTGCAAAGAAGAAGCTAACAGCGCATAAGGGCCACATAGCAGATGGCACCATTATCTATTCGGCAACCAATTTCGTCATCAACCTCAGCAACTAGATATACCACCCCAAGAAATTCACAAGAACAGTTAAAAGTTCGCAGAAACTTTCTAGGAAGAATGGAGAACTTCACAGAGGAAAAAATAAGACACTGGGCAAATATGAAAACTTGTTATGCGAAGAGCAAGCAAGTATGAAAACATTATCGATGACGAAGAGAAGTTAGAGATTTCGGGTCTTTCTGTGATCGACAAAAATAGGATATTAAGGAAAGTGTTGTTGCTATTAAAATCTGGTGGTACAAGACGTGACAAAGAAGTTCAGGCATACAAGGACTTTATCTGAAGTTAAGGCTGTTGTCGAAGGTCTGTGTGAGCCATTGTGTGATCGAGAAGCACATGGTATACTTTGCTTCCAGTGATGTTGCAGAGAAGCTTCGATGATGAAGACTGGAAGAGATATTGTGGTTAGTTAAGAAGAACATACACAGGTTGTGTTCAAAAGAATTGATGTTGTCCGTATATGTAAGGGAAAGAACAAGCAAGTAGGAGAGATCGGATAGAGAGCAAGACAGGGAGTTAAGAAGAAGATGGAATCCTGAACAAAACTTGGAAGGTACGGCTTAGCTGTCTGATGATGGAAGTGATGCAACTCGAGAAACCAGGGACGTACCATTGATGCCCTAATTTTCGTAGATAAAATGGAAGAGGCAAAGTAAGATTGCGAGTCCCACGTTAATGACATATTAGCTCCATATATTTGACAAGGAGATGAAGGCAAAAGGACAATAATCGATGGGAGGCTGAATTTTCTCAGCACAAATCATTAGCAGCGAGTAGAACTGCTGTAACTTCGCAGAAAAGAAGAAAAATTTGGGAAGTAAATATAGGCAAAGACAACAACTAAGGTGCAGATCAATTATCAGGCGAAGACAAGCTGCCAACAAAGCAATACATGAATGAGAACAACTACAATGAAAATAACAACAAGAAACTGCGAAGGAATAACAAGCTGAGATGAGCCACCAATCAACTTTGGAAGAAACTTACACCATCAAAGAAATTGAGCGGAATTTAACCTTAACATGATATATCCTTGTCTTATTTATTTCATTTTCTTCTTTGAATTTCTAGATCTGATTGCATGGAACAAAGGCAAAGAATAACTTAGTTGATATGCGAGAAGAATGCTAAGAAATAAGCAGAGTCAATGATCTACAAAGAAAAGAACCAGTTAACTATGGCGAAATTTTGATCAAATTGCTGCGTCACATTTCACATTGTCAACCATTCTTGCGAAGAAGGGTAACATAGCAAAGGCAACAAGCTGACGATGAATGAAGAGAAAATTAATTTTGCGAAAAAAACTTGCGATTATTCTAATACTGATTATCAGTTAAAGTCATTAATACTATATGAAGGCATAAAATGGAGAGTCTCGCAGAGTTTGCGAACACAAATATTTTTACATGCTATATCAAATATTCAGACAAAGATAAAGAGAACAAGGAAATCACCAAAGTTAAGACATCACTGTAGAGAACAATCAATTAGCAAAAACAAGAGAATCAGCTCAGTTGGTCATAGGCGAAGAGTACAATATTGAGTTCGCGGGTTTGAGTCTTCCCCTTCAGGTAGAATTTTTTGATTTGCAAAGGTTTACAATACATACATTTACCTTGCGAACATTTCCAGCAAGAATGGACATTTCGCAGAAATTCATTTACTTCGCAAAGATGTTTACTTTTCCTAAATCATCACCAGCGTAAATAAAAATAAGTAGCAGGCAAGCCCAGAAAGTCCAATCCAATTAAAGTCCAACCAACAATAAAGTCAAGAGTTTAAGTCTCATTTCTCACATTCCTTTTGTTGCTGTGATAATTACATTTCTTTTTGCGAGATTTATACATTTCAAGGATGCCAGTTTCGCAAGAAAATCATATATTTCGCAAGAAACGATGGCAACAGAAAATCACATGAAAGCTAAGTAGCACTTTCCTAGAGCATTTTACTTAAAAAAAAAGTTTTGATTTAATTTACCAAAAGCGATATAATCGCAAGATTTCTAAAATTTCTAAGATTTCAAAACATTTCAAAGATTTTTGATTTGATTGACAAAGAGCGATACATTCGCAAGATTTCAAAAATTTCAAAACATCATAAAAAATGACTGCGAATTATCGCAAAAATTTAAAGATTTCAAAAAATTTCAAAGATTTCCAAGATTACAGAAAGTGAAATTATCGCAAAGATTTCTAAGATTTCATAAAATTTTGATTTGATTTACAAAGAGCGATACAATCGCAGAATTACAAAGATTTTACAACTACAAAGATTTCAGAATTACAATGTATTAGAATTTCTCTTGAATATTTACTTTGCTTAAATGATATGATATTATGAGAATGAAAGAAATGACAGAAATGAAAGAATGAATAAGAGAATAAAGAAACGCGAATAAAATTTCGCAGAGACATAAGAATGGGACGAACCTTTATGGCGCACACCCTAGTTCGCGAATAAAATTTCGCAAGAGGCAAATATAAGACCTAAAGTACGTCATATAAGGGGGTATGTGATTGCATGGCTCAGGGGTAAGGTTATACCGCTGCTGGATCCTGAGTCATGGAGATGTGGGGCTCAAGAAAGCCTATCCGGGAGAGGTACCTTGGATTTCCAACTATATATATAAGGTTATACCCTGGTTGGATGACCGAGGGTCTCTTCTAAGGAGTGCAGAATATGATAAAGGCGTCGCGATACACGGTTGAGCCAAGAGTGCTTGGGGCGGATGAACCTACCCTAGACATTCTTGGCAAGTCTTGACTATGATGCACTCGTCCTGAAGAAAACCCCACTTAGGGTGCAGTCTCGTAACTATAAGCCATATAGGCAAAAAGGATAAGAGTCTGCGAAAACAACTGGTTGTTAGTAAATACAGATGGGAGGATCTAGTCTTGTATGGCCAATGTACGCCTCCTTGAAGGGGCAACCAGGGGGAGATAAGGGCGGCACCCTCCATTAGGGAGTTGATAAGTGTCTTAAGACGCAAATGTCATGAGGCTTCTTACTCGCAAGAGTATCAAGGCTTGTCATATTTGTGCAAAAAATATAAAAAGAGGCAAAAAGCCAAGAGAAAAGATAAGATGAGATCAATGGGTCATTACATGAAAATGTAAAGAAGTCCTGCGATTTCATCGCAAGACGGCAATGTCAAGGGGCTTTATATTCACAAGAATATTTAGGCATGTCATATTGTCACATGAAAAATATCCTGCTGAGGCAATAATAAAAGAGAAAAGACAATATCAATGGGTCAATACATGAAAGTGTAAAGACGTCCTACGATTTTGTCGCAAAGAAAAAATAAATGTGGCGAAATAAGACCTTTAACTAGGAAGGCAAAATAAGACCACATAAGAAAGTACGCAAATAAGCTTGCAAAAATGATTATATGTGAGCAAACAAGCTTGCGAATATATATACTGAAATGAAATTGATATTATGCACCTCTGATATTTTAATTATATTATATTATGCGAGACTAATAGTGCAGGAATAAACAGTGGAGACAATAAAACAATGAGATACAATGAGCAAGAAAAATGAGGCACAAGCAAATGAACTTGCGAGAACAATAAATATGCAAAGAGGAATGCATATACTAGAGACAAAAACAGAGAAATGAAGAATTGAAGCGATTTAAAGCTACATCAATTTTACCGCGGAAAAATGAGCTAAGTAACACAAACTTTAGATATACATTGCAATAGATAAGCATTCTCATCATACTCGCATCATAAAAGCATCACATAAACATTTCATGGCATAAACATCGCATACACATTTCATAACATAATCATTAAGTAAGCATTAGATTCGCACATGTATTTTACCAAATTTTACGCAGAATATGTAAGAATTTCGAAGCACTATTCACATCACTATTTACAGCACTATTTCAGGAGCGTTATTCAAAATTTCGCAGAGTACTTTAGAAATTCGCAGAATTACTCAGAATTTTAAAAAATGTGTCAGATCTCGCAGAATTATTCAGAAACTAGCAGGAATATTCAAAAATTAGCAAGATCATTCATAATCTCGCAGACTCGTACAGAAATTCGCAGGAGATGTGATTATTTCGCAGAATATGATTATCTCGCACAATTGTAAGCAACTTCAAGAGATTATACTATCGCATGAGACAGAGGCAAGATAAGAATGAAGAAACAACTCTATCATTCAACATTTTCACAAGGATTCTACCTTCACAGATAAAGAACAGAGGCAATTATGGATTACCAAGAAAATATTTTATGCTCTTTATCTTCTCGGCAAGAATCCTCACCAAAAATGGAGTAATAATTTCGCATGAATAGGGGCAATACTTATTACTCTCGTTCAAGGATAGATACTTCTTATATTTCGAGGATAGAGTACTTCTTATACTTCAGGATAATGCTTCTAATTACTTCTCAATGCTTTGGAACTTCGCAAAACAATAGATGCAAGTACGTAATTTTCAGGAAAAGTATTTTTTCGCTTATTCCTTCATCAATAAAAATCAAAGACTTCTACAACAACAATTTTTTTTTTAAAGATCGCTCTTCAAGCAATATTCAAGAAAAAAGAGGCAAGATATAGGATCAGAATATCGCAGAAGAACACACTTGCGAAGTTCTCACCAATGACATTTTGCGAGCATCGCAGGTTGACTAAGAAAATGACGTGACAAATGACGATAATTTAAATATGAGAAAAATATAAAGATTGAGCGAGATTTAGGAATGTTGCGAAATTAACATTTGTATACCTGCGATAATATAGCAAGAAAAACCCGAAATTAAAGGTTATGTTAGCTATTTATGAGATGTCATCCACTATGTAAATATCTATATAAAGAGGAGAACAAGAGAGAGAAAAGGGGAAAAATAATTGTTAAGAGAGAGAGAGAGATATTTTTCAGAGAGAGTTTATTTTCTTTATCATCTTCTTCCCCTAAAATTAAATCTAGAGCTCCAAATACTCATTAATGGAGTCTCCATGTAAATCAAATGTAAATCCAAATAATCATAGTGAAGAACCATGGATGTAGATCATATTGATCGAACCATGTAAAAAATCTTGGTGTCCGTTTATAATTTTAGCACTTTTATTACCATTTTTATATATAGATCTTGAAATTGATATCAAGATATGATAAGGGGCGTGTTGTAGGATTTCCTGCAACTACAGTAAGGACGTCCTGCGATTTAGTCGCAAGACGGCAATGTCATGGGGCTTTATGGGTTTCTACATGAAAATGCGATATTAAGGACGTCCTGCGATATTGTCGCAACAAAGATGACTAAAGAACAAAAAGTTAAGGCAAGATCAATGGGTTTCTACATGAAAATGCAGAGACGTCCTGCGATTTTGTCGCATTGAAAAAAGGTGGCAAAATAAGACCTTTACTTAGGAAGGCAAAATAAGACCACATCAGAATACAAGGAAGAATGCGATTTTAAAATATGTGATTGCGAAATTACGCAGAAATAATTGCGAGGTTATCGCAATAATCTTACTGAACAACAGTAACTTGCTTAATCTCTCATTTGAACACAAATAACAGAGGCAAGTATGGGAATGCATAAAATGAGAATATGTTATTTGTCTCCATATGATAGATTTACGCACAAAATGAAAAATAAATTATATACTGATTAATCATATTGCGAGAAAGGATTGTTTTTCTAACACATGCAAGAAGAAACAAAAGAAATAGAACTTGTATTTAAGATTGGAGAAATTCGCAGTGATAGATTACAAATGTACAAGAATAGAAGATCAAAAAGCAAATGTGCAAGTTTTTACAAAAAGACGAACAAGGAAACAAAAGCTACTTCTTGCTTGATTCTTCATTATCGTCATCAGATTCCTCACCAGAGCTTTCTCCTTCATTGTCATCAGATTCTTCATCAGACTTTTCTTCTTCATCTTCATCAGACTCTATTTCTTTATCAGCATCACTATCAGAAATAACCAAGTCAGGAACATTCTCTGGAACTTTATCTGAGAGGCAAGGATATGTAGAATAAGGAATGCCATTATCATCACAAATTTCTTTAATAGTTTCATTGCGGAAAAGAACAACATCATTCTTGAAGTTCGCAACAATGATCTTTAGTTGGTTCTTCATCCTAGAACATTTCTCATTGCGAGAAGAAAAATCCTTTGCGAGCTTCGCTTTCTCATTTTCAAGTTCTTCAATTATTTTGCGATATCTATCTTCAGCTTCTGCGAAGATATAACAATAAATCAACAACGTGATGGTAGTTTATGAAAAACAAATAATTAAATAAGGAAGAACAGTTAACAACCTTCTCTGTTAGAAATCATATCTCTAATCAAGGTCGTATGCTCAACTTGGAGACTAACATTTACACCTAAATTATTCCTGGCGTTATCTAGAACTCTCGCAGCCTAAGAAAATTCGTCATCATCATTTATGAGAAGGCGGGAGCGATTTTGGTTCTCTCTTTCGCAGAGCACAACATTTATATGTTTGAGATCATCTCTTTCAATTTGGACCTCAAGAATAGTTTCTTGGAATTTCGCTAAAGTTTGAGCACCTTGGAGAGCAATACGATCTTTTTCATCTATGAGGTCACTATTCTTGGCTCTTAAACTATTGATTTCTTCTTTGGAATTATGAAAGAAATATTTAAATTTATTAGCCATACTCAAGACGGATCTATGGTCAATTTCTAAGAGGCGAAGTTTGGATCTGAGTTCATTTATGGGAAGAGATTCAATCTTATCATTTGAAAAACTATTTAGAGAAGTATTTAGGTGTTCAAGAAGGGTATCATCATCCATAAGATTGGGAAATGTATAAAGAAGAATATATTCATTAGAAAGACCATAAACATCTACGAAATGGTAAGCTGTATAAGAAAAAATTATGAGAAAATAAAATAAAGGGAAAGAAGAAGAGTCCCATACCATTGAGTTGCTTATTGGCATCCTGAAGACTAGATATTTTATTCTTATGAATGGAATTTTCAGATTCCAATTGCTTACTCTTTTCGCGAAGACCAGCAGCTTCAGTCTCCAACTCTTCATTTTTTTTGCGAAGTTCAAGATTCCTCTTTTCGAAAGTCGCATGCCTCTTTTCCAAATCTGAGGCAACTACGAAGGAAGCTTTCCCATCCTGTGAAATCATGCAGCGAATTTTAATAATAAATTATGAATTCAAGGCAAAAATAAAAAGAAAAGGAATATAAGTATGGAAATTTACCAAGCTATTAAGTGAGTGTAAGAAACTTGGAGATATATATCTTGAAACCCCGCGAAGAGACCCATTATTCTCTAAGATGGGGGCATCACAGATAGCAGCCATGGACTTGCACGTGTTGGTAAGATGATCATCCCCAATCCCTTGCATGGAATCAGAGAATATACTAGACAACTACGCCATAGAAGATTCAGGTGGAGAATTTTTTTTTGGCAAAAGAAGCATCAATATATTCATCATCATCATCATCATTATCAAAACTTTCACTAGATTGAAGATTTGAAGGAGTGGGAGATTGAATTTTTCGTTTCTTTGAAGGAGGGGCGGCATATTTCTCCTTGCGAATAACACCTTTATCTTTGCCTTTAGTTTTCGCAACTTTTTTGCCTTTAGTTTTCGCATCTAGGGCAGGATCTTCAATTTCTTCTCCTACAACACCAATCTTCACACACAGATAAAGATAAGAAATAGAGGCAACAATATATTGTTAAAATCTATATAGAGAATTTTTCTTACTTCATCTGTGATCGAACGCAAAGCTGCTAAGATACTTGGTTACTTAGTATTGTTGTAGTTTCTCCTCAACCTCTCAATCTAACAAATTCGCAAGGATATGAAGACAATGGTGTAAGAATGTTCAGCGAAATCACATATAAGAATATGAAGAATCATAAGTAAAGCGAAATTCGCAAATATACCTCTGCATTTTCTTCAGGCCAGTTGAATACCCATGGTTGGTGCGTGGCGATACTCGCAGGTAAAATATGAGAGCCAGAGATATACAGACCCTTTAGAGTTAATGGGAAGATACACCACCTATCATCTTTAGAATGACGTGGGGTTGTATTTTTACCAGGGTGCCAATCGATATCTTGCATAAGTATTTTATCATCGTCGATGTTGTCCTTCATCCTCAAGCTAACGCCCCAGCAAGTACTGTTTCTCTTCATGGGAATTATCTCGTAATTTTCAAAGAAATTTTCTATAGTATACTTCGCAGGAACAATGGCAACACCAGCGAATCTAGGATCTTTAACTTCTGAGGGATAAAGAGATCCCTTACCAGCGCCACGATTATCAAACTCAAGAATTAGGCGAATACAGTCTCCACTCAATTGATAAACTGCTCGCGAGAATTTCGCATGAGAGAGTATTTCATAAAATAAAGGAAGTTCAGGATCATAGAGAGGAACGGGAAGACCAGCTTGAAGCTGACCTAGCTAAACTATGATTTTTCCATGATTGCAGGATGATTAGAAAATAATTTGGCAGAAAGATCATATTTAGGGTTTTGACCAGGAATGGGAGATAAAGTGAAACCTCTAGTTAGAAATTCCTTTCGAATTTCTTCGAAGGAAACTTCATTTTTACGACCAACTAGAGGCATTTTCAGTATGGGAATGAAGAAGAAGTGAAGCTGAAAATAAGAAGAAGCAAGAGGACTCACAGTAGCAGAAGCGTAATTTACGGAAGAACAGTAAAAGAAGAAATTGCATAGAAGATGAAAAAGAAAGTAAAAAGAAGAGAAGAGAAGAATGAGAAGAATATATATAAGAAGGTAGAAATTTTCGAGAAGATAAGTGCATTCAATGCGAAGAGTAGACATGAACGGTTAAGAAGTAGCGGTTGAAAAAGACGTGTCAAAAGATGAATAGAAGAAGAGATACGTGTAATAAAGTTTGCGTAAAGTACAGAACCGTGACAGTACGGAAATTCAGAGAAAGATAAGTAGCTGCGGCAATTTGAAGTACAAATTATCATGACATTCTCCCCTTCGAAGAGAAGACATGAGAAGATGCAAGATGTAGGATCAGAATATCGCATCAAGGATACATTTGTGAAGTTTCCACAAACAACACATTGTGAATGTCGCAGGATGATTTGAGAAGTGATGTAGCAAACAACGACAGCATAAACACGAGAAAGGTGTGAAGATTTAGCGAGATTTAGGACGTTTACGAAATTGTACATTTATAAGCTTGCGAAATATCGCAAGCCAGATCCTAAAATAAAGGATAGATTAGCTGTCATCCACTATGTCATTCCCTATATAAAGAGTCGAACTGGCTTAAGAGAGGGAGATGTTTTTCAAGTATTGAGTAGGTCGTTAGGAGAGAGAAAGTCCAGAGCAGTTGTTAATTTCTTAATTTCATTTCTTTCATTTCCTGTAGAATTTGTGAGATTAATCAATAAAGATTGTGATTGTTCATCCTAAAATGATTTGATTGTATGAATTCTTGTGAGGGGTGTAGTGTGGGATTTTCTGCAACTACAGTCCTGCTATCCATTCGTCTTTGAATAGTAGTGAGAAGGAGAATCCTCAAGAATCGCGACTGAATGAAATTAATGGTGCTCCCCATGTTGATATCGACCCTGTTAACCCTTCGAATGAGTTGGAGACTCCTCAAGTAAGTATCAATTTTGTATTATCTTCATGGAAGTGCAAGATTGCTGAATTGTGAATGAATGAATGAGAATCCCGTGAATAAATGAAAAGCTTTACCGAAATACGTCACCTGAAAATTCAGAACTTAGTGTTTTAGCAAAAACATCATAAAATCTTCATATGATGTCGGATTTTTGCGATCTACCCATGCATCCTTATGCCCAGGAAATTTCCAAGCTATGGTAACGAATATTTCTCAGTTTTGAGCATGTTTAGAGGCCTAAATCAGCAAAACAGTAAAATTCCAGGAGACCTTCAGAAAATTTTCAGATGGCATGTAGTCCAATGTTTTGGCCACATCTCTCTGCTCGTTTATCCAATTGCTATGAAATTTTGATATGTTATAGAAAACATCTGTACGAAGAGATTCATATATGACACAACCTTAAATTCCTTACAAATTTCTCCCAGTTAATCGTTTCATATAGGGAAGTATAAAATCTCTTCATCCGAGCTTGTTGAAAAAACGTGTTTCATGACTTACGCACCACTTGCTTGTGTTTTGGGTGTGTATTAAAGAAATTAGATAGTGTTAGTTCACTTAGATGCTGGAATTCATGATTTCCTTTGATCCTTATGCTTGAATCCTTCTGATCTCATGTAATCTTTGTATTAGGCGCCGGATATTGAAGTTGAGGATAACAAAACTAATGTTGATGATTCGAGCAATATGGTGAACCAAAGCAGTGACCACACCAACTCTGCACCTCCGAGTTTTGAGAATATCGTTACAGAATCCGTGGAGGAAACTGGGACTCTAGTTGCTGCTGTTGAAACCGAGCAAAGAACCGAAAAGACTGTTTCAGAAGAAGATATTGTGATGACAATAGAGGATGCTCTAGTAGTTGAGAATCGTATAGTAAGACATGAATATCCCAATGCATGGATTATTTGTGAGCCTCCATTTGGTGCTTCACTCCCGTACCATGTGTTTGTTGGTGGATTCAGCATTCCCACTGGGTATGCCAATATGTATGAGAAGTTGTGGAAGATGTATGGCCATATCGTTTTTACAAGAGATCTTGAACGTAGCTACTTCTTGACAATACAATTAGGAAACATATTACGTGTCATAAATGATATTCGTACCAGGCCTAGAAGTACCGTCACTCGAGATGTACTCTTTTATTGGGAGTACAACTTGAAGAATTCTGAGAGACTTGGATTTAACCTAGAGTGGGCTTCGCCAGAAGATCAACACCATCAAGGATGCAATAGTGAGCAATATAACCTTTACAAGTGCTTCCGTGGTGGAGAAAATGGCCAAGATTGCTGAGTTGACTGAAAATCTGGAGTTGGAGAAAGCGGCATTGCAAGTCTTGGAGAATGCTGAGAAGCATAAATTGTACTATGATGGCTTTCTTTAGTTTTCTTTCCATAATCTTTTGAACTTTGAAATTCCGAGAGACGTGAGATTTTATTTTGGTTTTGATATTTCAATTGGTTTTGAATAAGTGAGTGGTTAAGGATTTTCTTTCTGGAATTTGGTTTTGATAGAGATTTTTTCTTTAAATAAAAGAACTTTGATAAATTGCTGAATTCAAATACTGAATGCAAGTATTGCAAACATTTTGGAGGAAATGAAATTACAGGTAAAAGAAAATCCTAAGATGCAAACGTCAGATGTTTTGAGCGTTCGTCTTGGACATAAAACACTCGATGTTGAATGCTTCATGCATCAAAAATATTGAGACAATTCTCATGAATCACTGGTATACTTGTCTTGCCATTGATGTTAGCCAATTTATAGTATCCTCCAGCTTCTGACTTAGTGATCATAAAAGGCCCTTCCCAGTTAGAACTCTTTGTGGAATGCAAATTGTGTCTAGTTTCTTTAAGAACCAAATCTCCTTCATGAAATTTATTAGGTTTGGTTGCTCGTGCCCTGAATATCTTCTATTGGTTTGGAATTCCCCGTATTGTAGGATTCCTCATTGGTAGATCTTTCCAATTCTGAGGTACATGTGGACACTCGTGCAAGGGAGAATATTTAGGGTATTGATTATGAAACTCGGTCATTATTCTATCAATGACCGTGTTAGTGAGATGATGAATTTTGATAGGTTCGATATCTAACCACTTGGTGAAGTATTGCTGAGGTGAGACTAACCACTCATAACATTTGGTGACAGCTGAGTTATTAGTAAGATCAAGTCCCCTGACCAGAGTTGCGTATTTGAAAGTTGGTAATATAGATGCGTGATAGGAAATGAGACTTTCCTGAGTGCGGAACATTTTGACAAATTTATGTGCGCTTTCTTCAGGTTTTTGTATGAGTCCCATCAAGGCTTTGACTTTTCCTATATGTTTAAATAGTGGAGTGTCCACCATTTCTTCTGAACTGGAGCTTTCCTCTGAGTCGGACCTTTCCTCAACAGAGAAGTGTGAAATTAAAGATGTTGTAGTGACCTTTCCATCATGAATCCATGCACGCCCAAGAACCATGTCATATCCTAAATCTTCTCTAATTATGAAAAACTTGGTTTCAGTCCAAGTTGAGTCAGTTTTCACTTTGAGAATGATATAACCGTAAGCATCTCTTGGGATTCCTTCATGGTCTCTGACTGAGACATGAGCGTGAGTTGCTTCTTGTCGGGTGATACTAGCGGCTCTGAGAGTTTTCAAAGGAATGATGTTAACAGCAGTGCCAACATCGACCAACGCTCGCTTGAATTCATTTCCTATGAGGTGAACTGTGGTGAGAAGTCCCCAGTCGTACATCTTCTTGTCTGTTGCTGGATTTTTAGGGAGTATCTCCTGAATTTATAACCGATTCCCATACACAATGTGGTTCAATGCAGCAAACATATCATTTCTTTGAGATTTCGACAAATACAGTAATTCACAAGCATGCTCAATTAGGGATTGAAATGCTTCTTTGACCGGATGCTCAGAGAGTGAAAATGTCATGATTGGGAGAGGATTTATGTGCACTCCTTCAGTCCCCAGTTCCCCTGAATCAGCCTTTTCTTTGAATATGCGCTTCAAAATTCTAAAATCACTTGTTGGATGACTAGCATATCTATGAAAATGGCAGTAGCGTGCATTTTCCATATGTTCCTCGGTTGGTTCCTTTTTTACAAGAGGTAGTTTGATCGTACCGCCTTGAATCCAGACTTCCAATAGTTCGATCACTTCTTCAATGGGGAAAGGGAAGTCAGGCGCATCCCGGTCGTTCTGTTGATGCTGATCTGGTGGTTGCACATTTCTAGCCTGATTGTCTTTCCTTGGCGCTTTTGTAGGGTGAGACGTCGAAGGAGTGTCCTTATGTTGTTTTGCATCAACTTTTCTCTTCCTCCCTTCAGTAATATTCATGGAAGCTTTAACATTGTACTACTTGTTGACTAGACGCTTGTTGGTGTTGCTTCGAGGTTCCTCGACTTTGACAATTTTGGTTCTTTCTAACAAAGCTAGAGCAGTGGTTGTTGATCGCTTGGACACTTCATGAAGTTCTAAAAAAGTCTGAAATCGGAGATTTTCCAGCAATGCTCTATAGACTAGGATCATCCTATTGATGCACAAGTCCACCAGTTGTTGTTCAGTGACATTTGGATCGTGACAATCCAGAGCCTGGAGTCTGAACTTCTTTACATATTCGTTCGGATGTTTATTATTCTTTTGAGACATTCTTCCTAGATCAGGGAGAGTAATATGCTCCGAGACAAAGAAGTATTTTCTGTAGAAAACATTAATCATTTCTCACCAATTGGCTATGCTCCCTGGTGCGATGTTAGTATACCAAGTATATGCTCAGCTTGTCAGAGATTTCGAGAACTCCTTCAAACGGACAACATGGTTATGTTCATGTTCTCCTAACGCTTCCAAGAATTGAGAAATTGCTCTCGAGCATTCCCCGTTCCATTATAGAGTGTGAACGTTGGAGAAGTGTAACCCTTTGGGAGAGGGATTCTTCGCGTAGAATCGGGATATGGAGGTTGGTGACGGTGCACGGACGGTGTATGGCCCTTTCCCCGATTCTCCATAAAACGTTACAGGTCTTCACGAGTGATGAAATCGGCAGGTTCAGGTTCTGCAGCTTTGCGGGCTTCATCATCGCCATGGACTAGAATAACTTCGAGATCTGTAGTTGGAGATGTTTCCTTATCTTTTCCCTTCTCATGAGTTTTGTCTGACATCTTGTCGGTGAGAGTTTTGAGGTAGTTACATAGCTCCTTCTGAGTAGTAGCCATATATGTTTGATTTTTGGCGAGAACTTCCTGGACTTTCATGAGATCGGCTAAGATATGTGAATTTTCTCTGATTTCCTCGGGATGCCTGCCGAAGAGAGGATTGTCTTCAATGTTGGTTTGCGGAGGAGTGGTATTGTCAGTGTGGTTGTTGGAAACATGAGTAGTTTCTGGAGCTCCACCATTGTTGCTAGTGCTAGCATTGTTTGGGTTAGGATTTGTAACTGAACCTGACCTAAGATCAACCATTTTATGAAAATATGAGATTGCAACCGAGAGATTAATATCCCACTGTGGTCTCTAATCTATGGATGGGGAAAAACAATTTTCTGGTTTTTTGGGGAAGTGAAGAGACGAGCGTATCAAGACTCCTCGAACCGAGAAAACTGCTCAACCTCACAGACGCACTGCAAAGGGAGTGCTTAGATTCGAGAGATCAATCTATAGGATTCCGGCCTAAACCAAGTCAATGGTCGTTCCAGAGTCAATTCGGTCGCAAATAGGGAGATGGGTTGATATGTAGGAGGGAAGCTGAGAATTATGTGGGATCGGTGATGATCAAGGATTGTGGATGTGTTGAAGGTTTATGCAAATTGAAAAACTGCTGATTGTAAGTTTTGTGAATAAGTTTTAATCGAGTTGTTGATGGATGATGATCCTTTTTGTTGTCCTCAATTCAGAATTATTTATATTGCACGAATGATGAACCACTGATCCCTGTAAGTGTGACGGTTTCTTGAGTGAAAGAGTGGGAAAGTGGAAGAACGTTGTGAAACCAGTTCCAGTTCATGCGGAGACTTGATTAACCGTCCACCCACTACTTTTCTAACTCCTTCAACTGTTGCACGACTTACTCACATTGTCATCGTGGATGAATCCACGTGCCGTAGGCCGCCAGACCAAAACCCTAATTTATATCCCCCATTGTGTTGTGATTGATGTCTCACGATCATGGAGTCTGCAGGGCAGACGTGTCTTTAATTTGTTGGCTGATTAGATAATGAGTCTAGGTTTTGCTGAATTGAGCATTATTGGGAATACTCAGTGATTCGTGGATTTGGACGTGTTAGTCCTTTTGTTGATATTGCTCGTGTACAATTATTGTAAATTCAGGGCGTATGAGCAAGTTTTGCTCAATTCAACGAATTACTGGTAGTTGGATGAGCAATTGAGAAAGTATTGCTCAATTCGACGAATTACTGAATATTGATAATTGGATCAGCAATTGCTCAATTCGACGAATTACTGAGAAATTAATGAATATTGATAGTATCAATATTCGAGCAATTCGACGAATTATTTATAGGTGATGTGACCAATTAAAATATTAGTAGATTACCGAATATTATATATTTAATCCCTGTGGATCAACATAAACTTATTTAGTGTTTGAACTTGCTCAGAATGATGATTTCGTGGAGCATTTGTTTGAAACCCTAATTTTTGATCAGTTGCTCATTAATTGACGAATTACTGAAAATAGGTCATGAGCGAAGGAGGGACCGACCACATGGGACTATGGATATCCATGTGATGCCCAATTGCTCGAGTGAGCGTACACCAGGGTCCTGAGTTGACCGGTTGGTGAAGGAATGACGATTAA
The DNA here is from genome assembly GCA_023529315.1 of Papaver bracteatum. Classification (NCBI taxonomy): domain Eukaryota; kingdom Viridiplantae; phylum Streptophyta; class Magnoliopsida; order Ranunculales; family Papaveraceae; genus Papaver; species Papaver bracteatum. The sequence continues at coordinate 53,191 of JAJJWX010001388.1, forward strand.
TGTCGATTTCATCATTTATTGAAATATTGCTGGGTTCATCATTAGGTGATAAAACATAGGTATGAAAAATGGGACTGAACAAGAGAGCATGGAGCCGGCTCTTGGTGGTCAGGGGACCAGTTGTTGGTCGTTTGAGCAATTCCCAGGTTGGTTGGAGAGAGTTTGGGCCCAATATGAGTGATTGCTTAAATTAGGTCAAAAGTGTGAAAACGCATGGGACCGGCTTTGTGGAAGCCCTAGGGATGACCTCGGTCGGTCAAGAATGCATGCACATGTTACCATGATGACCATGTTTCCGTACTGAGAGTTTCAATATTTTCTGATGTGCGTTTGAGCAACATTGTGAATTTTCAGAAGAGTTTCATCTTGACTAAAATTCTTGATTTTGTCGGAATGAGCATGTATGTTCAATTGATCAATATTTTGTAAATATTAAAATAAGTGTATTTTAACATCTAAAATTGTCGTGAGAGGCTAGCCGGTCGTGTGACCATGTTGGCTTTTGGATTTTCATGATTTGAGCAAAATTTGAGAAATTATGAAGAAGCCATGATTTTTGCTCAAACCAAGGAGTTTCATGAATTGTGGAAAATAATAATTATATAAGACTAGGGATTGCAAGGTGTGGGACCGGCCACGGCCTGAGCATGGCCTGCCGGCTAGGTTGCCCGGTCCTGCACACCTTTCCCTAATTTTTTTTTTATTTTTATGAATCCCTGAAGTTATGGAGAATCCATGAGTTTTTGTTGAAACGGAGGAGTTTCATGAAATTGGGGAAATAATAATTATAAAGGGATTCCTCACTTGTCCATATTTTAATGTTATTATTTCTTATCTCCTATTTTATGCAGGATTCCTCACTTGTCCATATTTTCGTGTGCTCGTTCGTGCATCATTGTCGAGTACACTTGCACTATTTTTATGGGGCTTACTCATTGATAGTTCAGATGCCCGGTTGTTGAGTATTTATTACTAATTTATGAAATTCCATGGAGAATGATTCATGAACTGAGGAACAAAAGTGAGTAATTATTTATTATCAATCCATAGGATCAGTCGTGGATTCGACCATGGATTCGGAATAATAAAGCGAGTATTACCATTCCGTGGGATCGTGGATTCAACCACAGAATCAGAGTAATAAAGTTGTGTATTACCATTCCCTGAGATCAGCCGTGGATTCGATCATGAAATCGGAGTAATGAAATTATCTATTACCATTCCATGAGATCATCCGTGGATTTGATTATGAAATCAGAGTAATTAGATAAAATAGATTATGTTCTAGGAATTCAGTGGTGAATGTCACGGTAGAACTAATCTATGCACATAGTCAAGAGACGGCTGATATCCTGAAGGCATTCTCAATCTTACGGAGAATCGCCTGAGTCTATACACAGTCTCTCTACATAGTCAGGAACAGTGAGTGTCACCGTCCTAAAGGCGTTGTTGCTCTCAAGATTACGGAGAACCGTCCAATCGTTCTTCTATGTAGAGGTGAGTCTCTCTCCTATAGTTAGGGAACAGTGAGTATCACCGACATCCTGAAAGCGTTAAGCCCTCTCAACAAACAATTATGTAGGAGGACCGCCCAATTCTATTATTCTACATAGAGGTCACAATGAAATGCCAGGGATCGAACGCTCAGCTAGTGGAGGCTTTTTGAAAGACATGTTCATCATGGCTTCGTAAAATATGAATCGTCACATGCCTAAAGTCGTATCAGAAACATGCAGTATCATGATTTTACGGTTTTGACCTTTGTTGAAAATCCACCATCAACAAAGGTGAAGATCAACCGAAGCTTTTGGAGAACTTCATCAATAAAAGGTAAGTGAAGAATGAACCACCTATATCTCAAGTTGTAGATGGTGGATTTTCGACAAAGGGTAAAATTGTAAAACTATACTCCAGATTCGGCAACCGGATGAGTATTGAGGCTCATGTCTCTCGTTAAAGCATGAAATCTCATGCCATAAATCTCTGACTGAGAAGGTTGTCTCTCAGAGTACATGTACATGTGTAGTCTCTCAGCTGAGACCACGTCACATCTCATGAATACTGAGCAATTTCAGTAATTACTCCGGATCCGGTAATCGGATGAGTATCGAGACTCATGTATCTAAGCATGAAAGCTCATGCCATAAATCTCTGACCGAGAAGGCTGTCTCTCAGAGTACATGTAGATGTGTAGTCTCTCAGCTGAGACCACGGCTCATTCATGAATACTGAGCAATTTCAGTAATTACTCCGGATCCGGCAATCGGATGAGTATCGAGACCCATGTCTCTAAACATGAAAGCTTATGCCATAAACCTCTGATGGAGAAAGTCTCTCAGAGAAGATGTAGATGTGCAGTCTCCCAGCCGAGACCACAGCACGTCTCATACTGTATAGAATCGAAAGATTGGACGGCCCCTAGACAGCATGCCTGCTAGTATAGAGCGACAACGTCTTCGGGATGCAACCAGGTTTTCCCTGGCTATACAAGAGGAATATGACACTCCAACAAGTTCATATTGCTCAACCCTCAGATGATTAATGCTCCTAGACAGGAAGCCCTTCTAGTATAGACCCATCAATTAATTATCTTAAATCGTATGAATATCCAGCAATATTCTACGAGCCATCGTCTGAATATCCAGAAATATTCTACGAATCATCAATTAATCGCCTGAATATCCAGCAATATTCTGCGATTCTTTGTTAGATTTTTTCACTTCAATTCGTGGTTCTTCCCAGCAGAATTCCACGGGTTAGTGACAAATATTCAACGAAAACAGGCATCTGAGCATCGAATAAGCCCTGACAAAAATGGTGCAAGTGTAATTAGCAAATAATGCACAGACCAGCATTTTGAATGCACGAACGAGCATTTCAAAAAAAAATATGAATGAACGAGGAACCTATGCAAAATAGTAAGGAAAAATAATAGTAATAAAATATTAGCAAAAGCACCAGGGGACTGGGCTTACCAGCCGGCCAGTCATACCGTGACCAGTCCCGTGCCCAATTTTTTGTTTTATCATATTTTACTATTTTTCACTGATCTCACGAAAATTCTCTCATTCGAGCAAATCTCATATTTTTCAAAGAAAATATCTAAATCACATGATTTCATCAAAAGATAGAGTCCTGTTATTAGGAGGGAAGAAATGGATTTGAGGAGGGAAAGATTAAGAGGAGGGAATTAAAAAATTTGAGGAGGGTTTGACTCCTTCAAATTTTAATGAAAATGTCTATAATATCCATACTCTTAATTATAATTAGGTTTACCAACCAAACACTCCCAACGAGTTAAAAAGCTTAAAAATACTTCTTCTCCCGTCGACGAATCTTTTGGTGCGCAAAACAAATTACAACACGCGACTCACTGTTTTCCCATATCAGATTTTCCAAGGGTGCAAGCAAATTCCTCACTTTCTCGGTTTCTTGAAAAAGGAAGCACTGTAACTACATGGTGATGCAACACAGTGCCACGTACAAAGGGAATTTTATTTTGTTAATCAATGTAAGATTAGGATAAAACCTGATCTAGAACATGGATTTACGAGGTAGCTTGATCTCGTACATCCAGGGTGATGTTGACCATGATAGCCTTGATAACGAGACTATGGTGCACCATGTTAATTTTTATGATAAAAGGGATGTTGTAGCTACAACTGAATAAATTTATATTTCTATTGTATTTACAAATTCATGTGTTGTATAATGGTTAGATGACTACTGGTCATCGTTGTAATTCTGCTAATCGTTTTTATAAATGAGATTAGGGTTTTCTGGACGAAGAATATGAACAGTAAGCTGACGGATTATTAGGAGGAAAGGATTAAGAAGAACGGCAGATTATTGAGGTTAAGGGGGGTATTACAAAAATATTTACTTATTATTTTTGTATTTGACTTTGACCACTCGATGACTAAAATTTGGTTATAATCTTTCCTTACTCAAATCCGTTTCTTCCCTCCTAATAACAGGACTCAAAAGATAATAAAATTAGGGAAAGGTGTCATGGGACCGCTGTCCGGCCGGTCCCACATCTCACGTTTCCATTATTTAATTATTCCTCTTAAATTATGAAAATTCCTTGATTTTATGAATTTTCTCTAAAATCATGAAAATTACCTAATTTCATGTATTTTTATCTAAATCACATGATTTTATCAAAAAATAATATAATTAGGGAAAGGTGTCATGGGACCGACGGACGGACGGTCATGCCTTGGCCATGGCCGGTCCCACACCTCACGTCCCCATTATTTTATTATTTCTCTTAAATTATGAAAATTCCTTGATTTCATGAATTTTCCTTAAAATTACCTAATTTCATGTATTTTTTCTAAAATCATAGAAAATATTAAAAAATTAGGAAAAACTTGTGGGACCGGGCTCTAGCCGTCTGGTCATGCCCTAGCCGGTCCTACACGCCCGTTGTTTTATTATTATTTGGTGTTTTGTTTCATGATTTCATGAAAACTCCCTGATTTCAACAAAATACCTTGATTTTAGCAAATCTCTTTGATTTTATGAAAATTCCCTAAAATTATGAAAATTATATAAAATTGGGAAGAGTGTCTTAGGACCCGCGCCCATGGCCGTCCGATCATGCCTTGGCCTTTGTCGGTCCCATACTCTCATTCCTTATTTTATTTTATTTTACTAGAACTTCACCCGTGCCGTGCCGTAACGGCACGACCTCCGTATTAAGTAAAAAAATTATGTCAATTTTAATCTTTGACATTTTTTTTGTTGGCTCTATATAAAATGACAATTATTCCAAGTTTTTTAATTACTATGTTTTTTTTCTGAGAATTGCTAGGTTGACCTAAATATTTTTTTCGGAAAAATCACCGGGCGAAACATGTAGTGAGACCAACTAAAAACCTTTACTATGAACGCGCAATTGGGGGATACAGCTACAGGACAAAAACGGTGTCCCAACAGCAATTCTGGGTTACCCCCTATGTAATTATTTTTTAATTCCTAATCTAGCCTTCACTAATCATGTTTAGTGGTTAATAATAATTAGTAAATTCTTAAGTATTTGGGGGATAGATTAGTGTGTGTTTTTATTTTAATTTGTGTGAGTGAGGAGTAGAAGGAGAGGAAAAAAAAATTGAGTGGAATTTTTTTTTTTGAAAATGGAAGATGATTGTGATGAGAGAATTGCTGCTAAGAGTTGAAATTTTGATTTTTTTACTTTGAATCCACCATTGTTGCAGCTGAAAAAGCTCGCTTCCGACATGGTATTCAACCTAAGTTGCTGAAAAACTGTCGAGCTGCTCGCTTGCATCTTTGCTCATCACAGGCCAGCATCTGATGGCGACGTAACTTTTAACAATGAAATGCAAGTTAACAGACATCAGATTAGTAACCTAAAGAGATTAAAAAGAGAACGTGTCGAGTGCATATGTGGGGCTGTGAATGAAAGCTATAAATATAAAGGATTATGGGTACAATGTGATATTTGCGATGCTTGGCAGCATGCAGATTGTGTTGGTTACTCACCAGTAAGAAGTCCTTCGGATTCTCATGAAGCTGCAGAGGGTACATGCCATCAGCACAAAAAGAAACATGCAAACAGAATTGAGAAGTGGACGCAGTGAAAAGTTGTAAAAATGTAGCATCCATAGTTGTAGTACAGAATCTATTTGGTTCCCATTTATGCTAGACTTTAGGCAAGTACTTCTGTTATCAATTATTAACAAGTATACGTTCCCTTTTTGAAGTTTGAATTAAACTACTTGTTTTGGATATGTTGTTGGTTTTTATTGTGTATGATACGGCACTTTTGTTAGTAGCTCAATTCAACCTTAGTACGGAACCCTATATCATTCGGTCATTTCGATAACAATGCACTTGTAGTACCTCTAGATTTATATAGTTCGAAATTTTGTGCTGGATGAAACCTTTTCTCCATTTCCCAAGTTTTTGTTATTTGCCCCATGTTTCTTTGTGTTTATGAAACCCTTCTAGTGGTGTGATAGGACTTGAATACTTTCCTCGATACATGTTAATCCTAGTTTAATTGGGGGTTATGGAAATTAATTGGGGCCATGTACACCCCAATTTTTTTCCGGGGCATATTAATCCGATTGTAAATATACTGTTTTACCTTGACAATTTTTTTTTTCAACTAACGACCCTAATAAACGACCCTTCGTATGACATTAACGACAATTTAGAGTCGCCAAGTAATTGAGTATGTATATGACGACTCTAAACTGCCGTACATTAACGACGCTTTTTAATGCCTAACGACTGTGTATAACGACACTACAAAAATATTAACGACTGTTTACAGTCGTCCTTTAAGTGATAAAACAGTAACGACCCTTTCAAAGGGTCGTAAGGGATATGATTTTTTCTTGACGACTCTAAACTGTCGTACATTTCCGCCATTAATGAATCGTCGACAGTTAAGAGTCGTCATCATTTCTGATCTTAAAATTAACGACTGTTTAGGGTCGTCGATGAAAAAATTCAATACCTTGACGACTTTTCATACTGATCTGGGCAAAAAAAAAAAGGACTAAAAATTGCAGACAAACAATCCGAAAAAAATAGAGTTAAACTCTAATTAAGTAAGATTATCATTAATTAATTAAATTTTAACTCTAATCACTTAGGGGCATTTTAGCCATTTAGAAAAATATTTTTATAAGGGGTGACCCAATTTGCTATTGGGAGACCTATTTTGTCATCTAGTGTGGCCCCCAATTAAACTAGGATGTTAATGGATGAGATGGTATTGTTTTTGTTTCAGTTTTAATTCCGGAGCCTAAAGCCATATCATCTTTGTCAATTTGACAGGTTGCTCAATTGGTATCTACTTCTTAGGGTCCGCAAGTCAGGTGTTAGGAAGACGAAATTGCAGTCTTTTTGTGCTTATGTTGCAGACGATAAAAAGAAAAGTAATGACCTTTTGTAACTCAAAACCGGCATGGATAGTCTAATTTTCGAGCATGCCTGAACTCAGTACCGGCGTGGTCTTCATCCTAAATAACCATGCCGGAACATGAAGAAAAGTATCCAGAAGATTGATTATTTTTTTTCACTTGACTACCGGCATGGATAGTCTAATTTTCAAGCCTAAATAACCATGCCGGAACATGAAAAAAAGTATCCAGAAGATTGATTTTTTTTCACTTGACTACCGGCATGGATAGTCTAATTTTCGAGCATGCCGGAACTCAGTACCGGTGTGGTCTTCATCCTAAATAACCATGCCGGAACTTAGTACCGGCGTGGTCTTCATCCTAAATTTCTATGCCGGCACATTCTTCATCACTTCCGGCGTGACCTTCATCATTTCCGACATGTTCTTCATCACTTCCGGCATGGTCTTCATCACTTCCGGCGTGATCTTCATCATTTCCGACATGTTCTTCATCACTTCCGGCATGATCTTCATCATTTCCGGCGTGGTCTTCATCATTTCTGGCATGTTCTTTATCATTTCCGACATGTTCTTCATCACTTCCGGCAGAGAAGGAGAAGAGAATTTGAAAGGAAGTGGGGAAAATTTAGAATTTGAAAGAGAATGGGGAACATTTGGGTTTCAAAGTTTTAACCCTAAAAAGATTAATAAGAAGTGGAGATGTAAATGGGGGATATGATTTTGTTTTTTGATTTTTGATTTTAAGTTTATTGATTTTTATTTTGATGGAAGGGTGTTTCAGTATTTTCGCCCCCAAAAGTCACCCCTTAGCACACACCATGGGTTGGGGGAAGTAATTCATATCCCCCAATTAATAAAAGTATCCCCCAATTGCGCGTTCTTTACTATCCCTATCATCGTTGGGTTTTTCAGGGGTTGTTTTTCGGAAATTTTTTGATTAGCCTGTATAATTGTTTCTTTTGTATTAATAACCATCTTATTTTCACCGCTACCTTTTCCACCACCAACAATATCGTCACCGGCTCCATGCACCTCCACTCACAAAGACCACCCCGATCATCCGTAATGATTATTAATAAATTTATTATTTATTTAAAATGAAAATATATTTCATTTATAATGAGAGATTAGTAAAATATCTATTATGTGAAATTAATGATACAATAATGATATAAACAACCACAACCATTGATATATCTTTTCCCTAAACAAATCTCAGCCGCTCTTTATCTTGCCTAACTTGTCCAGATGTAAAATTTAGATTAATACGCAAAAACAGTTTTTTTTTGTATGGATGCAGAATAAAACATTATTTAGAGTTTACATGTAAATAATTTTTTAGATGTCAAAAAGGGTTGGGGCCCAGCTTGTCGCTCGACTACCAATTAAACGTTTGTTCTTCTGTTTTCTAATAATGCCTTCTGAGGCATCTTTTTATGCAAGATAATTTTTTCAATTATAACCGCGCTTTATATTTGTTTGGTATCTAACTTTCAGAATGAGTTTGGTTTCCTTATAGTCCTCAACCGTTCATTTTCTTTCCTGTCCCGACCCAACAAATATCTGGCCCATAATATTTATTTTAACTTATAAAAAATAAAAGAAAAATAAATTTAAGAACTAACATCAAACAAAAAAAATAACCAAGGGTAACTAAGTAATTTATATACCTTAGGACATCATTTCGCATCCCATCACCACTACTTCTTCCAGCACCACCACCATTAACGTCATCACTCCACCATTCTCACGTCCAACACCCACCACCATTGTTTCCACCGCTGATCCACCCCCCCCCCTCCATCACAACTAATATTAATGTCCACTGATTCCATATGATATAAATTTATCATGTACTATATTAATGAAAGTATTATTTTAAATTTAAAAAAATAAAAAAATTGTAAAAAACTAATACCAAATAAAAAAATAAACCAAGGTAACTTGGTAATTTATCTACCTTAGGACACATTTCTCATCCCACTACCACTACTTCTTCCAGCACCACCAACATTAACGTCATCACTCCACCATTCTCACATCCAACACCCACCGCCATTATCCCCATCGCTGATCCACCACCCCCGCCACCATCACAACCAATATTAATGTCCATTGATTCAATATAATATAAATTTATTATATAATGTATTAACGAAAGTATTATTTTAGTTTTTTTTAAAAGAAGTGGTGTAGGTAGTTTCATTTTTCATAGATTAGGTGTTGCTATTCAGAGAGGAGTTGGCGCCCAGCTTGTCGCTAGGCTACCAACCAAAAGCTTTGTGTAATTTTCTTCTTGTTCTAATACTAGTGATGATTAAAAGAAGTAATATCAAATAAAAAAAAATAAACCAAGCATAACTAAGTAATTTATCTATCTTAGGACACCTTTCTCATCCCACTAACATTGCTTCTTCCACCGCCGCCGCCACCGCCACCACCACCATTAACGTCATCACTCCACCATTATCCCCACCGTTGATCCACCACCCCTACCCACCATCACAACCACCATTAATGTCTACTGATTTAATATAACGTAAATTTATTATGTACTGCATTAATGAAAGCATATTTATTTGATTAATTAAACAAACATTTATTGTTAAATACTAATAGAATATTTATTATTGAATTTAATTAAACTGATCATTTCACAGCCGTAGATTTAGCTTTTCCTACACTACTTTTTCCAGCACCACCATCATTAACGTCATCACTCCAGTATTCTCACATCCGACACCCATCACCATTATCCCAACCGGTGATCCACCACCCCCGCCCACCATCACAACCAATATTAATGTCCACTGATCCAATATAAGATAAATTTATTATGTACTGTATTAGCGAAAGTATTATTTTAAATTTAAAAAGTAATATCAAATAAAAAAATAAACCAAGGGTAACTAAGTAATTTATCTTCCTTAGGACATCTTTCTCATCCCACTACCACTACTTTTTCCACCACCACCACCACCACCACCATTAACGTCATCACTTCACCATTCTCACCAACACCCACCACCATTATCCCCACCGTTGATCCACCACCCCCACCCACCATCACAACCACCATAAATGTCTATTGATTTAATATAAGATAAATTGATTATGTACTGTATTAATGAAAGCATATTTATTTGATTAATTAAACAAACATTTATTATGAAATACTATTAGAATATTTATTATTGATATTTAATTAAACTCATCATTTTACAGCCGTAGATTTAGCTTTCCCCAGGAAAAATCTGGACCACTCTTTAACTTGTCTAAGTTGTCCAAACTATGTTTTATAAGGGAGATTTTATCTCTCATCTTATGGAAGTTCCCTAATTTCATCAAAACTCTTCAGTTTCATGGAATTTCCCTCAAATCAGAGAAAATACATAAAATTACATAAAACTGGGAAAGCATGTGGGATCATGCTTGTGAACCGGCCGGCCATTCCCTAGCCGTGACCGGTCCCACACCTTGTAATTCCCTGTTTTTATTTATTATTCTCATCATTTCATGTATTTTTCCCAGTTTCAGCAAAGCCATGGATTTTGCATATTTTCTCTAAATGTTGCTCAAACGTGCACCAGAAAATATCAAAATTCTCAGGACTGAAGCGCGGACGTTATGGTGACACGGGCACATCCCCTTGACCGACCAAGGGTGACCCTGAGGCTTGCAAACAGCTGGTCCCGCATGTTTTAATGATTTTAACCTAATTTGCTCAATTGCTCATATTAGGTTCAAACTCTTTCCAAACAATTGGAAGTTTGCTCAAACGACCATCCACTGGTCCCACGCCCACCAAGAGCAGATCTCATGAACTCTTGGTTGGTTCTTCATATTTCCATAATACCAGGTTTTATTATTTGTCGCTCACACGAGCATTATTTCAGTGATTAAACCAGCATTTAATCATTATTTCACCAACTGGTCCTCAAGAGGCTTTGGTATTTTTGCTCATTCGAGCATCTGGGCGTTATATGGTGAACCCGTCATCACATGTAGCCGGTCTCGCGTTGATTTGCAATAAATCATCATTTCGGCAAAATTAGGGTTTTGAATCCAGAGCTCTGCAGAAGCGTGATTCTGAGCAGATTCAAGCACTCTGATAATTTTATGTTGATTCCATAATCAACACTTTATTTATTTTCCTCGACCCAACAGTCAGTAACTTAAATTAATTTGGTATTTCTACCAATGATTCATCAAAAAGCAATACTTGCTCAAACTAGCAATATTCGCTCAAACCGGCAATGTTTATTCAGATTATCAATATTCGCTCAGACTAGCAATATTTTCTCAAATCAAAGAATATTGGTTCAACTATCAATATTCATCAATTCAGCAACACAGTTTGCTCGTTTTAGGTTATAATGATACCTCGTCTCAGCAGACGCATTAAATTCATGAGTTTTAGAACATTTGCAAAACATGTTCAACTCAACACTACATGGACTCATCGTCCCATAAAGTCAGCGACTGACTCCACAATCACGAGATTTCAATCGTGTTATATGTGGGGATATTAACTAGGGTTTTGGTCTGGCGGTCTACGACACGTGTGCTCACCCATGATGAGAATGTGAGAAAGTCGTGCAATCAGTTGGAAGAGTCAGCAAAGTAGTGGGTGGAAAGTTAACCAAGTCTCCACACGATGAGTAATTGGTTTTAACACGATCTCCCACTTCCCCACTCTCTGATTCCAGCAACTGTCACACTTCATGAGATCATGGTGTTTTCAACTCCGGCATTATAAAATGTCTCTAAATCCTGATTGAAAGACAAGAGTTTTTGAACATTCGAACAACAGTCGCCTAAACAAGCAATATCTCATCAAAGTTCATACAGACAATCTTTCGTCTACACGAACTCACAGAAATCACTCTCAATTAGGTAAAACTCAATCATTCAGAGCATTTTCATGCTGAAATCACAGCACACCTACAATCTCAGATCACCATTGATCTCACGCATTTCTCATCTTACCTCCTACAGATCAACCCATCCTCTCTTATGACCGAATTGACTCTGGAACGACCATTATTCTTGGTTTAGGCCAGAGTCTTATAGATTGATCTCTCTAACTCAAAGCACTCCCTTCTTAGATTGCATCTGTGTGAGGTTCAACATTTTGCTCGGGTCAGGGAGTCTCCACACGGTGGAATCTTCAATTCCGTAAAAACCAGCAAATCGTTTTTCCCCATCTACACAAGTTATATTCACTTTTCTATCATTTGAGACGATGTCGCATTACTAATTAGACTATTATGCATAGACAAGAATTCCGAGTCAAGTTTATCTTAATAATTAGTTCTCGAAATATAATGACTAAGCTTAATGAATATTTGTTCATACTTGATGAATTTCGATTAAGGACAATTTATAGTTTTTAATCAAAATCATGATTCAAGTTTAATCATTCGATAATAGCATGGAACAGTGATATGTGTTATTGATGTTATTCAGAAATGTTTCAAATCGATTTAGAGAGAAATATATAACTATTATAGATTCGGATACAAGACATTGGTATCAGTCTTATAAACCGGGAAAACTGTTATACATCTGAACCTTATTACATGTACTCGTACATTTAATGGAGTAGCTATATATATCGAATTACATATTAGTGGTACGTGTATTCTTATATATATCATATGAAAATCTTTTTAGCTCATGAACCGGATCGGTACGTATACTTGTATGCAAACCATTTTTCAAATGTGGTTACGAAACTGGAGTAGTTTCCAAACCGGTACGTAAACAAACAGTTTTGTGTTCTTGAACTCGGATGTGTTTCCAAACCGGTACACAAACAGATTTAGTTATGTGAACTCCAAAACTGGTTACAGTCTTAAGGTTTCCAAACCAGCACGCAAACTTAAAAAGTCAAGTTAACTCTAGAACTCGGTTTTGTTAAATGTTTACAAATTGTTATGCGTACTGTGACCAGTTTAAATTATACCTTGTACACCTACTAACCAATTCGATTATATTTTCAAGTGTGTTTAAATTATTTATACGAGATAATTAGCTTTTGATTAATTCTATAGAAACACTGGGCTTATTTGACCACATGTTTGTGACTCAAAGTTCATGTCTTATGTGTTCATGAAAATGAAGATTAAGCTTTTAAGTTCAAATCGGCTAGTTTCGGATAACCATGTTGAACATAGTCTTTGTACACGGTTCAATTACGGTTTTACCTAACCAGAATGTATATCTTGTTTATGTAAATCAGATTCAAAGATTCATCTCACAGTGGATATTTTTTTCTTGGTTCCAAAGCTATCTTATCTTAAACCTAAATCAACATATGATTTGAATGTCTATAAAAGAGGAACTTCAAGCAACTAGGATCTTTGAATCCCGGCATTACTTTTTGGTGTGTCCCAGTTGTATCTAGAGTTGTTCTCTTCCTAACGCTTTTAGGGTTTAGCAACTACAAAGTCTTCATTGGGATTAATGAAGCCAGGTCCAGTTATCTTTCCTTGATAACTCGTGTATCCTGATCTTGTTCGATTGTCGATTTATCACTTGAACAAGATTGATAGAAATCATCAAAGTTCTCTTCGTATTAAACTTTGTTGATTCCACAGGTTTTATGTTTGTGAGGTGAATAATAATCTAGGATGCACTTTAGGTTGCATAAGTCCAGATTTTGAGGTTAGCTATACTTTGTCTATTATTATCGATTTCCACACCTTTGATCAAGTTATTTGATTGTAAAAGGAAATCATATATAGGCTTAATCTGTGGGAGACAGATTTGGTTTAAAGTCTTCAACTGAGTTGAAGCAACTCTTAGTTGGTGTGACGTCAGCTAAAGAAATCAATTGCGTGGAGTTCTGCTGGGATTAAAGAGGCCTAAGGATCACGATTGTACATTAATCAATGGGATACCTTTTAGGGATCAACTACATTACAGTCTGAAGTTAATTGGTAGTTGGCTAGTGTTTGTAGCAGCTTAATACAGTTTGGTATTCAATCTGGACTAGGTCCCGGGGTTTTTGTGCATTTGCGGTTTCCTCGTTAACAAAACTTCTGGTATGTTATTTCTTTTTCCGCATTATATTATTTGTCTTTAAAATTGAAATATCATAGGTTGTGCGTTGATCAATCATAGTAGATACATTTGACCTAGTTTATTTCATACAACTTGATGGATTCTTGGGCATTGGTGTTTGGTACCGTCCAAGTTATCTCTTTGTGATTAGGTTCACGGATTTGTTTCTATGAATGTTTTAATCGCAAGAGAGAGAGATATATATACACCTAGATACTATTCCTTGATTGAGTTTAACTCTCGGAGGTGTATTGAGTTTGTACATACAGATTGCCTAAGAAAAAGGTGGTGGTGTATGTTTTGGTACCCCCGCGTTTTCAGTTATGATCCATCAACTTAAATTAAATACAATTTTTTTACATCTTCCCATGTTGAGCCTTCGGTCCAAGAAATGTATTCATCATCCAACCATTTTATGATAGATTAATTAGAATGGTCCAAATATATACAATGTTTATCATTGTTTATCTTTATACACTATCAAAATAAGTTACTGACTCGGTGCAACCACATCTTGGCAGAAGTTCAAAATGTAATGACTTTATGTGGGTATCAATAAATCTTATGCTCTTAATATTATTTCTTCCTGCCTATCTAACTCGTAAGCAAGAGACGATAACATGATCCATGAGAATTTCTACATAACAAGATAAGATAAGGTTATGCTCTTAGATTTTCTAATCATCTAAGTTGATATTTAAACTTAATTAATATTTATGGATCTAGTTCGTGACTATAGAGCGCTCCATATATTATTGATCATTTATTTGTAACAATACCCCTTCCTATGATAAACTGTTTGCGAGTACGTTTAAAAGACGTTTATGTTTTGTGAAACTCCTGGCTAAAAAAAAACGGTTTGGAAACTGTTTTACTTAAAGGGAAACTCTTATGTTTCCTACTTTGACCCAATTTCTTGAAAAAGGTCATAATACCGACCTTACTTATGGAAGTACCCCTTGAGTTCACCATATATATACCACAAACTTGAGTTGGGTTTTCTCATTCAAGTCTCTATTGCAATTAATCTTGTCTCCCATGTTATGTACCTTGTCTCAAAAAAACATAGAAGAAGCTCTTGGGAATAATTGCAGTGGTAATTGGTCAAAAGGGAAGAAGAAATGAACTCTGGTAGAAGATGAAGTTGAAAACTCTAATATTGCTGAGGAACATCCTGATGTGAATTGCTACATTGCTTATGATCATCAAGATGTATAACAAGAGGAGATGAATCCTACTAATGTTGTTTATGATTTTTTTAAACAAATTGAGGTGGCAAAGATTCAAATTGTTGAAGACTTGAACGGTAAACACATGTTGAGAACTGAGTTGAAAAAGGTTTCATCTAACCATGTTCTCATGAAATAACATGTCAATGACCTTCTCAATGAAGAGATTTTCTTTGCCTAGTTCGTGGATGTTATTGAAGATAGCCTCAAAGGTCTCAAACTTAATGATGCTTCCAGTGGTATCTAAGTAGATGTTTCTTCCTTTAAGTTACTAGTTAATTCTTTGTAGGAATTTTATTCTTATTTTATTAAGGAGGAAAACTAGCTTTTGGAGTAGCGTTTCTATGTGTTTTGCATTAGCTATTCCAAATACTATCATCTTACAATGATTAAGTTTATTTATTCAAACTTTATATTGGAGATGACTTGTTGTTTGTACCTAAAATTGGATTATAGGGTAAACAATTAATATACCATCGAGATATTTTCTTTAGGTTTGGGGATCAAAATCGTACAAGACAAGCCTAAACCAAGAAAATGGAAGTTCCTCCTTGTTGCGGTTATAAGGAAAGAAGATGAGTTGATCTTAGGGGAGGGAAGCAGAGGAGGTTGAGGAATCATAGTAGTGATGAATTATATGTAAGGTTGTTAGACTATGAAAGATCAGATCTTTTGAATGGTAAGCTTGTTCTGATTTCTGAAATAGATAGAGGAATCTATTTATAGTTATTAAGGATACTCACCTGCTTTCCTTAGAAGTTTTGGAGGTGTTAGAGCATTACTCAGTCGAACTCGCATGCGTTGCTATCTCAAGCATGTTTGTCAATGTTAGTGATCAAAACTATAAGTCTTGATTTCTAGTCTACTATAGCTAGGGTCTCGAACTAGGATAGAAAGTGTAGTTGAGCTCAAGAACTCCATGGAAATCATCATACAAGATGAAGGACTACTCAAGGAACTGGTGGATCTTCATCGACTAAAAGGTATGTGGAGACTTGAACTTATTTATCACTCAAAAGTCTATTTATCTCCTATCTTGAGACAAAAGTCGTTTTTCTATATAGACTTAGATTATACACATTTGGTATTTCGAGCCGAGTATACCTCGCCTATCTATTTATCGAAATATGTGTTGGTAAATCTTTCACTTTAGACATGTTCATCTTTTCCTAGTGACGAAAGTCATGTTAAGTTTCAATCACTTTGAAAATTGCTCTGACGAAAAATGGTTTGTGAATAACAACTATATAACATCCTCTGAGAATGTTTCAATGATTGAAATGGGAGTTTAGACTATATAACCATTGGAGGATATAAGTATTGTTGTGGAAATACATATATGTATAAGTCCTTATTGCTTGAACCAAAGTTTGCGAACTTTGTTGATCAAGGGAAACCGGAGAAGTGCGTGAGCTAAGTCCGCGAACTGGCGAAGTTCTCAAACCCGAGAATTTCTGCTGGAGTTTGTGAACTCCATCCGAGAACTTAAGTCCGCGAACCCAGTCTGCGAACTTGAGTAGGTTATGTCTAAAAACGATGTTTGTGAACTTATCTTTATAAACTAAGGAATGTTATTGCAAACCGTGGCTATATAGTTCATGAACCTATTTGAGTGAATCAAATCATTTTTGCTTCAATTGTGTCTTGTGTAGTACATGAGATTTCTTTATAATTGAACAACTTTCTAACTAATTCATCTGAGTTATTTGAACTAGTTATGGTGAAAAAGAATATGGTTGATATGAAAGTGATCATATGGCTAACCATTTGGTTAACTATTGTTGAACCAACTAATGTACAAGTTAGGGTACGGTTACACAAGACTACAAACGTGCATTTCATTTGTGTATAACAAGCTGTGTTTTCTATCTAACGGTTGATAAATATTAGCTTGAATCTAATCATATTTTCATCTAACGGTGAATATTGAATGCTTTGTTACCAAGCTAACATTGATTGCAAACCCTGATTTGAAAGACTATATAAGGGAGAACTCTAGCAACTGGGAAACCTAATCCCCACATATTCTGTATGATACTAGTTGTGCTAATCTAGAGTAGATTCTCCTTTAACCTTTGGTTTCTTCTTCTAAACTAGGTTAACGACTTAAAGACTTCATTGGGATTATGAAGCAAGACCGATAATACTTTCTTGTAGTTATGTGATTTGATCTTTATGTTTCTATCGTATGAGTACAATTATAATAATTGGCTTGAGATTTCTATCTCCGATAGGAAAGATAAAAAGTAGTCACAAACATCTTCATCTCATCATTTGTGATTCCACAATATCTTTTTTCGCTACGTCGATTAATACTATTGTGAGGTTATTGATAATACTAGGCTGTTCTTCGGGAATATAAGTCTGGTTTATCAATTGGTTTATGTTCACCTTGATTTATTAAAAGACAGAACAAAACTCGTAGGTATATTCGTGGGAGACGGATTTATCTATTACCGTAGACTTTTATGTGCGATACATATTTGTTTATTAAAGTCTTCGACTTTGGGTCGTAGCAACTCTTAGTTGTGGGTGAGATCAACTAAGGGAATCAAGTACGCAGTATCCTGCTGGGATCAGAGACATAGGAGCATAACTGTACCTTGGATCAGTATGAGATTAGTTGGGGTTCAACTACAGTCAAGACCGAAGTTAGTTTGGAGTTGTCTAGTGTCTGTAGAGGCTTAATACAGTGTATGTTCAATCTGTACTAGGTCCCGGGGTTATTTTGCATTTTCGGTTTCCTAATTAACAAAACTCTGGTATATGTGTTATTTTTTTTCCACTTTATATTTGTTATATAATTGAAATAATACAGGTTGTGCATTGTTCAATCAATTATAGTATCCGACCTTTTGGTTGTTGATTTAAATTGATTGACACTTGGATATTGGTCTTTGGTACCATCCAAGTTTATCTCTCTTGTATTTAATCGAGACTCGCAGTTTTCTTGAGTAAGATTTAAATCGAGAGATAGAGATATAAACTCTTTGATATACTTTTCTATTGATTGAGTCTAACTGTCTAGTTGATTCTCTAAAAAGTATATTAGAGTTTGTCCATACATATTGCTAAGAAAAATATTGGGTGTGATTGTTAGACCCCCGCTTTTTCAATTGGTATCAGAGCGGGAAAACACATTAAAGACCTTATAAGTCTGTGTTTGTAGCGATCTGATTATGGACGAGTCTATCTCTAATAGCGTACCAGTTCAGAAATTACCAGATTATTCTAAATTCTTGGATTCACCTGAGAGAATTGTCACATCAAAGTCAATATCTAAACATTCTCTTGATGTAAGAACTGTTGATTGGGAAGCACTCCTAGAAGAAGAGTTGGATGAAATTTCTGATGAAGGTGATTCATATATTGATAGAGATGTTGATGAGGAAGTCTCTGAGTATGATGAGTTTTTAGATTCGTTGAAAATGAAGAAGATTATAACTTCTCATGTCACATCTCTTCTGACTCCTATATGTCGAGAAAACAATAAATTGAAAAGGATCCACGGTGGTGGTTATGGTCATAATCTCTCTTGCGAATCGGTCCTCAAAGATACCGAGGAAAACCTGAGTAGAAAGTCACTTGAATGTGATCGTGTATATCAAAAATACTTCTTGTTGGAAGAGAAACTTAAGAAAGGATTAACTCTCAGCAAGCAAGTTTTGAGGACAGAGAAAGTGCTTTTCTCGCTTGAGAAAAATGCCTTGAGGCTGATTTAGCTACTGCTCTTGATAAAATCAAGATGTTGGAAGATAACTTGAAAAAGTTCAATACTAGTTCAAGCAAATTAACCACTATGCTAGTAGAAAGTAAAAATTATCGTGATATACGAGGATTGGGCTATAAGGGAATAGATGCTCCAAGTATTAGCAAAGAGGTAAAATTTGTCAAGCCTAGTGATTCTTCTCAAAAAAAGGTTTCCACTGATGGCAAAAGTGAAATACCTTCACCGACGTCAGTTAAGGTTCAAAAGGGCAAAGTATATCAACCTCCAAAGTCAGCACACACGGATCAAGGTAAGAACATTCCTTATGTTTGCCACTATTGGGAAAATAAATGTCACCTGGAAAGGAGATATCGTTTCCGCATAAGGAATGAGAAACTTCATGATGATCTTGTTTGGGCATCACAAGAAGTTGTGAAACCAAAATCATATGTTAAGACTAATCTCCTTAATGTTACAGGTTGTAACTGTCCAACCTTTAGGCAAAGGAATCAGTGCTGTGATCAACCTAGATTTTCTTATAAACGTCATACGAAGCCTTTTCACAATCGTAATGGTTATCAAAAGGATAACTTCGTAAATATGAAGACAAGATCCGATGCTCCCAATTGGAGATAGACTAAATTGCAAAATAATAGTCAATCCAATTATATTTCGTGAAATCTAGAAGAGAGTAATGTGAAGAAAGTTCTAGATGTTCCTAAATGCACTCAGAAGTGGATACCAAAGAAATTCAATGATGCTTTGAGTGTGAAAAGGAATGATCTCCCAGAAAGTTTTGTGACTATGGATAAGGCAGTATCCATGATGTTGGAACTTAAAAAGTACTTTGGAAAGATGAATTTGGATATGAAAGGTTCTAAAACCGATCTCTTTCATGATAATCCAAAAGTCACTTGTGGTGAGCAAGACATTGTTCACCTCAACACAACTTAATTGTGTTGTAAGTGAATCCTCATCAAGGAATGCCCTGCTATGTATATGGTGAGGGAAGCACGGGAATTTGGGCACACATATTATGTTTGGTAAGTCGATTGGATTCTTCTAAAAAGGTAGGTCTATAATCTTGAGCAGTATTTATGTTTTTATTTGCATAGAGTACTTATAATGATCCACGTAGCTTGCTTATCGTTCATTTATACCTAACTTGATCTGTGTTTAAGTTTATTAAATGTTTAGTTTAAAAATAGTGGTTTGGGATGCTTGGACTTCATGGTAAACATACCAGGTGTGCATACCATCATTTAAAATCAAAATCCAGGGGTGTAAGTAAGTACGCATACCCGTATAGACGTCGATATTCGGTAAACATGTTTTGGCCATAACTTCTTCGTCCGAACTCGGATTGACCTCATTATTTTTGAAATCTCTTCTTACTTAAATTTTATTCAAAATGGAGATAATAAACCTTGAATTTGGATGAGTTAAAATTGGTATTTTTCCTGTCTCTTGTTTTTGAGTATTTTGCTCCGTTTCGTTGCACTTGTTCCACTTCTCTTGAACTTGGTCACTTGGATTCTTGGAGTAATAATATTCTAATATAATTTGTAGCTTTTACAAGAATGTTGTTGGCAAATCTTTTTATACGCCTTTGGTAGCTACTATTGGTATAAATCCATGCGAAAAAAGATTAATTCTACCCTGTAAGGACAAATCATCTTGTATGTGCATTACAAGTTTGTCTTGATGCCTAGGAAACTTCTTATGATAATATATTCTGGGTTTTGAGAAGGATTACTAGAGTTTGGAATAGCAATTATTGTGATTTCACATAGCTATGTCCAACGTTTTGATCTTGCAATGTTTTTAGATTTATTCTAAAGTTGATTTGGAAGATGATTTTTGCAGTATTAATCTTTATGATTTTTGCGTCTGTGAACTTGATTGTCCCATGCAGTTGATATGCATATATTGATAAAAGAATGAATTGACTTTTGACAAATACAAAAGTTAAGCCTATTATGTCAATTTTTTTATGGAAGATAGGTTAAAATCTTTTGTTTTCAAGGATTATGTCTATTGTATATCATTGTGCAAATGGTGATGGAAAATAGAATGAATCCTTGTGTATTCCGCAGTAATTGATTTTCCCTGATCTATTTTTTATGTATTATTGTGAGGCTTCGTAATGTGTCTTATGTTGAGCACTAAACAACCAAGTTGATTATTTTTATGATTAGATTTGTTGTTGTTCTGTAAGGTACTTTATGTCGAGCATATTGAACTAAATTAATCCTCTTGTTTGGTTATTTAGTTATGACTCCGTAAGTTTTCTTATGTTTGAGCGTTTTTGACTGGGTTGATTATTTTCATGATTAACTTAGTCATTTGTCCATATATTTTTTATGTCGAGTATGACCAATTAAATTTATTACTTTTGTGATTAGTTTAGTTGTGTATTTCGATTAGATTAATTATGGGTTCTCTTGTGATTAATCTAATTGAATATTTCTAAGTCTCCATAAGTTTACTTGTGTTGAGCATATTCGGTTAAATTAATTATGAGTTCTCTTATGATTAACTTAATTGAATATTTTTGGATTCAAATTCATACTTGTATGTGATTTGTTATGTCCAAAGAAATCCTTCTTTTCTTTTGAAATTAAGGTCGCTCTTGTTGTTCTTTCGGGAATGACATATTATGGGGGAGAGTTCTTAATTGAACTTGTGCTTAAATGCCAAATCTTTGTGGGGAGTGCGGATGTGGAATATTATAGGGGTTATCTTGTATCTTTATAGAATCCTTGATGAATGCATTTAGCTTCGGCTTTATGATTGCATCTAAATAAGATGATATATGCTTTCTTTAATTTGGTCAGGAAATGTCTCGTTTGGAAATTTCATTAGGATCACGTTCTTGTACCTTTTGCCAATTTTATTGACAAAAAGGGGGAGAGTTAATATGTAGTTCACACAACAAATACATATGGTTTTTAGATCATTATGTAAGGGGGAGTGGTTTTCATGTGAGATGGATTATTGACTAAGGGAGAGTGACATATCACCATAGTATTGTTGTTAAAGTTGTGATGCAATTGGACTTCGACGTTGTGTAATGATACTATGATACTGTATAACAATGATTGAAAACTCTTGTTTTCTCGTTGTTATAGCAACAGATTTTCAACAACGATGATACTAAACTCACAACCTTTGGGATCATTGGAGTACTTGGAAGTGACGAAGATTTCGAGTAATGTTGAAGATTAGGCATGTGGAATTGGAGCTATAAAGTTTATTTATATATTTTTTGTATTCCATATGTATTGATAGTTTTGACAAAAAGTGGGAGATTGTTAGAGCATTGCTCGGTCGAACTCGCATGCGTTGCTATCTCAAGCATGTTTGTCAATGTTAGTGATCAAAACTATAAGTATTGATTTCTAGTCTTGATGTTTCTATCGTACGAGTACAATTGTAATAATTTGCTTGAGATTTCTATATCCTATAGGTAAGATAAAAAGTAGTCACAAACATCTTCGTCTTATCGTTTATGATTCCATAATATATTTTTTCGCTGCGTTGATTAAGACTATTGTGAGGTGACTGATAATATTTGGATGTTCTTCGGTAATATAAGTCTGGTTTATCAATTGGTTCATGTTCACCTTGATTTATCAAAAGACAGAACAAAACTCGTAGGTATATTCATGGGAGACGGATTTATCTATTACCGTAGACTTTTCTGTGTGATACAGATTTATTTATTAAAGTCTTCGACTTTGGGTCATATCAACTCTTAGTTGTGGGTGAGATCAGCTAAAGGAATCAAGTACGTAGTATCCTGCTGGGATCAGAGACGTATGAGAATAACTGTACCTTGGATCAGTGTGAGATTGGTTTGGGTTCAACTACAGTCAAGACCGAAGTTAGATTGGAGTAGGCTAGTGTCTGTAGCGGCTTAATATAGTGTATGTTCAATCTGGACTAGGTCCCGGGGTTTTTCTATATTTGCGGTTTCCTTGTTAAAAAAATTTTGGTGTCTGTGTTATTTCGTTTTTGCATTATATTTTTTATATAATTGAAATAATACAGGTTGTGCGTTGTTCAATCAATTAGAATATCCGACCTTTTGGTTGTTGATTTAAATTGATTGACACTTGGATATTGGTATTTGGTACCATCCAAGTTTATCTCTCTTGTATTTAATCGAGATTCACAGTTTTCTTAAGTAAGATTTAGATCGAGAGATAGAGATATAAACTCTTTGATATACTTTTCTACTGATTGAGTCTAACTGTCTAGTTCATTCTCTAGAAAGTATATTGGAGTTTGTCCAAGGGGTATTTTGATGTCGCGACATGGCTAGAGCCTCTCAATATTGCACAAGAATTCACGTTGGCACTGGGTTGTCACCATGCTTGGATAATGATAACATTTGGATTGTTCAGATAATAATCTGAGTATATAGTGCATGTATAACATGTTCAAGGAATTCAGCTAGGGAAGTTTTCAAATTGAGGCGATGTTAAATATTACTCAATGTGAGTCCAAATATTAACGAATGAGATGAGGTCAAGGAATTCAACTATGAAATTATTATGGCTTAAACAGATTCGATGTTGCTCTATATTGGTTGTCATCCATCCAGGAGCACTGGTATTTGTTTAGGAACAAGAATATGTTATGGATGTTTGTTTTGTATAGTTAGAGAACATCTAGAAAAGAATTCTGACCAGCACTAGTGGTATTCTGATGACAATATTGTTCTATACAAGTTGTCAATCCATCTGGGAGTTATCAAATCAGTTTAGATACAATATATAAGTGAGTACGGTATAAATATTGAAGTACTATATAAATATACCTATAATATTGCGCTCTCAATTGGGTGAATACCTAGCTGTTGATGGTGGTGTTTAGTTAAGGGTTAAATTGTAAAACCCTGTATTTAATGCGCCATCGCTCTGCAAAGAGGTTGAGCCATTTAAAAGTGATGAGTGCTCAAACCTATCAACTTACATATGTATTGAGCAATTTAATATTTTTAATGCGCCATCGCTCTACAAATAGGTTGAGCCATTTAAAAGTGATGAGTGCTCAAACCTCTCAACTTACATATGTATTGAGAAATTTAGTATATTTAATGCTCCATCGCTCTACAAAGAGGTTGAGCCATTTAAAAGTGATGAGTGTTAAACCTCTCAACTTACATATGTAATGAGTAATTCAATACACTTATATATGAAATTTATCCAGAATGGTGCGTGAAGCAACAATCCCATATATTCTGTAAATTTTAACCTATTGCATTATTCGCTAATGCATTGCCTGCCTAGTATTTTCCTATGTTATGTTCTCAGCCAAACTCCCAATATTGACATGACATGACAATTAGATGTTCACTCTCAGCAGAGTACCATGAGTTTCCCAAAGTGTTAGTATTGATATCTTCATGGAAGTACCCACATGGGCTGCATCACTCTCTGACAAAGAAAATTTTGTATCGATGCACTTTTAAGTTAGCTCGATCGAACACGCTTAAATTCCTTAAGGAAAATATAGACTGTTAATATCAGTCTCAGAAACGATCACGGACACACAATTTGGCTCACGATCTAAAAAGCATAGCCTATATTCCTAGCAAAACTAGGCAATCACCTTAGTGACCACCGGCGGGTCCATTAATGCCTTAGTCGACCGAGTCCTATTTAATTAACTTCCAAGCGCTCTGAACGTCAACCCTAAAATGGGTGTTCGCGTTATTTGAAAGAAATCTCAAACGAGCTATATATGACCGTCAAAAAAGGTCTTAAATACATCATGACCGTCCAGCTTTGCCAGCCTTGTTGGACGGCTGAGATCTTCCCTGGAAAGATCAAAGAGGAGCAAACATGCACATTGGCGGTCCAACTTCCCCCTTGCCTAATCGATCTGCCCGCGACAAGTCTGTAGAGCAACAAATCATTTGCCCAAACTAGGGAAAGCACGCTATTCTAACAACCCTAATTTGGGTCGCGGCAGTATACAACTATCGCAAATCAATCGTGTTCGTCCAACTTAGCTAGCCTAGTTGGACGGCTTAGATTGCATTTTAGATGATCAAGAAGGTGGACATGAGTTCACCGCCGGTCCAACTTCATTACCATTCGATCGAATTGACTGTGAAAAGTCAATGACGCATCGAATCGCTCGATTGAACTATAATAGTCGTGGCTGTTCTAAACCCTAATTCATGTTCACGGCAGTATGCTACTATCGCAAATCGATCATGACCACTCATCTTCGTCAGCCAAATCGAGTGGCTTAAATCAGATTTTATATGACCAGAAAATGTCAACACACTCACTAGCGGCTCGTCTTCAAACATGGCCGATCAGCCTGTTCAAATTAGTGCTCAGCACTTTGGTTCAATTAACCAAACTAGGGTTGGCTGCACGGTTTCCAAACCCTAATTCAACGGCGGCAAACATTTGTCGCAAAAAATATCTCGTCCGTCCAACTTCGCTAGATTGGTCGAATGGATTGGATTAAATATTAGGCGATCAATGAGGTAACTCAATGATCACCGGCCACCCCCTCCTACAAGGAGAGATTGACCGAGCTACGGCTCTCCCGTGCGATTCCGGACGAGATCCTTCGCGCAAATCAGTTATTAACTGCCGCAAATCGTCTTGACCACTCAACTTGGCCAGCCGATTTGAATGATCCAGATTCTAATTTAGATCAACCGGGAGGATTTTAGAATTTCTACCATCCTCCACTCTCCTACAGGGAGTGATCGACCAAGCAGTAGCTCATCCCTAGAGCTACCAAATGATTTCCAAAAGGTATCCGGTCACACTCTTCTTTTATCACGATCGACTTGCGACTAATTTAGACAAGCTCTAAAACAACGATGATCCATGTACATCGATTATTTTAAGTTGTTTAAAAGCGATGCTTTACCAGCATCGAATACATACGATATTTTATATCGGCCTCATAAACAACTTAGTTGTTTAACCTAATAGCACCATATGCTATTCTTTGCGGTAAGTCCCACGACTTGACCTACTTACTCGAGACATCAAATATGTCACAAACTGGGGGATACTTACTGGGGTATTGGTCTGTCGGTTTATACCGTGCGGCATGCAACGTGCCCATTACAAGAACGTGTCAGGAAAATACGAACGGTTAATGACGATGAGATAAGTGTGTGAAGGTGTGACCACGTGGTGATCACCACCTCCTACACAACACCACTAATCCATTACTTAATCTTCTCTACTTCCTACGAGATCAGGGGCGTGCTAAAATGACTTGTATAAATAGGTTTTCAACCTATTCGACAACAACAAGAACACAAATGTTATCAACACGGTATCCATAAAATACTAAGAACTGATAGCTTACATTCTGCAAGCTAGTTCCACATTCTGATACAAGTCATAAATAACCACATCTTCATAATTCAACATTCTGATCTCCAACACATTCTTCGCATCCCTCCCTAAGATCAACCCCTTCTCCTTCCCTTTGTGACCGAATTGAATCTGGAACGACCATTTCTTGGTTTAGGCCAGAGTCTTATAGATTGATCTCTCGAATCTAAAAGTACTCTAATGCAGTGCATTGTTTAGGATTTGAATTTATTTCTCATCAACACACCTAAATTTACCAAAAACAGCAGAATCATTTTTTACCCTCAAACAACTGGCGACCACAGTGGGAAATTGATCTCTCGGTTACAAAAAATCATTTCCCCTATCCCGTTTTCAGTTTCCTAAATTCCTCAATATGGTTGATCTTATGAATGGTTCAGAAACCTTCAATCCAAATTTTACTTCTTCCAGCACCGACAATACTTCACATGTTATTCCTGAATTCGTTCTTTCATTCAAAACCCTCGTCGAGGCTATGGAGTCTCAATATTTAACAACTATTCATGATTTGATGAAAATCTTGAATGATATTGTCAGGAATCAAGCTACTATTGTCAAGAAGCGGGACTGAGTATTTGCGCTTTTGAAAGTCCTCACGGATCAACTATCAAAGGAACCAACGCGCATTTATTATGAAGGAAACGCCACCAAAAATTCATTTTGGATCAATACTGATGGCAGTAGTCCTTCTTCCAAGATTCATATTCCTATTCCTGGTGAAGAAGATGAAGCCTATGGTCACGTCGAATGGAAAGGTAGCCACCAACCTAACATGTATGCTCATGAAGATCGAGAGATGTTTCCTCAAACTCAGAAAGAAGACTCGTGGGATTTATCAAGTTCTCATCAGAGTCCTTGCAATGAAAAGGTGATTTCATTATGTGCATCCTTCTTGGAAAATATCAATTCCCATATTGCATCTGAAGCTGCTAAGAGATCCGCTGCTGCTCTACTCAGTCGGTCTGAACCGTCCCAGAATGAAAAAACTCGTGAAGATGTTCAGGAAAGCAAGTGTCCTTCCAATAAAATATCCAACCTCCAGACAATCGCTAGTGAGGATGGAAAGAGAATGCATCTAGGGAACGGCTATCAACAACCCAAACGTGCGGCACTAGCACAACAGACAATCTAACCCGGAAAGTTAAGCCTGCACAGTAACACGAAACTGGAGAGGCTGCTCTAATTTTCTCGTGTACAATTGAAGAGGTAATCGAAATCCTAGAAGCATGGATTCAAGATGGCATCATCAAGATACCTCTTACTAGAAGTCCTCCAACCGAATAAGAAATGGCAAATCCAAAATATTGTCGTTACCATAGGTTCGTCCATCACCTCACCATCGATTACAACAAATCGAAGCGCATTTTCAAAGAGAAGGTAGATGCAGTATAACTTTAACTAAACACTGAAGGAGTGCACAGAGATCCTCTTCCGGTCAGGAGTTTCATAGTTTCTGGGGACTCTGTCCACGAAACCATACATACCATGATGGAGCATTCATGCAAGCAATAATAGGCAAGTTTCCGCACGCAGGGAATCAGGGAGGAGCTGCTTCACCAAAAATAAAGAAGGCAGAATAAACTCACATACATGATTTATCAAAGACCGTCCATGTTCATGGTCGTGGCCATCCAAGGTTCGTGCTCGTAGCTGCTACTCTTTCCTTTCAAGATCCATGGCCATAGCCACCACTCGTCACTACCAAGGTTTGTGCCTGTAGTCATAACTCGTCCCTATCAAGGATCTTGATCGTAGCCATCCAAGCTCCAACCAACTTGTTTTGTACATAGTCATCAACATGGATGCAAGAGGATGATACCCTCATCATGGTCAACCCATCGACCATACAGGATAGAACCACGTAAACTGGGGATTGAGGCTCAGCATGAAATTCCTTCGCCGTTAGTCAGGGACTTCTTCAACACAAGAGATACGGTCAATCAAGAAGCATGTAATTTTCAAGGGAAAATCAAACTGAAGTTTGGTCGAATCCTTAACCATTATTGTTATATCCCCTATTTCGAATCACCGGAAAGAGCGTTGCATGCGTTGAGATGTTATAATAGAAATGGTATTCTTTCCCATGAGGAGAAAACACGACTTGCCGGCCAGCACTATTTGTGTGTCGTATTCCCATCTTCCATATTATATCGCCCCACAAGAATGGGAAGAACTCATTTTTTGAAATCAGGATTAAGGGCGCCCTACTGGAGTTCTCTCCAGAAGACGCTTAAACGCATGCTCTCTCTTGAGGCCGCTTCAACGCTTTCTCCAGAAGCCGCTTCAACGGACACTCTCTCCTGAACCCGCTTCAACGCTCTCTCTCCCGAAGCCGCTTCAATGCTCTCTCCAGAAGAGGACGCTTCAACACTTTATCCTAAAGCCGCTTCAACGCACTCTCCAGAAGACGCTTCAACGCACGCTCTCTCCTGAAGCCGCTTCAATACCCCCTTTAGAAGAAGCCGCTTCAACGCTCTCTCTTGAATCCATTTCAATGCACGCTCTCTCCCGAAGCCGCTTCAACACTCCCTCTAGAAGAAGACGCTTCAACGCTCTCTCCAGAAGCCGCTTCAATGCACGCTCTCTACAGAAGAAGCTGCTTCAATGCTCTCTCTCCCAAAGCCACTTCAGCGCTATCTTTAGAGGCCGAAGCTACTTTAATACCTCAGCAATCCACACAGACCAACTGCATCATGTCTACCACATCGCCAACAAAATCATAATCGGTGTTTCTAGATTTCCAATTTCCTATGGAAGGGGTGCATGAGCTGCCAAAAGTTTGGATACAATACAGATATATCAAACACGACTCTGATCAACAAGTGACGAATCAAAAAGATTGCCACCTTCATCAATTCGTCAACCACCTTACCAGCAAATGTAATGGAAGTACGTCTTTCGGGGAAAAATAAGCTCAGGATAATTACACCTGGGGACTGCCAGCACGAGATGCCTTCATGTCCCTCAACCAGGTTATTTATGATATCAGCATCATCACTGTCAAAGATTTACGATCCACAGTAATTTCTCAACATGAAGCCGTACACGTGCATCAAAAATCCCTCCAACTCATAGAAGGTATACAACCAGAGCGCCGCGAATTTTTATGAAGACTTCTTTCCCTCCAAAAGTACGTCGCAGAGATATATTCACATATATGGCCATGCCATAAAATCTATTCTATTGACCAGACAGAAGTGTAACTGGGGACTGCTCAATCGCATTACATTCCATACAACAATCCAAGGTTCAGAAGATGGTTCAAAGGATGTTGCTTGTAACGAAGTCCTTGAAGACTTGATAGTAGCGCGTCGGCAACATAACGCCTCTCAGCCTATTTACTTCACTCAAAAACTCCAGAATATTTTTCCCATATAAGCATTCCAAGCATTTCATCATCGCAATCATAAGGGAAAGAATAATCATATGAGATAAAGAGTCAAGATAAAAGCAATTCCATTCCAGTCAATGCTCAAAAGTTTAAAAAATATTTTAGTTGCGACTTAGCAGTCCAGACTCCAAGCAACTTAAATTCAAGGCCTCTCGCAATCGAGCGCAATTGCGAATTTCGAAAGCTACCTGGGGGAAATTGACGTATGATAGGAGGATGATCACTGCGGGCTTTGATACTTCGTTAAACATGTCTTTCTCAAAGACCTAGCCGGCCTCTATCCTGGTAACATCTGTCTACCTTACCTCATAAGTTTTATCTTTATTTGTCACCATCTAGTGCTTACCCCGCAAGAATGTTACTGTTACGTACTAAACATGGGACTTAATGTTGATGGTGGTTTTTAGTTCAGGGCTAAAATTGTAAAACCCTGTTTTTAATGCGCCATCGCTCTGCCAAGAGGTTGAGCCATTTAAAAGTGATGAGTGCTCAAACCTCTCAACTTACATATGTATTGAGAAATTCAGTATATTTAATACGCCATCGCTTTACAAAGAGGTTGAGCCATTTAAAAGTGATGAGTGCTCAAACCTCTCAACTTACATATATATTGAGAAATTCAGTATATTTAATACGCCATCGCTCAACAAAGAGGTTGAGCCATTTAAAAGTGATGAGTGCTCAAACCTCTAAACTTACATATGTATTGAGAAATTCAGTATATTTAATGCGCCATCGCTCTACAAAGATGTTGAGCCATTTAAAAGTGATGAGTGCTCAAACCTCTCAACTTACATATGTATTGAGTAATTCAACACATTTATATATAAAATTTATCCAGAATGGTGCGTGAAGCAACGATCCCATATATTCTGTAAATTTTAACCTATTGCATTATTTTCTAATGCATTTTCTGCCTAGTATTTTCATATGCTATGTTCTCAGCCGAACTCTCAATATTAACATGACATGACGGTTAGATTTTCACTCTCATCAGAGTACCATGAGTCTCCCGAAGTGTTAGTATTAAGATCTGCATGGAAGTACCCACATGGGCTGCATCACTCTCTGACAAAGAGAATTTGTATCGATGCACTTTTAAGGTAGCTCGATCGAACACGCTTAAATTCCTTAAGGAAAATCTAGACTGTTAATATCAGTCTCAAAAACGATCACGGCCACACAATTTGGTTGAACGATCCAACAAGCATAGCCTACTCCTATCAGAACTAGGCAATCACCGTAGTGACCACTGACGAGCCCATTAATTCCCTAGTCGATCGAGTCCTATTTAATTAACTTCCAAGCGCTATGAACGTCAACCCTAAAATAGGTGTTCGCTCTATTTGAAATAAAGCTCAAACCAGCTAAGACCGTCAAATAAGGTCTTAAATACATCATGACCGTCCAACTTTTCCATCCTTGTTGGACGGATGAGATCTTCCCTAGAATGATCAAAGAGGCGCCAACATGCACATTGGAGGCCCAACTTCCCCCTTGCCTGATCGACATGCCCACGGCAAGTCTGTAGAGTAACAAATCATTTTCCCAAACTAGGGCAAGCACGCTGTTCTAAAAACCCTAATTTGGGTCGCAGCGGTATACAACTGTCGCAAATCAATCGTGTCTGTCCAACTTAGCCAGCCTAGTTGGACGGCTTAGATTGTGTTTCAGATGATCAAGAAAGTGGACATGAGTTCACCGCCGGTCCAACTTCATTACCATTCAATCGACTTGCCTGTGAGAAGTCAATGACGCATCTAATTACTCGATCGAACTATAGTAGTCGCGGCTGTTCTAAACCCTAATTCATGTTTGTGGCAGTATGATGCTATCGCAAATCGATCATGACCACTCATCTTCGCAAGCCGAATCGAGTGGCTTAGATCCGATTTTAGATGACCCAGGAAATTTCAACATACTCACTATCGGCTCGTCTTCAAACATGGCCGATCGGCCTGTTCAAATTAGCGCTCAACGCTTTGCTTCGATTAACCAAACTAGGGTTGGCCGCACAATTTCCAATCCCTAAATCAACGGCGGCAAACATCTTCCGCAAAAACTATCTCGTCCGTCCAACTTCGCTAGCTTGATCGGACGGCTTGGATCAAATATTAGGCGATCAATGAGGTACCTCAATAATCACCGGCCACCCCCTCCTGTAAGGAGCGATCGACCGAGCTACGGCTCTCCCGTGCGATTCTGGACTATCTCCCAAATATGTCCATTTGTGCTGCTTCAACATCAGTCATTAACTTCCGCAAATCGTCTCGACCACTCAACTTGGCCAACCAATTTGAATGATCCAGATTCTAATTTAGATCAATTGGTAGGATTTTAAAATGGCTACCATCCGCCACTCGCCTACAGGGAGTGATCGACAAAGCAGTAGCTCATCCCTAGAGCTACCAAACGATTTCCAAAAGGTGTCTGGTCATACTCTTCTTTTAAGACGATCGACTCACGACTAATTTAGACAAGCTCTAAAACAACGATGCTCCTTATACATCCATTATTTTAAGCTGCTTAAAAGCAATGCTTCACCAGCATCGAATACATACGATATTTTACATCGGCCTCATAAACAACTTAGTTGTTTAACCTAATAGCACCATATGCTATTATTTGCGGCAAGTCCCATGACTTGACCCACTTACTCGAGACATCAAATATGTCACAAACTGGGAGATACTTACTGGGGTATTAGTCTGGCGGTTTACAGCGTGCGGCATGCAACATGCCCATTACAAGAACGTGTCAGGAAAAGATGAACGGTTAACGATGATGAGAGAAGTGTGTGAAGGTGTGACCACGTGATGATCACCACCTCCTATATAACACCACTACTCCATTACTTAATCTTCTCTACTACCTACGAGATCATGGGTGCGCTCAAATGACTTGTATAAGTTGGTTTTCAACCTATTTTGACAACAACAAGAACACAAGTGTTATCAACACAGTATCCAGAAAACACCAAGAATTGATAACTTAGAGCTTCTCCAATGGTGGTTGTGTGTGTTTCCTAGGTGGTAACACAAACAAGACATCCTCATTCCAATTTTTCCTTAAATTTAGGGAGGAAAAATAGTTCATCTTCAATGGTGTTGTTTGTGATGTTTTATGAATTAAATGTAAATTTTATTTTTAGTAATTTTTAAATTTTATTAGAGCTAAAAATGATTATTTCATATATTAAATTAATTTAGGTAAGAAAAAGCTTACTAGGATAGCTTGACATTGTCAAGGTGAATGTCTAAAACTTGACATTCACCTTGACAATGTCTAACAAAAATTAAGCCACATCATCTTCACATTGATTTAAGAAGTTGGGGTTGGAGAAGAATTCTAGGAAAAATGAATGTCTATCCTATGTGAACTTAGACATTTATGTTCACATACATTCCATTGGAGAAGCTCTTACATTCTGTATGCCAGTTCCACATTCTGATACAAGTCATAAACAACCACACCTTCATAATTTAACATTCTGATTTCAAACACCTTCTTCGCTTCCCTCCCTAAGATCAACCCCTTCTCTTTTACTTTGTCATTGAATTGAATATGGAACATCCATTTCTTGGTTT
Organism: Papaver bracteatum; assembly: GCA_023529315.1. NCBI lineage: Eukaryota > Viridiplantae > Streptophyta > Magnoliopsida > Ranunculales > Papaveraceae > Papaver > Papaver bracteatum. The sequence continues at coordinate 86,461 of JAJJWX010001388.1, forward strand.
AGGCCAGAGTCTTACAGATTGATCTCTCGAATCTAAAAGTACTCCTATGCAGTGCATTGTTTAGGGTTTGAATTCATTTCTCATCAACACACCCAAATTTACCAAAAACAGCAGAGCCAGTTTTTAACCTCAAACACTAGCACATATATATACTGACAGATATGTCTCTGATACACGTTCAAAGAAGAATTTATAAGTTTTTCCATTGTCATAAAACCACCATCCACATTAAGTCCCCTGCTGAACAACAATGTTTCCTGGTAAGCACTAGATGGTGATAATAAGACAGAAAATATTCAAATTTGAAAGTCAACTCTAGAGTAGTTTTTTAGATTTTATCTCCTCTAGTTAATGTCCTTGGCGCAAACTTGGGACTTTGGAACAAATTATCTTATGGGAAATCAATAGACTATGGTGCTTAGGATTTGATTATATAGCGTCAGGCGCTAGTGATGATATCGGAGAGGAAACAATAGACCAGTGATGGATATCCATAGATAAAGCCTTAAATTATAGCATGTTGTAGCAAGATTGGAAATAGAGAAATCTGTCTTGAGGAGTGGATGAATCTAGCAGTGGACTCTGACATCTTAAGATAGATTTATACGGATAAATTTTGAAACACTGAAAATCTGTTGACGTTGTCTCATATTAACAAGTACCGAGTAACATGGCTGGCAACAAAAATATCAGAAGTTGATACATTAATGGTTACAAGATTGAAGCAATGGTAACAAATGGTTGGTAACATCTTCTGATATTGTAAAATATTTTATGAGATGATGTGGAACCTGAGGCGGTGGTCTTTAAGTAGATGGGGACCTATAGGTGGATGAGGTCTCTTCGGAGCCGAGTTTATTAAATCTCGTTGTTTATGGGTGAAAACTACTTCTGCTGGTTTTGGTATTTTGGGGTGTGTGGATGAGAAGTGAATCTAAACCATAAACAAATGCACTGCGCGATAAGTGCTTTTGATTCGAGAGATCAATCTATACAATTCTTGCCTAAACCAAGAAATGGCCACTCCAGACTTGTTTCGGTCACAAAGTGAAGGAGATGGGGTTGATCTTAGGGAGGGAAGCGAAGAAGGTGTTGTGATTGTGAAGGTGTAGGCTTGTTTATGACTTGTAACAGAAAGGTGATCAGGCTTACGATTAATACAAGCAGGATCTGGGTGTTTTAATACGTGTTATATTAACACTAGGTTTATGTGTTGTCCTCTCCCTCTGTTGTGAAAATAGGGCGGAGAACCTATTTATACAAGTCTTCTGAGCCTTATTCACGTATCTCGTGGGAAGTGGAGGAAGTGGAGTGATGGAGTAGTGGATTTGTGTGTTAGTGTCACACGATCAATCTTGCCCACATCTCCCATCATCACTAACCGTCCATGTCTTCCTGACACGTTCTTGTGATGGCGCGTTGCACGCTGCACGCGGTAAAACGCCAGACCAATACCCAAGTATGTATCCCATAGTTTGTGACATGATTGATGTCTCGAGTGTAAGTGTGGATCATGGGACCCACATAAGGTAGCATGTAATGCTAGTCTAAATAACCAAGTTGTTTAGGAAGTCGATACTTGTAAAGTATCGTGTGTATTATATGCATGTTATGCATCGAATGTATTCGGCATATATGAAGCATCGTTATTGAGCAGCATGCCCTGCCTGCTTCACGTGAGGGTTTGGAGGCTTCATGGGTGAGCCATGCCTTAGCCGATCATATTAGGTAGAAGAGTGTCGGATTGTGATCATGGTGATACCTTACTGGCCGCCTAACTCCTATCCTTGGTTTTCCGTCCAAGCTGGCGAAGCTAGACGGACTAGATGACTTGCGACCCACATCTACGATCGTCAGATTAGGGTTTATGAGGTGCGCAAGTATCCTCTTTCATTTTGGTCGAATCCAAGCATGGGAGGCACTTCGTGGAGGACCGATCAGGCATGCATGTAGACAACATGCTGATGTCCATGCCCATGCTTCACTATCCCACGAAGGTTTGATCTAGGCCACTCGAATTTACCGGTGAATTTGAGTGATTGAGATCGATTTGCGACAGAAATCCTATGCGCAAAGGATTCTTAAAGGGGCGCGATATCCCATCTTTAAGGCATGTGTTTCGAGACAACCAAGCTTGGTCGGTCTCGGCCGTTTGGTACAACGTGTAGGTGGTAGGCTGGTATTCACTCTTATACCTGACTGTCCTATGGAAACGTGATCTAAGCCACTCAATTTGTTTGGCAAAGTTGAGTGGTCGAGATTAATTTATGATTTACGAAGCGTGACCATGCCAGTTTGGGCGCACGAACCGAGGCGCCTGACCAAGGCTGGCTTTGGCCGATCGGTCGGCCATAAAGCCGGGCCCGCGGTGGTTATGCTAGCATGTTCGGTCTTCCCTAATGTTTCATCTTTTCCTTTCACTCAATCCTGCGAAGATGGACGCACGAGATGACTTTGCGACACATACATGATGCCGCAAGCCCCAATTAGGGTTTTGCCGGCCGTGCATCATGCTTGGTTTGGTATGTACGAATTAGGACAACCAATCATGGTTGGTCCTGAACGATTGGTCTTGTGTGTAGGCGGGCCCGCAGTGATTGTGTTGACATGCTTTGGGCCCTTTGAATTTACATATACACCCTCCATCTATGCCTGCGAAGATGGATGGTTGAGATCGTTTTGCGACATATGTAATGTGCCGCAAACCCTAATTTAGGGTTTTTTGTCCATTCTGCTTGGTTTGGATGGTTTGGAAAGCTATGCCTCCCCTTTTCGGAGGCCGATCGCGCGGGGTCCGCGTTTGGTCGACAGTGAATGTTCCAATACCTGCTTGGGGGTGTTGGATTCGATCTGGACCATCCAATTTTGATGGTAAAATTGGATGGCCGTGATTGTTTCTAGACTGTTATGGACAGTCTAGGTGCTCAATTGGGCTAGTATAACACACCGAGAGTCACACACTCAATTGGGCTAGTATAACACATCGAGAGTTACATGCTCAATCGGGCTAGTATAACACACCGAGAGTTACAGCCTGTACGGGCATTTAGTGCATGCCTCACTGTTGGTACTTGGATATTCATGTTACTCTGCTGTGAGTAACAATCAGTCATCATACCGCACCAACAATGAGAGTTATACTAGGAACAACACAGGAAATACAAGGCGTTCTATGCATTTATCAATAATGCTAAAATTCACAGAATATTCGGGGGATTGTTGCTACATGATCCATTCTAGGTGAATTAATAAAGTGAAGAAGTATTCATCACTTATAAAATAATCTCATCCTCTGCAGGATGTTTACACAAAAATTGGTTTTACAACTTTAGCCATGAACTAAAATCCACCATAAAGGTGTAGGCTTGTTTATGACTTGTAACATAAAGGTGAGCAGGCTTACGATTAATACAACCAGGCTCTGGGTGTTTGAATACGTGTTGTATTAACACCTGGTTTTTGTGTTGTCTTCTCTCTCTGTTGTGGAAATAGGGCGGAGAACCTATTTATACAAGTCATCTGAGCCTTATTCACGTCTCTCGTGGGAAGTGGGGGAAGTGGAGTGATGGAGTAGTGGATTGTATGTTAGTTTCACACGATCAATCATGCCCACTTCTCCCATCATCACTAACCGTCCATGTCTTCCTGACACGTTCTTGTGATGGCGCGTTGCACGCTGCACGCTGTAAACCTCCAGACCAATACCCCAGTATGTATCCCCCCATTTTGTGACATGATTGATGTCTCGAGTGTAAGTGTGGATCGTAGGACCCACATAAGGTAGCATGTAATGCTAGGATAAATAACCTAGTTATTTAGGAAGTCGATACTTGTAAAGTATCGTGTGTATTCTATGCATGTTATGCATGTATTCAGCATATATGAAGCATCGCTGTTGAGCATCATGCCCTGCCTGCTTCACGTGAGGGTTTGGAGGCTTCATGGGTGAGCCATGCCTTAGCCGATCATATTAGGTAGAAGAGTGGCGGACGGTGATCATGGTGATACCTTACTAGCCGCCTAAATCCTATCCTAGGCTGTCCGTCCAAGCTCGCGAAGCTAGACGGATGAGATGACTTGCGACCCACATCTGCGACCGTCGGATTAGGGTTTAGGAGGTGCGCAAGTATCCTCTTTCAGCTTGGTCGAATCCAGGCATGGGAGGCGCTTCGTGGAGGACCGATCAGGCATGCGTGTAGACAGCATGCTGATGTCCATTCCCATGCTTCACTGTCCCACGAAGGTTTGATATAGGCCACTCGAATTTACCGGTGAAATTGAGTGGTTGAGATCGATTTGCGACAGAAATCCTATGCCGCAAAGTATTCTTAAAGGGGCGCGATATCCCATATTCAAGGCACGTGTTTCGAGACAACCAAGCTTGGTCGGTCTCGGATGTTTGGTACGGCGTGTAGGTGGTAGGCTGGTATTCACGCCTATACCTGACTGTCCTATGGAAACGTGATCTAAGCCACTAAATTTGTCTGGCGAAGTTGAGTGGTCGAGATTAATTTATGATTTAGGAAGCGTGACCATGCCAGTTTGGGAGCACGAACCAATGCTGGATTTGGCCGATTGGTCGGTCATGAAGCCGGTCTTGTGGTGGTCATGCTAGCATGTTCGGTCTTCCATAATATTTCATCTTTGTCTTCCATTCAAGCCTGCGAAAATGGACGCACGAGATGACTTTGCGACACATACATGATGCCGCAAGCCCCAATTAGGGTTTTTCCGGCCATGCATCATGCTTGGTTTGGTGCGCACGAATTAGGACAACCAATCATGGTTGGTCCTAACCGATTAGTCATGTGTGTAGGCGGGCCCGCAGTGATTGTGTTGACATGCTCTGGGCCCTTTGAATCTACATCTACACCCTCCATCTATGCCTGCGAAGATGGATGGTTGAGATCGTTTTGCGACACATGTAATGTGCCGCAAACCCTAATTTAGGGTTTTTTGTCCATTTCGCTTGGTTTTGATGGTTTGGCAAGCTATGCCGCCCCTTTTGGGAGGCCGATCGCGCGGGGTCCGTGTTTGGTCGGCAGTGAATGTTCCAATACCTGCTTAGGGGTGTTGGATTCGATCTGGACCATCCAATCATGCTGGTGAAGTTGGATGACCGTGATCGTTTCTAGACTGTTATGGACAGTCTAGGTGCTCAATCGGGCTAGTATAACACACCGAGAGTTACACACTCAATCGGGCTAGTATAACACACCGAGAGTTACATGCTCAATCGGGATAGTATAACACACCGAGAGTTACAGCCTGTATGGGCATTTCGTGCATGCCTCACTGTTGGTACTTGGATATTCATGCTACTCTACTGCAAGTAACAATCAGTCATCATACCGCACCAACAATGAGAGTTCTACTAGGAACATCACAGGAAATACAAGGCGTTCTATGCATTAATCAATAATGATAAAATTCACAGAATATTCGGGGGAATGTTGCTACATGCTCCATTCTAGGTGAGTTAATAAAGTGAAGAAGTATTCATCACTTATAAAATAATCTCATCCTCTGCAGGATGTTTACACAAAAATTGGTTTTACAACTTTATCCCTGAACTAAAATCCACCATCAACACTTGTATGGAAACCCTCACTTGTGCACCATTTTTTCCAGGAGCCTTAGAGTCTTCATACAATGTCGGTTTCTAACGTTTGATCCTAACTTTCAAAGCTAATGGGTGAAGCTATCATATGCGGAAAAAATCACCTGATTCAGATTTTTTATGGTAAGTCATCCATGTATGGAAATTTGTAACTTGTAATCTCGTGTAATTTTCAGACTCTATAAACTTTAGCGAAGGAGCCACATCTCTTAAACCATGTATCCACTTAACTTGACCTTTTAATACGTCTTGATTTCTAGTTTACTTATAACTAAGTCCCAGTCTAGGATAGTTAAGTATAGTTAAGCTCTAGATTCCATGGAAATTATCTTGCGAAGACGAAGAACTACTCAAGGAACCGGTGGAACTTCATTCGACCAAAAAGGTATGTGGAGACTTGAACTTATCTAGCACTCAAAAGTCTATCTATCTCCTACTCTTGAGATAATAGTCGTATAAGTATGATAGTTTTCATACATACACATTTGCTATTTCAAGCCGAGTTTACTCGCTTATCTTTTTCTCGAAATATGCGCTAGTAAGCTTTCGATTTAACCACTTTCATCTTTATCCGTGATGAAAGTCATGATGACGTTTCAATCTTGAAAATGGCTTTAATGAAGATAGTCGATTCTTTATGTCTAACGACTATTAACATTATAGAAGAATGTTTCAATGATTGAAATGTAGAGCTGAGATTACATAACCACCTATGGATATAAGCATATATAGTGTGTTCGCACATTAGTGTATAAGTCCATGTACCGGAAACCAAGTGTGTGCATACGGTATTGGTGAAGGAGACATGTTGGGTACGCGTACTGGCGCAATTTCATGTCCGTGAATTTCTGCTGAGTTTGGAGTTTACGAACTTACAAACCAGTCACCTTAGGTATGCGTACACACAGAAGTTTTCATCCGAAATTTTTTGTTGGGTTTTCAAACCCAATTCCGGTAGCTAGAATACGCATACCCATACGCGTACCCAAGCTGGTTATATCTCAAATCGGTTGTTCATGAATTTAAACAATAAAACAATAAGGAATGTAATCTTTGCAAACCGTGGCTATATTGTTCATGAATTAATTCGAGTGAATCAAACCGATTTTGCTTCAATTGTGTCTTGTGTAGTACATAAGATTTCCTTGCAATTGAACAACTCTTAACTAGTTCTTATGAGTCATTTGAATTATTTATGAGAAGATGAATGTGGTTAATATGAAAGTGCTCATATAGATAACCATTGGTCAACCACTTGTGAACCAACTAAGTGTACACTTTTAGGTATGGTTACTCAAACCTAAATGATATAAATTTCATTTGTGTGTGAAAAGCTAAGTTTCGATCTAACGGTTGAAAGGTATTAGCTTGGATAAATCAGGTTTTTCATCTAACGGTGAATATTGAATGCTTTGTTACCAAGTTAACTTAGATTGCAAACCCTGATTTGAAAACTATATAAGGGAGACATCTAGCAACTGGAAAAACTAATCCCCACACCTCATGTGTGATACTAGTTGGTTTTGCTAGATTCTATTCTCCTTTAATCATAGGTTTTTTCTCGAGACCCTGTCGATTAACGACTTGAAGACTTCATTGGGATTGTGAAGCCAGATGAAACTACTTCTATTGTAGTTGAGCGATCTGATCTTGCCATTTTCTATCGTACGAGTTTAATTAAATAATTGGCTTGAGACTATATCTATGATAGGGCAAGATAAAAAGAAATCACAAACATCTTCATCTCATCGTTTGTGATTCCGCAATATCTAGTTTCGCTACCATACGATTTAGATTATTGTGAAGTGATCAATAATTATAGCTGTTCTTCGGGAATATAAGTCTGGGTTATTGATTGGTTCTTGTTCACCTTGATTTTATCAAAATACGGAACATAACTCGTAGGTTTATCTGTGGGAGACAGATTTATCTATTATCGTAAATTTTTCTGTGTGATACAGATTTGTTTATTCAAGTCTTCGACTTTGGGTCGTAGAAACTCTTGGTTGTGGGTGACATCAGGTAAGGGAATCAAGTGCGTAGTATCATGTTGGGATCAGAGACATAAGGAGCGCAACTGTACCTTGAATTAGTGTGATATTGATTAGGGTTCAACCACAGTCCAGACCAAAGTTAGTTTGTAGTAGGCTAGTGTCTGTAGCGGCTTAATACAGTGTGGTGTTCAATCTGGAATAGGTCTCGGGGTTTTATGCATTTGAGGTTTCCTCGTTAACAAAATTTCTGGTGTCTGTGTTATTTCTATTCCGCATTATATTTTGTTATATAATTGAAATATCATTGGTTGTGCATTGTATCGATCAATTGTGAAATCCAATATTTGGTTGTTGATTGGAAATTAATTGATCCTTGGATATTGGTATTTGGTACCATCCAAGTTTATATCTCTTGTATTTGATAAAAACTCATAGATTTCTATTTGCTTGAGTATAGATCAAATCTAGAGATGGAGATATTAACTCCTTGGTATACTTTTTATTAAGATTGAGTCTGACTGTCTAGTTGATTCTCTTAAAAGTATATTCGAGTTAGTCCATATAGATTTCTAATTGAAATATTGGGTGAGGTTGTTAGACCCCCGCCTTTTCAATTGGTATCAGAGTAGGCAAACACGTTCAAGACCTCAAAAGTTTGTGTTTGTAGCGATCTAAATCTATGGACAAGAGTGTTATCTCAATAAATGCACCACCAGATCCAAGGATTCCTGAAAATGCTTCCATGATTGATTTAATCAAATCCATAGGAAAAATTCTGGATAAACCTCCACCAGGTTTAAAATCCCTTGAAGGCTTCTCAGGACTTGAAAGCTTATCTTCTGATGTTGATTTATATCTCCATAAAGAATAAGAATCTCTTGACAGGATAAATCAAGTTATGAAGAATAATGTTTATGTTGAGGTGGATATTGATTTACTAATCAGTGAGAGCAATGCTCCTCCTCTGTGTAACCCAATTAGTTATAACAAACTAAATGAGTTACAAGATGAGATTAAGTCTAAGACATCTGAGTATATCACCTCAAATCATGAATCAACTCATGGCTCAATTCCTGATATCCCTTATAAAGATAGTGGTATTGACTTCAGTCTTGAAGAAGCAAAGACACCTTCTTTTACGAAAAATGTTTCCCAGTGCGATACTAAAAAATATCTACAAGGATTTTTTCTTATAAGTTTGAAAAAGAGAAATCAAAAATTCAACGTTTCTTGGATTTTAATAAAACACTTTGATATACATATGAAAATAATCCTCTGGAAGGGTCTCAATATATTGAGATGTAAGAGATATTGGAAAGAAGATCTTTCATGGTGTCATGCTCTGAAAGTCTAAAATATTGAGGTAATACTCCTTGTTTGTACCAAACAATTCCTAGACTTGCACACGAGCAGTTCACATACGTTCAACCAGAACCTTCTCACGAACGAATCATCTTTCGAACGTGTCAAAGAGGTTCACTCGACACTTAAAACAGAAAAAGAATATCTTTGGTTTCTTCACCCTTCTCTTCATCTCTCTAAGTTCACAGACGCAAGAAGAAACCCATTAGTTCTCATACCTTCAACATCTTGTTTCTCAACCAAATCAAAGTTGGTTCGTTCTCTTAGCTCCAAAATCTGTTCGTGCACTGTGGGTCAAGAACCATTTTTGTGTTTGAGGTGTGGTGCTGGTATACCATCGACATTTCACAAGTCAAGTAAGTACCTCAACGTCTTTTTGTATCTTTTTCAACCATGAAGCGAAGGAAATTCAGGCATGTAGGAAGCTCGAGCCATTAAACTAGGGATGAATCGTTTTATGACCCAAGTATCCTTGCTAGGTTCGTCAACCCTACTGCTCGTATGCTTTACTTAGAATATAAAAATAAACAACCAATTTTTGAGAGATTTTATGATGAGTCAGAATTTAAGGTACAAGGTTTATTGGATTTCTTCAAAAATCACTCCTGGGGTATTATACACAAGATAATAGAAACAACTCACATTGAAATGATTGCATAATTCTATGATAATATTCATGAAGTTGATACAGTCAATTTCCTGTTTAAAACTATGGTTGGTGGTATCTCCTTCTATGTGGATCGGTATGTTATTGCATACTTATTAGATGTAACCTAGTATGGTAATACTCGATTCCCTCCTCCTGAAAGTGAAAGATTGACTGTTGAGGTTATGTCAAAACGTATGTTTAATAGAGATGTCTATCGGAGAGATGGCAAGATTTTTGTTGGAGGTGCTGAGTTGTATCTCAAAGTTGCTGCAAAACTTATTGTGGCCAATATGATGCCAAGTACCATTGAAAACAATCTCTGGACTAGGTCACTTGTATAATTTATCTATTATATTATTGAAAGGAAAGATATTGACTTCTGTGGACTTATTGTTAATCAAATGATAAGTGAGAAACAGACTCAAAAGAAAACTCCAGGGTTTCCTTGCCTCATCACAAGAATCTGCAGTCACTTTGATATTACTCCTTTTGGGACTGAGATTGGTGGTCCAAAAGTTCTGAGTAAATCTAGCATCCGAAAGATGAAGCAATCCTTATCCAGTACTTCAACTAGTACCTCTGCAGCTGCAAATCCTGAACTTGTGCACCTTCAGAAAGAAGTTGATTGCATGAAAGAACAGTTGGAGGTTGCTGAAGCTGAACATCCTGATTTAATCGAGAAGTTCCTTGAGATTACTATTGAAAAGGCGAGGGTAACCCAAATATACCTCAAGCTATTACTTTTCCTTCCTATAAGTCCTTTCCCCAAAAGTGATTGTCTATGGACTGAGTCGAGACATTACAACAAATCGGTTCACACTTTGTGTGATCGTCTATGGATACAAGATCGAGACAATACAACAACAAAGTATGTTTACTTGATACAAAGGTTCGGACTTAACCAAACTCAATAGGATTCACGTATCAAGTAAATAGGAATTAACGTTTGTGCAATTACTTTAATTATAATAAAACAATTATAATGCAAAAATATAAAGTAAATGACATAGCAAGATTTTGTTAACGAGGAAACCGCAAATGTAGAAAAACCCCGGGACCTAGTCCAGAATTGAATACTCTCATGATTAATCCGATATACAAAATAAACCAACTTCGTATAGTTGAGACTAAGCAACTAAACCTATAGTTCACCTAGTTCCGTCTGTATTCCCACGCCTCGAACATGTAAACAAGTCACGTACTTGTACCAATTCCTTTGGATCGTATTCCAAACATTAAAGGAACAACAAATTTGTTTGGTATCAACTCTCTTCAACCAAGTGATATGAGTTGCGCAAAGGTTCCCTTGTTTATCTTAACATAAACTCCTTTGCCACGTTCCAAGATCTATCTTATATTCAATCAGCCAAAGGCAATTGTTAAGATTAAGCCAATCAATACATTTAATCACAAGGAAACGTATTGATGCCGATCTTCCTCAACTATTCTATCAAAATACACAAAAGGATAAATAAATTATAGTCGGATCCTCTTTTTCCCAAACAAGTATTGTGCACACCAAAGATTGTAAAAACCAAGTCAGAAATCTTCAATATTTTATTTGTCTTCAAATCTTCTTAGATCTTCAATAAACACCTGCACACAACTACTTGAATCCCTTGTGATCAATCACACACAGAACGGAGTCTGTTAACAATGGATTATCACAAGATCGTGTTTAGATCTAAAAACAGTCTAAAGATCACTGTCGAAAGCTTGAACAAGTTTAAGTGAATCTTATATCAGAAGAGAAGATTCTCAAGCATAAAAAAACTAGGCGCAATCAAAGTTCAACCACCGTTAGTAAAACAAATCAATACGAAAACTAAAGATAAACCGCAATATCTAGTTTCCCACCAACGGGTCACGCTAGAGATTCTCAATCCCAAAGAAGACTTTAAATTGAGCGGCCGTAAGAGATTTCACCTAATTATATAACTCTCCTCTCCGATAGGAGGCTTTACTAGTAACAAAGACAAAAGAGGAAGTTTATGTTACGCAGGATTAGTTTGCTAGAAATTCAAACTCAAAGTATTTATAGATAAGGAAGTTTGGACACCAAGGAATTTCCAAAACCGAAAATATTCTCAAGATATTTTTCATTACTCCACCAAATTCGGTTTTCATAATTCCTGTGAATGCACTGTCCAAAAATACATGATCGAAATCTCATTGGAAAATCTTTAATTAATAAATGCACATTACTAATTCTTATTTTCCATATATAATTAAAAACCCTTAATTAAAAAGATTCTTAACTTATTTAAATTAGATCTTGGGATTTACTTCATTCTTAGCCGTTAAGGAATATCTTTGAACAATATAGAATAAGCATTAATGCACCGTGTTCAAAGTGTGTCGACATCTTACTCTTTCAAGTCATGTTTCATACTTACTCACTTGAAACCGATTTACCACACTTCCAACCAAGTTTAGAACTAGTTCATTTGACTTTCAAGAACTACGTGATTGATCAAGTAACACTCAATCACCAATCATGGGCTTACAGTTATACCAAAACAAGTTTCGGTTCTACCTCCATGTGAGTATTGTACATAGTTACACTATCTTACCAAAGATACGGCTGACTAGGTACTAGGATCGGTTCCCCATATATATTTGGTATCTAACTTGTATGCACTACACATGTCCATAGGATCGGTTCTCACATCCCAAAAACGTGTTGTACATGTTCATAGGATTGGTTCCCCTTTCTTCCATAAACCTTGTTGCACCTCATACAAGGATCGGTTCCCCTTGTGATGCACTGCACCTCTTAGTAGGATTGTGACAGACTGGAAAATTACGCCTTTAGCGCGTCGCCCCGCAGGCTGTAACTCCCCCGGTGCGCCATGATGAAGCTACGATCCGGGCCTCATCCCCAGGAAAATGCATGCTCATTTTCCCTTGCAAGCATGCTCGTGGAGCATGATGCAGCTATTTTATCTACTACACCTTTTCAAAGTCACCCTTGTCCGCATAAGGGTATATGGCCATAAGGCCAATGCCAATGCACTTCGCATGCATCTCTGGATTTATCTCAATGTAGGGAATTCTTCACTGAATTTCCTAACTAGATGAGCAACCGTCATACCGTCGGGTCTTGTCCGGACTTAAGGCATAATCCGTGGACTTAGGCATAGGCCGCACCAATCCCTTGCCCTTTCCTACGTTACTTCGCTTACCAACTCTTTATAACTTGATAGGAAGTATGAGCATCCACTTATTGGCATGCAACTTAGCCTCATCAATTTTGGCCACAATCATCTCTTGCGTCGAGCTACCGAGCTTAGATGAAATGAGGGGCCAACGTGCTGGACCGGAAATGCTGCAACTCATTACGGCTGCCTACGTATCCTTCCCTACTATAAAGTAATCAAGCACAGACCGTAGTTCATCCACGAAGGGACAAGCGACTTATTCCAACTCGTTTGCTAGGCCGTGTCCAAGCAATAGTGGTAATGTCCTAGTCCGTATAGGCCGTTCCGTCAAATACATCCAAGAGATGCATCATCGTGTCCGTGGAATGGCATAGTGATGCCTTAGCATCATATGCTCCATTTTTAAGGCTACGCAACTATAAATGAGCCTTATGCATCATTTATACTCTTCCGGCTAAGCTATGGAGCTTACTTGGTACATAGTCCGCATATGCACCTTCAACCAACTACCCTTCCCTATATATGTTTATTTGACATTTTTAGAACTCTGATTAGGGGAGATAAATTCTTTCATCAACTCCCTATTTTACTATTCATGGACGTTGCCATGTATTTTCCAGAATAACCGGCCAAGATGGATGTATTTCCGACTTTGGCCCATAGGCGACACTAATGTCCAGCTGTGATGGCTGTACATTCTTAAGACCATCTACCCAATTGGCCTGAAGCACCCTTGGTGCGAGATTGGATCTTGGCCAATGTAACTTCCAACTAACGTCATATTGGCCTTAGCCAATATGCATACGCGATGTGCCTTACCTGGCACCCAATATTGGCCCTTGTCCAAATCCATCCTTTGACACGAGAATTGGCTCTTGGCCAAATTCCAAACATAATGCGCCATTTTGGCGCGGTATTGGCCTTAAGCCAATCTACCTCTTACCAACCAACGGAAGCTTTGGATGAAGCTTCATCTCAGGCCATGGCGCATCTTTCAGCATGCGCTATGCTAAAAACACGGGGTGTTACAATCTTCACCCCTTTAAATAATTTCGTCCTCGAAATTCAAAATAAAAACTATTGTGGACAATCTCTTCGGTTTGGATATCCCGAGAAAAAGTCCCATACCAGATGCTCAGAAATCACAGGTTTCTTCAAGTTGTCATGAACAACAATTTAGACCTTCTGAGCACATGTCCTATACCACCTGCCCAGGAATCTAAAAAGTGCCCACAATGTTACCAAGAATCTCAATTGGCCAGTGCCAAGAGGATATCTTAACAAGGTATTCAAGATGACGTCCCATACCACCACCCAAGAATCCCTAAGGTTCACAAGTTGAAAGATGTTATCGAAATGACAAGGAAAAACTCAACGCAACACTGTGAGGACCAATCTCCAATGCCAGTGCAGTTGGATGCAAGCCACCGTCCCTGGCATATTTACAGGGTTGCCACTCGTAAGTGGGATGCTAGACGGGACTGACAACGCACACCCTTGGCAAGTGCCAACATGTGGGGATGATCAGTCCTATTATCTACCCACCATCCCAAACGGTCTTCCGGATGCTCGTAAGTGGGGTGCCACAGAGGCCTGGCGAACTCACAGTACTTATACAAGCTCAACTCGATTTGCAAAAGTAACTGGCATTGCAGTTACGAACTCTTTCCGCGCAAAAAGTTGGGCTACTCTCCAACTTTAAGTTTTCCGTTAAGGAAAATACTCGCTTGACGAGTCCACTCCGTACAGACCAGAGTTATCTCGGAACTTTCTCTGATATCAATTGTGACAGACCGGAAAATTACGCCTTTAGCGCGTCGCCCCGCAGGCCGTAACTCCCCCGGTACGCCATGATGAAGCTACGATCCGGGCCTCATCCCCAGGAAAATGCATGCTCATTTGCCCTTGCAAGCATGCTCGTGGAGCATGATGCAGCTATTTTAGATACTACACCTTTTCAAAGTCACCCTTGTCCGCATAAGGGTATATGGCCATAAGGCCAATGCCAATGCACTTCGCATGCATCTCTGGATTTGTCTAAACGTAGGTAATTCTCCACTAAATTTCCTAACTAGCTGAGCAACCGTCATACCGTTGGGTCTTGTCCGGACTTAAGGCATAAGCCGTGGACTTAGGCATAGGCCACACCAATCCCTTGCCCTTTCCTAAGTTACTTCGCTTACCAACTATTTATAACTTGATGGGAAGTATGAGCATCCACTTATTGGCATGCAACTTATCCTCGTCAAGTTTGGCCATAATCATCTCTTGCGTCGATCTACCGAGCTTAGATGATATGAGGGGCCAACGTGCTGGACCGGAAATGCTGCAACTCATTGCGGCTGCCTACGTATCCTTCCCTACTCTAAAGTAATCAAGCACAGACCGTAGTTCATCCACGAAGGGACAAGACACTTATTCCAACTCGTTTGCTAGGCCGTGGCCAAGCAATATTGGTAATGGCCTAGTCCGTATAGGTCGTTCCGTCAAATACATCCAAGTGATGCATCATCGTGTCCGTGGAATGGCATAGTGATGCCTTAGCATCATATGCTCCATTTGTAAGGCTACACAACTATAAATGAGCCTTATGCATCATTTATACTCTTCCGGCTAAGCTATGGAGCTTACTTGGTACATAGTCCGCATATGCACCTTCAACCAACTACCCTTCCCTATATATGTTTATTTGACATTTTTAGAACTCTGATTAGGGGAGATAAATTCTTTCATCAACTCCCTATTTTACTATTCATGGATGTTGCCATGTATTTTCCTGAATAATTGGCCAAGATGGCTGTATTTCCGACTTTGGCCCATAGGCGACACTAATGTCCAGCTGTGATGGTTGTACATTCTTAAGGCCATCTACCCAATTGGCCTGAAGCACCCTTAGTGCGAGATTGTCTCTTGGCCAATATAACTTCCAACTAATGTCATATTGGCCTTAGACAATATGCATACGCGATGTGCCTTACCTGGCACCCAATATTGGCCCTTGTCCAAATCCATCCTTTGACACGAGAATTGGCTCTTGGCCAAATTCTAAACATAATGCGCCATTTTGGTGCAGTATTGGCCTTAAGCCAATCTACCTCTTACCAACCAACGGAAGCTTTGGATGAAGCTTCATCTCAGGCCATGGCGCATCTTTCAGCATGCGCTATGCTAAAAACACGGGGTGTTACACTCTTCACCCCTTTAAATAATTTCGTCCTCGAAATTCAAAATAAAAACTATTGTGGACAATCTCTTCGGTTTGGATATCCCGAGAAAAAGTCCCATACCAGATGCTCAGAAATCACAGGTTTCTTCAAGTTATCATGAACAACAATTTATACCTTCTGAGCACATGTCCCATACCACCTGCCCAGGAATCTAAAAAGTGCCCACAATGTTACCAAGAATCTCAATTGGCTAGTGCTAAGAGGATATCTTAACAAGATATCCTAGATGGCGTCCCATACCACCACCCAAGAATCCCTAAGGTTCACAAGTTGAAAAATGTTATCTAAATGACAAGGAAAAACTCAACGCAACACTGTGAGGACCAATATCTAATGCCAGTGCAGTTGGATACAAGCCACCATCCCTGACGGATTTACCGGGTTTCCACTCGTAAGTGGGATGCTATCCGGGCCTGACAACGCACACCCTTGTCCAGTGCCAACATGTGTGGATGATCAGTCCCATTGTCTACCCACCATCCCAGACGGTCTTCCGGATGCTCGTAAGCGGGGTGCCACAGAGGCTTGGCGAACTCACAGTACTTATACAAGCTCAACTCGATTCGCAAAAGTAACTGTCATTGCAGTTACGAACTCTTTCCGCGCAAAAAGTTGGGCTACTCTCCAACTTTAAGTTTTCCGTTAAGGAAAATACTCGCTTGACGAGTCCACTCCGCGCAGTCCAGAGTTATCTCGGAACTTTCTCTGATACCAACTGTGACAGACAGGAAAATTACGCCTTTAGTGCATCGCCCCGCAGGCCGTAACTCCCCCGGTGCGCCATGATGAAGCTGCGATCCGGGCCTCATCCCCAGGCAAATGCACGCTCATTTTCCCTTGCAAGCATGCTCGTGGAGCATGATGCAGCTATTTTATCTACTATACCTTTTCAAAGTCACCCTTGTGCGCATAAGGGTATATGGACATAAGGCCAATGCCAATGCACTTCGCATGCATCTCTGGATTTGTCTCAACGTAGAGAATTCTTCACTGAATTTCCTAACTAGCTGAGCAACCGTCATACCGTCGGGTCATGTCCGGACTTAAGGCATAAGCCGTGGACTTAGGCATAGGCCGCACCAATCCCTTGCCCTTTCCTACGTTACTTCGCTTACCAACTATTTATAACTTGATAGGAAGTATGAGCATCCACTTATTGGCATGCAACTTAGCCTCATCAAGTTTGGCCACAATCATCTCTTGCGTCGATCTACCGAGCTTAGATAATATGAGGGGCCAACGTGCTGGACCGGAAATGCTACAACTCATTAAGGCTGCCTACGTATCCTTCCCTACTCTAAAGGAATCAAGCACATACCGTAGTTCATCCACGAAGGGACAAACGACTTATTCCAACTCGTTTGCTAGGCCGTGGCCAAGCAATAGTGGTAATAGCCTAGTCCGTATAGGACGTTCCGTCAAATACATCCAAGTGATGCATCATCGTGTCCGTGGAATGGCATAGTGATGCCTTAGCATCATATGCTCCATTTGTAAGGCTACGCAACTATAAATGAGCCTTATGCATCATTTATACTCTTCCGGCTAAGCTATGGAGCTTACTTGGTACATAGTCCGCATATGCACCATCAACCAACTACCCTTCCCTATATATGTCTATTTGACATTTTTAGAACTCTGATTAGGGGAGATAAATTCTTTCATCAACTCCCTATTTTACTATTCATGGCCGTTTCCATGTATTTTCCTGAATAACTAGCCAATATGGCTGTATTTCCGACTTTGGCCCATAGGCGACACTAATGTCCAGCTGTGATGGTTGTACATTCTTAAGGCCATCTACCCAATTGGCATGAAGCACCCTTGGTGCGAGATTGGCTCTTGGCCAATGTAACTTCCATCTAATGTCATATTGGCCTTAGCCAATATGCATACGCGATGTGCCTTACCTGGCACCCAATATTGGCCCTTGTCCAAATCCATCCTTTGACACGAGAATTGGCTCTTGGCCAAATTCCAAACATAATGCGCCATTTTGGCGCGATATTGGCCTTAAGCCAATCTACCTCTTACCAACCAACGGAAGCTTTGGATGAAGCTTCATCTCAGACCATGGCGCATCTTTCAGCATCCGCTATGCTAAAAACACGGGGTGTTACAAGGATCGGTTCCCCTTCTCCTAGTAATAAGTTCAGACACTCACAACCCGATCATACCCCAGGTGATTACTTAAGATCGGTTTCACTAATAAAAGTCATACCAATACATTAATCAGGCCGCATGTGAATTGTTTTACCAAGAACATAAACAATTCATGAGCGGTTATACTAATCACACATATTGGTAGTTCATAAGATATGCAATGAAGAACATCCACAATATCTCCTGGCGATTTCCTTTTCGGTTCACAACACATATCATGAACTTACTTCCTTAGAACACATGTAAACATTGTTCCCTAGGATGAAATCCTCACCTCATATCCATACATAATCACAATAGCATTCATACGATTATGTCGATGTCTTATATACAAAGTTTAATGGTTAAGCAAGAGAATTCATATTGTATTCCTTAATACTATGTCTATCTACAGTGTTCATGCTTCGCAGTTTTATGTTTTCAATATGCACGACTTGAAAAATACGTTAGGGAATAGAACCGTTCAAGTCCAATATAACTAACCTCAAGTGGAAGGATGATGTTGTGGTTGTAGCTCTGTTCTTCTTCACTTCTTCAAGTCTTCGCAATACTTGTAATATCTCACCTTAATACTTTAAATCTAACGTATACGAATTTGACTCTAGTACATTTAAATCAAGCGACTCTTAAATGAGTTTTGGTTCACTAAAATATGACATACCAACGCTTGGTGGGTTCAACCGAGCAATGCTCTAACAACCCCCTTTGTCAATTTTAGTGACAAAACTCTTGCAATCATATGGATAAACAAATTACAAGAATTCATTACACATACGCTTGATTCCCGAATCCAACAACACATAACCTTCATCCATTCAATCCATAAAATGCAGTAGGTGCACTATAATAACAAAGCTTATACTCCCCCTAAAGGTGAGATAGGTAGATTTTCAATCCGAACGTTTTTGTTATCCCAATCATATGATATGTTACTCCCCCTTAGTCTGTGCTTTTACTCATTCGTTAGATAAATGTTCAAGCACCATTGTCCTCTTCCCTAGTGATACCAATCAATCATAAAATTGATACCAGCATCACCTGTTTACTCCATATATTTCTCCCCCTTTTTGTCACAAAATTGACAAAGAAACGAAAAAATAAAGGACAACACGAAAAGGATCTTACAAATATCAGAATAGACTTGCAACCTGTTGAGTCAAGGACGGGGGTTTTACACACCATTTTTGATAACCAATGTCAAAACCGAAACTACAAGTAATTACGTTTTGATATGTTATCATTGAAATAATTGCCCGAAGCAATTTTCCCAACTAGTTTAGCAAACCAAAAATCAACTAAGCAAGTTAGTTCCTTTGCTAAACCGATTGTATAAATACAATCGCTTCATTCGATAAGACCAAAACAAGAATAATCTTAATTTTTTCTCATCAGGTTCTAATTATCCATATAACTTAGACCTTTAGATTTCAAACAAGCCAAATACTAGGTTAGTTAACTAGCATTTCCTTGTTTAGGATTTCGGCTAGACTTGAATAACCGAAACCTCAACTTTGATAAGTCTAACTAAGATCAGAATTAACTTAGTTTATCTTATCCGGAATCGAATTGGACTAAACAACTCATCCCGTCAACATATTCATTCCTTAAGCCATAAATAATTCATACAAACTAATAAATCAACTTGCATAACTATTCACCTCAACCGGATACAATAGAAACAACATATATATATCAAGGTTTCATTATTGCACCGAAATTTTGTAAGCCTAAACAATTGATACTACACAATAAAGCAAAATAACAATTGTTTTACTTAACTGGAAGCAATTGAATTAACATAAACATTAAAGCACCGCAATTGCACCAAAGTTCGTAATCCTAAACTATTGATATCACACAACAAAGAAAGATAACAAAAGTTTTACCTAACCGGAAACAATTGAATCACACAAACATCCACACATACATAATGGAATAAATACATCAATTGTACCAACTATTTCGTTTAAGCAAAAGCAATATATATATCAAATTAAAATAGGCTTTTCTTAAACAGGAAAACAATTAACTAACAAGATTGTTACCCCAATTTCACATCCAACTTCTCCAAATATGATCGCATTGTTTTCTTCTTCCGGGAGAATTGATATCGAAATACCATTATGTTGTCATTCTCATCCCAAAAACAAAAGAATAACAACAACCAACCTTAACCAGAGAAATGTTGAAAATCGGTTTTAATAATTGCAAGCAAAAGTTGAAAACCGTCGAAACACATATGCTTTTAAGCTAAACCAAAACCGATTCAACATATTGTGATTTTTTCACATATTGTTTCTACATGAACCCCTCATGATCCTTTGATAAAGCCTACCAACATGGGCTAGAACTTATTCCTGCTTAATCAAAAAGTCACCCAAACCATAAGGGTTCACAACATATTATGAGATCGAATATCAAGGTAATAAAACTGAAATCAAACATCTCATAAACATACATAGCAAATAAATAAAGCATTAAAGTACCGGCTATGTAAATCAAAAACTATCACAAGAAAAATTATAAATCAAATAATTTTATTCATAATAGTTTTATTCAATAGACTTATACAATCAATGAAAGAGATTAAAAATTGATGTCTATTATTCTATGAGCAAGTAGTCTAAACTTATTCATCCTTGTTATCTTCTGTCTCCATGATTTCATCAAGGTTATCTTCATACACTTCAAGATTGTAAGAAAGAGTACTAATCTTTTGAAGATCATGAAAGTCTATAAACGATGCCCAGTAAACAACATGATAGATAATTTCTTTTCGGGTAACATAAGATAATTTATTCAGAAGTTCATTTCTTCCTATTAGTTCAAGAACTCCTTCACATAGGCTTGTAGCTCTTATCCCAAAGAGAAATGGCATGATCCGATATGAACATAAATCAGAGTAGATTCCAAATCTTCCTTTATTAGAGGAATCCAAAACACTTTCCACTTCCTGGATACAGTATTCTCCTACAAATTCACTGTATAATCTTTTATTTTTAGTAAAACAGATTACATGAATCTTCCTTGTTAAAAGATCATGAAATCTACAGGAGTATATCAAATTTGGTATAGCAATTTTTAAGTCCTTCATTGTAAACATTCATGAAGAATTCGAATAAGAATTCGTTTTTTAAGAGACTTTAACCACTTATAAAAGGTAACCTTTTATACAGAGAATTATTGAAATCTTTCTCAAAAAGAAATAACAGAAATTTCCCATTTTTAGACAAATTTCTATAACACAACCGTTCTTGGGAACAGAGAAATTTGTTCTTTTGTAACAGTGTATTATTTTCGACTGTTCTTTTTGTCCCACATTCTTAAAAATGATATATCATCATAATCAAAGAGTGGTTCAGAGATTTTTCCTTTTAAAGGATGAGAGACAAAACTTGTCTGCTTAAAGTTACTTTTCTTACACCCTTTTTTAAACCTTTTTGGAGTAAACTGAGTAGACCAAGAATTGGAAAAAATAGTCTTTTTCTTTGCTTGTTAAGGCATACGGAACAAAGGTTATTCTTCTTAATTCCTTTGTAACAAAATTGAGAGCCTTTTGCATTTGCGAATCTTGCACCCCTTATGTATATGATTTTTAATTCCACAAGAATAACAATATCTGGTATAAGAATTATGATGTGGATTGTTACCTGTTTGTGTACGATTGTAGAATGCTCCTTGCTTTTTCTCTACTTTTTGAGGTTTCGACTTCTTCCTTTCTTTATGATATTTCTTCTTCGGGTCTGAATGATCATCATTTGTTTGTTTGTCCTTAGAACTTCCTCCATTATGTTGAGTATCTTCTTTTATACAATCATGTGTTAGAGTACACTCGGATTTGACAAACTTTATTTCATTGTTAGGAACTATAGTATTATTACCTTCGTATCCTAAACCACGCGTGTCTCTGTGACTTCTTCCTATCTCCAATAATGAAGATAAGTTGTTTGAACTTTCATTAAGTTTTCTTAGCATAGAGATTTCTTATTTTAATGAAGTATTTTCATCAAGAGTAGAGTTAAGAGTTTCATATAGAAATTTTATATTGGAAAGAAAAACTCATTCTTTTTCTTTGAAGAGGTCCTGTTGAGAGTTCAATTATACTTTAGAATTATTAAGCTCTTTTTCCTGCATACAAATATTTTCTTGAGATTTATCTAGATCATTTTTACAAGTTTCAACATGATCACGTTCAGTGATCATTCTTTCCTTATGATCACTCGCTTGTTGTGTGATTTCTTCCTTTAGAATCTCATTCTCCTTATAGAGAATTTCAACCTTTAAGGTTAACTCTTGTTCTATCTTAAGTGTAGAGAGATGTTCTTCAGAGATATAAAGAAATTGTTTGCTGAATTCCTTTACTTCTGAAGTTTTCACACTTGATCTTTCATTCGAAATCGCAATCATGGACTTCAAAAATGTCTCGCTTGATAACTCATCAGTTGAGCAGTCTGAAGAGTATTCTTCTTTTGACCATATGCCTTGCAATTCGTTAATTGAGCCTTTCTTAAGCTTTCGCTCTCGCTTGACTTTACTTTGGCCCATATCTTATAGGATGGAATCGCACCAAACACATATTGTTAGATCTTTTCATGTTTGCCCGCTCTAATACCAATTGAAAAGGCGAGGGTACCCCAAATATACCTCAAGCTATTACTTTTATTTCCTATAAGTCCTTTCCCTGAAAGTGATTGTCTATGGACTGAGTCGAGACAATACAACAAATTGGTTCACACTTTGTGTGATCGTCTATGGATACAATATCTTGACAATACAACAACAAAGTGTGTTTACTTGATACAAATGTTCGGACTTAACCAAACTCAAAAGGATTCACGTATCAAGTAAATAGGAATTAACGTTTGTGTAATTTACTTTAATTATAATAAAACAATTATAATACGGAAATATAAAGTAAATAACACAACAAGATTTTGTTAACGAGGAAACCGCAAATGTAGAAAAAACCCGGGACCTAGTCTAGAATTGAATACTCTCAGGATTAAGCCGCTATACAAAATAAACCAACTTCGTATAGTTGAGACCAAGCAACTAAACCTATAGTTCACCTAGTTCCATCTGTATTCCCACGCCTCCAACCTGTAAACAAGTCACGTACTTGGACAAATTCCTTTGGTTCGTATTCCAAACAGTAAAGGAACAACAAATCTTCTTGGTATCAACTCTCTTCAACCAAGTGATATGAGTTGCGCAAAGTTTCGCTTGTTTATCTTAACATAAACTCCTTTGCCAGGTTCCAAGATCTATCTTATGTTCAATCACCCAAAGGCAATCGTTAAGAATAAGTCAATCAATACCTTTAATCACAAGAAAGCGTATTGATGTCGTCTTCCTTAACTATTCTATCAAAATACCCAAAAGGATAAATCAATTATAGTCGGATCCTCTTTTTCCCAAACAAGTATTGTGCATACCAAAGATTATAAAAACCAAGTCAGAAATCTTCAATATCTTCTTTGTCTTCAAATTTTCTTAGATCTTCAATAAACACCTGCACACAAATACTTGAATCTCTTGTGATCAATCACACACATAACGGAGTCTGTTAATGATGGATTATCACAAGATCGTGTTTACATCTAACAACAGTCTAAAGATCCATGTCGAAACCTTGAACTAGTTTGAGTGAATCTTATATCAGAAGACAAGATTCTCAAGCATAAACAAACTAGGTGCAATCAAAGTTCAACCCCATTAGTCAATCAAATAAATACGAAAACTAAAGATAAACCGCAATATCTAGTTTCCCACCAATGGGTCGCGCTAGAGCTTCTCAATCCCAAAGAAGACTTTAAATTGAGCGGCCGTAAGAGATTTCACCTAATTAGATTACTCTCCTCTCTGATAGGCGGATTCACCAGTAACAAAGACAAAAGAGGATGTCTATGTTACGCAGGATTAGTTTGCTAGAAATGCAAACTCAAAGTATTTATAGATAAGGAAGTTTGGACACCAAGGAATTTCCAAAACCGAAAATATTCTCAAGATATTTTTCATTACTCCACCAAATTCGGTTTTCGTAATTCCTGTGAATGCACTGTCCAAAAATACATGATCGAAATCTCTTTGGAAAATCTTTAATTAGCAAATGCACATTACTAATTCTTATTTTCCATACATAATTAAAAACCCTTAATTAAAAAGATTCTTAACTTATTTAAATTCGATCATGGGATTTACTTCCTCCTTAGACGTTAAGGAATATCTTTGAACAATATAGAATAAGTATTAATGCACCGTGTTCAAAGTGTGTCGACATCTTACTCTTCAAAGTCCCTTTTCATACTTACTCACTTGAAACCGATTCACCACACTTCCAAACAAGTTTAGAATTGGTTCATCTGACTTTCAAGAACTACGTGATTGATCAAGTAACACTCAATCACCAATCATGGGTTTAAGGTTCTACCAAAACAAGTTTTGGTTCTACCTCCATGTGAGTATTGTGCATAGTTAAACTAGCTTACCAAAGATACGGCTGACTAGGTACTAGGATCAGTTCCCCACATATATTTGGTATCTAACTTGTATGCACTGCACATGTCCATAGGATCGGTTCCCCCTTCCCAAAAATGTGTTGCACATGTTCATAGGATCGGTTCCCCTTTCTTCCATAAACCTTGTTGCACCTCATACAAGGATCGGTTCCCCTTGTGATGCACTTCACCTCTTACTAGGATCGGTTCCGCTTCTCCCAGTAATAAGTTCAGACACTCACAACCCGATCATACCCCCAGTGATTACTTAAGATCGGTTTCACTAATAAAAGTCATACCAATACATAAGTCAGGCCTCATGTGAATAATTTTACCAAGAACACAAACAAGTCATGAGTGGTTATACTAATCACACATATTGGTCGTTCAAAATATATGCAATGCAGAACAGCCCCAATAACGCCTGAAGATTTCCTTTTCGGTTCACAACACATGTCATGAACTTACTTCCTTAGAACACATGTAAACATTGCTCCCTAGGATGAAATCCTCACCTCATACCCATACATAATCACAATAGCATTCATACGATTATGTCAATGTCTTATATACAAAGTTTAATGGTTAAGCAAGAAACTTCATATTGTATTCCTTAATACTATGTCTATCTAGAGTGTTCATGCTTTGCAGTTTTATGTTTTCAATATGCACTACTTGAAAGATACGTTAGGGAATGAAACAGTTCAAGTTAAATATCACTAACTTCAAGTGGAAGGATGATGTTGTGGTTGTAGCTCCGTTATTCCCCACTTCTTCAAGTCTTCGCAATACTTGTAATGTCTCACCCTAATACTTTCAAGCTAACCTATACGAAGTTTACTCTAGTACATTTAAATCAAGCGACTCTTAAATGAGTTTTGGTTCACTAAAATATGACAATCAAACTTGACATACCAACGCTTGGTGGGTTAAACCGAGCAATGCTCTAACAGCTATTAACTTTTATGGAGGAAGTGATTAAAACTTGTTCCGATGATCTCTTTCTGATAATTTTCTTATGTTGATCCTGTTAAAACTACTAGTTGTAATAGCTTTTATAGTATTTTAGCTTTGAATGATTTCATCTTTCAATTAAACTGCTAAATATTGGGATCCATAAAAATTACAGAAAATGATGTCAAAAGTTATCTCTTTTATATGTCGATATGCAAGTATTGATATAAGATCGATGAACTTTGAAAAACAAAAGTTAAGCTTATTATGTCAATTCATTGATGGAAGATAGGTTAAAATATTTTGTTTACAAGGATTATGTCTATTGTATGTCATTGTGCAAATAGTGATTAAAAATAGAATGAATCCTTGTCTATGACGCAATATTAATCTTTCCCTGATCCATTTTTTATGTGTATACTGCAACGCTCCATAAGTTTTCTTGTGTTGAGAATAAAACGATTGAGTTAATTATTCCTTTATGGTTAACATAGTCGTAGATCCGTAAGTTCTCTTATGTCGAGCATGTTCAATTAAATTGATCAATTTTGTGTTTAATTTGATTAAGTATTCCGACTAAATTAATCATGGGTTTTCTTGTGGTTAGTTTAATTGAGAATTTTGGATATAGAAAATCATTTCTTATGGTTTTTGGTTTCCAATAAAATCCTTCTTTTCTTAAAAATAAGGTCGCTCTTGTTGTTCTCTAGGGAATGACATCAAATGGGGGAGAGTTCTTTTGAACTTGCGCTTAATTTCCATATCTTTGCGGGGAGTGTGGTTGTGGAATTTTTAGGGGTTATCTAAAAAATCGGGGGTCTAACAACCACACCCAATTTTTCGAATTAGCAATTTGTATGGACAAACTCTGAGTTTCTTTCTAGAGAATCAACTAGACAGCCGGACTCAATCAAGATAGAAATATCTTAAGGAGTTATTATCTCTCTTGTTTTGATTTACTCAAGCTAATAGAAATCGGCGAGTATTTAATCAAATACAAGGAATAACTTGGATGGTACCAAAGACAATTATCGAAGTGTCAATCAATTTAAATCAACAACCAAAAGGTCAGATATTCTAATTGATTGAACAAGAACGCACAACCTGTATTATTTTAATTATAAAGATAAACAATATAATGCGGAAAATGAAATAACATAGACACCCGAATTTTGTTAACGAGGAAACCACAAATGCAGAAAAACCCCGGGACCTAGTCCAGATTAAACATACACTGTATTAAGATGCTACAGACACTAGCCTACTCCAAGCTAACTTCGGTCTGGACTGTAGTTAAACCCCAATCAATCTCATACTGATCCAAGGTACAATTATTCTCCTACGCCTCTGATCCCAGCAGGATACTGTGCACTTGATTCCCTTAGACGATCTCACCCACAACTAAGAGTTGTTAGACCCAAAGTCGAAGACTTTAATAAATCAATCTGTATCACACAGAAAAGTCTAGGGTAATAGATAAATTCATCTCCCACGAATAGACCTACGAGTTTTGTTCCATCTTTTGATAAATCAGGGTGAACATGAACCAATTTATAAAACCAGACTTATATTCCCGAAGAACAGCTAAGCTTTATCAATCACCTCACAATAGTCTTAATCGACGCAGCGAAAAAATATATTGTGGTATCACAAATGATGAGACAAATATGTTTGTGACCCATTTTATATCTTGCCTATCAGAGATAGAAATCTCAAGCCAATTATTACAATTGTACTCGTACGATAGAAACAACAATATCTTATCACACAACTACGATAAAAGTAGTATCGGTCTGGCTTCACAATCCCAATGAAGTCTTTAAGTTATTAACCTGGTTTAGAAGAAAAAACCAAAGGTTAAAGGAGAATTGACTCTAGATTAGCACAACTAGTATCACACATAATGTCTGGGGATTAGGTTTCCCAGTTGCTAGAGTTCTCCCTTATATAGTCTTTCAAATCAAGGTTTGCAATCAATGTTAGCTTAGTAACAAAGCATTCAATATTCACCATTAACCTTATTAGATTCGAGCTAATATTTATCAACCGTTAGATCGAAAACATAACTTGTTATACACATATGTAATGCACGTTTGTGGGCTTGTGAAAACCATACCCAAACTTGTACATTAGTTGGTTCAACATAGTTAACCAAATGGTTAGCCATATGATAACTTTCATATTAACCATATTCTTCTTCACCATAACTAGTTCAAATGACTCAAATAAACTAGTTAGAGAGTTTTTCAATTGCTTAGATATTTATGTACTACACAAGACACAATTGAGGAAAAAATAATTTGATTCACTCGAATCGGTTCATGAAATATATAGCCACGGTTTGCAATAGCATTCCTTAGTTTATAGAGATGATTTCACAAACATCATTTTTAGACATAACCTACTCAAGTTCGTGGACTGGGTTCGCAAACTTAAGTTCCCAGATGGAGTTCACAAACACCAACAGAAATTCTTTGGTTTGAGAACTTCGCATGTTCGTGGACTGAAGATCACGCACTTCTCCGGTTCTCTAGATCAACAAAGTTCGCAAACTTTGGTTTAAGGAATAAGGACTTATACACATATGTGTTTCCAGAATAATGCTTATATCGTCCATTGGTTATATTGTCTAAACTCTCATTTCAATCATTGAAACATTCTCAGAGGACGTTATATAGTTGTTATTCACAAACTATTTTTCGTCAGAGAAATTTTCAAAGTGATTGAAACTTAACATGACTTTCGTCACTAGGTAAAGATGAACTTGGATAAAGCGAAAGCTTTACCAACACATATTTTGAGAAATAGATAGGCGAGATATACTCGGCTCGAAATATTAAACGTGTATAATCATAGTCTATATAGTAATACGACTTTCGTCTCAAGATAGGAGATATAGTAGATATACTTTTGAGTGATAGGTAAGTTCAAGTCTCCACATACCTTTTAGTCGATGAAGATCCACCAGTTCCTTGAGTATTCCTTCGTCTTGTATGATGATTTCCATGGAGTTCTTGAGCTCAACTACACTTTCTATCCTAGTCTAAGACATTAGCTATAGTAGACTAGATGAGAGCAGTATTTGGAATAATCCCCCAGCATACTCCCCCACTCGAGCACAAGCGAACGACCCCTAGTTGTATCCCAACTAACACCGATATTGCTCCCACATACCCACTGAGGTTTTCCAACAGTGTGGGATTTTTAACGGCACTGTTGCGGTTATCCAGCAATAACTTTATGAGAAGTCACCCATCCTATGACTACTCCCGATCGAGCACGCTTAACTGAGAAGTTTTTCTCATAATTAAGTCAAGTGTATCCATCAGGTTTCGGTGTTAGGAAAGGACAAACCATTACTTATATTCCATTCGGCCAACCACTGCAGAATATCGGGGTATTACAATACATTTATATAATAAGGAACGCAATCTTTTGCAAACCGTGGCTATAATGTTCATGAATTGATTCGAGTGAATCAAAATCGATTTTGATTCAATTGTGTCTTGTATACTTCTATGAGAATTTAAATAATTGAACAACTTCAGAACTAGTTTCATTTGAGTCACTTGAACTAGTTATGGTTAAAGTGAATATGGTTGATATGAAAGTGTTCATATGGCTAACTTCAGTTAACTATTTTTGAGCCAACAAGGTGTGCACGTTTAGGTACGGTTACCCATATCTAAATGAAGTCACTTTTTATTTGTGTGTAACAAGCTATGTTTGATCTAACAGTTTAAAGATATTAGCTTGACTCTAATCAGGTTTTCATCTAACGGTGAATATTGAATGCTTTGTTCCCAAGGTAGCATTGATTGCAAAACCTGATTTGAAGACTATATAAAGGAGAACTCTAGCAACTGGGAAACCTAAACCCCACACCTCCTGTGTGATATTAGTTGCGACTAGAGTCGATTCTCCTTTAACCTTAGGTTTTTAACGAAACCCTGTAGGTTAACGACTTGAATACTTTATTGGGATTGTAAAGCCAGACCCAACTATTTTCTCTATAGTTGCGTGTTCTGATCTTGTTGTTTTTTATCGTATTAAGTACTATCTTCTCTAAGATTTGCTCGAGATTTATTCTCCGATAGGCAAGATAAAAAGTAGTCACAAACATCTTCGTCTCATCGTTTGTGATTCCACAATATCTTGTTTCGCTACCATACTATCAAGATTATTGTGAGGTGATTGATATTTCTAGGCTGTTTTTCGAGAATATAAGTCCGGTATATCAATTGGTTCATGTTCACCTTGATTTATCAAAAGACGGAACAATAGCTTCTAGGTATTTCTGCGGGAGACAGATTTATCTATTCAATAGACATTTCTGTGTGAGACAGATTGGTTTATCAAGTCTTTGACTTTGGGTCGTATCAACTCTTAGTTGTGGGTGAGATCATATAAGGGAATCAAGTGCGTAGATTCCTGCTGGGATTCAGAGTCTTAAGGAACGCGATTGTACCTTGATCAGTGTGAGATTGGTTAGGGATCAACTACATTCCAGTCCAAAGTTAACTTGTTATAGGCTAGTGTCTGTAGCGGTTTAATATAGTGTGGTGTTCAAATATAGACTAGGTCCAGGGGGTTTCCAGTATTTGCGGTTTCCTCGTTAACAAAATTTCTGATGTCTGTGTTATTTCTTTTCCGCGTTATTTTTTTATATAATTGAAATATCACTGGTTGTGCATAAGTTCAATCAATTATGAATCCGAACTTTGGGTTGTTGATTAAATTGATTGACACTTGGATATTGGTTTTGATACCGTCCAAGTTATTTCTTATATTCAACCGAGCTCCCAAATTCCTATTTGTTTGATTGCAGATTGATTTAAGAAATAGAGATATAACTCTTGGATATACTTTTCTTAAGATTGAGTCTGACTGTCTAGTTGATTCTCTTGAAAGTATATCGGAGTTAGTCCATACAGACTGCTAAGCGAAATATTGGGTGTGGTTGTTAGACCCCCGCTTTTTCAATTTTGTTATTTTTCCTCATCTCATGAAGACTCCTTCATTTGAGCAAACTCCCTCGTTTTTATTTTCCTTCAAATGATAAACAAATAGTAAAAAATAGGGAAAGGTGTCACGGGACTGGGCCACCTAGCCGTGACCGGTCCCACACCTTAAAATTCCTTAATTTCTCATATTATTATTTCCTTCATCTCATGAAAATCCATCGTATGAGCAAAAACCCAAGTTTTTCAATATTTTCTCAAATATTGCTCAAACCATGAAAAAGCCAAAAATTCAAATGGTCACATGACCGACTAGGCTTCTCACGTCAAAAATTAAAATATTATTATTTTAATATTCTCAAAATACTAGTCGCACGAGCAAAGTTCTACTTGCTCATTCGAGAAAAATTGAGAGTTTCAGTCAAGATCAAACTCTTCTGAAAATCCAAAATATTGCTCAAACGCGCACCAGAAAATGCCAAAACTCTCAGGATTGAGACACGGCCAGTATGGTGACATAGGCATGCCACCTTGACCGACTAAGGTTTGCCCCCTTAGGCTTGCAAGGATCCGGTCCCATACTCTTTCATAATTTTGACCTAATTAGCTTTCAAATTGGGTCCAAACTTTTTCCAACCAACTTGAAATTTGCTCAATCGACCACCAGCTGGTCCCACGACCACCAAGGGCCGGTCCCATGACCCCTTGGTCGGTCTCTCATCTTTCCATAATTAGGTTTTATTACCTAATGCTCAGACGAGTACTATTTTAATAAATGATTAAACCAGCATTTGATCATCCTTTCACCAACTGGTCAACCAAGGACTTTGGTGTATGCTCACTCGAGTGCCTGGGCGCTACATGGTTGGCCATCGTCCGATGTAGCCGGTCCCTCCTTAACTCGGTGACTTATTTTCAGTAAATCATCAATTGATCAGCAATCAGTCAAAATTAGGGTTTCGAACTAAATGCTCTACAAATCATAATTCTGAGCAAATTCAAACACTAATAATTTTATGTTGATCCAGCAATCAACATCTTGATTAATTATGTAATATTCGGTCCATCTACTAATATTTTAATTGGTCATGCTACCAATAATTCATCAAATGAGCAATATTTGCTCAGACGAGGAATATTGATTCAACTATGAATATCCAGTAATTCATCAAATGGGCAATATTTGCTCAGACGAGGAATATTGATTCAACTATCAATATTCAGTAATTCATCAGACGAGAAATATTTGCTCAGACTATCAATATTCATCATGTTGATCCAGTTTTCAGCATTCATTCGAGAACATGAACACAACCATGTCGTCCATTTGAAGGAGTTCTCAAAGTCTCTGACGGGTCGAGCATATACTTGGTACAACAACATCACACCCTGGAGTATTACTAGGTGGGGAGAAATGGTTAATGTATTTTACTGGAAATACTTCTTCATCTCAGAGTAGATTACTCTCTCTGACTTAGGAAGAATGTCTCAGAAGAACAATGAACATCCGAACGACTGTGTGAAAAGGTTCAGAGTCCAAGCTTTGGATTGTCATGGACCGAATGTCACTGAATAACAACTGGTAGACTTGTGCATCAATGGAATGATCCCGGTATATAGAGCCTTGCTGGAAAATATCTGATTCCAAACATTATAAAAACTTCATGAAGCGGCCAAGCAACCAGCAACTACTGCTCCGGCCTTACTGGAAAGAACAAGA
Source organism: Papaver bracteatum (assembly GCA_023529315.1). Lineage (NCBI taxonomy): Eukaryota > Viridiplantae > Streptophyta > Magnoliopsida > Ranunculales > Papaveraceae > Papaver > Papaver bracteatum. The sequence goes on from JAJJWX010001388.1 coordinate 118,769, forward strand.
GATACAAAAGTCTAGGAACCACGAGAAACTCGAGGCAGTGCCAGGTGCCTGATCAAAAAACAGTATAATCTCCAACCTTCCATGAATGTTGTTGAAGGAAACAAGAGAAAAGCTGAGGGGCAGCAGCATAAGAACGTCCCAACGGCATCCCATCCTACAAAAGCAGTAAGGAAGGACAACAATTATTACAATTGTACTCGTACGATAGAAGATGCAAGATCAGATCACACAACTACGATAAAAGTAGTATCGGTCTGGCTTCACAATCCCAATGAAGTCTTTAAGTCGTTAACCTGGTTTTAGAAGAAGAAAACCAAAGGTTAAAGGAGAATCAACTCTAGCTTAGCAAACTAGTATCACACAGAATGTGTGGGGATTAGATTTCCAAGTTGCTAGAGTTCTCCCTTATATAGTCTTCAAATTAGGGTTTGCAATCAATGTTAGCTTAGTAACAAAGCATTCAATATTCACCGTTGGATGAAAACCTGATTAAATTCAAGCTAATATTTATCAACCATTAGATCAAAAACATAGCTTGTTATAGACACTTGTAATGCACGTTTCTAGGCTTATGTAACCGTACCCAAACTTGTACATTAGTTGGTGTTTGTGGGTGAAAACTATTCCTGCCGATTTTGGTAATTTGGGGTGTGTGGATGAGGAATGAATCTAAACCTTAAACAATGCACTGAGCGGTGAGTGCTTGTAGATTCGAGAGGTCAATATGTGCAAGTCCGGCCTAAACCAAAAAGAATGGCCGTTCCATACTTGTTTCGGTCACAAAGTGAAGGAGATGGGGTTGATCTTAGGGAGGGAAGCAAAGAAGGTATTGAGATTGTGAAGGTGTTGGCTATGTATGACTTTCAACAGAAAGGTGAGCAGGCTTGTAATTAACGCAAGAAGGCTCTGGATGTTAACACTTGGTTTCTGTGTTATGCTCTCTCTGTTCTGTCTTGTCTTGTTTGGAAAATAGGGCGGAGAGCCTATTTATACAAGTCTTTTATCCTAACCTTCGTATCTCGTGGGAAGTGGATAAAGTGGAGTGATGGAGTAGTGGAGTAGTGTGTTGGTGTTACACGACCAGGCTTGCCCACTTCTCCCATCATCACTAACCGCCCATGACATCCTGACACATTCTTGTGATGGCGCATTGGGCGCTGCACGCTGTAAAATGCCAGACCAATACCCCAATATGTATCCCCAGTTTGTGACATGATTGATGTCTCGAGTGTGTGTGGATCGTGGGACCCACAGAAAGTAACATGTAATGCTACGTTATTTAGGAAATTGATACTTGTGAAGTATCGTGTGTATACTATGCAGGTACTGCATCGAGTATATTCAGCATGTATGAAGCATCGTTGTTTGAGAATCTCAAAGAAACTTCATGTTCAGCCTACTTCATGTGATGGTTTGGAAGTTGCGCATGCAAACCCTCCTTTGACCTATCACATGGTGTGGTAGAGTGACGGGTGGTGATCACCATGACGCCACACTGACCAATTAACTCCTGACCAGGGCTGTATAGCCAATCCGGTGAAGTTGGACGGATGAGATGATCTTTGAGACACTCATCTGCGACCGTTGATGAAATTAGAGTTTATGAAAAGGTGCGCAAGTATCACTTTTCAGCTTGGTCGAATCCAAGTTTGGGACGCAACTTTGGCTAGGCCAGTCGTGCATGTGTGTAGACAACATGACGGTGTAGGCGCCCATACCTTATTGTCTCACGAAAGTGTGATCTAGGCCACTCAATTCGTCCTGCGAAGTTGTGTGGTTGAGATCAATTTGCGACAGAAAATTGGTGCCGAAAAATCCGCACGTCGTACCAACCTTGAGCGGGCGTTCCAAGACGACCAGGCTTGGTCGGTCTTGGTTGATTGCTCCAATGTGTAGGTAGTAGGCTGGTGTTCACCCTATGCCTTACCGTCCCATGAAAACATGATCTAAGCCACTCAATTCGTCCGGAGAAATCGAGCGGTTGAGATTATTTTGCAGTTTGGGAGGTGCGACCACGCTAATTTGGGCGAACGATCTGGGATAACCAGGCATGGTATGCCTTAGCCGATCAAGTGAGGGGATAGATGGGTCCACGGTGGTCATGTTGGTATGGCCGGACCTGCTTTGATCTAATCTCGGACCCTCCATTCGTGCCGGAGAAAATGGATGCTCGTGATTCAAAACCCTAATTTTGGGTTTCAAGGCAGTGCATCATGCTCAATTCAGGCGCACGATTTGGAACGACCAACCATGGTTGGTCGTGACTGATTGGTCAGGTATGTAGGTGGGCCCACGGTGATTGTGTTGACATACTCCCTGCCTTTTGAATCTACATCTGCACCCTCCATCTATACCTACGAAGATGGATGGTTGAGACCGTTTTGCGACACATGTACCGTGCCGCAAACCCTAATTTAGGGTTTTGCTTCCCTACTGCTATGGTTTGGACGTTTTTGCAAGCTAGGCCAATCTTTTTTGGGAGACCTACCATGCGGGTCCCGCATTGGTTCGGCAACGGATATTCCATACCTGCTTGGGGGTTATGGAATTGATCTGGGCCATCCAATCATGCTGGTGGAGTTGGATGGTCGTGGTCATATCCAGACTGATACGGTCAGTCCGGACGCTCAACCGGGCTAGTATAACACACCGAGAGTGTCTCAATCGGGCTAGTATAACACACCGAGAGTTGCAGCCACAGACGGGTATTTCGTACATGTTTCATTATAATGCTTGGAGATTCGTGTTGCTCTGTTGAGAGCAACACTCAGTCGTCATGCCGCACTGATAATGAGTACAGAAAATACAAGGCTGGTTGCGCATTAATTAATAATACTGGAAATTCACAGGGTATATGGGATTGTTGCTACATGCTCCAACCTGGATGAATTTCGTGTATTTTATTCACAGAATGGGATTGTTGCCACATGATCCATTCTAGGTGAATTAATAAAGTGAAAGGGTATCCATCACTTAATAATGGCTTTATCTTTTACAAGATGTTAGCGCATAATTTTTTAGGTTTTACAATTTCACCCTTAAATGAAAATCCACCATCAACATTAAGTCCCCTTCCTAGAACATAATGGTTACACTATTGTGGGGTAGGCATGAGATGGTGACATACATATGTGAGAAAGAGGAATACAATCAAAAGAGGAATCCTTGTTCTACTAGGATTCTTCCAAATTTTGTCTATAAAAGGGAGCAACTTTTTTTTTTCCTCACGAGATTTTTTTTGTTTGTTTAGTAGCTCCCGTCCGCGACTAATACTCCTGCTGACGCCATTGTTGATGCCGTCGGAATTGCCGCCGGAGCCCGTTGTTGCCGGAGCTGCCGCCAGACGTCCGCCGTCCCCCGTCCGTCCAAGGTAAGTTTTTCTTTTTTTTTAGAAAAAACCCTAATTTCTTAGGTAAAAACCTTTTGATAGATACATCATGCTTAGATTTCCCATCAAGATTGATAGTAAAACCGCCCATTTTTGTTAGAATTGTTTAATATCACGAGCCCATGGATATGCCGTTTTTGCCTCTTTATTCATTGCTGCATGCAAAACCTAGCTTCTTAGGTTGTAGCTTGGAGAGAAATATGGATTGGATTTTGTAAACACGATTCCCATGAATATAAGAAAGCCGTGACCATGAATGTCGTGTTTGATTCGAACGTGGGTCCACCTTGACTGAAAGTCGACCTCATAGCCTTGTGCCCAACACCGGACTTGAAACTGATACCGGACTTGAAATCAATGATGTACTTGAATACCGGACTGGACCCAATATGTGCACTCCAACGTGAATTGTGTCTTGTCGTGTGTGACTACATCCCATGCATTTTTCATACGAGTTTTAACTCCTGTCTTTTATTTCATTATGGAATGCAGGAAAGAATTCCTGTTGAAATGTCTTCTGGAGATAATGCTGGTGCCAAGTCAGGAAGTGTTGATGACTTCAAAGATATGCCGAACATTGATGATGAGTTGTTCACCTCGCCTTTTCTAAACATTAAGAGACATCCTTCTCACCAGATAGTCCTGCTCTCCGGTTCAGAAAACATGGAATCTGATCCATTTTCTTTTTCAGCGCTTGTGATGAGATTTTGTCTCTGGAGAAATTAATATCCGCCTTCTCCTATCGACTTCAAGATTTGTCATACTCCACTGGGTTCTTATGAAGGATGGATGAGACACATGTTGAATAATAAGGATGTTAAAGCTAATTTGTCCAAAGCGCAAATCCTTAATGCGGGGGGTCATGGCATCTGCTGCTCTTGAAATTAAGAAAGACGCTGCAGGTTTGATTACCTTCGTTTCTCGGCGGCGCCCTTCTACTCATACAACAATATCTAGATGGGGAGAGATGACTATTACTCTGGAGAGTGTAGCTGCATTAATGAACCTGCATGTCGCTGGAAGTCTTTATTACGAGCTTTCTGACACGAAACAACGTAATTACGACATCATACTCCAAAAGGTGGCAGGTTTCGACAGTCTGGACAAGGAGGAAAAAAAATACACGAGATGCTTTTACACCTGGTGGGTGTCGGAGTGTTCTTCTGCAGACCCGGATCAAGGGTTGGAAAATGAGCTCAGTGTGATTGCGTTCCTGTCTTTGTGGGTATCCAGAGATATAATTGATGGCGGTTCTGGAAAGAAAACCATAAGAAGTGACCTCGTTAAGATCACTATAAGGCTGGAAAAAGGTGAAGTTCTCCCCCTAGGCGCCTTGTTCCTTGGATCATTGTATTCTCATCTGGACGCCTTAGCAATGGACATGCATGTTTCCAATGGGTACAAGAAGGTGGAGTCGCACGTTCACTTCGCTTTTATTCAGGCATTCTTATGGGAACATTTCAAAGGCTATGCTCCTACTCCTGCGAATTCGCTCAGCAGTTTGTATGGTGGTTCGAGAATACTCCGTTGGCATATGAGGCATCCCAGAACTGGCGCGAAACTCGTGGACATCTTTGATAATGTGTCTTCCATAGAGTTCCGTCCATGGGGACCGATCCATTATTCCATTGTTCAACCGAAGACCTTTGCTATTGCTTCTGACGGTTTTGATGTTGTGGTACGTACTGATGCTAAGACTACGAGATTTTTAGAACTTTTTTATCTGCACAGCTGTATCCCGGGGTACGTCCCATCTCTATTCAACAAAGCATTTACTGTGACTCCATACAATATTGATAGGGCTACTCGTCAAATAGGATTTGACCAGGGTGTTCCATTTATCCGTCCATCATAGGTTCCGAAAGAACTTCTCCTGGATATTTTTAATGCTGACGTGTTCTTAGAAAAGCTTAGTCTTCCTTTCAGGCCCATTGGAAGAAAACCCGTGGTAACTGATAAGTATAAGGAATTTTGGAGGAAACAACTATTGGCTTTTCAGAAGTTCTCAAAGGACGTTGTGGCGGATTCTCATGGTGAGCCATCTCCTGACGTTCTGAAGAAACATTTCCGTTTGAAACCACTCCCAGGAAAACGGACCAGAGCTGATGATTGCAGTCCCCAAGAAGGAGGGAGGTCCAAAAGGCAGGCAAGCAATTCGGTGATCCTGAATTCCTCCAATATGCAGGTATTTAAATCTCTTTATGTCGACTCCTTTATTTCTCCGGAGTGCTTCTCTTCTAAGAGTGATTCTTGCTTGAATTTAGGGAATTCCGAAAGAGAATGTTTTCACAAGGTTGGCGCGCATTCAGAACGAAAAATTCGGTGATGTTGGCCTTCGTGTTGAGAGGTCTGGCGACACTGATCCCCATGCTGAGAAGTCTGGTGAAACTGAAACCGCTCCTTCACTGGACAAGGACAGAGATGACACAAGCTCGGCTGGACAAGGCGCCTCTATAAGTGATATTGTTGATGAGGCGGTGATGGAAATCAGTATCCAGAGCGAAATGGACATCAGGAGAAATGTAGGAGAGGAAACATATGCTATCGTTGAGACGACTCCCCTTGAAGCACGTTCTGAACAGGTTCCGATCAATCAAGCTGTGGTGACTTCTTCCGAAAGGCCTCCTGCAGCTGACAAGGCTCCTGCAATTGGTGAAGTATCGGTAATGAATCCTGGGGCTTTGTTCGATCCTCCTTTCACTGTACCCTCTCTAGGTCATGTGTTGGTTGGAGGATTCAGTGTGCCAGCTCAGTTCGAAGGGTTGTACAAGGCGATATGGGAGAAGCACGACCACTTTGCTGCTACTACGAAGCTCAAAATTCATCTTGCACTGGTCAATCGCATCCAGGAAGCTTTATTTTCTATCCACAGGATGAGCGTCACGACTGGTCAAACAGTTTCTAAGGAGATGATTGAAGACTGGAAGTTCCATTTAGATGTGTTTGTACAGTATGGTTTCAATGCTCCTTGGTTCTTCAAAGGGTTATCCGAGATTCAGGAGCTCCACAAATTACAAGATGAAGTCCCTTCTGCGGACTGTGTTACTCGTCAGGAAGAGAAGATTGAAAGGCTGTCTAATGAGTTGAAGCTGGAATAGGCCGTTCTTCAGAAAATGAAAGCCGCCCTTGCACAGAAAGACGAGTTCCTATTGAAGGACTTCCCTTGAAGAATTCACGCAACCTATTTGTCTTTTCTTTAAATGTTCTTCTTTTTGAGTGATAGTGAGGATTTCCTTTCATAATTTGACTTTTGGTTTTGAATTAATAGGTAATTGAGTTGGTTTATTTTGAGATAGTTTTGTGAATCGACTTTTATGAAAAGGGATTATCTTAAATGGAATTTGCATCTTGGTCGTGAATGATTGAATGAAATTGCAAATGTCGCGTAAAATGGAAGTATAAAAGGAAACAAACATGACGTTTAATTATTGAGCCTCTTTTTTCCATTCCCGGGATGCCAGTCCCCAGTGAACTTTAAAACTATATTTCTTGTAGGATTGTTGGATATAACTTACTTGTTTTCGAGACCTTACTTGTGTAAAACCAAAGTAGCCCCTCCAAGGAAGTTTTCCGCATTGATCTCTCAGAGAAGGAAAGTTATCCCTCTGAACCAAGCTTTTCCTGAACAATGCGCTTAAAAGCATTGCATTCACTGGTGGGGTGGTCAAGGAATCGGTGGAAATGACAATACCTCGGGTCCATTACTTCTTGATCAGTGGGCGGATGCCATACCGGAGGTAGCTCCACCTCTCCGTTTTGCACCCATGCCTCCAGCAACTCCAAAATCTTCTTCATTGGGAAGGGAAAGTGCAGGTACTTTGAGTCTAGATTTTCCTGCGTTAGTGGGCGTTGTGATGTCTCTACGTGGCTTTGATGTGGAGCACGTTTCATAGATGAAGTTGGAAGATTTGCGAGTGTCATCATATCCGCGGATCGCTTTCCTAGGTAAAGGAATGTAGAAGGTGTCGTAATATCACTGCTGAGTGATCGAATTGAACGCTCCCATCCTCTGTATTCACGTATTTCTTGATTGATCTCTCCTTCTTCAAACATTTATTCGCTTGGTCGGAAGGTCGATGCGGATTGGACAGTCTTCCGGGCTTCAACAAGAGTCTTGAGATATAAATCTTCTAGCAGGACTCCGTAGGCTGCAGGATTCCTTTCTTTATCCGGCAGACGTACTCCAGACAAGTCTTTTCCTCAGTGGAGTTGCTTCGAGTCTTCATTGTCGTCTAGACCGTGTTGTTCATCTTTTCTGAGTCTCTTGCGATTACGCGCTCTTTTTGCTTCTCCACTGGTAAAAGCGTGACCCCTGACTAAGGATCCAGCGTTTCTCGCACTGTCTGAGTAAACGTATGTCGACCCTTCTTGTATTTGCGTTGTTATATAATTCAAGAGGCGGAATGTTTCGCTTTGTCTTCTAGCGATACCAGCTTGGTTTGCCAAGACATCCTCCAGCATTCTAGCTATACTTCCCACGATATGTGAACCACCTGTGGTTTCCTGGTAAGGATACATCGTGAGATAAAAATCAAAAAATTGATAATTCAATTTTCTGCAACCGAGAGATCAACCTCCCACTGTGGTCGCCAATTGTTTGTGGGTGAAAACTATTCCTGCCGATTTTGGTAATTTGGGGTGTGTGGATGAGGAATGAATCTAAACCTTAAACAATGCATTGCGCGGTGAGTGCTTGTAGATTCGAGAGGTCAATATGTGCAAGTCCGGCCTAAACTAAAAAGAATGGCCGTTCCAGACTTGTTTCGGTCACAAAGTGAAGGAGATGGGGTTGATCTTAGGGAGGGAAGCGAAGAAGGTGTTGAGATTGTGAAGGTGTTGGCTATGTATGACTTGCAACAGAAAGGTGAGCAGGCTTGTAATTAACGCAAGCAGGCTCTGGATGTTAAGACTTGGTTTTTGTGTTATGCTCTCTCTGTTCTGTCTTGTCTTGTTTGGAAAATAGGGCGGAGAGCCTATTTATACAAGTCTTTTAGCCTAACCTTCGTATCTCGTGGGAAGTGGAGAAAGTGGAGTGATGGAGTAGTGGAGTAGTGTGTTGGTGTTACACGACCAGGCTTGCCCACTTTTCCCATCATCACTAACCGTCCATGACTTCCTGACACGTTCTTGTGATGACGCGTTGGGCACTGCACGCTTTAAACCGCCAGACCAATACCCCAATATGTATCCCCAGTTTGTGACATGATTGATGTCTCGAGTGTGTGTGGATCGTGGGACCCACATAAAGTAACATGTAATGCTACGTTATTTAGGAAATTGATACTTGTGAAGTATCGTGTGTATACTATGCAGGTACTGCATCGAGTATATTCAGCATGTATGAAGCATCGTTGTTTTAGAGTCTCAAAGAAACTTCATTGTTCAGCGTACTTCATGTGATGGTTTGGAAGTTTCGCATGCAAACCCTCCTTTGACCGATCACATGGTGTAGTAGAGTGACGGGTGGTGATCACCATGACGCCAAACTGACCAGTTAACTCCTGACCAAGGTTGTATATCCAAGCCGGTGAAGTTGGACGGATGAGATGATCTTTAAGACACTCATCTGCGACCATTGATGAAATTAGGGTTTATGAAAAGGTGCGCAAGCATCACTTTTCATCTTGGTCGAATCCAAGCTTGGGACGCAACTTTGGCTAGGCCGGTCGTGCATGTGTGTAGACAACATGATGGTGTAGGCGCCCATACCTCATTGTCTCACGAAAGTGTGATCTAGGCCACTCAATTCTTCCTGCGAAGTTGTGTGGTTGATATTAATTTGCGACAGAAAATTGGTGCCGCAAAAGCCGCACGTCGTACCAACCTTGAGCGGGCATTCCAAGACGACCAGGCTTGGTCGGTCTTGGCCGATTGCTCCAATATGTAGGTGGTAGGCTGGTGTTCACTCCTATGCCTTACCGTCCCATGAAAACATGATCTAAGACACTCAATTCGTCCGGAGAAATCGAGCGGTTGAGATTAGTTTGCAGTTTGGGAGGTGCGACCACGCTAGTTTGGGCGAATGATCTAGGATAACCAAGCATGGTATGCATTGGACGATCAGGTGAAGGGATAGATGGGTCCACGGTGGTCATGTTGGTATGGCCGGACCTGCTTTGATCTAACCTCGGACCCTCCATTCGTGCCGGAGAAAATGGACGCTCGTGATTCAAAACCCTAATTTTGGGTTTTAAGGTCGTGCGTCAAGCTACATTCAGGCGCACGATTTGGAACGACCAACCATGGTTGGTCCTGACCGATTGGTCAGGTATGTAGGTGGGCCCATAGTGATTTTGTTGACATACTCCGTGCCTTTTGAATCTACATCTGCACCCTCCATCTATACCTGCGAAGATGGATGGATGAGACCGTTTTGCGACAGATGTAACGTGCCGCAAACCCTAATTTAGGGCTTTGCGTCCATACTGTTATGTTTAGACATTTTTGCAAGCTAGGCCAATCTTTTTGGGGAGACCGACCATGCGGGGCCCGCATTGGTTAGGCAACGGATATTCCATACCTGCTTGGGGGTTATATAATTGATCTGGGCCATCCAATCATGCTGATGGAGTTGGATGGTCGTGATCATTTCCAGATTGATACGGTCAGTCCGGACGCTCAATCGGGCTAGTATAACACACCGAGAGTTGCAGCATGTACGAGTATTTCGTACATGTTTCATTATAATGCTTGGAGATTCGTGTTTCTCTGCTGAGAGCAACACTCAGTCGTCATGCCGCACTGATAATGAGTATAGAAAATACAAGGCTGGTTGCGCATCAATTAATAATGCTGGAAATTCACAGGGTATATGGGATTGTTGCTACATGCTCCAACCTGGATGAATTTCGTGTATTTTATTCACAGAATGTGATTGTTGCCACATGCTCCATTCTAGGTAAATTAATAAAGTGAAGGAGTATCCATCACTTAATAATGGCTTTATCTTTTACAAGATGTTAGCGCATAATTTTTTAGGTTTTATAATTTTACCCTTAAATGAAAATCCACCATCAACAGTTGGTTCAACACTAGTTAACTAAATGGTTAGCCGTATGATAGCTTTCATATCAACCATATTCTTCTTTACCATAACTAGTCCAAATGACTCAAATGAAATAGTTAGAGAGTTGTTCAATTGCTTAAATCTTTATGTACTACACAAGACATAATTGAAGCAAAAACGATGTGATTCACTCGAATCGATTTATGAACTATAAAGCCACGGTTTGCAATAGCATTCCTTAGTTTATTAAGATAAGTTCACAAACATCATTTTTAGACATAACCTACTCAAGCTCGCGGACTGGCATCGCGGACTAAAGTTCCCGGATGGAGTTCACAAACTCCAGTAGAAATTCTCGGTCGAGAACTTCTGCCAGTTCGCGGACTGAAGCTCACGCACTACACCGGTTTCACTTGATTAACAAAGTTCCAAACTTCAGTTCAAGCAATAAGGACTTATACATATATGTGTTTCCACAACAATGCTTATATCCTCCAATGGTTATATTGTCGAAACTCTCATTTCAATCATTGAAACATTCTCAGAGGGCATTATATAGTTGTTATTCACAAACAATTTTTCGTCAGAGCGATTTCCAAAATGATTGAAACATAACATGACTTTCGTCACTAGGTAAAGATGAACTTGGCTAAAGCGAAAGATTTACCAACATATATTTCGAGAAATAGATAAGCGAGATATACTCAGCTCGAAATATCCACATGTGTATAATCTAAGTCTATATAGAAAAACGACTTTTGTCTCAAGATATGAGATAGAATAGATAGACTTTTGAGTGATAGATAAGTTCAAGTCTCCACATACCTTTTAGTCGATGAAGATCTACTGGTACCTTGAGTAGTCCTTTGTCTTGTATGATGATGGCCATTGAGTTCTTGAGCTCAACTACACTTTCTATCATAGTCCGAGACCTTAGCTATAATAGAATAGAAATCAAAGACTTTATAATTTTGATAACTAATATTGAAAAACATGCTTGAGATAACAATGCATGCGAGTTCGACCGAGCAAGCTCTGACACTTTCGAATATCCGGGACACACTGATCAAGACCCATTTGTCGAGCCGCTCTATCGATGTTATCTTCCTCCACCATAAATTTTCCCTGTATTACTGATACTAAGTAACCAGGATTATAACTGAGTATGAAGGATCTCTCACCATCACTCAGTTCTGTACCGGATTCCAAAGTGACATTTTCTTCAACGTTATTAAAAGTGATCAACTGTGAGACAAAAGAAGGAATCGACACCCAAGGACAAAAATTAAACTCAAACTCGTTGTCTAAGACACTAGTGATGTGAGTCTTAAGTCGAGGCTTCTTTATGGACCAACGCATAATCCTAGCATTATCCTTCTCAGAGAGAGCATGACGGGTATCAACATTTTGTCCTTGCAAGATGATACGAGGGATTGGTGCATAATTCTTGAAGCGTTCCCACAGTAAAGCTTGGATAAACATTGTATTATCATTTGTTTCAACTTTCATAAAGCCATTGGAAACTCTGGAGTCTATGGCCAAGGAATCTAAATTGGAGAGAACAGTGAACCCAATAACAGGCTACCGACAGGAAGTTTCTCACCTTGAACTATCTTAATAGCAAAAGGAATCACAAATGGCTTCAACAAGTTTCCATTATCTTCAAATACATCTCTGGACAACCACGAGCACAAGAAAGTAGCAATTTTAATATACCATCCACAAGTCTTTCAGTAGTTATATCCCTCGGCCACCAGTGCCTCAACAGTTGAGCATAAAAAAAAATGTTGGATAATTTGTTAATATCATGCATCATAGCTGTCAAGACATCAGATATTACATTCTCATCTGCTGAAAGTGCTGCAGGAAAATTGCCCGTGATTGGAAGATGCAATAAAGCAACCAAATCCTCTAAAGTGATGGTAAATTCTCCCCACCTGCATATGAAAGTATGAGTAGGAATACAACAACGAGCGATCAAATCTACTATACCTCCCACATCATGGTAAATAAACAAATCTCCAGCTGGTTGAATAGCTCGTGTCACCTGTGCACGATCCAACATGGTTCTCACATGATCATACCCCAACATGTGTCTTTCCCATCTGGAGAAGTCTGTTAAAGGTTTTCTAGAAAGCTTGAAGTCTATGTGTGAAGCAGCATAATGCTCTCCTTGTAAACAAAATTGAATGGTTTCTCGAGGAGACACCAATTTTATCTGAGCAATATCCATGGGATTTATAAGAAGATGAAATGAGAAACCTGGGAGACGTTTTTCAGGTTTATACTGAACCACAAAGAACTCATCATCGGTGTTTGGAATATTCTTTATTCCAGGTGTTTCTGCTTCTTCATCAATAGAGGTCCCAGAAGTTGTATCTGTAGAGATGTCATCTATGGAATAATCATTTTTGGGAGTGTCATCATGGGAGTCAGTCATTCTTGCAAAGTGGCTATGACAGATGCATAACATTTCTACTTCAGCACATCATTCATACAAAGCGTAAGATTCAGCAAAATAATGAATCATGGAATAAAAATTCTCACATCAGCGTCTACAAAAATGGTAACTTTCCAACTCTTACATGTTTACAATTTCACTAGCTGTAGTGGCTATAACGCAAAACTTCGAAAATTTGTTCGTTCCTTTAAACCTTCAAAGACGAACAAATTTTCAAAATCATAACTTGATTCTCAAAAACTGTGAGCAATTCACGAAATTTCCATTATGTGAGCAGTTCACATAATTTTCACCGTGTGAGCAATTTACATAATCACACCATATGAACATTCACTAATTTTTTACTGTGTGAGCATAAACTATTAAATCACATAATTCACGTTATTTCAAATAGTTGTTTGTAACAATTGTTCAAAATCAAAAATTGATTTTACAGAATTTTAATGTGAGTTAATAACTTATGTAAAAAAATAAAATTTAGGGGTGAGTAAATAACTCATGTACGTAAAAAAAAAAAAAAAAATTTTGCTCGAACGAGCGTTCGTCTATCAAATGAGGTTTTTTTCTATTTTTGCGAAAAATTCGCTTATCCAAAGTAAATTTTGTTTTCATAAAAACTCATAGACAAAATTTTCTTCACTGCAAATTAGATCATGTCTACTAAAAAAATAATATATCTCTTTCATATTGGGGATTATTGTTCGTTTCTTAAACCGACGGACGGGTGGGCGTCCGTTTTCTAAAACAAAGTATTCATAAAAATTCACGCATGCAAGTGCATATATGGATTTTTTGTTTTTGTTTTATGAATATCTTATGAACCTTGAATATTTTTTTACTCACCTGGTCGGTGACGTTGGCCGGCGGGAACTCCGACAGATTTTTTTTTCCTTTTCCTTGCTGACGTGAGGAAGATGAAAAAGGATGGTCGGTCAGGGAAAAAATTAAAAAAAAATTATTAGGATTTCTTCCCTTTTATAACAATTTTATTTCCAAAAAACTGATTAAATAAGGATTTCATTTTTGGGCCCGGGCCCGGGCTCGTAAACGTTAAACCAACCAAAATTGGACGTCTGACCTCCTAAATCAGCAGTGCCTCGTCTCTTTGTGCTCACGAGATGATACTCTATCATACTGACAAGGTCCTTATCTGGGCATTTGCTCATACATGACATCATTTGATCAAATCGGGGATTCTAAAAATGCCTTTGTGTGACTAAGTTCAACTACTTATCTCGTCTACTGAAAAATCACCATCCAGTGCTTAATGCGGAACATAAATGTCCCTCACTAAGTAGGGGACTTAATGTTGATGGTTCATTCTCGGCAAGGGCTAAAATCATAAAATCATGATACTGCATGTTTCTTGTCCGGCTTCAGGACGTCAAGATCCGTGAACCATTTCACGATCTCTGACTGAGCGAACGTTCCTCTCAGAACTATGCTGAATATGTTTCTCGAAAGTCCTCTTAGCTGAGCTTTCGATGCTTCACACATTTCATCATCACCTCTACATAAAATCAAAATGATTGGGCGGCTCTTAGACATATTACATGCTAGTATAAAGCCTAACGCCTTCAGGACGTCACACTGTTCGTTGTTCCCTGACTACGTAGAGAGACCGTGTATAGAATCTCTAATGATTGGGCGGATCCTAGACATATTGTATGCTAGTATAGAGCCTAACGCCTTCATGACGTCACACTATTCGTTGTTCTCTGACTATGCACCCTTCTCAGAATGAGTATGATGCTTCAATTATCTCATATTTCGATTCTGCAAATAGGTTGATTCTAGCGTGTCATTCATTAACTGAATTCCTGGAAAATAATCTATTTATCTCATTACTCTGTTCCATGGATTAGTAATAGATAATCATTCTATCTCATTACTCGGTTTCATGGCTGAACCTTAGCTAGATTCCATGGATTAGTAATAGATACTCAACTCATTTTATTACTCTGTTTCATGAATCATTCGAATTTCATGAATTAGTAATAAATATTCATCAGGCATTTGTGCCACCACTGAGTAAGTCCCGAGAAAATGGTACGAGTGTATTTAGCAATAATTCACAAATGAGCACCCGAATACACGAACGAGTATTCGAAAATATGGACAAACGAGGAAACCTGTGCAAAATAGGGAGGAAAATAATATCGATATATCAATAAAATAATAAAGAGGCGCCTAAGGGGACTGGGACCACCGGTCGGCCGGTCATGCCGCTGTGGCCGGTCCCGCACCTCTTTCCATTATTTTATATTATTTTTTTATTTTTCCTCATCTCATGAAGACTCCGTCATTTGAGCAAACTCCCTCGTTTGAGCAAAACTCTTAGTTTCTCCATATTTTCCTTCAAACGATGAAAAAATAGTAAATAATAAGGAAAGGTGTCACGGGACCGGGCCACCTAGCCGACCGGATATGCCCTAGCCGTGACCGATCCCAAATCTTACAATTCCTTATTTTCTCATATTATTATTTCCTTTATCTCATGAAACTCCATCTTTTGAGCAAAAACCTACCCTAGTTTTTCAATATTTTCTCAAATATTGCTCAAACCATGAAAAAGCCAAAAAGTCAAATGGTCACATGACCGACTAGGCTTCTCACATCAAAAATTAAAATATTATTATTTTAATATTCTCAAAATACTGGTCGCACGAGCAAAGTTCTACTTGCTCATTCGAGCAAAATTGAGAGTTTCAGTCAAGATCAAACTTTTCTAAAAATCCAAAATATTGCTCAAACGCGCACCAGAAAATACCAAAACTCTCAGGACTGAGACACGGTCTGTATGGTGACATGGGCATGCCACCTTGACCGACCAAGGTTGGCCTCATTAGGCTTGCAAGGAGCCGGTCCCACACTTTCTCATAATTTTGACCTAATTAGCTCTTAAATTGGATCCAAACTTTTTCCAACCAACTTGGAATTTGCTCAATCGACCACTAGATGGTCCCAGACCACCAACGGCTGGTCCCATGACCCCTTTGTCGGTCCCTCATCTCTCCATAATTAGGTTTTATTACCTAACGCTCAGACGAGCACTATTTTAATAAATGATTAAACCAGCATTTGATCATCCTTTCACCAACTGGTCAACCAAGGACTTTGGTGTATGCTCACTCGAGTGCCTGGGCGCTACATGGTCGGCCATCATCCCATGTAGTCGGTCCCTCCTTTACTCAGTGACTTATTTTCAGTAAATCATCAATTGATCAGCAATCGATCAAAATTAGGGTTTCGAACTGAATGCTCTACAAATCATAATTCTGAGTAAGTTCAAACACTAATAATTTTATGTTGATCTAGCAATCAACATCTTGATTAATTATGTAATATTCGTTCCAGCTACCAATATTTTAATTAATATTTTATTTGGTCATGCTACCAATAATTTATCAAATGAGCAATATTTGCTCAGACGAGGAATATTGATTCAACTATCAATATTCAGTAATTCATCAAATGAGTAATATTTTCTTAGATGAGGAATATTGGTTCAACTATCAATATTTAGTAATTCATCAAATGAGCAATATTTGCTCAGACGAGGAATATTGATTCAATTATCAATATTCAGTAATTCAGCAATTCATCAGACGAGCAATATTTGCTCAGAATATCAATATTCATCACGTTGATCCAGTTATCAACATTCATTCGAGAACTATACGTCCCAGCAGACATGTTCAATCCACGAATCCTAGAGCATTCGACAATCATGCTCGAATCAAGTCATCGTCTGATCAAGTCAACGACTAACTAATCAAATACACGTCTGACTTGCAGACTCCACGTTCATTAGACATCAATCACGTCACATGGGAGATATTAATTGGAGTTTTGGTCTGGCGGCCTACGGCACGTGTGTTCATCCACGATGAGAAATGTGAGTAAGTCGTGCAAGCGGTTGAGGAAGTTAGAAAAGTAGTGGGTGGACGATCAACCCAGTCTCCTGTACGACATGGAACTGGTTAAACCACAATCTCTCACTTTTTCACTCTTTCACTCAAAAAACCGTCACACTTACTGGAGATCAATGTGTACATGTTCTAGCAATATAAATAAGTTCTATGTATTCATGATTAACAGAACAAATATACGGGAATTACACAACAATTCTCATCTGAGCAATTACTCTCAACAGCGCAGAATTCAAACTTATTCGAACCCAACAGTTCATTTGCATAAACCCACAGCACATTTACAATCCTTGATCACCATTGATCTCATACACTTCTCAGCTTCCCTCCTACAGATCAACCCTCTTCCCTCTTTGTGACCGAATTGACTTTGGAACGACCATTTCTTGGTTTAGGCCGGAGTCCTAAATATTGATCTCTCGAACTCAAAGCACTCCCGTGCAGTGCATCTTTTTGAGGTTAGGCAGTTTTCTCGGTTGAGGAGCCTTCGTCCGCACGGTCGTTTCTCCACTTCTTGAAAAACCAGCAAATTGTTTTCCCCCATCAATAACAACATATGCATAGTTATAGTTTGTTGAATTTTATAAAACTGAAACAAAATCTAATTACAAGAAAAAACCATTATTGAAAAAGAACGTATTTGTAGTCTCACCCTTGTTTGAATATAACTTGAAATATTTGAATCCTACGGTTTCTAGGTTGTATATCATATAAGTGCCATCACAGATATCTTCAGACTCTGTCTTGAACAAAAGGGGGAAGTAACTTGAACATCTTGAGGAACTCAGACCACCAACCTCTTAGATTGACTGAATTAACTCGCTCTGGATGGCCAGATATGTGCATATGAGTATACCATCAACATCTAGTTGTCTAACATGTTGAAACTTATATTCTTTATCCTGCCCATAATTTAATCAACTGGTGGGTACTTTTTTTCCTGTTTATCTTTTCTTTTCTTATCTCACTCATGTTCGGAAGGAAGTAATTAAAGAATTTTGTTTTGAAGAAAGAAGAGAAGGTGTGAAGGGAAATGAGAGGGGAAGTGTGGTATTTAGAGGCGCTATAGACTCGGCCGTTGGCAATATTGAGTCGAACATTAGCGATATTAACAATATCGAGCGATATTCAGAAAATAGCCATCAATGGTGTCTTTATCGCTGAAGAAATAGATAATATCCCTTGATAGGGTTTCAATCACTTAGTTCTTTTTACCATAATAGTATAACAACTGGTTTTCCATGCCACCTGGAATGACAAATTTGTTTTCTGGATCTTGACTTTTATTTATTTTTAATGAACAATCATACCACATTCATTCAATCCAAAAAGGTGATTACATGATTGTTTACAAACAAACAAAAAAGGTCAAAATACAAGAAAATTAAAACCCAAATGCAAATAAAGATATCAATTACATGTAATTCGCGAAGAGAAAGAACAAAATACCGCAAAGGTACCCAATTTTTGTATGAAAAGTAGAGAGAAAAGATGGTACAACCCGGAATCAATTCCGACAATTCTGAATGTTTGTCTTCTATAACAAGAGATGCTCCAAAAAGAAAGGAGTGTTTCGCCCTTAATCTTGTATATATGAACGAAAACACGGGTGCCCTAAATCCCTTTTGTTGAAGATGAACTCAAAGCGATGCCGTGTTGAATCGTCGATGCTCTCGAATCTAGAATAACAAGCCATAAAACAACCAACAAGGATTGAACAAATCACCATCAAGGTGAAGAAAGAATCGCTCTCAAATCGAAGAAAGAATCGACCAAATAGCGAAGATACAATCACCAAAATAGCGAAGAAATGTGTCAAAAGACACCATGAATTAAAAAAACAACATCTTATTCAATTAGAAAAACAACAATGCTTACTCAGATATGGTCCAACATGACCAAATCTCAGCAAGATAAAAGCGACAAATATTAGGGTTTCAAAGAGAGTTTTTTTTTTTTTTTTTTGAGAGAGAAGAGAGGGAAGCGTTTTTTTTTTTCCTATCATGATGTTACTAGTGCATTTGGATGCACATTCAGAAGTTACTTTTTAATTTATAGAAGTCAAAAAACAAAAAATCAGTTTCGATATAGAATTTTAAAACGACTTTTAAAAGCAAAAAAAAAATCAACTTTTTGTGAAGCAAAATAATTTTGCTTCTGACTTTGAACTTCAGAAACAAATTTGTATCCAGACGCACGTTAACTCCTTGTGAACGCACATTAACTCCTCATGAAAAGCGCATTCTACCCCCTGGCCCTTGCCCTTGCCCATAAAATAAACTACTAGATCATTCTTTCCTAATAACTTTGGGTTTTCTTTTCTCTAAAGTTTCTCTCTCACTCCTATTTAGACGTACAAAGGTCTCCCAATCGTCTCTCTTTCAGTGACCGTGCGGATCGGGGAGAGAGACGAAATACTAAAAGTCCTCAATATCCTCATCATCCTTGAATCAAAACCAGATGAAGATTAACGTCAAGACTCTTAAAGGTTCTCACTTCGAGATCGAAGTGAAACCTGAAGATTCGGTACTGTTTTTTTTTTTTTTTCCAAATTGATCTTCTGTTTTAATTGATTAGGGTTGTTCTAGTTCTCAATTTCAGTTTCCTTGTACTTATATTATCATTGTATTCTGTAATTTAAGTTTTTCTGGTTTATTGTTGAAGTGATTGGTTTCTGATTTGATCGAGTTAAAGTTTCAATTATGACGAAAATTGTTTGTTTCTGTTCTAACTATCTTTCAAAGTTGGTTGAGTTTTGAGGAGATATGTTTGAATTATCGCTGCGTATTAGAGATATTATGTGTAGTGACGCATACCCATTGAAGCTTGAATCTCACTGTTAAACTGTGGCGCTACAGTTGTTTTTAACAGATATTTCAGCTGAGGTGTGTATAGTTTATGTGCCATTGAGCGGAATCGAATCCTGGAACTGAATTGAACACTTGAATTGAAGGGGTCTTAAGTCAAGTAAATTTGATATGTGTTGCAGCACTGTAATGCCGTGATTAGTAACGTAGGGATTGTCTGTACTTGTCTTAATTTGTTAAGATGTTGTCATTAGTAAAACACTTGAACTGAATTTTCCTAATATAGGTGCAGAATAATCTTTTCTGTGATGTTTGGTGACTGCTGGGTTATTAGACTACATCTGTAATGTATTTTAAACTTTTTCACAAAGATGTTGTAGTTGGTACACAGGGGATTGGGTGCCTACGTGTCTTGATTTGTTGCATAAAGATACCTTAATTAGAAACACATGGGATTGTTTATGGGGGTTCTTAAGGTTGAGCTAGGAAATAGGGTATGGTCGTCATATATTTTGTTGTATAACTTATAAATATTGCTATTGGCAAATGCATCCGAAACTTTTTGATTGTTTTTTGAAGTTGTTTGCTTTTTGTGGTGTTCTTAGTGGATTATTATTGTTTTTGAGCAATGTTATTTTCATAACAGGTTGCAGATGTTAAGACAATAATTGAGGCAACACAAGGTTCCGATGTTTACCCTGCGGCTCAACAAATGCTTATTCATCAGGGTAAAGTTCTGAAAGATGAAACAACAATGCTTGAAAACAACGTTGCTGAGAATAATTTTCTGGTCATTATGTTGTCCAAGGTAAGATGTGGCTAATTATGTGGGTTATGCATTTGTATCTCTTGTGTGTTGCATGATTTATCTCATCATTGTTTTGTATACTTGAGTTACCTTTCAAAAGATTACATTTTATATTGGGACAAGTTATTGCATTTGTTTTAACTAAAGCATTGGACACGAGTAGAGCAAACATGTGAGACCAGATGTTCTGCTGTCTAGATGAGATAGAACAGACAGACTGGTATTTACAGTTATATGTGTGTGGGTGTGTATATACACAAATATTGCTACTGAGATATGCAACCTTTTTTTGGTACTCCACTTCAGAAACCTGCATCCTCTGGACCTTCAACCACACCCGCTAGGCTGGTGAGTACTAAAATTTTCTCCCCATCTGGTTTATGTGGTAAAACCTGTATTCTTCACTGGAAAGAAATAACGTCTCTATTTTGTAGGCGACTCCCTCTGCCACAGCTCCTGCATCGACAACCCCTGCTCCAGCTCCTGCTCCTGCATCAACAACACCTGCTCCAGCTCCTGCACCTTCATCTTCACCCGCCACCATTCCTGATTCTACTGTCGCTGCTGCGTAAGTTGTTCTGTCCTTTACGTTAAGTAAAAACAATTCTCCTAGTTGTTAACTCTGTCAGTTGTATATTGCCTCAAGGTTTTGTTGTAATCAATGATTAAATGGCATTTTACTTTCATTTGTTAAAGTAGCACCGAGGGAGATGTCTATGGGCAAGCGGCATCCAATCTTGTCGCTGGAAATAACTTTGAGGCAGCCATTCAACAAATCCTTGACATGGGAGGGGGTACTTGGGACAGGGATACTGTAATCCGTGCTCTACGGGCTGCATTTAATAATCCAGAGAGAGCTGTTGACTATTTATACTCTGTAAGTTGGCTTCTCTATCCGAGCACACAGTATGCATGAAAAGTAGAATTTGCTTTTCATCTGCGCTAAATTACTTCTCTGTAACGTAAGTCTGTTCATCTCATAATATATCATGTTTGTTTCCTTCTCTACCTCAGGGTATTCCCGAGCAAGCAGTAGTTCCACCTGTGGCCCAACTACCAACAGCAGTGCCAGCTGTGAATGCTCCTGCCCAGGCACCACAGCCGACACTACCAGTTCCTTCCGCTGGGCCTAATGCAAATCCGTTAGATTTATTTCCTCAGGTATACATTTTCTAAATTCATCTCTTCAAGAGTTTAGGATCTTTAGATCTTAATGATCTCTATTCTTCTGTCACATAGGGACTTCCCAATCTTGGTGCCAATGCTGCTGGTGCAGGATCTTTGGATTTTCTTCGGAACAATCAACAGGTATCTCAATATTTCTGCTCTAAAACATTATTCTTCCCCTTTTGATGTCTTCCCAAAAAATTAATTTCAGAATTTACTTCCCAAAATATCTGATGATGTCTTCTTCATCCAGTTTCAAGCTTTGAGAGCTATGGTGCAGCAAAATCCCCAAATATTGCAGGTATTAGCTTTTATCTTTGTCAGGGAACCCACGTCTAATATCCCTCAAGTGTTTTTCTAACACCATTCTTTTTACAGCCGATGCTTCAGGAGCTTGGAAAGCAAAACCCACACCTAATGAGGCTCATTCAAGAGCACCAAGCTGATTTCCTTCACTTGATCAATGAACCTGTTGAAGGAGATGAAGGGTGAGACCTCGCATCCCCTTTGTTCTTTTAATGTCACTAAACTAATAACAATAGTATTGCTAATTTAATTGGTTTATTACCAGAAATCCATTGGGCTCAGCAGTGCCACAGACTATAGCAGTCACACCAGAAGAGCGTGATGCCATTGAACGTGTAAGCTTATCCATTCCTTTGTTTATTTTAATAGTGATAGTTTTCTACTAGTCCTAATGCTTGTTAGTTGGTGTTGACTGTTGGTATGTATGACATATTCTGTTGTGTTGGCAGCTGGAGGGAATGGGATTTCCTCGAGCAGTTGTACTGGAGGTTTTCTTTGCCTGCAACAAGAATGAGGAGTTGGCTGCCAATTACCTTCTTGACCACATGGATGATATTGATGATTGACGTCTGAAGAAACAAGTTTGCTTCTTTCTGTTCCATTTTCTCTTGGTTCCCTGTCAACAAGTTCAGTCCCACACAGTCTATAGTGTTAGATGATCTAAAAATTTCACTTGAAAAGTGAGTTTTTGGATGTTTTTCTTCCTCCATTTTTCTTTTTTCTTTGGTTGGAAAATCCAGTTACAGTGCCTATCGTTAGCGTTAGATTTGTTATTATTGTTATATATAAAAACTGAATTATCTCCATCGAGGTAGTTAGTTATTCTTTTTTTAATTCCAAGAGTTTTTCTTCGGTACTTTGGATGTTAGACGCCCCGAGTTAGGGTCAGCCCTCGGTGGATTTAACAGGTCCGAGGTCATTTTTGTTGAAATACATCCCTAGCAATTTTTCTTCACGGGTCATTATACTGATCTCGACTCAAGACCGGTTGGATCTCGCGGATAGGCATAAATAGGTCTGTGTGTGTGTGGTAAGTAAGTCAGTCATAACTTACTTAATCCCAATTTCTGAAAACTTTATATCCTGGAATTTGGCGGCAAGTCTGGTGGAAGGTTTAACGAACACTTGGTTCGGTAGTTTTTTTTTTTTGCGTTGCTTGAATTACAGTCCTGATGATGGCTATGTAAACCGTCACCACCACATTATGTAATTGTCGGGTTACCCGGTTTTCTTATTAAAAAAAAAAAAAAAAAAAAAAGTGCGTGGATTCAAAGTCTAAAGATTATGTAAACCGTCACCACCACATTATGTTTGCGGATGATTTGACATTGCACCATAGGCCTAGGCCTGCACACGGTTCGGTTCGGTGCGGTTATTGCTAAAACCGTACACCTAACCGTTTATGATGCGGTTACCAAAATTGAAACCGAAACCGAAATATTTAGTATTCGGTTGGTTTTTAACCGCACCGAAATATTGATTATTTTTAGGTTTTGGTTGGTTTTGAACCATAAAAATCGCCGAAAATTCTGACATCTTTTGAACCTCCTGTACATTCATTCCATTCCATACTTAACAACTAACAGCTAACAACAACATTCTTAATCCATTCCATACAATAGTCTAAAGATCAAACAAACTTGAAGGCCAAAAACAAGGGCCAAGGAGTCTAAAGATCAAAGATCAAACACACACCATAGTCTTAAGTTGAACATAAGATGAAACACACACAATAGTCTAAAGATCAAACACACATAATAGCGAGCAGTAGCACGAAGAGTTTGAGACAAGTAAAAGACTCGATCCATCCAATTCTCATTGATGTAGCCAATCATCCCCTTAATCCTCATCCTTGCCCAAAATGTCCGCAAAGAGAATTACTCAAAGGTCGACAACTATAAAAGGGATTGCATTCACAAGAGCGCCACATAAATAAGAAGAGAAGAGATTCCCTTACCATTTTCAATGTTGGCATTGTCATCCTGGGTACATAGTCACATATGAAATCAAGGGAGATAGGTTTTCGCAACCTGACTTTGCGTACATAGAAGGGCTTCAACGTCCTGGCAGATAGCGAGCTTCTCCATGGAGTAAGAATGCGCTTTTCCAGACTAAATGCAGATCACTAAACCGAGGACACCGGTATTGCCAAAATGTCCTTCGCCATAAGTGATAGTACCTTATATTTTGTACTATTAGCTTGCCACCAAGCGTAATATCAAAATCCCCGATACATGGTTCACAAGTCATCCACCAAATACCTCTCAAGTTAGACTTTGGATGAGTAGATTGAACATTCATTCTTCGCCTTCTCTTCCTCGACTCAAGCATATCCTCGATGTTCTCTTCCGCACACAAACTACCATGTCATCCAAACTGCAGCAGTTGTTGACCCAATACCTAAATCATCAACACAAATGCAAGATCAATATTAGTAAATGATGATGATAACAAAATTTATAATTTTTAACAGTAGAACAAAATCAGATAAGTAAACTTATAAAACTGATATCACCTTCATCTGCATTAGCATTTGAATACAAAAATTTGTACTCTTCATAAAGTCTTTCCATATCTTGTTTCACTGCTTTCATTACACTCCCAACCCTGAAATCTTGTTGCTCATACAAACATTCAAGATCAAATTTCAAACCTGACTCTTTCTCTCGAGGATCAAGCAACTTAGCAAAATAAAGAACAGAGTTCATATCTTCATAATCCCCCAATATGAGTTGTACTTTTTAAACATTACTTCGCCATCCTAGAAATATGAGCATCTCGGTTTCCTAAAGCTCTAAGACGAACCAACCGCTCATGAATCAAAGCCAACCGCCATAAAAACTCATGGGTAGTAACTGTGTTGAAGCAGAGAATCTAACGGTGGCATCAAAGAAGATTTTTAAACATTTTACTAGACTCTAGCATATGACCAATCTGCAAGATATGGAGCATGATGACGAGGCTTGTTCTTTTTCTTCGTATTCCGCTTTTTAGTTACATATCCTTCACTTTCAGATTCACTAGAACTAACAAAATATTCTTCTTCATTAATTACAACAGTGTCATCTTCAGGATTAGGTAAAGCTTCACATTCAGCTTCTCTAAAAATATACTTATCTCGAAAGCTCTTGTCTTCTCTCTCTAACCTCTTAAAGACCTTCTCATATGGAATGGCAGCTTCAAGCATTAGATATGTAGCATTCCAGCGGGTCTTCACATCCAAGAAAACCATCTTCTTACAATCAATCTTCTCAAGAGCAACACATTCTTTGAATTTTTCTAACCTAGAGGGAGATCCAGTGACATACTTGACAACTGATCTGATCCTACTAATTGACTTGTGATACAAAAACACAACATCTTTAACAACAAGCGCAAGAACATGAAGCACACCTAACCTAATAAATGTACAAGCAAACATATTTATAAAGTGTACAAGCATTGAATTCATGCAATAAGATACGCTGAACATCATATGTAGTGAAAGACAATAAACACTAAAGAAGTTAAGATGATGTCTACATGTAGTGAAACACTAAACAAGTTAAGCAATAAGACAGTAGCCACTAGAGAAGAAAAGCAATCTAACCTGCATGTATTCCGCTCTAACTGTTGCTCCTGTCCAGTTGATGACACTGGTTTGAAGATACTCGATCGCCACCGTATTTGCACTGACATTGTCCAAAGTAACGAAAAGATCTTCTAGCCCCCAATCCAAAGCAAACATTTCTCAAGCATTTTCCCAATTTCCACTCCAAAAGATGACCCTTGATCTGGCAAAAAAGGATGATTCTCTTTTGGAGCTTCCATGAATATCAACGAAATGCACAAGTCACACACATATAGTTGAAGTTGTTTGGAGAGGTCCATGTATCAGTTGTGAGAGAGACTCTTTGTTTACTTTCCTTGAAATATTTCTTCAACTTTTCTTTCTCATCTTTGTAGATTGACAAAAGATCTCTGTATATGGTTATCCTACTTGGCACCTTGAATCTTGGTTCCAACTGTTGACTATATCTTCTAAACCCTTCTCCCTCTACAATTCTAAATGGCAGTTCATCTATTATTACAAACTCAGCCAATCTCCTTCTACACATATCCTTGTCATAGCTAATGTAAAACCAGTTGGGATGACTGTCCTGGTCTTGGTGGTGGAAATACTAAACTCTGTTGACCCTTCAACTTTTGTTTGGATTATCGGACATGTGCCTAAATGTGTCTTCATGGTGGAGGTGCCATTTCCTCGACTATCGGCTTGCAACTTCTTCTTTTGCAGTGCTTACATTGTGCTTCTTTGTCATTGAGCCTTTCGGAAATCATTCCATACTTTCGATCTCACTTTCCCCTTCTTCTTTGGTTCACTTTCAGGTGCGAGTGGTCCGGTGTAGCCTGTTGTGTGTCATGTGCGGCAACAAATTGAGGTGTTATGGAAGTTGTCAGTTGAGTAGACTCATTGCGGGGATTGAGAGGCTGGAGATGCCCCTGCCATCTTGCATCTAGATAACGAAACTGAACTTGATCCAAGCATTACCACTTACATCCCCTGCAACAAACATGAGTTCCAACATTTAGTTCTTAATACAAGCACAAATATCACTACTCAAGAAGATAAGGAAGAATAAAGGATTCTACTTAAGCTCAAGCAACAATTTTGGAATGCCCCTTACAGACCCAGCAAGCCTATTCCACACACACATCATGCATTGCCCTCATACTGATCCACCAAGTATATTCCCTTCCACACACAACATACAACAATCTCCTGCTATTTAAGAACTAACACCAAACACAAGTATAAATTCCCCTAAGCAACATCAGTTTCTCAATATAGCTACCAAACCTTAACAAGTGGATTTTTGTAAAATGAATTCCCCTAATCAAATACTACTAACAAGGGAAAAATCAGTAGATGATATGCTTGATTTTACTTATTATAACTAGACCTAGTCAGTCACAAAAAACCCTTATCAATTCCCCTAATAATTTACGAAAAAATTGATGAAACAACAAAAAAACTTATTAGACAGATAAAATTGACAAAAATTAGAAACCCAAGTTGCATCTCATTGGCGTTAATCCAAGATCGAGACTCCTACTAACATGCAAGATCAAATTCATTCAAATCACCATTAGGGTTTAGAAATCATACCTCTGTTTATATCAATCATATATCAAATCAATCAACACCCATTAAAAGTTTAAAACCCTTTTGCTCATAGTAACATAATACATCAACAAAACCTTTTTCATAATCAATAATTTGAATATTGAACTCAAATCAAACAAAACAAGTCAAATGAAGCACTAGTTACCTGTTTCAATGTTCAAATTGACAATACTCTTTTATTGAAGAACTCCAATTTCTTTGGTTATAATTGTTGAACGTCTGAGAACATTAAAAAAAAAAAAAAATTATAACCCTAAATCGATTGATAAACATAAATCGATTGACAACGTAAAATCGATTGATAACATAAATCAAACCATCTGTTGATGGTGAATCAAACGAAACCTAAAAAAAAAACCTAGAAATTGATTTAACAAAAAACAATCGACGAGAAGGAGAAGCAGGAAGAAGAGAAAACACTTACCGATGTGTATCTCTTGATTGATAGAGGTGGTGGTGCGCTTGATGTTGAATCTGTTGAATATAGAGGTGGTGAACATGAGAGACTAAGTCTCGAGAGAGAGGAGCGGAAGAGAAGAGAAAGAAAAAAAATTTAACAGTTTAGGGTTCAAAATATATAGGGTAGGGTTTAATCTAGACGGCTAGTATTAATCCTAATAGAAATAGATCAACGACTTATATGATTCGGTTTTCGGTTTCGGTTATGGTTCGGTTATTAGTGGAACCGTTGAACCGTTGACCGAACCGAAGATCTAACGGTTAGCATATCTAAAACCATAACCGACCGTTGGATTATCGGTTCGGTTCGGTTACGGTTACGGTTCGGTTAGTGCGGTTAGCAGTTCGGTTTCGATTAGCGGTTCGGTTATGTGCAGCCCTACGTAGGCCTCAATAATTCAACAGCATTAGGAATTGCCCATGAACGGGTAGACGCCTAGACGGTCCAGAATCCAAAAAACTGTTCGATTCTGTTTGGATGAGTTATCTCCACATATCTTATCTTTTAAAAACAAAGCTAAAATATCTCGTGGAACTCTAGAGCCAAAGCAAAACTCACTACAACTTGAGTTGCTACCATGCTATCATCCATTCCACAACCTTCCATGGCTCTCTGTATTAACAATGGAGGTAGTACTATTTGCAACACAACCACCACCCCCACTTCTCAAACCCACCTCTCATTTCGTCCTCAAACCATTATTCTAAACAACTCAAGTAAAAGATCTTCACATATTGCTACTGCAAAGAAAATCTCTTCTAGAACTGGTAGGTTTGATAGCAAAAACAAGAAAACTACTGGTGGTGGTGGTGGAACCAGTACAACCACAATTGAAGAAGTGGATGAAGTTATTGAGAGAGAGAGAAGTGAACGGGACTTAGCAGATGGAGTTGTAAATGGAATTGATGATGGGTATTTCTTGCCAGAGCTACCTGGTGATAAACCTGATCCTTTTGAAGGTGCTCAGTGGGATGGTCTTGGTTTCTTTCTTCAGTATCAGTGGGCTTTTGGTGTTGTCTTTGCGGTAACAATTTCTTCCCTTCCCTGTTCCTTTGTATGAATTTTACTATTTTTAATACCGAATTTCTGGTTTAGTTAGTCTTTATGTCATTTTTATGAGTTAATTCATCAATCAACAAGACTTCCATAGAAAATTACATGGTAGCTTCAACTTTGAGATGCATAAAATTGGATAGCTGGTGCGACATATCTTCTTTATCTGTTGAGTTGCCGTTGCTTCATTTTGAAGGCTCGTTGTTTTTTTGTAACTCATGGGTTCTTTACTTTCTACAGCTGATTGCTTGTGGAGTTGCCGTTGCGACTTACAACGAAGGGGCGACAGACTTTAAGCAGACTACGGTATACAAGGAGTCGGTCCAGTCTCGAGAGTTGTTGGAAGAACCAGAGACTTCAAATGCAGATGTTTTCGAGGGAAATCCAACTGAAGAAGCACCTAGTCTAGAGTAAGCACTTCAAAGAACTTAAAACAAGGTCTGCATTCAGTTCATGCTGTAATTGTAAGGACTAAACATACAAACAGGGGTCTCAAAAATCTCTCCCAAGGTAATAATAGTACTGAAGTACACCGTTATATGTTGTAAATTTTTCATGGCTGTTTTGTTTGTGTATTCATAGTGTATGAGAATGCTAATACTTGATAGATCTCTCAAATTGGAAAGTTAAAATCTAGATGTAGACACGCTTGAGATATATTACGACCTTCTTTTGTTGTGTAATTTGGCATGTAGAGGGCAAGAAAAGTTTGATGTTTATTGAAAGCCTACATTTCTCATATATATGATGGAAAAATGAAACGAATACATAATTCATATAGAAGATGCTCCAAACACTATCATTCGTTCATATTGCTACTCAACTTTTAAGACTTTTAGATTTTCAGAAGTAATTGAACCATAGTTGGTCTAAACTGCATTCTTTTATTCTTAATATGTAAGTGGAACTACTTGAAAACTTAAGCACTCATATCGTAATCAGAACTAGATGAAAGCTCTTGTCAATAGATAAATTGTTGCAAATGCCACAAAAGGAGCTTGTCTGAATGTTAACTTTTGGCCGTTGCTCTTACGGAATCCCGTATCTGGCATTGGTGCCATTGCAGTCATAGGTTGAACTGTAAATTACATAGATGTGAGTGTTAGATGAAGCAGAATAGACTGTAGCAGGAGATATTTAAGGAAATATCTAGAACCCAGTGTGGTGAATATTAGAACATACCAGGTTCAGGCTCAGGTGAAGAAGTATTTGAACTGGTTCCCTGTAACACTTGAATGTCAGGTGCAGGTGAATCAGCTGATGGAACCAACCCTTTAAACAAAACCAAACCAGTTCATGTATTAAGCGTCAATCAAAATTTATTAGATTCAGGTGCAAGGGAACCAGTGTAAGGGACTACTACTAACTACTCAATATGAGAAGAAAAGCTGCTGTCTAACAAGAACTGTAGGAAGCTTAAGCATCAGTAGTACGGAGGTTGTATTTAACAACTCTGGTGAAAGATTAACGTTTAGTGGGTAGCAAAGCTTTACAAATGACAGTTTAGAAGTTCACAATGCACAGTTGTATCAGCTAGTTACATACCTGGACATGAAGTTGTGTCGAGCTTAATCCTACAGAGAGCAGGAAGCCTTAAAGCAAGTGTTTGATTAATAGAAAAAAAGTTGATTGGATTATCACTACTAAGCAAAACGCAGAGGCAGTTTTCTTCTTGAACATAGAGATCCATGAGGTTGTCACAGCACAGACGTGCTGGTGCAGGCATAGTTCCTTGTACATAAGGCAAGCAGGGTACTAAAGTTAGCAAGCGAGACCCACATTCAATAATGTCGGAGCCTGTCGAAGGAGATTCAGCTTCTGGGGAAGCAAATGGAATTGAAATAAGGAGAAGTAGTAACAGAGAAAGGATATGGAAACTTGAATGAGAAGCCATTGAAGTCTGTTTTGCTTTCAGTTCCTGTGTGTGTGTGTGTTTAGGCTCTATAGGATGAAGCAGAAGCTAGTAAAGAGCATTTTTTATAGAATGAAAATTTCTGTTTTCAGGGTGTGAACTACTGCATGCTAATGGATGAAAATTTGCATTTTGTACTAGTTAGTTATAGTTGTAGTTCATGCCTAGTATGTGTGTGGTACTTCTGTTTGTTAATTGGAATTACCTTTTCAGGTTTGACCATGGTCTCCATAACATGGTTCCCAGTATAATCTTTCAATTTGCCCCTGTTGTAAGATCCCACTTATATTCTCACACCAGCCAACATTAGTACTGAAAAAGATGCTCCAGCCTGCAGAGCAGGGTTGTCGAACTACCAGTGACCATGTGGAAACTGGAAAGGACCAAGTATATGTCTAACTGGACTCTATATTGATCAGCTCTTACGGATCCTACAAGCTGCTTTAAGTTACTAACCTATCTGAAATTAGGCAAGTCTATGAAGCAGCCAAAACATGAGAACACCTTTGCTTCATTTTTTTTTTTGCTAATACTCCATGAAACAAAGAAGAAAAGAGATGTTCAATGTTTTGCCTTTGAATGAAGGGGTGACAAATGCAAATATGCAATTATAAACTTGCCCAACTACTTTAGGGTAAAAGCTAAGAATAAATTGTGTCGAACAAATCCTAATCTAATGACTACTACTCTTTCTTCCTTTGTCAATCTCCTCAGAATTAGATTCCTTGCCATTGATTCAAACATCTGTAGTAAAATTATCTTTCCATCCATTCAGCCACTAATGTGAAAATATGTTTCCACCACGAATTAGCACCATATTTGTTTTCATCTGACTCGCGATTTGGATTTGAGTCAACTCCTAACTCGTCGTGGGTCAGACCATTTGTATTTAGTTTTGAGTCAGACCTCACTCATTCCTGACTCAGACCTAATCCCCTATTCAGACCCATTTGAGTCAGGTAATAAACCACTGGTGCACATATTTTTGAGTCAGTTGTAGATAAAAAAAAAAATATTGAATCAGATCTGATTCAGTCAGGTGATTTCTGTCATATCCAAACGACTCAAACCCAGACGAATCAGCTGTAAACAAACGGGGTGTAAATCACCCATTTAAGTTTCAATCCAACTCCTGTCCTTGCACACTGTGGTGACATTGATATTGGAGAGTAAAATGAGGTCCACTAATTAGCAAATAAACCAAGACACGCTACTAATTTCTTCTCCCCCCAAGATATTTTTGTAAGATTAATGCTTGCCACGTCACCTCTCCTGAAAAAACACAAACGATAAGGGGGTCTTTCCAGTGCTTGTTGGTGGTGAGTGGTTTCAGAGAAAAAACCCTAAAAATGGCAAACATGGTGATACAAGGTACTATGATTAATGGAGATGCTGCTGCACTTGTTGTACTGCCATTATTTTCATCCTTTTCGGGTTCCAGTTTTAGATTCAGTAGGAGATTTGCGAATCCTACTTTTCTTCTTTCAAATGGGATTCTCAAGGTATCATCTTCATTCTTCAGTCTTGCTAAACTTTTGTTTCTTTACTCTTCCGTGTTTGTTCTTGTTTAACAGTTGAAATAACGAATGATACTATTCAATAACAGCTGCTGTAGTACAAAATTATACTCCATTTTTAGTACCCTTCCCCTTGAATTTGTTACTTTTTTTTAGGTCTATGCATTTGCTTTATATGGAGGAATATATTAGCAAGTTTGATAATTTTTTGAATTTTTGTCTTTCAACTCTGGTTAGTTAGTTCAATTAGTATTGTGTGTCTCTCATAAGGTATATTCTCTATGTCCATTTTGATTTGCCTATGAGTGTCATTTCTTATCCTTTTATTTTAGAAACTGGAACTGATACTGAAAACCAGTTT
Source organism: Papaver bracteatum (assembly GCA_023529315.1). Taxonomy (NCBI): domain Eukaryota; kingdom Viridiplantae; phylum Streptophyta; class Magnoliopsida; order Ranunculales; family Papaveraceae; genus Papaver; species Papaver bracteatum. The sequence continues at coordinate 151,114 of JAJJWX010001388.1, forward strand.
GCACTCAGTTCCAACAGGATGAGCTACTTCCAGAGAGAACGATATAGTTCCAAGTGGGTCAATAACCTAAATGAACGAGTTGTTGACACTACTACGCTAGCAAGAACCTTGATCGGTTAGTAGTTTGGGAGTGGACCTCGCAAGTGTTGCATGATGAGATGAATTTGAACTATATATGGGTCGCTTGTACGTGCTAGACTTTGTTTCAAACCTAACTGTGCTTGATCTTTTTGAGTAGGTCTTTAGGAAATAATTTGGTTGTTACCTTCATATTCCTTACTTCAACTACTTCTGGAGTAGTTAATTCTGATTTTCTTAAAGATGTTTTTCTTGTCCAGAGCTTCAATTCCTTTGGCTTTCTGAAGGTAGGTATTAAGCTTGAGAAGTACAGACCAAAGGTGAGAGCATCAGAGGCTTCCAATGATGATACAACTTCTCCTCCGGTTGCTCCTTTAGAGCTTGAATCTCCGACAGGTCAGCTTCTCTCACAAATACTGCAAACCCACCCGCATTTACTCCCTGCAGCCGTTGATCAACATCTTGAGAACCTTCAAGCTGAGCGAGATTCTCCAAAAGAAGAAGATTCATCCCAAACTCAAAATCTCCTGTACAAGTATGTTTTTAAGTAACCCTGTTTCTTATCTCTAATAATATCTGAGGCAATATGTTGTCTTCTTAGCCTTCTATTCTTGCCATTTGAATGTTGTTGTTAACTCGAACCTCTAGATCAACCTGAAGCTTAGGTAGTGATGCAATTAAATTAAGCAAACCCCCTTTTCACTGCTGGTATATTCTAGACTTTTACTTCAAATATACTAGATAGGGTGAGAAGTAGTTGTACTTTTACAAATCATTGCCATCCATGCGTGTTGTTGAATGTTTCATTTCTCTTGGTGGTTATGGAAACAAACCAACATTTTAAAATGTTTTGATTTCCAGGAGAATCGCAGAAGTTAAAGAGAAAGAAAAAAAGAAAACTTTAGAAGAGATAATCTACTGCTTGGTTGTCCAAGACTTCTTAAAGTATAAAATCATGATGATTCCTTTGATATCAGTTCCAACGGATGATCCAACTGGTAAGGTAGATGCTTGGCCAAACCAAGAGCAGAAGTTAGAGTCTGTTCATTCCTCTGAAGCCTTTGAAATGATTCAGAACCATCTATCACTTGTTCTTGGCGAGCGAGATGGGGGCCCTCTCAGTAATACTGTCCAAATCAGCAAACTCAAGCTCGGGAAGCTTTATGCAGCCTCCATAATGTATGGGTATTTCCTCAAAAGAGTCGACGAAAGATTTCAACTTGAAAGAAGTATGAAAACTCTTCCAAAGAGTTTGAATAAAGCACAAGAGGTTTCCCGAGAACCACTTCCAGAAAGCCCATTCTGGGATCAGGACTCATTATTTCGAATCCCACCTGATGATGATATTGATGACACTGAAGGAGTCCTCTCAAATTCTGCAGAAGTAAATACATTGAAAGAATATGTTATGTACTTGGATGCGGATACACTACAGAAATATGCAACAATAAGATCAAAAGAAGCTATTTCATTAATTGAGAGACAGACCCAAGCATTGTTTGGAAGACCGGATATCAAAATTGCCGAGGATGGTTCAATCGATATGTCTAACGATGAGGTAATTGGGATCTCATTCTCCGGGTTGGGACTTTTGGTATTGGAAGCAGTTGCATTTGGATCTTTTTTGTGGGATGCTGAAGGATACGTCGAGTCTAAGTACCATTTTTTCAAAATCTGATTGAACCAGATAACATTTTTGCGCTGCAACGCAAACGATGTAAATCGGTGTATAAAGTTTTCATATTGTGAAAAACTAGGGTTAGTTTTGTAGACATGTATCTTATGTTTCTTGGTTACCTGAACAGAATTTCATTGCAGAAATGGACTCACTTATTTTGGTATCCACATATTGGCCCCAATTAGTTCAACATTTTATGATTGTTATATTTTTTTTGTGTAACTTGTAAATATTGCTAATGATAATTGCATCTGAAACTTGTCAACTGTTTAGGAAGTTGATTGCTTTTTGTGGTGTTCTTAGTAGATTATATTATTTAAGCAATGTTATTACAGGTTGCAGATTTTAAGACAATAATTGAAACAGTACAAGGTTCAGATGTTTACCTCGCTGCTCAACAAATGCTTTTCATCAGGGTAAAGCTCTGAAAGATGCAGCAACAGAAATGATTGAAAACAGCGTTTCTCAGAATAATTTTCTGGTCACTCTGGTGTCCAAGGTAAGATCTGCCAGTTATATGGTTTATCTATTTGTATCTGTTGTTTGTTGCATGATTTGTCTCGTTAATGTTTTCATACTTGAGTTATATCTCAAAAGATTATGCTTTTTATTGAGACAATTTTATTGCATTTGTTTAAACTAAAGTATTGGATACAAGTAGGGCAAGCATGTGAGACAAGAGGTTTTATGTAGTTGAGGTAGAACAGACATATAGTGGCTTGATCACTTTAATTTAGTTTGACCATTACAGGAAGTAGTAGGATTGGTATTTACAGTTAGATGCACGTGGGTGTCGCATATTGCTACTGAGATATGCAACCTTCTTTTGGTATTGAAGGTTCTCATGCTTCCTTGACACCTATGCATGTCAGATCATGTAGTCATACAAGTATGTCATCGCGCTATGTCTGACTTGCTTAAATGATTTCAGAAACCTGCATCCTCTGGACTTTCAACCACTACAGCTTCACCCTCTAGTCTGATGAGTCCTAAAATCTTGTCCCCATCTGGCTTATGGGATAAATTCTCTATTGTGTTTACCCTGTATTCTCGTTTCAAAAAGAAGAAATAATCTCTCTATTTTGTTGGCAATTAACACCTACTACAGCTCCTGCATCGACAACACCTACTCCAGCTCCTGCATCAACAACACCTGCTCCAGCTTCTGCATCTTCACCCACCAGCACTCCTGATTCCAGTGTCACTGCTGTGTAAGTTGTTCTATACTTTTCGTCAAGTAAAAAAATAATGTTCTCCTAGTTGTTAGTTCTGTTAGTTGTGTATTGCCTCAGGGTCTTGTTGTAATCACTGGTTAAATGACATCTGAATTTTATTTGTTAAAGTAGCACTGAGGGAGATGTCTATGGGCAAGCTGCATCTAATCTTTCGCTGGAAATAACTTTGAGGCGGCCATTCAACAAATCCTTGACATGGGAGGGGGTACTTGGATAGGGATACAGTAATCCCTGCTCTACAGGCTGCATTTAATACTCCAGAGAGAGCTGTTGACTATCTATATATACTCTGTATAAGTTGGCTTCTCTGTTGGAGCACTTAGTATAAAAGGAGAATTTGCTTTTCATCTGTAACCTATTACTGGCATTACTTTTCTGTGCTACATTGTTAGCATTCTAGCATGAATGTTAGTCAAGTGTGCATCTACTTTTAATCTCACATACGTCATGTTTGTGCTGCTTCCTACATCAGGGTATTCCTGAACCTGTTGCCCAACCACCGACAACAGTGCAAGCTGTGAATGCTCCAGCTCAGGCACCACAACTTACACAGCCAGTTCCTTAATCCGGTAGATTAATTTCCTCAGGTACAGATTTCTAGATTCATCTCTAAAAGATTTTCTGTTGTTATATTTTGAAGTTACATTATTTTGTTTTGACTTGACATTGATGAACATATCTATTGAGCCATGGTAGAAACACTTTGGTGTGTATTGTGCTGTACTCCCAAACTTCGCACAGAATGTTCCTAGTCTTTTTGAAAATTTAAGAAAAAGACTCTGTATTTGGTAATGGGTACTATAAATAAATGAGAGCCAAGAGCCTTGAATCCAGGTTTTGAATGAAACATTGTATGGTTAGGACACAATATGTGTCATTCCAAGATGAGTCTCCTGACCCTTTTACCAAAACCTGAAAGATAGAAAAGGAAAAACCTGGTACCATGGAGTTGTGGCAGAAGATGCAAGTCATGCATGATCTTGTTGTTCTTCTTCTTATTCTTCAATATATCTCCTCTTTGTAAACCTTGACAACACGGTTCGGCTGGTTATGAGGATCTGCTCTTGTCAAACGATAGGGACAGGGGCAGTTTGGTCCCACCATAGGTGGCCCAAACATCCATTCATCACACTTTGGTGACACGAGCAGAGCCTCATAACAAGCCAGTACCACATCACAGTAGGTTCCCCTTTCGGTTAGGATCAAGTTTAATATAACCGGAGCACAGTTAATAAAAGATTAAAAAGACCGAAAGATTAACAATTAATAAAAGATTAGAAAGACCAAAAGATTAATAATCAACAAAAGCAAAAACTAAAACTAAGTCTAAAGGATTACTTATAGGGCTCAGACATGTAATTATTATTTCAAAATCATAAGAAACTAAAAGTATAAAACTGAAAAACTCCTAGAATTTGTAAACCTAGTATTAAGTCTCTATTTCTATAGGCCACAGAAGACTTCTTGCCGAAAACCTAAATCTAGATATAAGGAAATTTTAGCCAATATATATCTATTACTCACCGGAGGAAAATATGTGTGTTATGGGTATATCCGTATAGGGATGAATGAAGTAGAAGCTTAGTAAAGAGCTTTTTATAGGATGAAAATTTCTGTTATTTGGGTGTGAACTGCTTCATGCTAATGGAGGAAATTTGCTTTTTTGTACTAGTTAGTTATAGTTGTATTTCATGACTAGTATGTGTGTGGTACTTCTGTTTGTTGATTGGAATTACATTTTTCAGGTTTGACCTTGGTCACCATAAATCTTTTGTGCTGGGTATTTACGCCTCTGTTGGAAGATCCAACTTATCTTCTCACACCAGCTAAGGTTAGTACTGAAAGAAGATGTTCCAGGCATACCTATTGCCATTATTTAACACTCGCATTAGACATGTCTTTTAATCTTTGTCTTCTTACCATGTTGCAGGCAACTCAATCTCAATGCCTTTGACGGAATTATCTCTTACTCTCGAACCTTGCAGATTCTTCTGCTTTGGCTCAAGAGTTAAGACGTTTCCATTTAGGACCTTTGCTGACTTTTTTTTCTTTGAAACTTCGAGAACAGAGTTGGTGGTAGTTTTTTATTTGGACCTTCTTCATTATTCCTTGCTTGAAAAGTTGTATTCGTCGGATTTCAAAGCAATCAACTGCTGTATACAATGTACGTTAACTTGGGTAAGCCAGTTACCCACGACTGATCGCTGACCTAAAAACTTTTAATTTTCGAAATTCTTTCTCCAAACTATCATTCCAGGATATAAAATATTCACACGGTGTATAATTGGTCCGGCGAAGCTAGAAACTAGACTAAGGGGAAGCAAAATCTTGTCAAGGGTAAAGCAAAATTAGGCTCGGAGGAAATTTTGGGCCAGAAAATTTAGGCTTGGAAGCCCAATGGGTAGGGGTAGCAAGTGCACACCCTTGTTATGAACCATTTTTTAGGGACCATGGTTTTTTTGGGGGACCATGGTCTTATTAGGCCAACCTCCCTATACTTATAATATGGGGTGTCCTAAAGTTAGGTAAATACACATTTACCTTTTACTTTAATTTAAAATAAAACTAACCTAATAACTATATAAATCTAATCATATACATCTAATCTAAATGAATCTATTAACCAAAATCAAAAACAAAAACAGGAGGGGAATCGAAATTTTTTAGTTTTGAAAAAAATAAAAAATTCTCTTCCTCTTCTCTCTTTCCTTGACGTTCCTCGTTCGATTGAAAAACCCATCAATCTTTTTAATTCGTTTTTTTATTGAGAAAATTGAGTAGAAATCATCAAAATATGGTTTAAATGGAAGTTAAAGTGGCATGTTACTATAATAAGGGGTGTCCTAAAGTTAGGAATAGTTTTAAAAAAACTAGTTTTGTAACCGAACATTCTGAAACCAAGAACACGAAGAACACCTAGGTTATCACGAATTTAATTTTTCATTCGCAAAAATAGTTTTAACCGAACTCCTCATTGAAAACAAATATATTGTGTTCGGTTGGTTAGGTTAATTGGAAATTTTTTTCCTTTAACCGAACACTTGTATTCGAACAACAAATGCTGAGTTCGGCTGGTTCGCAAAAAAATCTAAAACTATTTTCTACCGAACTTTACCAATATTACAAAAAAAATAAAAAATCCAATGTAACTGAACTGTGCTATTATGCCCACTATGTTGAGTTTTGATTTAACCGAACTTTGCCCACTATGTTCGGTTGGTTCGCAAAGAAGGCTGAAACTATTTTCTGACCAAACTTTACCAATATTGCGTGAAGTTCGGTTAGATATTGGTTGGTATGAAGTTTGCGAAACAACCGAACTTTGTACACTTGGTAAAATCTTAATCAACGCGAAGTTCGGTTAGATATAGATTGCGAACCAACCGACTTCTAGACCCTAAAGTTCGGCAACATTACGGGCAAACCGAACATTACTCTGTAAATCCTATAAACAAAGTTCGGTAACCTGCGTGTTAACTGAACGACTAAAAACCTCCATTAAGAGCGAGTTCGGTAACCTGCGTGTTTGGAAAAAGTAACCTAACTACACTTTCAGATATGTTCAGTTACCTGTTCTTCACATAAGGTAACCGAACAAGCCCAAATCTACTTAAATTTTTTACATTTTTTTGAAATTTTGGATCAATTCAATCAACATTATCTAAGTTTGAAGAATACTTGGGTACCCAAATACTCTTCCTCCCGTTGTGGTTGGTAAAATCCATGTTTTACTTCTTCATCTTCTCTAACTTTACTCTCTCAATAATTCTAATTCTTTTTTGATGAAAAAAAACACATCTGATTTTTTAATCTCACTAATTATCTTTGACTTAATCATTTCACTAATCATTACCCAAAATTAATCATGAGGGTAATTTAGGTATTAATATAAATATCTAGATAAGGGGTGACCTAGATTTACTTCTAATGTCTTACCCAATGAAAAGGCGAGGGTACCCCAAATATACCTCAAGCTATTATTTTTCCTACCTATAATTCCTTTCCCCAAAAGTGATTGTCTATGGACTGAGTCGAGACAATACAACAAATCGGTTCACACTTTGTGTGATCGTCCATGGATACGAGATCGAAACAATACAACAACAAAGTGTGTTTACTTGATACAAAGGTTCGGACTTAACCAAACTCAATAGGATTGACGTATCAAGTAAATAGGAATTAACGTTTGTGCAATTTATTTTAATCATAATAAAACAATTATAATGCGGAAATATAAAGTAAATGACACAGCAATATTTTGTTAACGAGGAAACCGCAAATGCAGAAAAACCCCGGGACCTAGTCCAGAATTGACTACTCTCAGGATTAAGCCGCTATACAAAATAAACTAACTTCGTATAGTTGAGACCAAGCAACTAAACCTATAGTTCACCTAGTTCCTTCTGTATTCCCACGTCTCCAACCTGTAAACAAGTCACGTACTTGGACCAATTCCTTTGGATCGTATTCCAAACAGTAAAGGAACAACAAATCTGTTTGGTATCAACTCTCTTCAACCAAGTGATATGAGTTGCGCAAAGGTTCCCTTGTTTATCTTAACATAAACTCCTTTGCCAAGTTCCAAGATCTATCTTATATTCAATCACCCAAAGGCAATCGTTAAGATTAAGCCAATCAATACCTTTAATCACAAGGAAACGTATTGATGCCAATCTTCCTCAACTATTCTATCAAAATACCCAAAAGGATAAATCAATTATAGTCGGATCCTCTTTTTCCCAAACAAGTATTGTGCACACCAAAGATTGTAAAAACCAAGTCAGAAATTTTCAATATCTTCTTTATCTTCAAATCTTCTTAGATCTTCAATAAACACCTGCACACAACTACTTGAATCTCTTGTGATCAATCACACACAAAACGGAGTCTGTTAATAATGGATTATCACAAGATCGTCTTTAGATCTAACAACAGTCTAAAGATCCCTGTCGAAACCTTGAACTAGTTTGAGTGAATCTTATATCAGAAGAGAAGATTCTCAAGCATAAATAAACTAGGTGCGATCAAAGTTCAACCACCGTTAGTCAATCAAATCAATACGAAAACTAAAGATAAACCGCAATATCTAGTTTCCCACCATTGAGTCGCGTGATAGGTGTTGTAAGACACCTAAATTTATATCTAGTATCTATGCCTTCTTTGCTATTATCCTTGGGAATTGCATCTCTTATGTTTAGTTTTGAGTTATTAGGTGCAATGGAGTCCTTGGGAGCAAAAGAATGAGAAAATATCTATTTTAAGCGTAAAAGGCAAAGAGGCCAATTCACATGGGAGCTATATTTGGAGCGGGCTGACGTGCGCAAGGAGGAAGTGAAGATGAACTGTCAGTTTCTCAAAACTGACGGTTGGGTTGAGCAAGGAATTAGGCAGTCGGTTCCCGAAACCGACAAGCCATATATGAGCTAGTACCCCTTATCCTGTCAGCTGGGGTGTATAAATCCTAAATCTACCCCTGGGTTATAATCCTAAATTGAGTTTCTCTCATTATTACTATTTTCCTAAAATTCTGAGAAACATAAATTGAGAAACGGCTGCGCAATCTTTTGTATGAAATTCAGAGAAAGTGAAGTAGGTTGGTGGTAAGATCGTGAAGCTGGGACATCGAGAGATTGATGGGGTTTTTGAGAATTTCTGAATTTGTTATCAGATTGACAGGGAAGAACAATGGTTGTTGTTGGTAATTTGAAGTCAAGAAAAAATCAGAAGATTAGGGTTACCGGTGTTTCTGTTCTTCATGGGTGCGAGGAGATTGAGAGGGTTTGGCTACGATTGGAAGTCAAGAAGGAAACACAAGTGAGGGTTGGAATTAGTTTCGAATTTGTAGTGGTGATTCAATTGAATTTATGGGTTCTCAGGTTAGGGTTTGGTGAGATTGAAGTCACAGAGAAGATGGTTTAATGATTGAAGCAGGAATTCAAACTAGGGTTTGGTGAAGATGAAAAGAAGAGTTCATATTTGATTTTGAATCTTTGAGATTTGGATTTGGTCGAGAATGGTGGTTCTGAGCAAATGGGTACTAAAAATGGTCAAATCTGGTAATTTCCATGAAGGCAGGGGATTGAAGCACGTTGTAGAAGGTGAGGAATGGATGCAATAGCTGTGACAGTGCGTGTTGCAGAGTATGAATGGCATATATGCTTGAGTTTGATATGAACAAGGCATGAGTTCTGAGGAGTTACAAGTGCAGTGAAGATGGTGATGATGTTGCATGTGGAATTTGGTGCTAGAAATGATTGGATGATTAACTAGATGAATGTTAGGACATATTGTGCGGGGAGAATGATAGGGAAGCTACATAAAGAGAATTGGTGTACTGCAGTGAGTTTGTTACAGGTGATGGTGCTGTGTGTTGTTGGTTTAAGATGGAAGTTAGATGGATGCAAGAAGGGCTGCAGGTCCTATTTATTTTTAGTTGAGCTCAATTGGTTCGCTGCTGAGTTGAGTTTACAAGAAGGATGCTATGGTGGAGGATAATGAGGACTCAGAGATGTTATTACTGCTGCCCATTGAAGTCGAGTAGAGAAGATGCAGTAAATCCAGGGGATTGGCAGTGACAGTCAAGCAAGACTGAATGAGTTACAGGCTCATGGTTTGTAGAATGGATGAAGTTGAGTTGTACAGAAAATGGGTTATGAAGAAAGTAGTGGAGATATTAACTGGTTGTGCTAGTTGCTAAGGAAACAAGGATGTGATTCTGCCAAGAATGAGCTGTTGTTGGTGGAATTCATGGATGAGAAGCAGTTGGGGTCAAGTGCGCTGCAACTGTTGTTGCTGTACAGTGTTGGTGGTAGCTCGTGCTAGAAGTTAGTAGTGATGCTGATATTAAGGAGGATCAGATGGTCATTTTACAAGGATTGCAGATGTCTGCCTAGGTACAGGTTATGATTTGAATGGAATGATGGAGATGCAGATGATGGAGTTGGTGGTATATGCTATGCAGTCTTGAATGGAGATGTTAAGAGAGACTGATTGGAGTTTCTCTGGTGGTTAAGGCTAGAAGTTAAGATTACAAGGGTTGAATGCAACTGAATGTTGCAGGCAAGGTTGAAAGGGCAGAGCTGCAGCTGTGAAGATTGAGCTACAAATGGTGCAAGACAGGGCCATCATGGCTGGGGTGCACTGCTGATGCACAATGTTGATGCAGCAGAGATCAAGCTAGTGTAATGGCCTTGGTCAATACCAACTTAGCCCATTCAGCTGAGTTAGACTCTTGACTCAGTGACATTGACTGATTTGACTTTACTTCGACGCAGGTGACTGGGTGGACTTTGCCGGTCACCTGAGATTTGTTCCGACGCCGGATTCCGGCCAACTTCTGGCAGAAGACACCGTTTTCCGGCGACATACTTTTGGGACATATTTTATCATGGGTAGTTCACACACATGAACTTGGTGGACTTCTTGTTATTGGACTTTGGGCTTTGAAGACCTAATTTAGGAAAGTTGAAATTCTATAAAAGGAAAAAGCTTTTATTCTTTGGAGGACGTATATTTTTCTACTAGAGTTTTGGAGGAGAGCGGCAACTAGGGTTTGATTTCATTTATTTTTCGTGTTCTTCATTTTATTTTTGATTATGATTATGTTGAACTCAAAAGTTATGAGTAACTAAATACTTATTATTGGTTATGGGATAAAGTAGAGTTCACAAATAATATTTGAATCAATGAATTAGTTTTGTCTCAATATTTTATTGTTTGTGATTCATTTTTAAAATTGTTGTATGATTTGATTGTTTGTTTGGTTGAGTCCGGAATCAATCCGATTTACTTTCATATCTAAAGCTATATTAGGGTTATCAATACGAAAAAGTTGTTTATCCCTGATTCTTAGTAGCATAATTGTGGGTAGTGCTTGTAGTGATATATCCTACTAGTCACATATGAATCATAACTTGGGTTAAATCGAATTAGTGCTTTTACACATTTTGATTGCCTTGATTAGTCTTATTACATAGAACTTATTGCTTTTAGGGAGTTAAACTTAATTGTGCTTTTACACTTTAGGTTGCTTTCTAGGAAGAATTCAAATATGCATCTTTTAATGTGGTTGTGATGAAATCAGGGAATTAGCGGGATAATCTTGCTATCAAGGTATCCTAGGACTTTTAGTAAATGAGAGATTAAAATTTCAATTCTAGTCATTGATGAAAATATATGTTTGTGAATGAAACTATCCCGTGACCAATATATTCTCCTTATTGATTATTTTTATTATTACTTTGCTTTCAATTTAGTTTTTATTTCTTTGATAAATAAAAACCCCCCATTGGTTACTAAGAATCTGAAAATTTGCATAACAACAAAAGCCTCTCTGTGGATACGAACTCTTTCTTATCGCATACTACATTTATTTTAGTTAAGTAAGAAAGTGAAATTATATTTGACCTACGGTGACAACCTACCAAATTTTGGCGCCATTGCCGGGGAGGCATACGGCTTGTTATTAAGTTTTTAGTTTCTTTTTATAATTTCTGCTTTTATCTTTGTTTTTCGTTTCTTGTCTTGATTCTCACTTGTTTGCGAGAATTGTTTGCAGGTACCTAATCCCTGGCTTCTAAAGATTGGAACTATCCAAGGTGCGGGATAGCTACTCGAAGAGGCACAATACTCCAACCAAGTCAAGACACAACGGAAGAGCAAGAGTTAGAAGTGGAAGAAGAATTACAACTAGAAGGAGAACAAGAGGTTCCATTTGTAGAAGAACTACTAGTTGAAGAAGAAGAAGCAATGGGTGATGCAAATCGTACACTCAAGGACTTGGCTTCTCATAGGCTTGATACACAACAATGATGTATCCAAACAAACTCAACTTTCGAGATCAAGTCGGGGTTGCTTAGAGAGTTACCAAAATTCCATGGCATGGTGAATGAAGACCCAAACAAGCATCTTATGGAGTTCCATACCATTGTCAAGGCCATGCTTCCAGCGGAGACTGATGCCGATGGTGCAATGTTGAAAGTTTTTCCATTTTCAATGGTGGAAAACGCTAAGGATTGGTTGTATTGTTTCCCATATGGAAGTGTCACTACATGGAATGGGTTGAAGAAACTCTTTCTAGAGAGGTATTTTCCTGCGTCAAAGGCTACTCAAATTCGCAAAGAGATTTGTGGAATAAAGCAACATGTGGGAGAATCTTTGTATGAATGTTGGGAGCGATACAAGAGATTGGTGGCAAGCTGTCCTCACCATCAATTCAGTGATGTTATGATAATCCAATACTTCTATGAAGGCCTCCAATCAAGTGATAGATATCTTCTTGATGCAGCGGGTGGTGGTGCACTAGTGAACAAGACGGTGTCCCAAGCTACCGAGTTGATTGAAAGTATGGATGCGAACTCGCAACAATTCTACACAAGAAGTGAACCAATGGTTAGGGGAGTGCATGAAGTTAGTGATTCATCATCATCACACCGTGATCAAAGGATGGACAATATGGATCAAATGATGCAAAATATGGTTGCGGTTATATTACCTTCGTATGGTGAATAGTTGGAGCAAGCTAGTGCGGTTTTCCCAAATCAACAAAGTCGGTATGATCCCTACTCCAACACCTACAATCCGGGATGGAGAGATCATCCAAATTTCATCTATGCCAACAAGCAAGGTGTTGTTTAACAACCTACTTTCAACCGTTCGAGTGGATTTCAACCACAACAACAACAATTCCAACCGCAACAACAACAATTTCAGCAACCACAACAAACTGTGCAAAAACCAAGGTTCCGATATCGATGCAAAGCTACAAACAATGATGCAAGGTATTTCTACCATGTTTAAAGAAAGTCAGCAGGAAACTAAGAGTGCTATCAAGGAGTTGCAGACTCAAGTGGGCTCCATGACGATTGATATCAACAAATTGAAGGCACAAAATAGTGGGAAAATCCCTTCTCAAACCATTAACCCAAAAGAGGGTGTCAATGCTATTACGTTGAGAAGTGGTACACAACTTGTGCAACCCGAAGTTACTGATTTGGGTGAAGAAGAAGCTCCGATGGAGCCGGTTTTGGAGGAAAAAAGGGATGAAATTCCCCAAACACCCGAGGTACCTATTCCTAACTCTAAAAATCCTATTCCTACTTATGTTCTTCCTATACCTTTTCCTCGCATATTTGCAAGTTCTAAGAAGTCGTAACTAGAAAAGGAGATTTTAGACGTTCTTAAGAAGATTCATGTGAATATACCACTCATTGATGCTATCAAGCAAGTTCCCAAGTATGCAAAGGTGTTGAAGGACTTGTGTACAAATAAGCAAAGGCTCAAAGGAAATGAAGTGCTAAGTGTAGGGGAGAATGCTTCGGCAATCTTACAACACAAACTCCCACTGAAATGCAAGGATCCCGGTAGCTTTGACATTCCCGTCACAATTGGTAACACTACTTTTAACAAAGCAATGTTGGATTTAGGTGCATCCGTTAATGTTATGCCGGCATCCATGTATAATTCACTTGATCTAGGTCCTCATAAAAAAGTTGGAATTGTGTTGCAATTAGCCGATCTCTCTAATGTTTACCCAATGGGTATTGTTGAGGATGTTCTTGTGCAGGTTAATCAACTTGTATTTCCAGCTGATTTTTGTATGTTACAGAGATGGATAAAGGTTCACCGGACTCGTCTCTTCCATTGCTACTTGGGTGTCCCTTCATGAAAACGGCGAAAACCATTATTGATGCAGACAAGGGAACGTTGACTATGGAGTTTGATGGAGAAATAATACGTTTTAACATTTTCGATACGATGATATATCCTAGTGATGTCCACTCTTGTTTCTCCGTTGATGTTATGGATACATTGGAACAACAAATGTTTGAATTGAATCGTGATGATGCTTTGGAAACTGTTTTAACTACATCCATTGACAATGGTGTAGAATGTGGTAATGAAGTCAATGAAGCCCTTGGTGATCTTAACTCACTACAAGGATGTCCAGAAACTCATAATATCTCTTTTATTTCTTTACCATGCAGTGATGAAAAGCTTGTACCTTCTATTGTTAAATCTCCAAAGTTAGAATTGAAACCTCTTCCCGATCACCTAAAGTACTTGTACTTGGGTGACAATGAAGAGTTACATGTGATTGTTTCTAACGAGCTTAGTTAATCACAGGAGCAAAAACTTCTAAGGGTGCTAAGGAAGTACAAGACGGCCATAGGATGGACAATTGCCCATATCAAGGGTATAAGCCCTGCCGTTTGTATGCATAAGATTCGTTTGGAGGACGATGCAAAGCCAATAAGGGAAGTGCAACGTCGTTTGAACCCCCCAATGATGAAAGTTGTGAAAAAGTAGATACTCAAGCTTTTGGACGTGGGTTTTATCTACCCCATATCCGATAGCAAGTGGGTGAGCCCGGTACAAGTTGTACCAAAGAAATCAAGTATAACCGTGGTGGAGAATGATAAGAATGAAATTGTCCCAACTCGTGTGCAAACAGGTTGGAGGGTTTGTATTGATTATAGAAAGTTGAATGCCACTACTAGGAAGGATCATTTTCCTTTACCTTTTATTGATCAAATGCTTGAACGTTTAACTGGACACTCTTATTATTGTTTCCTTGATGGTTATTCAGGTTACAATCAGATTGTAATAGCACCGGAGGATCAAGATAAAACCACTTTCACTTGTCCTTTCGGTACTTTTGCTTATATAAGGATGCCTTTTGGTTTATGCAATGCTCCATCTACCTTTCAAAGGTGTATGGTAAGTATCTTTTCCGAGTATGTTGAAAACATCATTGAAGTGTTTATGGATGACTTTAGTGTCTTTGGTGATTCATTTGAACTTTGTTTGAACAACTTGTCATTAATCCTTGAACGATGTGTTGAAATAAACCTTGTGCTGAATTGGGAGAAGTGCCATTTTATGGCAACTCATGGCATAGTTTTTGGCCATATAATATCTTCTAAGGGCTTGGAAGTTGATAAATCTAAGATATACCTTATTCGTGCTCTAACCCCTCCCACTACGGTGAGGAGATACGCTTTTTTCTTTGTCATGCAGGTTTTTATCGTAGATTCATTAAGGATTTTTCCAAGATAATATCACCACTTTGCAACTTATTGCAAAAAGATGTGGTTTTTAACTTTGATGAAAAGTGTATGGTGGCATTCAATCATTTGAAAGAACTTTTGATTTCAGCCCCTATCATTAAACCATAGGATTGGAGCAAGCCTTTTGAGCTCATGTGTGATACAAGTGACTATGCGGTTGGTGCGGTGCTTGGGAAGCATGTGGGGAAGATACCTCATGCTATTTATTATGCTTGTAGAACGTTAAATAAGGCCAAGCAAAACTACACATCCACTGAAAAAGAGTTGTTAGCGATTGTTATTGCTTTGGAAAAGTTTCGCTCTTATTTAATTGGTACAAAAGTTGTTGTCTTTTCTGATCATGCAGCACTTAGGTACTTGCTAATGAAGAAAGAAGCAAAACCAAGGCTCATACGATGGATTTTACTCTTGCAAGAGTTTGATATTAAAATCAAAGACAAGAAAGGAATTGAGAACACCGTTGCAGATTACTTGAGCCGTCTTGCTGTGGACAAGGAAGCTATCCCATTGCGTGAAAATTTTCCGTATGAGCAACTATTCTCAATTGCCTTTGGAGAACCATGGTATGCTGATATTATGAATTACTTGGTGACTAAACAAATACCAAATAACTTGTCTCATGCTGAGAGGGACAAACTTAAGAGGTTAGAAAACTAATACATATGGGATGATCCATACATATGGAAACATGGCAGCGACCAAGTAATAAGAAGGTGCGTTCCCGAATTTGAATTTCACTCTATATTGTCATTTTTTCACTCCTATGCTTGCGGAGGACATTTTGGAAGTAAGAGAACCGCCCACAAGGTACTTGAAAGCGGTTTCTATTGCCAACCTTGTTTAAGGATGCATACACATTTTTTTACAACTTGTGATAGGTGCCAAAGAATCGGAAATCTAGGTGCCCGAAATCAAATGCCACAAACTTTTATTCAATTTATTGAAGTTTTTGATGTATGGGGTATTGATTTTATGGGTCTTTTTGTCAACTCTCATGGGAATTTTTACATCTTACTTGTTTTTGATTATGTCTCTAAATGGGTGGAAGCTAAGGCCACCCCAACTAATGATTCCAAGGTTGTTTCAGATTTTGTGCAAGCTAACATTTTTGCAAGGTTTGGAATTCCAAGAGCCATAATTAGCGATGGGGGTTCTCACTTCAAAAATAGGATTTTACAAAGCTTGTTGAAGAAGTACAATGTGTCACACAATATTGCAACACCTTATCATTCCCAAACAAATGGACAAGCGGAGGTTTCTAACCGGGAGGTGAAATCCATTCTAGAAAAGACGGTGAATCCAACAAGGAAAGATTGGAGCATGCGACTAAATGATGCTTTGTGGGCTTATAGAACCGCATACAAGACACCTATTGGGACGTCTCCCTTTAGGCTTGTGTATGGTAAACCTTGTCACTTACCCGTGGAGATTGAGCATAAATCATTTTGGGCGATTAAGCAATGCAATATGGAGATGGATGGGGATGGAAAACAAAGGAGGTTACAACTCCAAGAGATAGAAGAGCTTCGCAATGATGCATTTGAAAGCTCACACATTTACAAGGAGAAAACAAAGGCATTTCATGATACTATGATTTCTAGAAAATAATTTTGTGTTGGGCAGAAAGTGCTTTTGTTTAATTCTCGCTTGCATTTATTTCCGGGCAAATTAAGGTCACGTTGGATTGGATCTTTCATTGTTACTAATGTGTTTTCTCATGGTGCAATAGAAATTCGTAGCATAGCTACAGGCAAGGAACTTAAAGTTAATGGGCACCGGTTGAAACCATATTATGAGAATTTCACTTCCGAAGTGGTGGAAGGAGCTAAATTTGTGGATGCACTCCCTCTGGAGGAGTCATAGAAAGCAAGGAGATAGTCGGGCTGACGACTTTAAACCAAGCGTTAAATAGGAGGCAACCCATATGATGAGTATTTCTTGTCTTATTTGTATTTTCTTGTCTTGTTTTTAGTTTTTTTGTGTTGAATTTACTTTTTCTGATTTCTTGTCATATTGTCATGTAGGATTTCCCATCTTGACTTACTTTGGATGACTCAATTTACATTGAGGACAATGTAAAGTTTAAGTGTGGGGGAGTGGTTAAGCATTTGCATTATAAATTTTTCAAAGTTTTCAACTTTTGTGTAAAATAGTGAATGAAAAATCCAACTTGTGGTTAGTTTAGAGTCACATAGTATACATGTCGCTAAGATTACATCGAGATTCTCATAAGAGTGACTGAACTTAAAGATGACATAGAACATGATCGGGTTTGTTACTTGTATGAGAGTTAAAGTTGGATTTAACCATGCCAGTGGAAAATAAGGTGCAGACTGAATTCAGTAGTAGAGTAGTGGTCCCCTATAGTGGAGACTACCCATGTTACATCATGAGAGGCACCTACCTTCATTTATTTGTACCTGTCTAAATTTGTGCTTTTAGAGTGTATGTCACCGTACGTAAACTCCGGGTAGAATGGTGAGCTATCCAACCTCCCACCAATAGAAGCACTATTTTGATCTCGTGAGTGCTATTTATTCAATCATGATGGTGACATCGAATTGCTAACTTACATACCACTTGTAATCTTGTTCGCAGTTAGCACCATCCACTTTATCTCTCTCTACACCAACAGGTCTATAGAAACACCATCATCATCAACAAGAGGAGCATCACAAATTCGAAGGAAAGTTGAAGACGTTTAAGGTTTACAAGCAACAGTACAAAAATGAGAAGATTTCAGATTCAAGTTAAGCAACAACACAAGGAGCGTAAATTTTACAAGTTGAAGACTATTGTACAAGAGCGAAGATTATCAAGATTAGAGCTCAAGAAGTTTATGATATCAAGGCATACAAGTTTTGAAGAATCAAGTGGTAAAGTGCTTACACCATGGCCTTCTTACTTCTGATTTTATCTTTATTTTTATTTGTATTATATTCTCTTGTCTCAAAAAAAATAAATCATTGCATCATTTTTTTGGTTTGTTTAGTTCATTTTTGGTTTTGTATTCATTCAATAAAGCCAATGGAAGAAGAAATATCTATAGTTAAGTTTCAAGCAACAAGGAATTAGAGGAAAGAATCACATTGTCAAGATTCTACGAGGTTTAAGAGTTATCATTGAAAGTTGAAGATCGAAGACGAAGATGAAGACAAGGATTTGAAGCTGAAAACGTTTCTATGGATGATGTGAGAGTGGTGCTAACTGCATGTCGAACGGATAACGAGGTAAGTAAGCATATTCCCACCTTTGTTAAGTGGTTGATTTCCTTTCTTAGAGATCGTCATAAAAAGGGTTTTCAAAATGAATAAAAGATGTGGGTTTTCAAAATAATTCGGAAGGTTTGCCTTCCTACTATTCAACGTGTCGCAGGATTTTCTCTTCATTCCTACCTGGACACATGTGTGACCCATAAAAAGTTGTTTATTATTGAGTGTAATTTCATAAAACCCTTTCTTTTGAGGCAGAGTCGAGACTTTTGATCACTCCGAACCCGAATTTATTTCGATAAGGGATGGTTATTTCTCTTTCAACTGTTAAGAATGAGATTGTGTTCATATTTATGTCTAACTTCTTATGACTAGTGTGCAAAATTTCTATGTCTTCTTAGCATGTTGGATGCTATCATTTCGGAGAACTAGTAAGTTGGAAAAGTAGTTTTTATGAGTACATCTCTAGTAAACCCTCGCGACAGTTGTTTGTATATTTTAGAATAAGTTTTCTTTCATTTGCTCGAGGACTAGCAAAGTCTAAGTGTGGGAGAATTTGATAGGTGTTGTAAAACACCTAATTTTATATCTAGTATTTATGCTTTCTTTGCTATTATCCTTGGGAATTGCATCTCTTATGTTTAGTTTTGAGTTATTAGGTGCAATGGAGTCCTTGGGATCAAAAGAAGGAGAAAACGTCTATTTGGAGCGTAAAAGGAAAAGATGCCAATTCACATGGGAGCTATAATTGGAGCGGGCTGACGTGCGCAAGTAGGAAGTAAAGATGAACTGTTAGTTGCTTAAAACTGACGGTTGAGTTGAGCAAGGAATTAGGCAGTCGGTTACCGAAACCGACAAGCCATATATGAGCTAGTACCCCTTATCCTATCAGCTGGGGTGGATAAATCCTAATTCTACCCTTGGGTTATAATCCTAAATTGAGTTTCTCTCATTATTAACATTTTCCTAAAATTCTGAGAAACATAAATTGAGAAACGGCTGCGCAATCTTTTATCTGAAATTCAGAGAAAGTGGAGTAGGTTGGTGGTAAGATCGTGAAGCTGAGACATCGATAGATTGATGGGGTTTTTGAGAATTTCTGAATCTGTTATCAGATTGACAGGGAAGAACAATGGTTGTTGTTGGTAATTTGAAGTCAAGCAAAAATCAGAAGATTAAGGTTACTGATGTTGTTGTTCTTCATGGGTGCAAGGAGATTGAGAGGGTTTGGCTACGATTGGAAGTCAAGAAGGAAACACAAGTGAGGGTTGGAGTTAGTTTCGAATTTGTAGTGGTGATTCAATTGAATTTATGGGTTCTCAGGTTAGGGTTTGGTGAGATTGAAGTCACAGAGAAGATGGTCTAATGATTGAAGCATGAATTCAAACTAGGGTTTGGTGAAGATGAGAAGAAGAGTTCATATCTGATTTTGAATCTCCGAGATTTGGATTTGGTCGAGAATGGTGTTTCTGAGAAAATGAGTACTGAAAATGCTCAAATATGGTGGATGGAATCTGGTAATTTCCATGAAGGCATGGGATTGAAGCACGTTGTATAAGGTGAGGCATAGATACAATAATTGTGACAGTGCATGTTGCAGAGTATGAATGGAAGATATGCTTGAGTTTGATATGAACAAGGCATGAGTTCTGAGGAGTTACATGTGCAGTGAAGATGGTGATGTTGTTGCTTGTGGAATTTGGAGCTGAAAATGATTGGATGATTAACTAGATGAATGTTAGGACATATTGTGCAGGGGAGAATGATAGAGAAGCTACAAAAAGAGAATTGGTGTACTGCAGTGAGTTTGTTGCAGGTGATGGTGATGTGTGTTGTTGGTTTAAGCTGGAAGTTAGATGGATGCAATAAGGGATGAAGGTCTTGTTGCTTTTTAGTTGAGCTCAATTGGTTCATTGCTGAGTTGAGTTTATAAGAAGGATGCTATGGTGGAGGATAATGAGGACTCAGAGATGTTATTGCTGCTGCCAATTGAAGTCGGGTAGAGAAGATGCAGTAAATCTAGGGGATTGGCAGTGACAGTCAAGCAAGACTGAATGAGTTACAGGCTCATGGTTAGTAGAATAGCTGAAGCTGAGTTATACATAAAATGGGTTATAAAGAAAGTAGTGGAGCTATTAACTGGTTGTGCTAGTTGCTAAGGAAACAAGGATGTGATTCTGCCAAGAAGGAACTGTTGTTGGTGGAATTCATGGATGAGAAGCAGTTTGGGTCAAGTGCGTTGTAACTGTTGTTGCTGTACAGTGCTGGTGGTAGCTGGTGCTAGAAGTTAGTAGTGATGCTGATATTAAGGAGGATTAGATGGTCATGATACAAGGATTGCAGATGTCTGCCTAGGTACAAGTTATGATTTGAATGTACTGATGGAGATGCAGAGGATGGAGTTGGTGGTATAAGCTATGCAGTCTTGAATGGAGATGTTAAGAGAGACGGATCGGAGTTTCTCTGGTGGTTAAGGCTAGAAGTTAAGATTACAAGGGTTGAATGCAACTGAATGTTGCAGGCAAGGTTGAAAGGGCGAGCTGCGGTTGTGAAGATTGAGCTACAAATGGTGCAAGACAGGCCATCATGGTGGGTGCATCTGCTGATGCACAATTTTGATGCAGTGAGAACTCAAGCTAGTGTAATGGCCTTGGTCAATACCAACTCAGCCCATTCAAATTTGAGTTAGACTCTTGACTCAGTGACATTGACTGAGTTGACTTTACTTCGACGCAGGTGACCGGGTGGACTTTTCCGGTCACCTGAGATTTGTTCCGGCGCCGGGTTCCGGCCAACTTCCGGCAGAAGACGCAGTTTTCCGGAATAAAGTAGAGTTCACAAATAATATTTGAATCAATGAATTAGTTTTGTCTCAATATTTTATTATTTGTGATTCATTTTTAATATTGTTGTATGATTTGATTGTTTGCTTGGTTGAGTCCGGAATCAATCCGATTTACTTTCATATCTAAAGCAATATTAGGGTTTTCAATACGAAAAAGTTGTTTATCCCTGATTCTAAGTAGCATAATTGTGGGTAGTGCTTGTAGTGATATATCCTACTAGTCACATATGAATCATAATTTGGGTTAAATCGAATTAGTGCTTTTACACATTTTGATTGCCTTGATTAGTCTTATTCCATAGAACTTATTGCTTTTAGGGAGTTAAACTTAATTATGCTTTTACGCTTTAGGTTGCTTTCTAGGAAGAATTCACATATGCATCTTTTAATGTGGTTGTGATGAAATCATGGAATTAGCGGGATATTCTTGCAATCAAGGTATCCTAGGACTTTTAGTAAATGAGAGATTAAAATTTTAATTCTAGTCATTGATGAAAATATATGTTTGTGAATGAAACTATCGCGTGACCAATTGTTTATGGGTGAAAACTATTCCTGCTAATTTTGGTAATTTGGGATGTGGATGAGGGATGAATCTGAACCTTAAACAAATACACTGCGCGTTGAGTGCTTGTATATTCGAAAGATCAATCTGTGCAAGTCCGTCCTAAACCAAGAAATGGTCATTCCAGACTTGTTTCGGTCACAAAATTGACGGAGATGGGGTTGATCTTAGGGAGGGAGGCGAAGAAGGTGTTGAGAATGTGAAGGTGTTAGCTATGCATGACTTGTATCAAAAAGCTGAACTGGCTTGCAGGATGTAAGCTATCAGTTCCGGTGTTTGAATACGATTGTATCAACACTTGCCTCTGTTGTCTGGACTTGTGTTGTTTTTTAAAAATAGGGCAGAGAACTTATTTATACAAGTCTTTTAGCCTAACCTCCGTATCTCGTGGGAAGTGTAGAAAGTGGAGTGATGGAGTAGTGGAGTAGTGTGTTGGTGTCACACGACCAGGCTTGCCCACTTCTCCCATCATCAGTAACCGTCCATGACTTCCTGACACGTTCTTGTGATGGCGCGTTGTGCGATGTAACCCGCCATACCAATACCCCAGTATGTATCCCCCAGTTTGTGACATGATTGATGTCTCGAGTGTGTAGATAGTGGGATCCACATAAAGTAGCATGTAATGCTACGTTATTTAAGAAATTGATACTTGTGAAGTATCGTGTGTATACTATGCAGGTACTGCATTGAGTATATTTAGCATGTATGAAGTATCGCTATTTGAGCTTAATAACTTCATGTACAGCCTACTTCATGTGATGGTTTGGAAGTTGCGCATGCAAACCCTCCCTTGACCAACCACATGGTGTGGTAGAGTTTCGGATGGTGATCACCACGACTCCGCACTGACCAATTAACTCCTAACCAGGGTTATATAACTGAGCTGGTGAAGTTGGACGGATGAGATGATCTTTGAGACACTCATCTGCGACACTTGGTGAAATTAGGATTTCGAAGGAGGTGCGCAAGCACCGCTCTTTACCCTGATCGAATCCAAGCTTAGGAAACTATTTTGGGTTGGCCGATCATACATGTGTGTAGATGGCGTGACGATGTAGGCGCCTATACCTGACCGTCCCACAGAAACGTGATCTGGGCCACTCAATTCGTCCGGCGAGGTTGAGTGGTCGAGATCGAATTGCGACAGAAAATTAGTGCCGCAAAAGCCGCATCCCGTACCAACTTCGGGCGGGAGTTCCAAGACGACCAGGCTTGGTCGGTCTTGGCCGATTGCTCCAGCGTGCAGGTGGTAGGATGGAGTTTACGCCTATGCCTTACCGTCCCATGAAAACATGATCTATGCCGCTCAATTCGTCCGGCGAAATCGAGCGGTTGAGATTAGTTTGTAGTTTGGAAGGAGAGACCATGCATGTTGGAGGTGCGTAAACCGAGGCATATTTCCAAGTTCGGACTTGGCCGATCAGGTAAAGGGATAGAAGGGTCCACGGTGGTCATGTTGGTATGACCGGACCTGCTTTGATCTGATCTTGGACCCTCCATTCGTGCCGGAGAAAATGGACGCTCGTGATTCAAAACCCTAATTTTGGGCTTCAAGGTCGTGCGTCATGCTTCATTCAGGAGCACGATTTGGAATGACCAACCATGGTTGGTCCTAACCGATTGGTCAGGTATGTAGGTGGGCCCACGGTAATTGTGTTGACATACTCTGTGCCCTTTGAATCTATATATGCACCCTCCATCTATGCCTGCGAAGATGGATGGTTGAGACTGTTTTGCGACACATGTAATGTGCCGCAAACCCTAATTTAGGGTTTTCCATCCATACTACTATGGTTTGGACGTTTTGGCAAGCTAGGCCAAGAGGAGGCCGACCATGCAGGATCCGCGTTGGTTTGGCAGATATTCCATACCTGCTTGGGGGTTATGGAATCGATCTGGACCATCTAATCATGATGGTGGAGTTGGATGGTCGTGATCATATCCAGACTGATACGGTCAGTCTGGATGCTCAATCGGGCTAGTATAACACACCGAGAGTTGACATGACGGGTATTTCGTACATGCTTTCATTATAATGCTTGGAGATTCGTGTTGCTCTGCTGAGACCAACACTCAGTCGTCATGCCGCACTGATAATGAGTACAGGAAATACAAGGCTGGTTGCGCATTAATTAATAATGCTGGAAATTCACAGGGTATATGGGATTGTTGCTACATGCTCCAACCTGGATGAATTTCGTATTTTATTCACAGAATGGGATTGTTGCCACATGCTCCATCCTTGGTGAATTAATAAAGTGAATAATTATCCATCACTCATTAATGGCTTTATCTTTTACAAGATGTTAGCGCACAAATTTTTGGCTTTTACAATTTTAGCCTTAAACGAAAAACCACCATCAACATTAAGTCCCCTGCCTAGCACATAATGGTTACACTATGGTGGGGTAGGTATGAGATGGTGACGAATTTGTACATTGAAATGACCGAGCTAAAGTGAATGCATATTTACCGGATAGGTCGACATCGTCAGGCGCTTCCCAGGGAGTCCTGATTAGGGTTTGGAGGAGAAGTACGAACTGGTCGACGTTGAGACCTCATTCGTCGGACGAGTTCCGTTGTAGCTGATCCGGTCTTCCTTAGGGTTCCCTTTAGTACGCGTGCGGGGTTTAAAACTGCCGATAGATTTTTCTGCAGAAAACTCCATCTCTCCAAGATGTCGAGCAATAATAGATCGTCTTCTTCGTATCACCTAGGATCTTCTGTCAAGAGCGCGCGACCTTCGTCTGAGCTTCGTGATGAATCCCCGACTCGTATTCTCCAAGTCAAGAAGATCATACCGGTTCGTCTCCTTTTTCTGTTCTGATCAAATTGTTTGTTCCTCATAATGATCATGTGAATAATCATTTCCTTCTTGCAGAGATACCCCACCGGAACATGCGTGACAGTTATCGATGATGATGACTTAAACAGTCCTCTTCCTTCAAACTCAAACACGCCTACTCCTGCGGATCTCGAAGATTCCGATCTGGGTATCTCATCTTATGAATACCCCAATGCAGGTCTTCCATTCGACGTTCGCATGAAGTGTTTATCATCCAGCTACCGAGACGTTTGTGGATTCTTAGTGCGGAAGGAATTCGTGCTTTTGTACACAAAATTATGGAGAAAGTACGGCCATATCGCGACCAGGAATGTGGTCCGACATTGTTCCTCTGCTTTGGTCACCACGGTAAACTGCCTTCTTCCCATGATTGCTGAGATGGAGAATATTTCTATCCGCAATGTTGCCTAATCAAGCCTCGAAAAGTAGGAGGATATGGTATCTACCTGCGAATCCATGGAGTTTAACGTGGGTTGGTTGCGACAGCGTCTTGATATCATCAAGGTTGATCGATCCGGTATCCTCGTAAATGTTGTTCCTGCTGCGAAAGCTATCTTGGAAGAGGAGAAGGCTCTGGCTGCGGAATCAAAGAAGGTAGAACAGGCAGTACATGACTTGAAGAAAAGGACAGAGAGGTATCAAGCTAGACTGGAGATGATGCTCTCAAGGAACTATAATATGCTAGACGGCCTCCTCTAGGTCGCATGTAGCTGTGTTCCCTCATTGTCAATGATTTTTGTGTTAAAGTTTTCTTTTGAACATCTTTGCGGAATAAATTGCACTGGTTTTTGATTGGTGAAACAGGTTTTCATTAATGCATCTATGAATATAATTGAGGATTCAAACATGTAATGAAAATAAATGCCTGTATTGTAGCGTCACGAGACAGAATGGAAAATGGTCAAGTATGATATGCTTTGAGCCATTTTCCATTGATGACCACTTCCAACCTACCTCCATCCACCTTGACAATCTTGTAGTAGCCAGTATTGTAAGCCTTGGTCACTGTGTAGGGACCTTCCCATTTTGGTGAGAATTTCGGTGCGGACATGTCTTGTTGGATGTGCTTTGCTGTTTTCAAGACCAAATCTCCCACTTTGAAAACACGTGACGTCACAGTTTTATTATATGACCTGGAAATTCTGTTCCTGTACACCTGAGTGCGTTCTTCTGCTTTGTTCCTTCTGAAATCCAGAGTGTCTAACTCTGCTATTCTAGAGTTAGAAGCTTTGTCCTCGTCCAAGTGGATCCCGGTCGCTGCTGCAATCCTTACTGATGGGATTTTTATCTCTGCCGGGAGAATTGTGTCCGCTCTGTAAATAAGTGAATATGGGGAAACTCCAATGGAGCTTATAGGTGACGTCTGGTATGCCCACATTGCCATTGGTAACTGGTCGTGCCATTCCCTAGGATTGTCATGTACTATTCATGATGATCTGGATCAGTGTCTTGTTGGTACTTTCGGATTGCCCGTTCCCTTGAGGATAGTAGATGGTGGAGAAAACCTGTTTGATACCATATCCTTCAAGCAACTCTTGTACCTGTTTGTTGGAGAAGGGAGTGCTATTATCAGTGATAATATGCTTAGGCACACTAAAACGACAAATGATGTGTTCTTTAATGAAAGCCGCAATTGTTGCTCCCGTAGTTCCCCACAATGGAATCGCTTCTACCCATTTGGTGAAGTATTCTGTCGCGGTTATGATCTACTCGTACTGCTTCGATGAGGGTGGGTTGATTTTCCCAATAATGTCCAGTCCCCAGCTGTAGAATGGCCACGGACTGCTTATTGAGTGCAGGGGGGTGGAGGGCGCGTGAACAAGGTTCCCATGAATCTGGAATTTGTGACATCTTTGAACAAAAGAGGCCGTGTCATCTTCCATGGTATGCCAATAGTATTTTTCGTGTATCTGGAGAAACATCGTCCTCTTCCCTTGGTGTTCCCCTTCATGTGTTTCTTTCAGAATGACTGAAATTTCCTCCCCAGCCAGGCATCTTAATAGATTACCTATGAAAATCTTACGGTACAAGATCCCTTCGTGGAATACGAACCGCTTCGCCTTTTTCCTTATTTTGATAGCGTCCTTTTGATTGACAGAAGTTGTTCCATCATGGAGATAGTTGATGTATGGATCTCTCCAGTCCCCAGTGTGGTTCACACTTAAAACTTCCAACTGGTGTGGCGGCGCTTGACAATTTGAGTAGGACTTCTGAAGTAGTCTGTATTGAGTCTCCATCTCCGGCCAGTAATAGCCCAGATGTTGGAGTCGTCGGTAAAGCGTTACCACCAGTGATTGTTTGCAAACTTCATTGTGAACACGATCCAGTTGTAGTTGTGCTTCCTCATCTCCAAGGCATCTTAACAGAGAACCGTCTGGATTTCGATAATACAACATACCATGTAGTATGAAGAAGTTCTGTAAGGTTTTGAGACTGAACTTTCCCTGGGAGACCGAGTTGTTGATCTCTTGAGTGATCGGAGTTCACTAATCATCAGTCTTGGTATCTCTGTATTGTGATAGCCATGTCGATTCTATGGTTCTCCTATTTACTGTCAGGGTTTCTTCCGAACCTTCGAACTTCAATTTGGAAGCCAGTGTTGCCAGACAATCGGCGTGTTTGTTGTTGTTGTGACCGACATGGATTATGGTTGCGTCGGCAAAATAATTCAGTAATCTTTGCGCTTCTGATCGGTATGGGGCTAGTGTTACTTCCTTCAATGCGTATACTCCATTCATCTGATTTACCATTAACTTGGAGTCACCTCTTATCTCCAGATGCGTGACTACTGCTTGCTTAGCTATTGACAATCCTATGAGGAAAGCTTCATACTCTGCTGAGTTGTTGGTGCATTCAAAGTCCAGCTTGAAGGAATGTGAGAATACTTCCCTAGTTGGAGAGACTAATACCACGCCCGCTCCTCCAGTATTACTGCTAGGGGTAGCAGAGCCATCAAAATACAAGATTCACACTTCTTCTTCCAGAACGGAGACGTCTGGAAATTCTCTAGGAAGATCTTCGTGCAGTCCTTTAGTGCCTTCTCCAGGAAATGCTGCCAGTAAGTATGCAACTGCTTGACCCTTGATAGCTCTAGGAGACACACATGTTATGTCCAGCTCTGACATTTGGAGAAGACATTTGCCTGTCCTTCCGGTCAGGACCGGCTTTGAAAGTAAAAACTTTACAAGATCAGATTTAGACACGAGTATCACCCTATTAGAAAGTAGGTAATGTCTAAACTTCTGAATGGAATGGATAAATGCCAAACATGCTTGATCCGCCCTGTGTTATATGAGTTCGGCGTCTCTTAATATCCGGCTGAAGTAGTATATATGATGTTCGACTTCCTCATCATCGTTCTGAGTGAGTAGAGCCCCTACGGCGGTGTCACTGAAGGCGGTGTAGAGACGTAATGGCTTTCCTTGGAAAAGAGACTTCATGATGGCTAGAAATGACAGTATTCGTTGAATCTTTCGGAAAGCTTCCTGCTGGATTGCGGTCCAAACGATGCTAGCTCCTTTCTTCAGTATGGAGTGAATGAGGCGACAAGTTGGGTTAGACCAGGTATAAAACGCCGAATGTAGTTTATCATGCCCATGAAACTTTGGAGTTCCTTCATAGTTCAGGGAGGCGGCATTGTGAGGATGGCCTGAGTCTTGGATGGGTCTACCTTGATTCCTTCCGTAGTTACTTGAAACCCCAGAAATTTTCCTGAAGAGACACCGAAAGAGCACTTCAAAGGATTCATCTTCAACTTGTACTCTCGACACCTTTAAAATATCTGACGTAGGACATTAGCGTGATCTGCTCGAGCCCTGGACTTAACCATAATATCAACTACGTAGTCCTCTACTTGTTTATGCATCATGTCATGGAATATTGTCGTCATAACGCGTTGATACGTTGCGCCGGCGTTCTGTAAACCGAATGGCATAATTGTATAGTAAAAATTGCCAAGAGGGGTTCGAAAGGCTGTCTTACTTACGTTGTGCTCGTACATCCTTATCTGATTGTAGCCGTTGTAGCTATCCATGAAGGAGAACATGCCGTGTCCGCTGGTGGCGTCTACTAACATGTCGATGTTAGGTAGGGGAAAGTCATCTTTGGGGCAGCACTTGTTCAAGTCCCTGAAATCTACACAGTACTGAATCTGTTCGTTTTTATTCTTTACCGGGACCACATTAGCTAACCAGGTCGAATGATGGATAGGTCTGATGAAACCAGCATCTAGCAGCTTCTGAATTTCGTTCTTGATTTGCTCTTCTACTTCGTTCCTGAACTGCCTCGGAGATTGCATGACTATCTTGGATCCACGTATGATATGAAGGTGATGGGTGACCAATTTATCGTCTAGACCTGGAATTTACTCATATGTCCAGGAAAATGCATCTTGGTATTCCTCGAGTAATTGGACAAGACTCGCCCGTTCGTCCACGGACAGAGTCGAACTGATAGAGATCGGCCTGGGAGATTCTTCATTCCCGATGTTAACAATCTCGAGTTTATCAGTTGTGGAGTTGGTGCCATATTGTAGCTGTCGCGGAGCGTCTAATACCTCCTCTTGTGTTTCTTCGTTCTTGCAACATTCAATTGGGTGTACCCAGTCTCTCCTGCTAATTGCTAACAGCGGCGCCGATATATTGTCTTCCCTTTCTGATCATGGCTTGCCTCGAAAGTGCGTTCCCTTTTGGCGTGAGCATGGGTTGAAACTTCATCAGGTAAAGGTGGACGCCTCGTCATAAAAGGTGCGTCATGGTGCTTAATCCCCAGTGATGCAAGTCAGTCTTATTCCTGGATTGAGGCCTACGTTGGTAGTGGGGTGCACAGGACTTCATCCGATCTACCCCGCGGAGTTTCTTTTGGCTCGAACAGTTCCACTCCACATATCGGCGCGTACGAAGACAATGATGCAGGAATACGTATGACTTCTCATTTAGAATGGTCTTCAGGAATTGATGATACGTTGAAGGGATGATCTTATTGTCATGAATCCACGGTCTCCCTAGTATCATATGGTAGTCTGGATCCTTTTCTATGACTTCGAATTTTACTTTCGACTGAACGGGTCTTACTAATAAATTCAGATTAACATACCCGTATGTGCTAGTCTGGTTTCCTTCGAAGTCCATCATTGTGGTGGGCCTCCGTAAAATTTTGCATGGATTAACCTTGGTCATACTGAGAGTTTTCAGAGTAATCATGTTCGAAGAAGCTCCTGTGTCGATGAGGGCCCTCCTGAATTCTGAACCCTTGATTGTGCGGTAACATGTAGGGTCCGGTTGTGACCCTCTTCTGCCATCATGTTGTCTTCTGTAAATGTAACATTATTTACAGATGTTTCCGATGCAGTCAGGATTTCCGGGCATGAAGGAGTTAGGTGTACGTCCAGAGCTATTTTATTAATCGCAGCAAATGTCTCTGCCAGTTGGTTCTTCGAGAGGTGCAAGAGTTCACACAAGCTTTCCACTAGAGATGTCGCTTCCTGATCCACTAGTCTCTGGTTCGTAGTAAAGCTGTTGATCTGAGGGGAACTAGTCCCCGGTGTGGAGGTCTCCGGAACATCCACCTCTGATATCATCCTGATGAGGAGATTAAGGATTCCGTTTACCGCTTCTTTGATTATCTCCATGTTCCTCGTGTGAATATCCTATACCCGTGCTAGTTCGCTTAACGTTAGTATTCTTTCGGTTACGCCATCAGCTACACCGTTGGGAAGAGGGGTATCTCCGTTGGAGGAACCGTCGGGATTCGAGACTGTTGAGGCGGTCCTAAGACCAACCATCTCCAAATAGATTGAATGGTATTGAAGAAATTGACTTTACAACCGAGAGATCAACCTCCCACTATGGTCGCCAATTGTTTATGGGTGAAAACTATTCCTGCTAATTTTGGTAATTTGGGGTGTGGATGAGGAATGAATCTAAACCTTAAACAAATGCACTGCGCGGTGAGTGCTTGTAGATTCGAGATATCAATCTGTGCAAGTCCGGCCTAAACCAAGAAATGGCCATTCCAGACTTGTTTCGGTCACAAAAGTGAAGGAGATGGGGTTGATCTTAGGGAGGGAAGCGAAGAAGGTGTTGAGAATGTGAAGGTGTTGGATATGCAGGACTTGTATCAGAAAGATGAACTGGCATGCAAGATGTAAGCTATCATTTCTGGTGTTTGAATACGATTATATCAACACTTGCCTCTGTTGTCTATACCTGTGTTGTTTTTTGAAAATAGGGCGGAGAACCTATTTATACAAGTCTTTTAGCCTAACCTTCGTATCTCGTGGGAAGTGGAGAAAGTGGAGTGATGGAGTGAAGTAGTGTGTTGGTGTCACACGACCAGGCTTTCCCACTTCTCCCATCATCAAAAAAAGTCCATGACTTCCTGACACGTTCTTGTGATGGCCCGTTGTGCACTGCACGCTGTAACCCGCCATACCAATACCCCAGTATGTATCCCCCAGTTTGTGACATTATTGATGTCTCGAGTGTGTGGATCGTGGGATCCAAATAAAGTAGCATGTAATGTTACGTTATTTAATAAATTGATACTTGTGAAGTATCGTGTGTATACTATGCAGGTACTGCATCGAGTATATTCAGCATGTATGAAGTATCGCTATTTGAGCGTAATAATTTCATGTCCAGCCTACTTTATGTGATGGTTTGGAAGTTGCGCATGCAAACCCTCCCTTGACCGACCACATGGTGTGGTAGAGTGACGGATGGTGATCACCATGACTCCGCACTGACCAATTATCTCCTAACCAGGGTTATATAAGTGAGCTGGTGAAGTTGGACGGATGAGATGATCTTTGAGACACTCATCTGCGACACTTGGTGAAATTAGGGTTTCGAAGGAGGTGCGCAAGCACCTCTCTTCACCCTGATCGAATCCAAGCTTAGGAAACTATTTTGGGTTGTCCGATCATACATGTATGTAGATGGTGTGACGTTGTAGGCGCCTATACCCGACCGTCCCACAGAAACATGATCTGGGCCACTCAATTCGTCCGGCGAAGTTGAGTGGTCGAGATCGAATTGCGACAGAAAATTATTGCCGCAAAAGCCGCATCCCGTACCAACTTCGGGCGGGCTTTCCAAGACGACCAGGCCTGGTCGGTCTTGGCCGATTTCTCCAGCGTGCAGGTGGTAGGATGAAGTTCATGCCTATGCCTTACCGTCCCATGAAAACATGATCTAAGCCGCTCAATTCGTCCGGCGAAATCGAGCGGTTGAGATTAGTTTGCAGTTTGGAAGGAGCGACCATAAATGTTGGAGGCGTGCAAACCGAGGCATATTGCCAAGTTCGGACTTGGCCGATCATGTGAAGGGACAGATGGGTCCACGGTGGTCATGTTGGTATGACAAAACCTGCTTTGATCTGATCTTGGACCCTCCATTCGTGCCGGAGAAAATGGACGCTCGTGATTCAAAACCCTAATTTTTGGCTTCAAGGCCGTGCGTTATGCTTCATTCAGGCGCACAATTTGGAATGACAAACCATGGTTGGTCCTGAACAATTGGTCAGGTATGTAGGTGGGCCCACGGTAATTGTGTTGACATACTCTGTGCCCTTTGAATCTATATCTGCACCCTCCATCTATGCCTGTGAAGATGGATGGTTGAGACTGTTTTGCGACACATGTAATGTGCCGCAAACCCTAATTTAGGGTTTTCCATCCATACTGCTATGGTTTGGACGTTTTGGCAAGCTAGGCCAAGGGGAGGCCGACCATGCGGGATCCGCGTTGGTTCGGCAGATATTTCATACCTGCTTGGGGGTTATGGAATCGATCTGGACCATCCAATCATTCTGGTGGAGTTGGATGGTCATGATCATATCGGTGATCTGATCGGTCTGGATGCTCAATCGGGCCAGTATAACACACCGAGAGTTCAGCCTGTACGGGTATTTCGTACATGCTTTCATTATAATGCTTGGAGATTTGTGTTGCTCTGCTGATAGCAAAACTCAGTCGTCATGCCACACTGATAATGAGTACAAGAAATACAAGGCTGGTTGCGCATTAATTAATAATGCTGGAAATTCACAGGGTATATGGGATTGTTGCTACATGCTCCAACCTGGATGAATTTCATATTTTATTCACAGAATAGGATTGTTGCCACGTGCTCCATTATAAGTGAATTAATAAAGTGAAGGAGTATCCATCACTCATTAATGGCCTTATCTTTTACAAGATGTTAGCGCACAATTTTTTGGCTTTTACAATCTTAGCCTTAAACGAAAAACCACCATCAACACCAATATATTCTCCTTATTGATTATTTGTATTATTACTTTGCTTTTAATTTTAGTTTTTATTGCTTTGATAAATCAAAACCCCCCATTGATTACTAAGAATCTGAAAATTTGCATAACAACAAAAGCCTCTCTGTGGATACGAACTCTTTCTTATCGCATACTACATTTATTTTAGTTAAGTAAGAAAGTGAAATTATATTTGACCGGATGACAACCGATCATCGCGCTAGAGCTTCTCAATCCCAAATAAGACTTTAAATTGAGCGGTCGTAACGGCTTCACCAGTAACAAAGACAAAAGAGTTAGTTTGATAGAAATGCAAACTCAAAGTATTTATAGACAAGGAAGTTTGGACACCAAGGAATTTCCAAAACCGAAAATATACTCAAGATATTTTTCCATATTAACCCAAATTCGGTTTTCATAATTCATGTGAATGCACTGTCCAAAAATACGATTGAAATCTCCTTGGAAAATCTTTAACTAGTAAATGCACATTACTAATTCTTATTTTCCATATATAATTAAAAACCCTTAATTAAAAGATTCTTAACTTATTTAAATTTGATCTTGGGATTTACTTCCTTCTTAGCCGTTAAGGAATATCTTTGAACAATATAGAATAAGCATTAATACACCGTGTTCAAAGTGTGTCGACATCTTACTCTTGCAAGTATTTTCCATGCTTGCTCACTTGAAACCGATTTACCACACTTCCAAACAAGTTTAGAATTGGTTCATCTGACTTTCAAGAACTATGTAATTGATAAAGTACCACTCAATCACAACTCATGGGTTTACGGTTCTACCAAAACAAGTTTCGGTTCTACCTCCATATGAGTATTGTGCATAGTTACACTAGCTTACCAAAGATACGGCCGACTAGGTACTAGGATCGGTTCCCCACATATATTTGGTATCTAACTTGTATGCACTGCATATGTCCATAGGATCGGTTCCCCCTTCCCAAAAACGTGTTGCACATGTTCATAGGATCGGTTCCCCTTTTTTCCATAAACCTTGTTGCACCTCATACAAGGATCGGTTCCCTTTGTGATGCACCGCACCTCTTACTAGGATCGGTTCCCCTTCTCCCAGTAATAAGTTCAGACACTCATAACCCGATCATACCCCAGGTGATTAGTTAAGATTGGTTTCACTAATAAAAGTCATACCAATACATAAGTTAGGCCTCATGTGAATAGTTTTACCAAGAACACAAACAAGTCATGAGCGGTTATACTAATCACACATATTGGTCGTTCATAAGATATGCAATGAAGAACATACCCAATAACGCCTGGCGATTTCCTTTTCGGTTCACAACACATATCATGAACTTACTTCCTTAAAACACGTATAAAAACATTGTTTCCTAGGATGAAATCCTCACCTCATATCCATACATAATCACAATAGCATTCATACGATTATGTCGATGTATTATATACAAAGTTTAATGGCTAAGCAACAAACTTCATATTGTATTCCTTAATACTATGTCTATCTAGAGTGTTCATGCTTCGCAGTTTTATGTTTTCAATATGCACGACTTGAAAGATATGTTATGGAATGAAACAGTTCAAGTCAAATCACTAACCTCAAGTGGAAGGATGATGTTGTAGTTGTAGCTCCGTACTTCTTCACTTCTTCAAGTCTTCGCAATACTTGTAATGTCTCATCCTAATACTTTCAAGCTAACCTATACGAAGTTGACTCTAGTACATTTAAATCAAGCGAGTCTTAAATGAGTTTTGGTTCACTAAAATATGACAACCAAACATGACATACCAACGCTTGGTGGGTTCAACCGAGCAATGCTCTAACACCCAAAATAAAACAATGGTCCCCCCAAAAAAAGGCTGGTCCCCAGAAAATGGTTCCTTGTTATTATTTAAATTTGCCTAGGGGTGAGCAAAAAGTCCGAAACCGCGGATTTTACCCGTATCCGTCCGCAAAATTGCGGGTAAAATGCAATCCGCAAGATCTATGGGACGGACATGGTTGTATTTTCCAAATCCACACTTTTAGCGGTTTGGTTGCGGTTGGACTTTGAAACCTGCGGATTCACCAGCACGTGTTCTTAGCAATGTTTTTTTTTTTTGGTCTTTGGTTCTGATGAGAATGACCTTTCAAGAATTGCAAATTTTTATATCATGGTGAACTTGCAGGAGCATCCGTAGTAATTTCATAACCTGCTTGATTCTAGCCTTCAGTTCTACATACACTATACATTTCGATAACAATTACTCCCTCCGTTCCTAAATAATAGGCTGGTTTTTATAAATAGATGTTTCAAAAAATAGGCTGGTTTCCTAATTGGGAAAGTCAAATGTTACTTTAGTTTTCTGGGACCACTTTTAACTTCTTTTGATGACAAGTGTCATGTGGACCATTTCACTTTACTTATTTTGCTGACAAGTATCATGGGGACCATTTCACTTCACTTCTTTTATTGACAAGTGTCATGAGGACCATTTTCAATGATTAGTTCTCTTAATTTCCTTAATTTTCTCTAAAAACAAAACCAGCCTATTAATTAGGAACGGAGGGAGTAAAAGAGTACTTACATTTTCAAGAGAAAATGGTTTTATAAACGAGACCAATGGATAAATGAGGTTATTATTTATTTTGAATATCATCTTTGATTTATTAACATTCAGTTTTTGTAAATGCACAAAGGTTTTTCTTTAGCTCCGATATCATATGGTCCTAAGAATAATTTATTAGGATGAGTTTGGTCTAGTTGACTCAGTCAACTGTCTGTTTGTCCTTTTTTAAAATATAAATTATTGTTTGGTCCTAGGGTGACGTCATGGATGATGTAATTGTCATCATGTAGTGGCATAAATACCCTTTTGGGGCCACATATATAGAAAAATCACTAGAAAATATCCCATTCTCATATTTACATTCTCCCTCCTCTCAATTTTCAGATCTAGTTTTTCTTCTCCATTTTTTTTTTGCAGACGATGAACATGATGAAGATTTGTGTGTTTTGTTCTTCTTTGCTGCCGCTGGTGTTGTTGAATATGATGGAGACGATGAAGACGGAGAACATAATGAAGAACAATGAAGATTTATGCATTTTTCTTCTTTTTTTCTTGCTACTAGTGTTGTTGAAGATGGTGGAGACGATGAAGACGACGAAGATGCTGCTGTTGAAGATGAACTCGTGTTTTGCTATTGATGAAGATGAACAAAAATTAGGGTTTCTCTGATGATGATTTATGCGTTTTTTGTTTTTTTTGTTGCTGCTAGTGTTGTTGAAGATGGTGGAGACGATGAAGACGACGAAGATTTGTGATGAAGATGATGCTAGCAACAGTTCATTCCAGAAATGAACTCTATTTTTTTAGGTTTTTTTATATGGAGTTCATTTCTGAATGAACTCAGTTTTTTTAGGTTTTTATATGGAGTTCATTTCCGGAATGAACTTTGTTTTTTTAGGTTTTTATATGGAGTTCGTTTCCGGAATGAATTCTGGTTTTTTTTAGGTTTTTATATGGAGTTCATTTCTGGAATGAACTCTGTTTTTTTAGGTTTTTATATGGAGTTCATTTTCTGGAATGAACTCTGGTTTATATATATGTGATTTCTGGAAAAATAAGTAGAAATTAATAGGAGTTCATTTTGAAGAATGAACTGCTGCAAAAAAATAAGTAGAAATTAACACGGAAGGATATTTTTGTCCAGTTAATATTTTTAAATAATTATGGACCAAATAGTAAAGACATTTTCCCAAAGGACCAAATTAACTTGGGACCACCTAAAAAGGACTAAACGATATTTTGTTTACGGTCACTCAAAAAAACAGTATATATGATTCAGGACTTCTTTAGTTTGTAACAAATCCGAAATTTGTCGGTATCCGGCCCATATCACCCACTAGTCCGCGGATGTAAAATATGCGAGTGATTGGCCGGACACGATTTGATTTTCCGAATTCGCAACTTTGACGGATTGGACGCGGGTGACCCCTAATCCGCATCTTTCAGTTGCACACCCCTGAATTCGCCACTACAATAAAACCTCCATATATTAATACACTTGGGGATTCACAAATTTATTAATATATGGAGGTATACCTAAAGAATGTAAAAAAATTCTAGTTCAATATATGTAAATACTATTAGATAATGTACATACATATTTATAGTTCTAATGCACAAGTACATGTATGTATCTAGGAACTTGTGGTAAAAACCCAAAAATTACCTTTCTTCCTCAAACAACTATGGATAAATATATTATTTCATCATACATTCCAATGTAACAAGCTTTATATCTCTCTAGTATAATGTCGATTATTAATATATAGAGGTAAATTCCTCCAGATGGGACTGAAAAAAACCATTAATATTAAAATGTGGAGGTTATTACTATTTATAACTGGCCCAAGTTGGGACCATGATTTTTTATTAATATACTAGGTATCACCGGGGTCTTACGGCCCTGGCTTAACCTCTCCTTTTAGTGTTAAGTGTACCTATTTTATTTCTTAAATTGTTGTTGCTTTACTTCGAAAGCACAGTATGTTAGCCTATTTTAGAAAAATAGATGTGATTTACATAACATGTAATTGTGAGCCTAATTTTTCCAAGCTAAGGTGAGACTGCATAAAGGGCATTTAGTAGAGTACAGGGAATACAACAACTTGACACTAATGCATCAATATTTCTAAGCTCTCAGTTTAGCTAAAAGCAATTGGTATATCATCCTGCGCAATTTGGAACTTAAACAATATTCCAATTTATAACCGTCATTGATTAAAAAAATGATAAAATTACTTAGATGCTCAAGGATCTTCACATGTTATTGTCAACTTGATGAAGATACTACTCTTTGTGTATTTATGATGCTTTCTAACCATGAAAACGCATATTATAAGACCACTAATAAAGCAGTGCATTTTATGAAATACATCTACATTAAAAGAATAAAAATCATTTAATGAAATTAATGTCGATAAAGAAAAATAATGAAACATTGTTTATTATTCAAAGATTGGTATACATGCTTCAAGAAAAAAAAATTGGTATAGTATTTAAAACTGAAAGAGTTAGGTAAGCTTTTTTAAAGGAAGAAAGCAGATTATTGCATAAACGGATGTAAACAACATAAGAGGTATTCATACCTCTACTAAGAACTGTGCAAAAGTTATATTTTCCGTATCAAGTGCATCCAATACTGCATATTTTGATGGAGCGCCTATACAGTGACATCACTCCAAAGCAATGATATCTTCACACATGCTCCAACGACATCTTCATGACATCCACTGGGTAAAACACGCAACGTCTTCCTAAAGTCTCCTCTCAGCAAAAAAAAAAAAAAGAAGGTAATTCCACCAGAAGATTTTTTCTTCATCCTAATATCACGTAACGCTCGATCAACTGTTTTAATACCAATATATGTTCCATGGGAACTTCGTCCCATATAATTAGTTTACAGATTGTGTTCATTAATAATATTATTATTTTCGTCTTATAGTTTTAATTTTTTTCTTCGCGTACAAATTCTATGTTTGGACATGTTAGGTTATCAAGTGAAACTAGTTTAATCGATGTTTTCAGATTATAAATACTTTTCATTGAAACTTTGAGTAACAAAATGCATATCTACCTACAAATTATAAAATTACAAAGTTAATTGTGTATCACAAATAAAATCTGCTATAATCATTTATTGGGTGTATTGTACCTCGCCAATATGATATCGATACCCGATATTAACTACTTTGGCTTAGTTGAAGAGTTCTTTCCAACTCTGGTGTCAATTGTGCTGAAAATTTCTCAGTATTAAGAAAGGACAAACCATTACCTATATTCCATTCGACGATTCCTACCTACCTAATCAGGGTATTATAATACCACCACCTTACACTGGTGTCTTCCTCGGCTCCAGAATATATTCAAGACCATATCTATGGGGTTCCATGTCACTCATGAGACTAGTACTTGACCAATCCCATCCAGCGTACGATCCCATCCTCGACTGGTGATCCATAGTCGACTTTGATACCATTTGTAATAACCCTGCCAACTAATGATATTATCCCCACTTAGCCATTGTAGTTATCTAGTAGTGCGAGATTTTTAACGATAGTACTGCCATCACCCACCAACAGCTTCCCGATAGGTCATCTATCATTTGAAAACTATCCGCCGAGCACGTCTAACTGAGGACATTTTCCCAGAAATCAGTCAAGTGTACCTGATAGACACATTTTTGTGTCTGAATTGTCCTCAATGTCTCTATTGTTAGTGCTTGATTTTTTACTTATTTTGGTGTTTTTATGTTTGTGTAGGTGTTTTTGTAGAAATACACTTGTGTGGAAAAATTTGCTCATAAAGTGCTATTTGGAACCCATGAGAAAAGTACTAAAGGCACCCTCACTTTGGATAAAGGGCACCTCAGTTGGGCACCTGCCATTCGCACCCCACTAGTGGTTAAGGGGACTCCACCTTCTTTGTTTAAATTCCAAAAAGGGCGGGGAAAAAATATGTTCACAGCATACTTCCCTGGATTCATTTTTGGATGAGATACTTGGAGATTTTGTATAGGAAAATGAATGTTATTATCCTGTTTGACTAAAACATGGGGCGTAATGACTTCAGAGACGCAAAAAAAAGGAAAGTGTATCACCGAGTTTCAAGAAAACAAAGTAAGAAAAACTCGGGATACTGTTGGGTTTATTCGTGGAGATTACTTGTAAAACTCCTCCTTGCACGAGTTCTAATCCATATGGGAGTTGTCTGCATCTATTTGGAGTGTGCTTGCAGCGGTTTGAAGTATGACAGAGAAATTTAAGGAAATTAAGGAAATTATTTCCCGTGAAATGCTGTGGAGAATAATGGGATTAATGGCGGATTGTTTGGAGTTATTTCGGAAGATATTTGGTCCTATGAAGTATATAAAGGGTCGAGGAGATGTGAAGAGGGGTTACAGAAAGTTTGGAGAGAAACAGGACGCTGCAGAGATAGTTTTCGATCATCATCAGAGAAGAGAAGAAGGTGAAGAAAAGTGGACAGTCAAAGGCAGTTGTTTATTGACTGTCACCTTTTCTTCCCTTTGCAACAGTTCTTGTGCGACACCAAAGAGCAATAGTTTATTTGTAACAGCCACAGAACTGTAACAGTAACGACATTATACTATTACAAATATCTCTTTTCTTATATATTCATCTTTATAAGCATATTGTGAGCAATGAAAAATCAATTTGAGCGTGTTTCCAACATGATGTGCTAGACACATCCTCTGGGGAAACGGAGGAAGATATTTCGCCAATGAAAAGTGGTATTCTCCATTTTATTTAATTTATGCAATTTTTATATGATTATTTGCCTTGATAAATAAATTGATAAAATGGTTTTTGTTAAGAAATTGATGGAGCATGCTTAGCCTAGGTTTTGATGTCCTGTACTTTCGATCTACAATTGTTATTTCTAAAAATCAACTTTTGCAATATGAGAATCAATTTGAACGCACGATTTGCATGATTAAAATTAGAGAATTTAAATCACTTTAATATTGATAAATAGTGGAATCCATAGCCCCAGTCTCCTCCATAATCTCGATATCATTCTATTTTAGTTTATTTTTTTTTAGCCTAGAAATTTATTTTAAAAAATCTATTTCTTCACAAGTCTTGAACGAACCTATTTACTACAACATTATTGAGAACACATCAATTTTTTTAAACAAATCAATTAATTTCTATTATGATTTCTTGTATAGATAAAACCATGAGAAAATAACAAGTATTAAAAGTGTTGCGTTAAAGGGTTTAATTTTCTTTTGTGTTTTGTTGCTTTGTGGAAGTGGAAAAAAGAATCAGAGAAATACAAAAAGAAACTGAGAAAAAGGATGACTATATTTTTTTATTTTTTTTAAGAAAAGTACAACTGATAAATATATAATATAACGTTAAAATATAAATGAAAGGGAGAAAATGAGTTGGTATTTGTCTTATGCGCGAAACAAATTATGTGTAATAACTAGATATTTACCTGTTGATGGTGGAATTCTATTCAGGGCTGAAATTGTAAAAGCCAAATTCTAAGCTGACATCCTGCAAGGGATAAAGCCTTCATACGGTGAATATTCTCACCATATTAATTCATTGGAGCATGTGCAACGATCCCTGAGAATTATAACCTACCCAGAGCGGAGCATGTAGCAACCATCCCGATTTTCTGTAGGTTTGCAGCATTACAATTAATGCCCTGCTTAAAGCCTTGTGTTCGACATGCAAACACCCATAGGCTACCTGACGGCGGGTTATATTAGACCCGTTGAACGCATACAAGACTACCCATGTTAGTCTCACCTGCTGAAAACAAACTCAAAAATAGATCTCATCCGTCCAACTTCGCAGGCATGGTTGGACGGCCTAGATCACGCGCGGTACCGAGTAGCACGCACGCACATGCTCACCGTCGTCCCAACATTCCCCTCGCACCATCGACCTCACTAAAAGAGGTCGGCAAATGCCGGATTCGGTCGGATATAGGTAACCGGTCGGAAACCCTAAATTAGGGTTTGCATCAAGTGGTCGCAGGCAGCCACTTTGAGACAAACGAACGGAAGCCAAAGGAAGGAGGGATTAGCTGTCCGACCAAACCAGCATGTCCACTGTGGGCCCAGATACATGGCCAACCAATCGGCCGCAAACAGTTGCAGCTAGCTGTCTCGATTTGTGCGCCCAAAGGTAGCATGCACGGCCCCCTTCCAATCTCGGTTGTCCATCATCGCAGGGCGAAACGAGCGACTTAAATTGCTCTGATTGACTTCCAACAAGCATGGGCATATAGAGTGGAGTTCCGCCTACCTGCTGGACCGATCGGCCACTCCATGCACGCCTCCCAAGGCTGAAAACCGTTAGGGTGAAAAGGGAGGCTTGCAAGCCTTCCAAACCCGAATCCAACGGTTATTCCTCCATCAATCTCATCCGTCCAAGTTCGCATGCTTGGATGAATATCCTAGGAAGGGAGTTAGGTGGAAAACAAGGTATCACCGTGATCACCATCCTCCACACTTCCCCCATGGCATAACCGTCCAAGGTGGGTCCCGTTCATGCGACCTCCGAACAATGCCTGAACATAGCTAGTTGAGTCACTTTAACTTGCAATCTTTTCATCAAGGTTGTGTAGGCTTCAAGCATGTTAAGCATATTTAATGCACCACATGCATATAATATGCGCCTACAAGCAACTTGATTATTTTACCTAGCACCGTTTGCTACCTTATGTGGGTCCCACGACTCACTCGAGAAGTTAATCACGTCACAACTTGGGGATACAAACTGGGGTATTGGTCTGGTGGTTTATAGCGTGCAGCGTGCAACACGCCATCACAAGATCGTGTCAGGGAAACATGGGCGGTTAGCGATGATAGGAGAAGTAGGCAAGCAACCGTGTGACTGTACGCGTGTCGTAACCACTACAAATTAATTAATACTTTTCTACCTAATTAAAGAGTAATATAGGGTAGTCAAGGTCGATCCCACGAGGAGCAAGAGATTATAGTTGTAAAATTGTCACAAAAGGGGGGGTATTGGTTGTAAAATTTATAAAGCAAAAGAAATAAACAAAGGAATTAAAAGTGTAAGTTGAAATCAATGAGAGAAAATAGATCAAGGAATCCTTCTTCGCTGCAAAACAATGATTGAAGTTATGTTCTTTTCCATTTGTTATTAGTCATAGATTATCACCAACCGTAGGATAGCAGGTTCGCTTAGCTAACCCCAAAGTTCCTTATTTCACCGAGTAACAAGTCCGCTTAGTTATCAGATTCTATTCAAAAGAACCACCTTGAGGTTCGCTTACAAGATGTAATTCCCCGAATGCATTAAGATTTGTGAACTTAGGTTTAGTACTAGTAGTTATACTCGGTTCGCTTGGTCCACTTTCTAGCGTTGTTTTCACACACAATTGCTCCACGGAATCCCTCCGCAAGGTCTTGTGTTTTCTACTTGTGTCAAGAGTCAAGAAACTATTACGTATTCCCTAACTTTCACTAGCTTTAGATTAAATTAACAAGTCAATTTAGCGTGCACTCCAAACAACCTATCAATCATAAACATTAATATTAGTAAAAACAAACGATAATCATATGAAAAACTTCAAAGTAGAATTGAAACAAAACTCAAACCATATGTTAAAAACTAGGAATTCATCCTCAATCAATAAGAAAATTAGCTACTCATAATTTGGAGTTCACACAATAATAATAATAAAGGAAGAAAGAAAAACTTATTGCAAAGATGATGGTTGCTCCTCCCTCCAATCCTTGTGCACTTTAACTCCTTCTCCAAATTAGATGTGTGTGTAAAAAGTTGTAGAGAACTCTCTTATTTATAGGCTTCAATACTCTCCATGTCTTTGTAGGAAAAGAATCCTCATTCCAAAAGAACACCACTTTCCCAATTTGAGCCACATTCCAATTTCTAGTCCAATTCTCCAAAACTTCCAAGTTTTCATCCAATTCCCAATTCTAAGTCTTCACACACATGAAAGAAGTCCATACAAAATTCTGTATTTTTGTTAACCGGTAAACTGTGTTTTTGGCCGGAATTTGTCGACGCCGGCAATCTGAAAATTCTGTCCCGGTGACGGAATATTCCGTCAGTCCACCGTTAGGACTAACGGTCAAACCGTCAGTCAATCCATTAGTTGACTAGGTCAAAGAGGGGAGTCAGTTGGCGAGTTAGCTTCTGAGTGGTCTGAGTTGGCTGATTCACTGATCTGGACCGGTCGTCGGACTCGTTCTGGATCGGTTGTCGCCGGCACCGAGTTGACTCGCCGGAGTGGAAAACTGGCCTAGTTCTGTCCATTTACAGGACACTTCCGGCCAAATTTTCAGGCCTTTCTCTTCACCTGTAACACACCTAATCATGCATCTAACAAATCAACACATAACCCATTTAGGCTTCCCTGTAATTCTTTGCTTCTGTAGAGATTCAACCAAGCAAATGAGATACCCAAGAACATCATCCGATTCTCATTGTCATTTTGACTCCATCTTGTCTTCGGTTCAATTTCCTTCATCTCGCTTCTTTCGAATTCAACAAAGATCACCTTCATACCCACCTTAATTCTTTCCTTCTCGGACCATTGTAGCAACAAAATTCCTTAAGCCACCATCTTCAATTAACAACTTCAAACCATACCACCGCCAGTTTCCAAAACCAAATCAAACCCATAAACCAAAACCCATCTTCATTCTTCTTCACGGACCACCTTCAATTCAAAGAAACAGGACTTCAATTTTCGATAACTTAAATCGAACCCTAATTTCTCGATCTGTTTCAGAACAATGGCAGCATCTTCTCCTTGCAAACCCATCCGGACTTCTTACGGTACCTCCAATCGTTTCTATCATTCACATCCATAAACCCATCACAAACCGCACCTTCTTCTCTGTCTCTTCTCTCGAGAAGAATGACCATGGTCGCTTCTTCTTTCTATTTCTTTCGTGACAAATGATTGAGAAAAGGTGAGTCTCGATTTTAGGGTTGGGATTATAACATCCGGATCCGGGTTTGGGTCGGGTTAAGTTTGGGCATAGACCATGGATACAGACCACCCATTTGGATGTCTTATAACAAGCAGTCTTCTTTGGATAAGAGCTATCCAATTAGGTTGCCCCTTAACATTAACTAGACTGTCTTTAGTGCTCCTCCAAAAGTGAGTTGCCCCTTAACATTAACGTGGCTCCAGATAGTGTCCGCCCATAAAATGA
The DNA here is from genome assembly GCA_023529315.1 of Papaver bracteatum. NCBI lineage: Eukaryota > Viridiplantae > Streptophyta > Magnoliopsida > Ranunculales > Papaveraceae > Papaver > Papaver bracteatum. The sequence continues at coordinate 195,650 of JAJJWX010001388.1, forward strand.
CCTTTTTGCCCTTTCAGCTCAAATTGAATGATTTCTTCTCCTTTTCCTCCGTGCGACTCCAGAGTACCTAAAAGCTCAAAAACACACGTAAAATACATAATTTACAAGAAAAAAATAGCAAAGAAAGCATAACTACTAGATAGTAAATTAGGTGTATTCTACACCTATCAAATTCCCCCACACTTAGACTTTGCTAGTCCTCGAGCAAATCAAACCAAAACTTACAACTTCAAAGCGTTCCAGCTTCCCAAGCATCCTAAGAGCTATGAGGACATATAGTTTCTGCATGCTAGTAATAAGAAGTTAAAAATACTAAAGAACATATTCTCATTCTTAAATGTTGAGTGAGAAATAACCACACCATAATGAGAGAACACGTGTTTGAGAAACGATCAATAAGCATTTCGCCTCGACTTCTACCTCTCTTAAAAGGGTTTTATGATAATTGCACTAAAAAAGACGGCTTTTTTATGGGTCTCACATGTGCGCAGGTAGGAATGAAGAGAGAATTCCTGCAACACGTTGAATGGTGGGAAGCATAACTTCCGAAATTTTGAAAAACCCACATCTTTTAACATTTTGAAAAACCATTTTTCTAACGATCTCTAAGAAAGGAAATCAACCACTTATATCGAGGATGAGATTACTTAATTACCTTCACATCCGATTGACAATTATGATAACACCACTCTCACGGAATCCAATAGAAACGTCTTCCGCTCCTTGTCTTCATCTTCTTGGTCTTCGGCTTCAACTATTGATGATAAATACTAGAACTTCATAAATCCTTAACAATTTGTAACCTTTTTCCTCAAAATCCTTGTCGCTTGAAACTTCCTTATAGATTTTCCTTCCCCACGGCTTATTCAAAACAAAACAATAATAGATATTTCTCTTGTCTCATATATATATATATTTTTTCTTTCTTTTTCTTTTTTTTTTTTTCAATTTTTTTTTTTTTTTTTTTTTAGACAAGAGAAACAAAATACAAAATAAACAAAACAAACATGGCCGTGGAAAAGTACTTTACCGCTTGATTCTTCACAACTTGTATCGCCTTGAAATCATAAACTTCAATAATTCTCACCTTTTACTTTCTTCGCTCTTGTAAATAAGTCTTAATACTTGAATATAGAATTACCTCATTGTATTGTAAATCTTCAACTTGTATGTAAAATCTGCTCATTGTATGTTGCTTTACTTGGATATAAAAATTTTCTCTTTTTCTTGTTCCATTGTTTCTTTCAAACCTTAAACCTTTTCAACTTTCCTTGTAGATTTTGATGTCACTCCCTTGTTGTTGATGTGGTGTTTCTATGGACCCGTTGTTGTCGAGCGAGAGAATGGTGCTAACTGCAAATCGAACTACAAGAAGGCGGCTTTCATCATAGACGTCACCCTCATGATTGACAAAGATTAGCACTCAAGAGATCAAAATAGTGCTGAAATTGGTGTGAAATTGGGTAGCTCACCATTCTACCCGGAATTAACGTACGGTGACACACACTCAAAAGAAGCTCTTTAGTAAAGGAAGAATTTTTGGTCGGTTCCTTGGTTGATATGAAAATGGGTAGTCTCCACTAATGATTGATCAGCAACTCTAATAACGCACTTCTCCCTGCACCAAATTTGCATCACCGGCATGATTAAATCCATTATTTAACACTCTAACAAGCAAGAAATCAAACGTAGTTCCCTAACACTTCCAAGTTCAATTATGTAGGTCAGAATTCTCTATGTAATCATACCTAGAAGCATGCTAGTGACTCTAAAATCTCTAAAATTTAAAGTTTTATACAAAAAAAAATTTCTCCTTTTTTTTTTTTATGCAAAATATATGCTTAGCCACTCCCCCACACTTAAACCTTACATTGTCCTCAATGTAATTGAATCGTCCAAGTAAAGTCAAGGTGGGAAATCCTAATATGATATGAAACAAGAAAAATAAACACAGAAAACAAACAAAAAGCAAATAAAAAAAAAAATAAGAGATACAAAACCGGTGGGTTGCCTCCCACTTAGCGCTTGTTTTAAAGTCGACGGCCCAACATAGCTCTTGCTTCACATTACTCCTCTAGAGGGAGCACATCTCGAAATCCAATCACGTCCACATGCTCCATTGGAAAGTTCTCATAATATGGCTTCAACCTATGGCCGTTGACTTTCAAGGGTTGTCCTGTTTTTTCACTAACAATTTCAACTGCACCATGATCATAAACATTAGTAACAATAAATGGTCCCACCCAACGGGACTTAAGCTTACCCGGAAATAAACGTAAACGAGTATTAAATAAAAGAACTTTTTGCCCCACAACAAAACTTTTCCGAGAAATCATCTTGTCATGAAAAAGCTTGGTCTTTTCCTTGTAAATCCGGGCACTCTCATAAGCATCATTACGTATCTCCTCTAGCTCATTTAGTTGTAACTTTCTTTGTTTCCCCGATGCATCAAACTCCATGTTGAATTTCTTTATCGCCCAATAAGCCTTATGTTCAAGTTCAACCGGAAGATGACAAGCTTTTCCATAAACCAACCTATATGGAGAAATACCAATCGGTGTTTTGTACGCCGTTCTATACGCCCAAAGTGCATCATTGAGCTTAAAGCTCCAATCTTTCCTTGTCGTATTCACCGTTTTCTCAAGAATGGACTTGATTTCACGATTTGAGATTTCCGCTTGTCCACTAGTTTGTGGATGGTAAGGCGTACCAATCTTGTGTGTTATGTTGTACTTCTTGAGGAGAGCGTGGAAAGACTTCTTGAAATGTGATCCTCCATCGCTTATCACCACTCTTGGTGTGCCGTGCCTAGTGAATATGTTTTCTCTTACAAAATCACAAACAACTTGAGAATCATTAGTTTTGGTGGCTCTAGCCTCCACCCATTTAGAAACATAATCTACGACAAGAAGTATATAGAAATTTCCATTCGAATTGACAAAAGGGCCCATAAAATCGATACCCCACACATCAAAAATCTCTACGGCAAGAATTGGTGTGAGTGGCATTTGATTTCGAGCACCTAGATTGCCCGTTATTTGACATCTATCACACGATTTACAAAAAACATATGAATCTTCAAACAAGGTAGGCCAATAAAATCCACTTTCAAGAACCTTGAGAGCGGTACGTTTAGAACCAAAATGGCCACCACATGCAAAAGTATGACAAAAGGAGAGAATATATTGAAATTCGGAGTTAGGTACGCACCTTCGTATGATTTGATCAACGCCATATTTCCATAAGTATGGTTCATCCCACACATATTGCTTCGCTATCTTCTTAAGCTTCATCTTTTGGAAGTTATACATTGTGCTAGGTACCTTCCTTGTCACCAAATAATTCACTATATCCGCATACCAAGGTGTGGATTCTTCCAAGGAGAAAAGTTGTTCGTCCGGAAAGCGGTCTTGTAATGGTAGTTCTTCTTGAGACATAACAAGTCTACTAAGATGATCCGCAACGGTATTATCCACACCTTTCTTATCTCGAATTTCTATGTCGAACTCTTGTAGTAATAGGATCCACCGGATTAGTCTTGGCTTAGCTTCTTTCTTCTTTATTAAGTTTCTAAGTGATGCATGGTCGGAATACACAATAACCTTTGTACCCACCAAGTATGAGCGGAACTTTTCTAATGCAAACACAATAGCCAATAACTCCTTTTCCGTGGTAGAATAGTTTATTTGTGCATCATTAAGGGTCCTAGATGCATAATAGATAACATGGGACAACTTGTCCACTCTTTGACCCAAAACGGCTCCAACCGCATAATCACTAGCATCACACATTAGTTCAAATGGAAGATTCCAATCCGGTGACTTGATAATCGGCGCACTTGTAAACATTGCTTTTAATTTGTCAAAAGCATCCTTGCATTCCTTGTTGAAGTCGAAAGGTACCTCCTTTTGTAGTAACTTGCACATCGACATGGAGATTTTGGAGAAATCCTTGATAAACCGCCTATAGAAACCTGCATGACCAAGAAATGAACGAAATTCCCTCACCGAAGTGGGATATTGTAAGTTTCTTATTAAATCTATCTTTGACTTGTCCACTTCGAGCCCTTGAGAGGACACAATGTGACCAAGTACTATGCCATGGTTTACCATAAAATGACATTTCTCCCAATTAATAACAAGGTTAGTATCTATGCATCGTTTAAGAACTAGTTCAAGGTTGTTTAAACAAATATCAAAAGAATTGCCATAAACACTAAAGTCGTCCATAAATACCTCGATAATGCGCTCCACGTAATCCGAGAATATGCTTACCATGCATCTTTGGAAAGTATCCGGTGCATTGCAAAGACCAAACGGCATCCGTCTATACGCAAACGTTCCAAACGGACAAGTAAAAGTGGTCTTCTCTTGGTCCTCCGGTGCAATAAAAATTTGATTGTATCCCGAATAACCATCCAAGAAACAATAATAAGAATGCCCCGCTAACCGCTCCAACATTTGATCAATGAAAGGTAAAGGAAAGTGATCCTTTCGGGTTTCGGAATTAAGCTTTCTATAATCAATGCACACTCTCCAACCGGTTTGAACTCTTGTAGGAACAAGTTCATCGTCTTGATTTCGAACAACCGTAACACCGGACTTCTTTGGCATAACTTGCACCGGACTTACCCACTTGCTATCGGAAATTGGGTAGATCACCCCCGCACTTAGAAATTTGAGTATCTCTTTCTTCACAACCTCCATCATGGGAGGATTAAGCCTACGTTGAGCATCACGTACCGGCTTCACATTCTCTTCCATTAGAATCCTATGCATGCATATGGATGGACTAATGCCTTTGATGTCCGCAATTGTCCAACCAATAGCCGTTTTGTGCTCTTTCAAGACTCTAAGCAAACGGTCTTCTTGTACCGGTGTGAGGTTCTTTGAAATAATCACCGGAAGCTCCTCTCCATCTCCCAAGAACGCATATTTCAAATGATCCGGAAGTGGCTTCAACTCTAGTTTAGGCGCCTTCACAATAGATGGTACAAGTAATTCATCATTCACGGGTAAAGAGATATATGAAACATTACCCTTAGCTTCTTGTAATGCCATCAAGGCACCACACGTCTCCACCAATTCCTTGGAAATTTCAACATCCAAGTTAGACACGCCGTGGATGTCCAATTCAATTCTCTTTTGCAACACCACATCAAGTTCGTCCTCTCGATTCAATTCCACCATTTGTTGCGCTAATGAACCAACCACATCAATGGAGTAAGCGGAATGCACATCACTTGGGTAGCGCATGGATTCAAATATGTTGAAGTGTATTACTTCCTTGTCGAATTCCATAGTGAGTGTACCCTTGTCCACATCAATCTTCGTCTTTGCGGTCTTCATAAATGGCCTCCCAAGAAGTAGAGAAGTAGACGAACGATTCTCATTATTGTCCATATCCACCACAAAGAAATCCACCGGAAAAATCAACTCATTCACTTGCACTAGAACGTCTTCTACAAGTCCCTTTGGATAAATGTTAGACTTGTTTGCTAATTGGATAACTCTTGTCTCTTTCAACGGGCCAAGATTCAAGGAGTCATAAATATCGGCCGACATCACACTAATGGAAGCTCCCAAATCAAGTAAAGCATGTTCAAACCTTTTCTTACCAATAGTAATTGGCACCGTGAAACCACCGGGATCCGTGCACTTTGTAGGCATCTTCTTCAAAAGCATAGCCGACGCACTCTCGCCAACTTTAGTAATTTCATTATCAAGCAACCTATCCTTCTTTGTGCATAACTCCTTCATGAACTTAGCATACCTTGGCATTGTCCTTATGGCCTCGATGAATGGAATGTTGATTTCTATCTTCTTGAAGATATCCATGAGTACCTTATCTTGAGCTTCCTTCTTGGACTTAGCAAAACGACTAGGAAAAGGAGGTGGAGTAGTGAAAGTAGGAACCGGTTCCTTGGATTGGGCGGTTGGTGTTGAATTCTCCTTTGGTACGGCATCCTCCTTCTCTTTGACTACCTCTTCACTAGCTTCTTCATGACGAGTTGGACTCTCCACTTGTCTTCCACTTCTTAAGGTAACCGCATTAACATTCTCTCTCGGATTTACCATGGGTTGCGAGGGAAGCTTTGTGGATGCTTGAGCTTTCATTAAGTTCATATCGGTCGCCAATTGTCCCATTTGAGTTTGTAAATCCTTGATTGCCGAATCGGTCTTTTGTTGGGTTTGTTGTAACATAGAAGTGAGACCTTGCATGCTTTGCATTATCACATTCAACTTGTCATTATTTGAAGAATCTTGCTCCTTGACTTGTTGTGGTTGGAATTGTTGTTATTGAGGTTTGAAACGTGATTGTTGGAATCCACCTTGTTGTGCATATGGATTAGGAGCCGCCGCTTGCTTATTTGCATAGCTAAAGTTGGGATGATCCTTCCAACCGGGATTGTAAGTATTTGAGTATGGATCGTACCTTGGACTTGGATTTGGATATAAAGCATTTACTTGTTCGGTTTAATCATCCGGAATAATTACCACGGCTAATCGTTGCACTACCCTCTCTATGTTGTTTAACCGTTGATCGGATTGTGAAGACGAGTCACCAACTTCATGCACCAACTTAACCATTGAATCACCTCTTGCATAGAATTGTTGCGAGTTTGCCGCCATACTTTCAATCAACTCGGTAGCTTCGGCCACCGTCTTGTTCACTAGTGCACCACCACCGGAGGCGTCAAGAAGATATCTATCACTTGTTTGGAGACCTTCATAGAAGTATTGGATTATCATGGCGTCACTAAATTGATGGTGTGGACAACTTGCCACCAATCTCTTGTATCGATCCCAACATTCATATAATGACTCTCCCACATGTTGCTTGATCCCACAAATTTCTTTGCGAATTTGAGTAGCCTTTGATGCGGGAAAATATCTCTCGAGGAAAAGTTTCTTCATCCCATTCCATGTTGTGATGCTTCCGGAAGGCAAATAGTATAACCATTCCTTAGCATTGCCCGCCAAAGAGAACGAAAAAGCTTTCAACATTGCTCCATCCGCATTAGTATTCGGTTGGAGCATGGCCTTGACTATGGTATTGAAGTCCATAAGATGTTTGTTTGGGTCTTCATTCACCATGCCATGGAACTTTGGTAATTCTCTAATTAACCCCGGCTTGATCTCGAAAGTTGAGTTAGTTTGGATACACCATTCTTGTGTATCGAGCTTGTGAGAAGCTAGGTCCTTGAGTATACGATCACCCATTGCCTCTTCTTCAATGTCCGAATCTGCGAATTCACTTGATGTAGAACGAGGAAGCAGAGTGTTAACCGCTCGAATGAAGTCTCTTAGTTGAGTGCCGGATCGAAGACGTATTCTAATTGGACTCGGTCTTCCCCCTTGAAGCATTCACCAAAGATATAGTACCTACAGCAAGGTTCACAAAACTAAGTTATATACGGTATAGAATCTAACAAAGCAAGAATAATGCAAAAATAAAAATAAAAACAACTAAAATCGCCCGTTGCTCCCCGGCAACGGCGCCAAAATTTGTACGCGTGTCGTAACCACAACAAATTAATTAATACTTTTCTACCTAATTAAAGAGTAATATAGGGTAGTCAAGGTCGATCCCATGAGAAGCAAGAGATTATAGTTGTAAAATTGTCACAAAAGGGGGGTATTGGTTGTAAAATTTATAAAGAAAAAGAAATAAACAAAGGAATTAAAAGTGTAAGTTGAAATCAATGAGAGAAAATAGATCAAGGAATCCTTCTTCGCTGCAAAACAATGATTGAAGTTATGTTCTTTTCCATTTGTTATTAGTCATAGATTATCACCAACCGTAGGATAGCAGGTTCGCTTAGCTAACCCCAAAGTTCCTTATTTCACCGAGTAACAAGTCCGCATAGTTATCAGATTCTATTCAAAAGAACCACCTTGAGGTTCGCTTACAAGATGTAATTCCCCGAATGCATTAAGATTTGTGAACTTAGGTTTAGTACTAGTAGTTAGACTCGGTTCGCTTGGTACACTTTCTAGCGTTGTTTTCACACACAATTGCTCCACGGAATCCCTCCGCAAGGTCTTGTGTTTTCTACTTGTGTCAATAGTCAAGAAACTATTACGTATTCCCTAACTTTCACTAGCTTTAGATTAAATTAACAAGTCAATTTAGCGTGCACTCCAAACAACCTATCAATTAATCATAAACATTAATATTAGTAAAAACAAACGATAATCATATGAAAAACTTCAAAGTAGAATTGAAACAAAACTCAAACCATATGTTAAAAACTAGGAATTCATCCTCAATCAATAAGAAAATTAGCTACTCATAATTTGGAGTTCACACAATAATAATAATAAAGGAAGAAAGAAAGAAAAACTTATTGCAAAGATGATGGTTGCTCCTCCCTCCAATCCTTATGCACTTTAACTCCTTCTCCAAAGTAGATGTGTGTGTAAAAAGTTGTAGAGAACTCTCTTATTTATAGGCTTCAATACTCTCCATGTCTTTGTAGGAAAAGAATCCTCATTCCAAAAGAACACCACTTTCCCAATTTGAGCCACATTCCAATTTCTAGTCCAATTCTCCAAAACTTCCAAGTTTTCATCCAATTCCCAATTCTAAGTCTTCACACACATGAAAGAAGTCCATACAAAATTCTGTATTTTTGTTCACCGGAAAACTGTGTTTTTGGCCGGAATTTTTCGCCGCCGGCCACCTGAAAATTCTCCCGGTGACGGAATATTCCGTCAGTCCACCGTTAGGACTAACGGTCAAAAAAGTCAAACCGTCAGTCAATCCGTTAGTTGACTAGGTCAAAGAGGGGAGTCAGCTGGCGAGTTAGCTTCTGAGTGGTCTGAGTTGGCTGATTCACTGATCTGGACCGGTCGTCGGACTCGTTCTGGATTGGTCTTGAACGGTTGTCGCCGACACCGAGTTGACTCGCCGGAGTGGAAAACCGGCCGAGTTCTGTCCATTTACAGGACACTTCCGGCCAAATTTTTAGGCCTTTCTCTTCACCTGTAACACACCTAATCATGCATCTAACAAATCAACACATAACCCATTCAGGCTTCCCTGTAATTCTTTGCTTCTGTAGAGATTCAACCAAGCAGCAGATACCCAAGAACATCATCCGATTCTGCTGTCATTTTACAGCTCCATCTTGTCTTCAGTTCCAATTTCCTTCATCTGCTTCTTTCGAATTCAACAACATCACCTTCATACCCACCTTAATTCTTTCCTCTCGGACCATTGTAGCAACAAAATTCCTCAGAAGCCACCATCTTCAATTAACAGCTTCAAACCATACCACTGCCAGTTTCCAAAACCAAATCAAACCCATAAACCAAAACCCATCTTCATTCTTCACAGACCCACCTTCAATTCAGCAGCAGGACTTCAATTTCTGATAACTTAAATCGAACCCTAATTTCTCGATCTGTTTCAGAACAATGGCAGCATCTTCTCCTTGCAAACCCATCTGGACTTCTTACAGTACCTCCAATCGTTTCTATCATTCACATCCATAAACCCATCACAAACCGCACCTTCTTCTCTGTCTCTTCTCTCGACAGTAACAGCAGCCATGGATGCTTCTTCTTTCTATTTCTTTCTGTGACAAATGATTGAGAAAAGGTGAGTCTCGATTTTAGGGTTGGGATTATAACATCCGGATTCGGGTTTGGGTCCGGGTTCAGGTTTGGGCATAGACCATGGATACAGACCACCCATTTGGATGTCTTATAACAAGCAGTCTTCTTTAGATAAGGGCTATCCAATTAGGTTGCCCCTTAACATTAACTAGACTGTCTTTAGTGCTCCTCTAAAAGTGAGTTTCCCCTTAACATTAACGTGGCTCCAGATAGTGTCCGCCCATAAAATGACCTTTTTGCCCTTTCATCTCAAATTGAATGATTTCTTCTCCTTTTCCTCCGTGCGACTCCAGAGTACCTAATAGCTCAAAAACACACGTAAAATACATAATTTACAAGAAAAATAGCAAAGAAAGCATAACTACTAGATAGTAAATTAGGTGTATTCTACACCTATCAGTGACACTAACACACAACTCCACTTCCTCCATCACTCCACTTCCTCCACTTTCCCACGAGAGACGTGATGAAGGCTTATCGACTTGTATAAATAGGTTCTCCTCCCTATTTCCAACAAGACAGAAAAAACCAAGTGTTAATACCATCGTATTCAACACCCAGAGCCTGCCTGCAACATTTGCTAGTCTGCTCAACCTTCTGTTAACAAGTCATCAAATATCCTTCACCTTCATACTCTCAACACCTTCTTCGCTTCCCTCCCTAAGATCAACCTCACATCCTTCACCTGTGACCGAAACAAATATGGAACGGCCGTGTCTTGGTTTAGGCGAATTGTACATATTATCTCTCGAATCAAAAGTGCTCATCGTGCAAAGACATTTGTTGAAGGTTTAAATTCACTTCTCATCCACACACACCCAAAATTACCTAAACCTGCAGAAGTAGTTTTCTCCCACAAACAATTGGCGACCACAGTGGGAGGTTAATCTATCGGTTGTGAAGTCGATCTCTTCAATACCATTTCAATTTTCAAGAATGGTGGATCTTAGATCTGGATCAGCAACCAATCCCGAGGGAGGTAGCGCTGATATCCCAATTATTGATGTCACTATACAGCCCGCCAGTACAACCAACGTGTCCCGTGGAATTGCGTCTTCTACCATCAGCACCACCAGTACCAGCGGAGCAGGAGCGGACATTCCAGTAGGTGTGACACCTCCCATTACAAGAGCTAGAGCGGCTGTAAATCCAGGCATTTCCTCAAGCATGACACCTTCGTCCGTCACCAGAACGACTGCTACTCCCCCTTCAAGACGAGGATCTGGAGGACCCAAAGGAGGACAACCTCCTATCACCATGGTGGACTTGATGGAGAGGAAAGAAACCCTCGCTAAAGCTCAGGCGGACATGGCAACCACTTATAAAGAGGTACTCACCTTCCTTAAAACATTAACCGATCGATTACCGCAAGAGTCGAGACATCCCCAAGGGCCAACAAGAAATACGTTCAGCACACCTGGAGTAGGTGCCTCAGTCACGCAAGCCTACCTAAATGAAGAGTCTTATGCTGCTGACCACGCAAGAGAAAGATACCAGGAGCATCTCAGGGAAAGGATCCGACCATCCAACTTTATTAAACGTGAAGATCTGGAGAGACTCCTCCAAAATCGTGGCAAAGAAAATCCAATGGACGCGCATCGACACCAGCCTCCATATCCACAAGACATGCAGCGGATTCCTCTTCCCAGGGGATACAGATCCCCTTAATTCACCATTTATGATGGTACCGGTAATGCTCGTGAACACGTCTCTCGATTTTTAGAATCCTTAGGAGAACATGAATACAATCACGTTCTCCGCCTGAAGGAATTCTCCAAATCACTTACGGGGAGAGCCTATACGTGGTACAAAAACATCACACCCGACAGCATATCCAATTGGAGTGAGATGGTCAGCGCGTTTTACAAGAAGTACTTCTTTGTATCTGAGCAAGTTACTTTCTCAGATCTGGGGAGAATCTCCCAACGGAACAACGAACATCCAAATGATTTTGTCAAAAGGTTCAGAACACAAGCGTTGGACTTCCATGAACCAAATGTCACAGAACGACAGCTGGTGGAATTATGCATCAACGGAATGATACCCATATATCGCGCCCTGCTGGAAAATTTGGGATTTCAGACGTTCTCAGAGCTCCATGAAGCAGCCAAGCGTTCAGCCACTATCGCCCCAGCATTATTGGAAAGAACCAGGATCGTTCGGAGCGACGATTCACGAGATAATCGGGGAAATAGGTGCCTCATCAACACGCAGTATAATACTGGCCCTTCTGTCAGTGTAGTAAGCGAAGGCGGAAAGAGAAAAGCTCCAGCGGTGGCAGAACAACTACCCAAGCGTGCGGCTCAAACGCATAAAGCTTCGCCCCGGAAGAGAACAGGAAAGGATCCTGCGCAGAGCACCGAAGACACAGGCTTCCCATTTCCGATAAATGAAGTAATGGAACTCTTGGAGGCATGGATTCAGGATGATGATATCAAGCTACCTCCTATCCGACGTCCACCAACTGAGAAAGACATGGCAGACCCTAAGTACTGCCGTTATCATAGGTTTGTCCACCACCCAACTAAGGATTTCAACAAGTTGAAAGAAATCTTCAGGGAAAATGTAGCAGCAGTAGAGCTTCAATTGGGAAATGAAGGAGTTCACAGAGACCCTCTTCCTGTCCGAAGTTGCATGATCTCTGGAGACTCTGTGCGCAAGAATGCACAATCCATGATGGAACACCTGTGTGAAATCTTGTACCTTTCCAAGGTACAACGTCAAGATATATTCATATCCCTCAACCGTATTGTGTCAGGAAGGCGTTTGTACCCAGAAAAAGAAGTCGTTTCAGCATCTCAAGCCTCCTTGGAAGATAGCGCCAACAAAGGAAACTGGGGACTTTTGACCGTCGCCCATTTGAAAGATGTCAAGTTCGATAGCATATTAATCGATGCAGCTTCTGAATTCAACATCGTTACTATCAAGACCCTGCAAGCTGCGAAAATCTCAAAGCAGGAGGCTACTTGTGGTCCGACTGTGATCAAGAGCCCAACAGGAGAGTTTGTGGATGTCTACGGATACATTTACCTTGATGTCAAGATCGGTAACACTCCAACACAAGCCAGATTCCATATAATTAAGGAACATCCAGATTACGACATGATTCTGGGGCTCCCGTGGGTACACAAGGCGCATTACTTACCAATATCAGTACCTGGGAGAATCTCCAACAAGCCAGCTCCGATGATTTTCAACAAACCTTGGAGACTCGAAGACTACATGTTGCCTCCATACCAACAACTCACAAGCATAACGCAACTCCCTGGTGAAATCCCTTCGTCCTACGTCAAGAGATTCCGAGCCCAAGTAAGTCTCATTGAACAACCATATTTGCAAGTAGTGGATAATTGTCCTGCTGGACCACAGGGGACTGTTTCACCTGACAGGCGGGCAACCACCAAGAGATGTGAATGGAGTGCTGACCCCTTTAAGCGCTTCACCAAAATTTTGGAAGCAGTCAAGAATGACACGTGTCAGAAGCAAGCTGTTATACCAAGTCCAAATCCGTTTCAAATCGGAGATATGGTAGCAAAGGTAACCACGTTCCAAGTTGGAAACATGGCAGTAAAAATAACTTCCCGGCCTGATATGCCTGCAAAGGAAGAGGAAGTATTCTTAGTGGCAGATGTTATCTTGGCGGTTACTGCAAGATCATCAATGCAGACAAACTCAAAGGTGTGGTTGTTCACTCACGATGGCTCAAGCCCTACCTCACTTGAAGACACGACATCACCTCTCTAATCCCCCCGGGGGGATTCCTCCAACAATTTTCCTTTTCACAATATTTGTAATTCCTTCAAAATGATGGCACCGCTTGCCTTCATACTTATTAGGGTTTCAATATTTCTTCAAGTAATCAAGATTTCATTCCTTTTATAATTTCTCATAAAATTACACAAAGTTATGAGTCACCTTCAAACCACCATTACCCAGAAAGAAAACCCTAAATCCTCATACCAAATCTTCATACCAGCCTGGTAATATGGGAGGAATAAAACATGTAAAAAGGGGAGGAGGAAGGTATCCTACATGATCTACTTCAACAGAGCCAGACTCACATCAGCGGGCACAAGCAGAAAAAATATGCATGTTTCGAAAGCAAAATTGAATAAAACTTTGTTCAAGACAAGCAAGCAAAGAAGAAAACTTCAAACTCAGCCGCCACTGAGTATATAAAAAAAATAAAAAAAAACACTACGAAGAAGAATAACAGGGAAACTCAATTGATGGTTATGTCTTCATCACTGTTGGGATCCACATCTTGTGCCACTTTCTCCAGAGATGCCTCAACTTCTTCTTAGGGCACAACAGCTACCGCCTCAACATCTTCAGCATGTGTATCTTCTGCACCTTCTACAGAATCCATTGCAACCTTGGAAATCATGCCAATCACTTTCGGACGTTCAGTCTCATCAGTATCAGGGTCAAGGATTATCACACCACCACATATTGGGTAATCACACTTCCCATCACCCGCAGGACGTTCGTGTTCAACCCTCCGTCTCTTCAACAGAGCCGCAAACCTTTCAGTTCTCGAGCTTACTGGTGCTTGTGATGCCTCGCGTTTCCACTTCGCTCGCAACGCTTCTTCATGTCTTTGTTTATCCTCCATATCGATTGCAACTGAAAGAGCATGGAGCCACCCCCTGACAATGGTTAAATGCAAGAAAAACATTCCATGTACGGCATGGCTGACTTCACGAAGTGGCGAATCAATTTTATCCATCACCTCCTCATGTGCGTTAGCTTCTGGTTTATCAACTTCAAAACTTTTTTCTAAAGAAGCTGCAGAGTGATCATCACCAACTCCTTTCATGATGTACTGAAAAAAAAAGAGGAAGATAAGTTACGGCGGCACATAAAAAGTATTCTAATCACAACTATTGCTAATCGTTTAAAAAATCAACGTGTGGAGCAATACCTGAAATGTTGAAGAAGAAGATCGCCTAATGAGAAGAATACAGGAAAACTTCTTTATATGCTTCACGATCCAACAAGATCCCCAGGAGAAAAGAAGTCCACCTTTGCCACTTTCTGGGGATATTGAGTCGGGATTGTGATCAACAATGTTTATCGAATGCACAATGCTTGCTAGGCATATGAGAAGGCACACAGAAAGAGGAAGGCCAAGGTGGATAGACCCACCAAGTTGTACTTCCCCAGCCGAGCTTTACCATTGGAAGGATCAACTCAACCGGCTCCAAGGCATTTAACACACATGACATACCTTCTCCCATGCGGTAAACATGTATTTACTCTGACTTTATTTATTTTTGTATGAAAATTGTCACCATCTCATGCCTACCATACAATAGTGTAACCATTGCATGCTAGGCAGGGGACTTAATGTTGATGGTGGAATTCTATTCAGGGCTAAAATTGTAAAAGCCAAATTCTAAGCTGACGTCCTGCAAGGGATAAAGCCTTCATACGGTGAATATTCTCACCATATTAATTCATTGGAGCATGTGCAACCATCCCTGAGAATTATAACCTACCCAGAGCGGAGCATGTAGCAACCATCCAGATTTTCTGTAGGTTTGCAGCATTACAATTAATGCCCTGCTTAAAGCCTTGTGTTTGACATGCAAACACCCGTAGGATACCTGACGGCGGGTTATATTAGCCCCGTTGAACGCATGCAAGACTACCCATGTTAGTCTCACCTGCTAAAAACAAACTCAAAAATAGATCTCATCCGTCCAACTTCGCAGGCATGGTTGGACGGCCTAGATCACGCGCGGGATTGAGTAGCGCGCACGCACATGCTCACCGTCGTCCCTACATTCCCCTCGCACCATCGACCTCACCAAAAGAGGTCGGCAAATGCCAGATTCGGTCGGATATAGGTAACCGGTCGGAAACCCTAAATTAGGGTTTGCATCAAGTGGTCGCAGACAGCCACTTTGAGACAAACGAACGGAAGCCAAAGGATGGCGAGATTAGATATCCGACCACACCAGCATGTCCACTGTGGGCCCAGCTACACGGCCAACCAATCGGCCGCAAACCGTTGCAGCTAGATGTCTCGATTTGCGCGCCCAAAGGTAGCATGCACGGCCCCCTTCTAATCTCGGTTTTCTATCATCGCAGGATGAAATGAGCGACTTAGATTGCTCTGATTGACTTCCAACAAGCATGGGCATGTAGAGTGGAGTTCCGCCTACCTGCTGGACCGATCAGCCACTCCATGCATGCCTCCCAAGGCTGAAAACCGTTAGGGTGAAAAGGGAGGATTGCAAGCCTTCCAAACCCTAATCCAACGGTTATTCCTTCATCAATCTCGTCCGTCCAAGTTCGCATGCTTGGATGAATAGCCTAGGAAGGGAGTTAGATTGCAAACAAGGTATCACCGTGATCACCATTCTCCACACTTTCCCATGGCATAACCGGCCAAGGTGGGTCCCGCTCATGCGACCTCCGAACAACGCCTGAACATAGCTAGTTGAGTCACTTCAACTTGCAATCTTTTCATCAAGGTTGTGTAGGCTTCAAGCATGTTAAGCATATTTAATGCACCGCATGCATACAATATGCGCCTACAAGCAACTTCATTATTTTACCTAGCACCGTTTGCTACCTTATGTGGGTCCCACGACTCAGTCGAGACGTTAATCACGTCACAATTGGGGGATACAAACTGGGGTATTGGTCTGGCGGTTTATAGCGTGCAGCGTGCAACACGCCATCACAAGATCGTGTCAGGGAAATATGGGCGGTTAGCGATGATAGGAGAAGTGGGAAAGCAACCGTGTGACACTAACACACAAATCCACTTCCTCCATCACTCCACTTCCTCCACTTTCCCACGAGAGACGTGATGAAGGCTTATCGACTTGTATAAATAGGTTCTCCTCCCTATTTCCAACAAGGCAGAAAAAAACCAAGTGTTAATACCATCGTATTCAACACCCAGATCCTGCCTGAAACATTTGCTAGCCTTCTCAACCTTCTGTTAACAAGTCATCAAATAGCCTTCACCTTCATACTCTCAACACCTTCTTCGCTTCCCTCCCTAAGATCAACCTCACATCCTTCACCCGTGATGAAACAAACTGGAATGGCCGTGTCTTCGGTTTAGGCCAGAATTGTACAGATTATCTCTCGAATCAAAAGTGCTCATCATGCAGCACATTTGTTGAAGGTTTAAATTCACTTCTCATCCACACACACCCAAAATTACCTAAACCTGAAGAAGCAGTTTTCTCCCACAAACATTACCATATTAATGATAAGAGGAAAATAAAAAACATTCCTTATTTCCAACTAGCTCATAAAGATACGAGCCAACCCTCTTATTTATTAGCTCTAGATTTAGTCAAATTGCTAGATGCACACTACATTAATAAAAATTATAGCATTATAATGTTTTGGCATGCATAAATATATCCAAAATTTTGTTTTTGCAAACTAAGTTTTGAACCGAAAGACCCGGACCGAAAATACGGGGTATATCACAACTATGATCGCTACTTCCATTCGATTTTTATTCTTGCCTTTATGCCTAGATAGAAATAAGGTAATATATCATTGTAAACATCAACAACCCGTAGACATTGTATAAGTAACTTTCCAACTGCAATATGAGTTCACCTGTGTTAGAGCATTGCTCGGTCGAACTCGCATGCGTTGCTATCTCAAGCATGTTTATCAATGTAAGTGATCAAAACTATAAAGTATTGATTTCTAGTCTACTATAGCTAAGGTATCGGACTAGGATAGAAAGTGTAGTTGAGATCAAGAACTCCATGGAGATCATTATATAATAGGAAGGACTACTCAAGGAACCAGTGGATCTTCATCGACTAAAAGGTATGTGGAGACTTGAACTTATCTATCACTCAAAAGTCTATATAATCTATCTCCTATCTTGAGACAAAAGTAGTATTACTATATAGACTAAGATTATACACATGTGATATTTCGAGCTGAGTATATCTCGCTTATCTATTTCTCGAAATATGTGTTGGAAAATCTTTCGCTTTAGCCAAGTTCATCTTTACCTAGTGACGAAAGTCATGTTATGTTTCAATCATTTTGGAAATTGCTCTGACGAAAAATAGTTTGTGAATAACAACTATATAACGCCCTCTTCAATGATTGAAATGAGAGTCTAGAAAATATAACCATTGGAGGATATAAGCATTGTTGTGGAAACATATATATGTATAAGTCCTTATTGCTTGAACCAAAGTTTGCGAACTTTGTTGATCAAGTGAAACCGGAGTAGTACGTGAAATTCAGTCCACGAAACCCAGTCCGCGAACTAGCGTAGTTCTCGAACCCGAGAATTTCTGCTGGAGTTTGTGAACTCCTTCCGGGAACTTAAGTCCGCGAAGTTAAGTAGGTTATGTCTAAAAAAGATGTTTGTGAACTTATCTTAATAAACTAAGGAATGCTATTGCAAACTGTGGATTTATAGTTCATGAATCGATTCGAGTGAATCACATCATTTTTGCTTCAATTGTGTCTTGTGTAGTACATAAAGATCTAAGCAATTGAACAACTCTCTAACTAGTTCATTTGAGTCATTTGGACTAGTTATGGTGAAGAAGAATATGGTTGATATGAAAGTTATCATATGGCTAACCTTTTGGTTAACTATTGTTGAACCAACTAATGTAAAAGTTTGGGTATGGTTACACAAGCCTAGAAATGTGCATTACAAGTGTGTATAACAAGCTATGTTTTCGATCTAACGGTTGATAAATATTAGCTTGAATCTAATCAGGTTTTCATCTAACGGTGAATATTGAATTCTTTGTTAGTAAGCTAACATCGATTGTAAACCCTCATTTGAAGACTATATAAGGGAGAAATCTAGCAATTGGTAAACCCAATCCCCACACATTTTGTGTGATACTAGTTGTGCTAAGCTAGAGTTGATTCTCCTTTAACCTTTGGTTTTCTTCTTCTAAAACTAGGTTAACGACTTAAAGACTTCATTGGGATTGTGAAGCCAGACCGATACTACTTTTATCGTAGTTGTGTGATCTGATCTTGCTGTTTCTATTGTACGAGTACAATCATAATAATTTTCTTAAGATTTCTATCTCCGATAGGCAAGATATAAAAGTAGTCACAAACACTTCGTCTCATCGTTTATGATTCTACAATATCTTTTTTCGCTTCGTCGATTAAGACTATTGTGAGGTGATTGATAAAGCTGATCCGTTCTTCGGGAATATAAGTCTAGTTTTATCAATTGGTTCATGTTCACCTTGATTTATCAAAAGACAAAAAAAAAACTTGTAGGTATATTCGTGGAGACGGATTTATCTATTACTGTAGACTTTTCTGTGTGATACAAATTTTTTTATTAAAGTCTTCGACTTTGGGTCGTAGCAACTCTTGGTTGTGCGTGACATCACCTAAGGGAATCAAGTGCGTAGTATCCTGCTGGGATCAGAGACGTAAGAGCATATTTGTACCTTGGATCAGTGTGAGATTGGTTGGGGTTCAACTATAGTCCAAACCGAAATTAGATTGGAGTAGGCTAGTATCTATAGCATCTTAATACAGTGTATGTTTAATCTGGACTAGGTCCCGCGGTTTTTTTGCATTTGCGGTTTCCTCGTTAACAAAATTCTTGTGTCTGTGTTATTTCTTTTCCGCATTATATTTTGTTACATAATTAAAATAAACAGGTTGTGCGTTGTTCAATCAATTAGAATATCTGACCTCTTTGGTTGTTGATTTTAATTGATTGACACTTGGAAATTGGTCTTTGGTACCATCCAAGTTATCTCTCTTTGATAAAGACTCGCAGATTTCTAATTGCTTGAGTATAGATCAAATTGAGAGATTGAGATAATAAACTCTTTGATATCTTTTCAATTGATTGAGTCTAACAGTCTAGTTGATTCTCTGGAAAGTATATTGGAGTTTGTCCATACAGATTGTCAATCAAAATATTGGGTGTGGTTGTTAGACCCCCGCTTTTTCAATTGGTATCAGAGCAGGCAAACACGTTCAAGACCTTACAAGTCTGTGTTTGTGGCAATCTGAGTCTGAGGACAAAATCTCATTCACGCCTACCAGGATGTCTCCTAAAGCTTTTGACTATGCCAAGTATCTTGGAAATACCTCAAAGGATTGCTCCTTAGTTGATTCTTCCGAATCCCGGGGTAGAAAGATTGTTCCAACAGATGTTAACATCTTTTCCTCTCATGAGGCATGTGACACTCTGGAAAAAGCTCAAAAGGAGCTCACCAGAATTTCAAAAAATACAACTGAGATTGTTGATTTTGAGGATCATGATCATCTTATTGATGAATTTAAAAAGTCTCTTGATCAAGAACGTGATCTCTATAACATCATTGAGTCCTTCTCTAAGAATATTAAGAAACTTCCCCAAGAAACTACTCTTCAACATGAAAAGATTAGTGCTCCTGAAGATATTGTTAAGGAAGACTCAATTAGAGAAAAACGTTTGATTGAGACTCATTCATCATATTTTAATAGACTTCCTGTTGAAAAAGAGAAACTAAGTGCATCTCTTACTCTAGTCCATAAACAGTGTAAATCCTTGGAAAAGGTAAACTCTGTCTTAAGAAGAAAATCCTCTGTACATACTAATTCTCATGATGTTTTAAACAAGGCGAAATATTCTCTAGCAGAAGATTGTGTCAAGAAAGGTTTACATAACTTGCAGTCTTCTCATATGGATATGAAGTTAAAGCATGTTTAAATTATCGCCTCTCCTTCACGAACCTGCACCTTCTGTTGGGAAAAGAATCACTATGATATCCATTGTTTTGCAAGAAGGAAATAAATTTCTAAGCTTCATAATTTGCTTCTCTCCACTGTCAATGGAACAAATAGTCCATCAACTAATGTAATGAATCGCATGCCCACAAGAAACCAGAAACCTTATAAGAATGATCTCTATTATAGAAATTATCACAGGGCTCAAGTGCATTCTGGCATAAATTCTTATGTTGCTAAAGAAAGAATTACATGTACTTATAAGAATGTTTCTGGTAAATCTAAGTCTAGAAAATGGATTCCTATCTATTATGATCCTCTTAAACCAATTGCAAGAGGTCTTATATTTAGTCCTCAGAAAAAGCCATCTGACGTATATGTTAAGTATGCCATGTCTTATCCTTCAGGGATGAAAGTCAACCGAAGAAAGGCAAAAAAAAACAAAGTTCAAACAGTCAGATGATATATACAACTCCTTTCTCGATGATCATAGTAGGATTAATTTCCACTCTACTACCTGACTCCAGGTATTTGGTTCCTTGTTTCTAACTTGAGAGGTGCAAGGAAAATAATTAATAAATACTCAAGTATGTTGTATATTATTTCTGTTTGAGTCTGTGTGTCGACGGTCCACAAAGGTTCACGTCCTCCTCTCATGAGCTCATAGGGTTTCCTAAAATAGGGTTTCTTGCTCTTGTTTATAAATGTACATATATATAAGTGCTATATATTGTGTTGGTTCCTTCGAAATATCCTATGAAGAGCTCTGCAAAATCTCAAGAGATTGTGCATCTTAATATGGAGGAAGACAATCGGGAACGTGGGTGGATTCAGGAGCTGGTTCTGAAAAGATACTTGAAAGAAAGGATCACAACTCCTAGATTAATGATTCTGTCAAGGATTTAACTCATTTTCAGAACGATTCAAATGTCGAGTTTGCAAATCTTCAATTTCAAATAAACCAACTTCTAAATGGTAAGAACCAAATTCTTGCTAATCAGAATATTCTGATATGGGATCAAAAGACGCACATCATGGACTGTGCCAAAGCTCGACAGCTTGCTAGAGTGGTTGATCGCAAAGTTAGTGTACTAACTCACGAACATGGTGTGTCTACGGTCAAGAGAATAAAGAAAATCAGCGACACATTCTTTGATGGTTTCATTGAAAGATACGAGGTTCTTAATGAACTCTGATTTCTTTATTTTTCCTAATAAATCTTCTATTTTTCATGTTTTTATTTAGAAGAATAACTAGTGTTTGGAATATCCATTATTGTGATTACACATAGCTATGTCCAAAGTTTTCATCTTATTGTTTTTAGATTTATTGGTTTAAATTCTAAACTTGTTTGGAAGATGATTTTTGCAGTATTAATCTTTATGGTTTTATATATTGCAATATTGTTATGGGATATGTGTGTTTACGTCCGTGAACTTGATTGTCCCATACTTTGTCAAAAGTAAAGTC
The DNA here is from genome assembly GCA_023529315.1 of Papaver bracteatum. NCBI lineage: Eukaryota > Viridiplantae > Streptophyta > Magnoliopsida > Ranunculales > Papaveraceae > Papaver > Papaver bracteatum. The sequence continues at coordinate 217,453 of JAJJWX010001388.1, forward strand.
GTTCATGAATTGATATGCAAGTATTGATAAAGAATGAATAGACTTTTGACAAACACAAAAGTTAAGCCTATATTGTCAATTTTTGATGTAAGATAGGTTAAAATCTTTTGTAATTCAAGGATTATGTCTATTTTATGTCATTGTGCAAATGGTGATGGAAACATAGAATTAATCCTTGTGTATTCCGCATTAATTGGTCTTCCATGATCAATATTTTCGTGTATTACTGTGAGGCTCCGTATTGTGTCTTATGTCGAGCACTAGACAACCAAGTTTATTATTGTGTAGTGTGAACTACACAATAATTCTCTCCCCTTTTGTCAACCAAGTAAATTATTTTTTTCAATGTTAGTTATGTTCCGTAAGGCACTTTACGTCAAGCATATTGAACTAAATTAATTATCTTGTGTGATTATTTAGTTATGACTCCGTAAATTTGTCTTATGTTTGAGCATTTTCGACTGGGTTGGTTGTTTTTATGATTAACTTAATCATCGCTCCATAGATTTTCTTATGTGAGTATAAACGATTAAATTGATTACTTTTGTGATTAGTTTAGTTGTGTATTCCGGTTAGATTAATTATGGGTTCTCATGTGATTAATCTGATCGAGTTATTAAGTCTCCATAAGTTTACTTGTGTTGAGCATATTTAGTCAAATTAATCATGGTTCGCTTACGGTTAATTTGATTGAATATTTCTTTTTGGATTCCAAATTCATACTTGTATGATATTTTTTGAGTCCAAAGAAATCCTTCTTTTCTTTTGAAATTAAGGTCGCTCTTGTTGTTCCCTTGGGAGTGACATTTTACGGGGGAGAGTTCTTTTTAACTTGTGCTTAATTTCCAAATCTTTGTGGGAGTGCGGCTGTGGAATATTGTAGGGGTTATCTTGTATCTTTATGAACTCCTTGATGAATGCATTTATCTTCGACTTTATAATTGCATCTAAACAAGATGATATACATTACCTTTGGTCATGAAATGTCTCTTATGGAAATTTCATTAGGATCCCGTTCTAGTACCTTTGCCAATTTTATTGACAAAAAGGGAGAGAATTAATATGTAGTTCATACTACAATTACATATGGTTTTCGGATCATTATGTAAGGTGGAGTGGTTTCCATGTGAGATGGAGTATTGACTAAGGGGGGGTGACGTATCTCCATAATATTGTTGTTAAAGTTGTGATCCAATTGGACTTTGACGATGTTTAATGATACTATGACACTGTATAATAATGATTGAGAACTATTGTTTTCTCGTTGTTATAGCTATAGATTTTCAACAAAGATGATGTTAAACTTACAACCTTTGGGATCATTGGACTACTTGGAAGTGACGAAATTTCGAGTAATGTTGAAGATTAGACATGTGGAATAGGAGCTACAAAGTTTATTTATATATTTTTTATATTCCATATATATTAATAGTTTTGCCACTAAAATTGACAAAGGGGGAGATTGTTAGAGCATTGCTCGGTCTAACTCGCTTGCGTTACTATCTCAAGCATGTTTGTCAATGTTAGTGATCAAAACTATAAAGTCTTGATTTCTAGTCTACTATATCTAAGGTCTCGGACTAGGATAGAAAGTGTAGTTGAGCTCAAGAATTCCATGGCGATCATCATACAAGATGAAGGACTACTCAAGGAACCAGTGGATCTTCATCGACTAAAAGGTACGTGGAGACTTAAACTTATCTATCACTCAAAAGTATATCTACTCTATCTCCTATCTTGAGATAAAAGTCGTATTACTATATAGACTAAGATTATACACATGTGATATTTCGAGCTGAGTATATCTCACTTATCTATTTATCGAAATATGTGTTGGTAAGGCTTTCGCTTTAGCCAAGTTCATCTTTACCTAGTGACGAAAGTCATGTTATATTTCAATCATTTTGGAAATTGCTCTGACAAAAAATAGTTTGTGAATAACAACTATATAACGCCCTCTGAGAATGTTTCAATGATTGAAATGAGAGTTTAGACAATATAACCATTGGAGGATATAAGCATTGTTGTGGAAACACATATATGTATAAGTCCTTATTGCTTGAACCGAAGTTTGCGAACTTTGTTGATCAACTGAAACCGGAGTAATACGTGAACTTCGGTCCACAAACTGGCGTAGTTCTCGAACCCAAGAATTTCTGCTGGAATTTGTGAACTCCATCCGCGAACTTAAGTCCGCGAACTTAAGTAGGTTATGTCTAAAAATAATATTTGTGAACTTATCTTAATAAACTAAGGAATGCTATTGCAAACTGTGGATTTATAGTTCATGAATCGATTCGAGTGAATCACATCGTTTTTGCTTCAATTGTGTCTTGTGTAGTACATAAAGATCTAAGCAATTGAACAACTCTCTAACTAGTTAGTTTATTTGAGTCATTTGGACTAGTTATGGTGAAGAAGAATATGGTTGATATGAAAGTTATCATATGGCTAACCTTTTGGTTAACTATTGTTAAACCAACTAATGTAAAAGTTTGGGTACGGTTACACAAGCCTAGAAACGTGCATTACAAGTGTGTATAACAAGCTTTGTTTTCGATCTAACGGTTGATAAATATTAGCTTGAATCTAATTAGGTTTTCATCTAACGGTGAATATTGAATGCTTTGTTACTAAGCTAACATTGATTCCAAACCCCTATTTGAAAGACTATATAAGGGAGAACTCTAGCAACTGGGAAACCTAATCCCCACACATTTTGTGTGATACTAGTTGTGCTAAGATAGAGTCAATTCTCCTTTAACCTTTGGTTTTCTTCTTCTAAAACCAGGTTAACGACTTAAAGACTTCATTGGGATTATGAAGCCAGACCGATACTACTTTTATCATAGTTGTGTGATCTGATCTTGTTGTTTCTATCGTACGAGTATAATTGTAATAATTGGCTTGAGATTTCTATATCCGATAGGCAAGATATAAAAGTGGTCACAAACACTTTGTCTTATCATTTGTGATTCCACAATATCTTTTTTCGCTGCGTCGATTAAGACTATTGTGAGGTGATTGATAAAGCTGAGCTGTTCTTCGGGATTATAAGTCTAGTTTTATCAATTGTTTCATGTTCACCTTGATTTATCAAAAGACAAAAAAAAAAACTTGTAGGTATATTCGTGGAGACGGATTTATCTATTACTGTAGACTTTTATGTGTGATACAGATTTTTTTATTAAAGTCTTCGACTTTGGGTCGTAGCAACTCTTGGTTATGGGTGAGATCAGCTAAAGGAATCAAGTACGTAGTATCCTGCTGGGATCAGAGATGTAGGAGCATAACTGTACCTTGGATCATTGTGAGATTGGTTGGGGTTCAACTACAGTCCAGACCGAAGTTAGCTTGGAGTAGGCTAGTGTCTGTAGCGGCCTAATACAGTGCATGTTCAATCTGGACTAGGTCCCGAGGTTTTTCTGCATTTGCGGTTTTCCTCGTTAACAAAATTCTGGTGTCTGTGTTATTTATTTTCCGCATTATATTTTGTTATATAATTGAAATAATAAAGGTTGTGCGTTTTTCAATCAATTAGAATATTCGACCTCTTTGGTTGTTGATTTAAATTGATTGACACTTACAAATTGATCTTTAGTACCATCCAAGTTATCTCTCTTTGATAAAGACTCGCAGATTTCTATTTGCTTGAGTATATATCAAATTGAGAGATTGAGATAATAAACTCTTTGATATCTTTCCAATTGATTGAGTCTATCTGTCTAGTTGATTCTCTAGAAAAGTATATTGGAGTTTGTCCATACAGATTGTCAATCGAAATATTGGGTGTGGTTTTTAGACCCCCGCTTTTTCAACCTGGATAAGAGGGGTCTAAACCTCCCTGCCAGAGTTATTACCATCGAAAAACCCAAACTGCATCATTTGAACTATAACAATAATATCAACATGTTGGGCGCCTGATTTTAAACTGGATTAAAATAAATATATACGAGACATCTATTTGATATCCTAGTGTTGATGGTGGTTTTTAGTTTAGGGTGAAAATCTTAAAACACTAAACCCTAGCAGACAGTGACGTCACAACATTTAAAGTAACAAGCATTTACTGAAAAGCTTTTAATGTGTCTCTAAATAATTACCGGGGTATATTTTTCAAATTAGGGTTACGACAAGCCAAACCCTAATTCCCCTGTGCCAATGGAAAATCATGCCAGCCACACCAACCGCGCCAAAGCATGCCCACCATGCTAGCCGCACCCTTGTGCCAATGGCAAATCATGCCAGCCATACCTATACCAAGCTATCCGCGCCATGCCAATCGCACTCTACCTTGGCCCTATCTATGCTAGCCGAACCCTTGTGCCAATGGAAAATCATTCCAGCGACACCTAGCCCAAGCTAGCCGCGCCATGCCAATCGCAATCTGCCGTGGACCTAGCTATGCTAGTCGAACCCTTATGCCAATGGAAAATCATGCCAGCCACACCTAGCCCAAGCTATCCGCACCATGCCAATGGCACTCTGCCTTGGCCTAGCTATGCTAGCCAAAACCTTGTGCCAATGGAAAATCATGCCAGCCACACCTAGCCCAAGCTAGCCGCGCCATGCCAATCGCACTCTGCCTTGGCCCTAGCTAGCCGAACCTTTGTGACAATAGCAAATCATGCCAGCCACACCTATCCCAAGCTAGCCCCGTCATGCCAATCGCACTCTGCCTTGGCCCTAGCTATGCTAGCCGAACCCTCGTGTCACTACACATAGCCCAAGCTAACCGTACCATGCCAATCACACTCTACCTTGGCCCTATTTATGCTAGCCAAACCCCTGTGCCAATGGTAAATCATGTCAGCCGCACCAAAGAATGTCAACCATGATATCCGCACCCTCGTGCCAATGGCAAATCATGCCAGCCACACCTAGCCCAAGCTAGCCGCGCCATGCCAATCGCACTCTGCCTTGGCCCTAGCTAGCCGAACCTTTGTGACAATGGCAAATCATGCCAGCCACACCTAGCCCAAGCTAGCCCCGTCATGCCAATCGCACTCTGCCTTGGCCCTAGCTATGCTAGCCGAACCCTCGTGTCACTACACATAGCCCAAGCTAACCGTACCATGCCAATCACACTCTGACTTGGCCCTATCTATGCTATCCAAACCCCTGTGCCAATGGTAAATCATGCCAGCCGCACCAACCGCGCCAAAGAATGTCAACCATGCTATCCGCACCCTCGTGCCAATGGAAAATCATTCCAGCCACACCTAGACCAAGCTAGCCGCGCCATGCCAATCGCACTCTGCCTTGGCCCTATCTATGCTAGCCGCACCCCTGTGCCAGTGGAAAATCATGCTAGCCACACCTAGCCCAAGCTAGCTGCGCCATGACAATCGCACTCTGCCTTGGCCCTAGATATGCTAGTCATACCACGCCAAGCCAAACACCCTTACCTTGGCCCTAGCCGTGCCACCCTGCTGGTCTTCTCCTCATGCCTACTAAAGTGAAGGCATGCAATAATCAACGGTTGCCCTTAAATCCCAGGAGCAAATCCTGGCCGCCTAAAGTCACCTCATGACTTTGGCCCAAAACCCTAGCTTGGTCACGCACCTAACCAAGCTAGTCGCGCCATGCCAAAAATGCCTCATCATGGCCCCTCATTCCGCACAACCCTGCTGGCCTTCCCCCACGACTACTAAAGTGAACGCATGCAACAATCAACGGTTTCCCTTCAATCCCAGGAGCAAATCATGTACGCCTAAAGTCCCTCACAACTTTGGCACAAAAACCCTAGCTTGGTCACGCACCTGACCAAAGCTAGCTATGCCATGCGAACATGGAAAACACCTGTCCCCATTGCGCCAAGCCAAACCGCACCTAACCAAGCTAGTCGCGCCATGCCAAAAATGCCTCACCATGGCCCCTCATGTCGCGCCACCCTGCTGGCCTTCCCCCACGACTACTAAAGTGAAGGCATGCAACAATCAACGGTTGCCCTTCAATCCCAGGCACAAATCTTGGCCGCCTAAAGTCCCTTCACAACTTTAGCCCAAAATCCCTATCTTGGTCACGCACCTGACCAGAGCTAGCTATGCCATGCGACCATGGAAAACCCTTGGCCCCATTGCGCCAAGCCAAACCGAACCTAGCCAAGCTAGCCGCACCAAGACAAACGCCCTTGCCTTGGCCCTAGCTATGCCATGCGGCCATGGCAAACCCTTGGCTCCACGCGCCAATCCAAACTGCACCTATCCAAGCTAGCCGCACCAAGCCAAATGCCCTTGCCTTGGCCCTAGCTATGCCATGCGACCATGGAGAACCCTTGGCCCCACGCGCCAAACCAAACCGCACCTAGCCAAGCTAGCCGCACCAAGCTAAACACCCATGCCTTGGCCCTAGCTATGCTAGTCACACTATGCCAAGCCAAGCGCCCTTGCCTTGGCCCTAGACATGCCATTCGCCCATGGCAGCCTATTGGCCCCACGCGTCAAGTCTAAACAACACCCTGGCCACGCCTTCTCTATGCGACCACCAAAACGAAGGCATGCGGCCATCAATGGCCACCCTTCAAACCCAGGAGCAAATCCTGGCCGTCTAAAGTCACCTCATGACTTGTTAACCTGAAAACCTAAGTTTGGCCATGCCAACCCAGTCGCGCCACCACGATGGCCCCTCACTACCATAACGAAGGCGTGCAATGCACCAACGTTTGCCCCTCCTCTCAAGATGCAAAATATCGACCTTCGAAGGTCACCAGGCTATCAAGTCCCCCGTCACAACAACATGTTGCATGTCTTCTAAGAACATTCGAGACATCAACACAAACTGGGGGATGCTCATTAGGATTTTTGTTTGGTGGTCTATAGCGTGCGGCATACACAAATGCCCGTTTCAAGATAGTGTAATGGGAGTAAAGCGGCTAGTAAATGAAAGAAGCAACGGTGAAATGCTCCTTCATTATGGGACATCAAATCCCATCAATGCCAGGCGTTACCACCTCTTCCCGTTTAACTCACCCGTTTCCTTCTCTTATGAGGCCAGAATACGTTTCTCTCTTGACTTGTATAAATAGGCTTACCTATTTCCACCAGAAGGAAGTTCTGGGTCAGGGGGAAAAACATCACTCTCAGAAGAGCAACTCTTGCTAGCTTTACCAAAGCTCTCACCTTCTGATACAAGTCAAGCACTACTTTAGAATTATTCTGGTCTCAACACTCTCTTTGCTTCCCTCCCTAAACCATCCCTTCTCTTCCACTTTGTGACCGAAGCAAGTCTGGAATGACCATTTCTTGGTTTAGGACAGACTTGTACAGATTGATCTCTCGAACTTAAAAGTACTCCCTTGCAGTACATTGTTTAGGGTTTAAACTGTTTCCCACCTTTCACACCCGTAATTACCAAAACCGGTAGAAACTATTTTCACCCATAAAAAATTGGCGACCACAGCGGGAGGATTGATCTATCGGTGACAATGTCAATTTTCGACTGTCAATCTCGTTCTTCGACCCAGATGTCAAGATGGTAGGGGAAGGCGACTCACTCCGACTCAGTCACTCGATGACTCATTATCAGTCATGACACGACAAGGGATGATTGGGGACTTCCCAGAAGATAGAAGCAGACGATCCCCCAAGGATCAACGGCTCGGTTATCTGACGGCTCAATAACGACTGGGGACTTCTCATGGCGGTGTTTCCTGTAAGACTCGGTATTACACCCAGAAGGTTCACTTTTCATCAAGAGACCTAAAAACCAAGTAAGTCTTACCTAGACAAGATACATGGTTTACTATTTTAAGATTTCAAGACAAGATACATAATTTACCCTACGTCATCTACCAACACACGGTTCCATGGTTTTCCCGGGATGTCCGTGTCATTTTCAATCACGATCATCCTAAATAATTCAATCCTAAATAATTCAGTCCTAAACATTTCATTCAAAAAAAAGTATATGTAATCCAAAACCATCAAGGTAGTATTTGTCTATTAACCCGAGAAAACCAGAAAATCAAAAACCAAAAACCAGACGTCTCATTTTCCTTTTAAAAAAAAAACTAAAGGTAAGAGGTCCAAAAGACAAATATATATTCAAGGAAAGTTTTCCAACAACGGCTTGCTCCTATTGGCGAAGGCCTCCTTTGTGCTCTGGAGATCCGCCCTTTTCAATTTCAGTTGCTGGCACAACTTCTTGAATTCCGCTTCCTTCTTCTTCACCATGTCTGCGGATGGACCTTCGACTATTTCGACTAGCAACCTTTCAACATCAGAGAGACCTTCAACGAACCAAGGAACATTGAATTCGAAGCCCATGCACATGTCACGATGGAACTTCCATCTTGAGATTACATATTCAGAAACTGTATGACCAGTCATGTTGCACATCTCATCAATCGAAGATAAGGCCTCATCCACATGCTTGACCAACGCATGTCGACTAGTGGTCTTCTTAGCTGTGGCAATGTGACCATAGCTTTCCCAAACCTTGGTGTACAACGTCGCATGTTTAGCTGGGACGCTAAATCCATCGATCAACACATGACCGGGGAAAGGGGCCAGATACGTAGGATTGAAGGTGGCACCTGCAACTGAATTAGCAATTGGAAAGGGGCCCCTAACCACGATTTCACCCCCTGAAGTTCCCTCCTCCACCTGAGTCACGACAGCGCCCTCGGGACGATGAATCTCCATGTCCAAATCGTTAGCTGGTGCATTTTCCGCAGTAGGAAGTACAATTACGTCTTTGCTCTGGTGGTCATCCACTTCAAGATCATCCCCGGGAGCGGTCTCCTCCTAAAAATCTAGATTTAGTTTACTGCAAAAAAAAAAGGGGGGAAACGAAGAAAACGTGGTGAAGACTCATTGATTCACTTTCGGACTGACTAGAGGAAGACTCAACACTATTGTCAGAAGAACTACTCTCACCATCACCAGACTCAAAACTTTCATCCTTCTCGGATTCTTCATCACTATGGATAAGCTCGACAACGCTACTCTCTGTCTCTAAAAATGGTACCTTTTGACTGCTCGCGAGTTTGGAAAAGGCGTTTGTACTACTGAGACCCTGGACGGAATACAAGAATGCATTTTCAGAAAAGGAACAAAGATATAAATGTTCCAAGCTAAAGACAAGAGGAGAGCCGTACATACCCGCATGTCAGACGAACTAAAAGTCGGCAGAATCGTGGAGTCCGATTGAAGACCACCAACACAATTCTTAGACCGTCGCTCCTTTACATGGGGACTGTACATGACCAGGCCGATGGTTTCCTTTTGGTTAAAGGAGTATTCCTAAACAACGGATGTCTTGCTAAAATCTCGGCAGAAGGCCTACCACGAGTGTTCTCCACTACGGCTTTCACAAATCCCTCGATGATGAGAAATTCACTCTGCCAGAATGCGTTATACTTGGAGGTTGTTGATGGATTCCTTTCCGCGAGCAGGAAAGGGAGACTTTTACCCCGATGCAAGAGCACCGGCATCAAGAACAGTCGACATGTGCCGAGCCGCTTTATCGATGTTGTAAGATATTGCTTTGCAATATCCCCGGAAAAAAGATGGCACGTGACCAGGCGTGCAGCTCCGCATGAACACCATCTCTCCGACGCTTAGGCCCTCTTTATCAGAAGTCAAAGACATGTTTGGAACATGAGCAAAGGCAGTGACCTGAGTTATAGACCCATGCAATGGAGCCCACTGACGGAAATTAACTATGTGCGAGCTGTCAAGAGGTCCAACCAGGTTCGAACCAGTCTTAGGGTGACTGTTCAACCAGCACAGTATCCTCGAGCCACCCCAAGATTCGGGAAGTATAGCCAACGGTTTCGAGGCATATTTCTCGAAGTGCTCCCATAGCCACGCTTGGAGAAAGGCGGCATGAACATATGAATAAACTTTCATATAGCCATTCGAGACACGCATGTCCGAAACCAGTTGATCCAAGTGTGCATACAGAGAACCAAGAAACAGACCGCCAATGGGGATAACGACACCCTTTTCCAATTTTATGGAAAACTTAATAAGTCCATGTCTTATCTCTTTCTTGCCCGAGCCATCATCAAAAATATCTCTGGATAGCCAAAGAGCCAAGAACGCCGCAACATGAAGTGTACTGTTCTTCTGGTTCGACTCTAACGCGTCAGGAAACCACTGAGACACCCACCAGTTATAGAAGCACTTCGTCTCATTGTCTTTTCAAATGAATCCCTTTGATTTCGCGACCAGGGCATCATGCATCTCTTCCTCATCTTCGGACAACTTAACATCAAGGTTTCCAACTACGAGAAGATTCAGCTGTACAACCACTCTTTCCAAGGAAATAGTCATTTCACCCCATCTACATATGGCCGTGTGGGTGTCCGGACACTATCTGGAAACAAAAGCGACCAAGCCTGGAATATCTCTCCTAATCTGAAGCACTGCGGAAGCTGCAACAGCCAACAACATCAACTATCTGTGCCCTGCTCAAATTGGTTCTTACATGATCTTGGCTCATCATGAACCGCATCCATTTCTCGAAGGAACGCAATGGGCTCACTGGGGTTTTGAAATCAATAAAAGAAGAGAAATACTCTTTCCTATGAAGAAAAAATCGTATCACATTTCTGGGAGGGACCGACCGATCCCCTTAATCACTCTCCGGGCCGGTCATAAGTAGCGGCACATTCTTAAGAGGACTTCTCTTAGCAGAGATTATCGTGAAGAATTCATCAGCCACGTTTGGCTTGGAGTTACTAACATCCCTCGGTATGGCAGAATTTTTCTCAAGCGGCGTCATAACAAAGATTCTTTCACAACACTTCCGCCTCCCAAACAACTATGACGAAACAATACGAGGAGAAATTATTACGTAAAATGCACGGAAGTTATTTTTCCAAGATGCAAGCCAATTTGTTTCAAGGTCGTGCCTTATGGCATAGAATTCTTGTTCAACCAAGGAGGAGTAACCCACCAGGGAAACCATACACACGGCCGCACCAAAATGAGGAGCAAACCCTAGAAGCTGGGTTTTTCATGAAAAGACAGGGCCATTACTATCAAAGTGCCTACCTTGCACACTGGGTAGGGGCGGTCAGCATTACTGTGGTATCCATGCCTAAGTGTTACAACAAGCAGTAGCAAACAATACCTAAAATCTACGCCAACATCTCTACAAATTCATGAAAAGGTGCGCCTACAACTAAGGTTTACACCAGCAAAAAAAAAAAAAATTAAAGAGAAGTATCGGAAGGCGTACCTGGGATTCGCTCGTCCGCCCTGCTTTACTGCTGTCACACGGCTGGAAGGAATAAGTAGGCATGAAACAAAAGAGAAGCCGACCCTCCTTTTATATACACATGGTATGTGGGAGTTTGAACAAAGAAAGGATTTCCTATTTTGAGCCAATAGGGGAAAAGAGGAAACCGGTCCCGCAAAGACCAACTTCCACGTCCAAGACCACTCACGCCGCATCACAGCCCCATCACACCATACCGCGGACCCACTGCTCCTAGCTTCCCATGTATGTCGTTGCCGTGGCCTTAACCAAGCCCTCTCTCCGTCACCGCGGCCCCACCACGCCAAGCTGCCCTTGCATGCTCCACCATTCCATTGTCGCGGTCAGGGCCATGCCACCTCTCGGCCCTTCAGCCCAAGCCATCCACCTGCTCCGCCCTCCAAGACCACACCCCCTTTTCCATGGAGAGGTACGACCAGACCAAGTTGGTAACTTTTATCTCATCACTCCGCAGTCTGCATTCCAAGTACAACTTACGCAGGACTACCAACATGGAAAGCCAAAACTCTCTCTACCACTTAAAAGGTTAGTCGGATTCTCCTGACCATCTTTGCAATGATTTACGCCTCGATTCCATCCTTGTATGTCACCATCATATGCTTACCTTGCAACAAGGCACTTGTTCCGAGCTAAGTAGGGGACTTAATGTTGATGGTGGTTTTTAGTTTAGGGTTAAAATCGTAAAACACTAAACCCTAGCAGACAGTGACGTCACGACATTTAAAGTAACAATCATTTACTGAAAAGCTTTTAATTTGTCTCTAAATAATTACCGGGGTATATTTTTTAAATTAGGGTTACGACAAGCCAAACCCTAATTCCCCATGTGCCAATGGCAAATCATGCCAGCCACACCAACCGCACCAAAGCATGCCAACCATGCTAGCCGCACCCTTGTGCCAATGGAAAATCATGCCAGCCACACCTAGCCCAAGCTAGCCGCGCCATGCCAATCGCACTATGCCTTGGCCCTAGCTATGCTAGCCGAACCCTTGTGCCAATGGAAAATCATGCCAGTCACACCTAGCCCAAGCTAGCCATGCCATGCCAATCGCACTCTTCCTTGTCCCTAGCTATGCTAGCCGAACACTTGTGCCAATGGAAAATCATGCCATCAACACCTAGACCAAGCTATCCGTGCCATGCCAATCGCACTCTGCCTTGGCCCTAGATATGCTAGCTGAACCCTTGTGCCAATGGCAAATCATACCAGCCACACCTAGCCCAAGATAGCCGCGCCATGCCAATCGAACTCTGCCTTGGACCTAGCTATGCTAGCCGAACCCTTGTAGCAATGGAAAATCATGCCAGCCACACCTAGCCCAAGCTAGACGCGCCATGCCAATCGCACTCTGCCATGGCCATAACTATGCTAGTCGAACCCTTGTGCCAATGGAAAATCATGCCAGCCACACCTAGCCCAAGCTAGCCGCGCCATGCCAATCGCACTCTGCCTTGGCCCTAGCTAGCCGAACCCTTGTGCCAATGGAAAATCATGCCAGCCACGCCTAGCCCAAGCTAGCTGCTCCATGCCAATCGCACTCTGCCTTGGCCCTAACTATGCTAGCCGAACCCCTGTGCCAATGGAGAATCATGCCAGCCACACCAACCGCGTCAAACCATGCCAACCATGCTATTCGCACCCTCGTGCCAATGGCAAATCATGCCGGCCACACCTAGCCCAAGCTATCCGCGCCATGCAAATCGCACTCTGCCTTGGCCCTAGCTATGCTAGCCGAACCCTTGTGCCAATGGCAAATCATGCCATCCATACCTAGCCCAAGCTAGCCATGCCATGACAATCGCACTCTGCCTTGGCCCTAGCTATGCTAGCCGAACCTTTTTGCTAATGGCAAATCATGCCAGCCATACCTAGCCCAAGATAGCCGCGCCATGCTAATCGCACTCTGCCTTGGCCCTAGCTAGCCGAACCCTTGTTCCAATGGAAAATCATGCCAGCCACACCTAGCCCAAGCTAGTCGCGCCATGCCAATCGCACTCTGCCTTGGCCCTAGCTATGCTAGCCGAACCCCTGTGCCAATGGAGAATCATTCCAGCCACACCAACAGCGCCAAAGCATGCCAACCATGCTATCCGCACCCTCGTGCCAATGGCATATCATGCTAGCCGCGCCATGCCAATCGCACTCTGCCTTGTCCCTAGCTATGCTAGCCGCACCCCTGTGCCAATGGAAAATCATGCTAGCCACACCTAGCCAAAGCTAGCCGCGCCATGCCAATTGCACTATGCCTTGTCCCTAGCTATGCTAGTCATACCACGCCAAGACAAACACCCTTACCTTGGCCCTAGCCATGCCACCCTGCTGGTCTTCTCCTCATGGCTACTAAAGTGAAGGCATGCAACAATCAACGGTGTTGATGGTGGATTTTTATTTAAGGTTAAGATTGTAAAACCTAAAAAATATGCGCCAACATCTTGTAAAAGATAAGGCCATTAACAAGTGATGGATACTTCTTCACTTTATCAATTCACCAAGAATGGCGCATGTGGCAACAATCCCATTTTGTGAATAAAATACACGAAATTCATCTAGGTTGGAGCATGTAGCAACAATCCCATATACCCTGTGAATTTCCAACATTATTAATTAATGCGCAACAGCCTTGTATATCCTGTACTCATTATCAGTGCGGCATGACGACTGAGTGTTGCTCTTAGCAGAGCAACACGAACCTCCAAGCATTATAATGAAACCATGTACGAAATACCCGTATAGGCTGAATCTCAGTGTGTTATACTAGCCCGATTGAGCCCCTCTCGGTGTGTTATACTAGCACGATTGAGCATCCAGACTGACCGTATCAGTTTGGATATGATCACGACCATCCAACTCCACCAGTCTGATTGGATGGACCAGATCGATTCCATCACCCCCAAGCAGGTATGGAATACCTGCCGAACCAACGCGGAACCCGCATGGTCGTCCTCCCTTGGCCTAGCTTGCCAAAACGTCCAAACCATAGCAATATGGATGGAAAACCCTAAATTAGGGTTTGCATCACATTACATGTGTCGCAAAACAGCCTCAACCATCCATCTTCGCAGGTATAGATGGAGGGTGCAGATGTAGATTCAAAGGGCATGGAGTATGTCAATACAATCACCGCAGGCCCGCCTACATACCCGACTAATCGGTCAGGAGCAACCATGGTTGGTCATTCCAAATCGTGCGCCTGAATGGAGCATGACGCACGACTCTGAAACCCAAAAATTAGGGTTTTGAATCACGAGCGTCCATCTTATCCGGCACGAATGGAGGGTCCGAGATTAGATCAAAGCAGGTCCGGTCATGTCAACATGACCACCGTGGACCCGTCTATCCCCTCACCTAATTGTCCAAGGCATACCATGCCTGGCTATCCCCAAATCGTCCGCTCCAACATGCGTGGTCGCACCTCCCAAGCTGCAAATTAATCTCAACCACTCGATTTCTCCGGAAGAATTGGGTGGCTTAGATCGCGTTTTCATGGGACGGTAAGACATAGGCGTGAACACAAGCCTACCACCTACACGTTGAAGCAGTCGACCAAGACTAACCAAGCTTGGTCGTTTTGGAACGCCCGCCCGAAGTTGGTATGGGATACGGCTTTTGCGGCACTAATCTTCTGTTTCAATTCGATCTCGACCACTCAACTTCGCCGGATGAATCGAGTGGCCCAGATCACAATTTTGTGGGACGGTAGGTATAAACGCCTAAACCGTCACGCCATCTACACGCAGGTGTGATAGGCCAGTCCAGGATAGTTCCCTAAGTCTGGTTTTGGTCAGGGTGAAGAGCAGTGCTTGCGCACCTCCTTCGAAACCCTAATTCCACCAAGTGTCGCAGATGAGTGTCTTAAAGATCATCTCTTCCGTCCAACTTCACCAACTCGGTTATATAGCCCTGGTCAGGAGTTAATTAGTCAGTGCGGAGTCATGGTGATCACCATTCACCACTCTACCACACTATGTGGTCGGTAAAGGAAGGGTTTGCATGCGCAACTTCCAAACCATGTTGGATATACTCAATGCGCACTGTGATAGTATACACACGATACTTCACAAGTATCAATTTCCTTCCTGGGTTTTGCTTTCGGTCTGTTTTCTCCTCCCGAACGAGCTTAAAACCTAAATATTCCCTCGTTGGGAGATAGGAAATTCTTTTCCGTATGGAATGGAGGGGCGGATCATAAAAATCCGAGTCCGTACTAGAATTCTACAACGATTCTAGTAAGGAGCGCTAATTAGGGTTTCTGGTGCAACAATCAATGGTTGTCCCTCCTCTCAAGATGCAAAATCTCGACCTTCGAAGGTCACCAAGCTAGCAATCTTCCCGAGCCTGACTTTCCAAGCTACAACAACATGCTATATGTTTTCCAAACCACTCGAGACATCAATCATGTCACAAACTGGGGGATACATACTGGGGTATTGGTATGGCGATTTACAGCATGCAGCGCACAACGCACCATCACAAGAACGTGTCAGGAAGTCATGGATGGTTAGTGATGATGGGAGAAGTGGGCAATCCTGGTCGTGTGACACCAACACACTACTCCATCACTCCACTTTCTCCACTTCCCACGAGATACGAAGGTTAGGCTAAAGGACTTGTATAAATAGGTTCTCCGCCTTATTTTCAACAACAACGCAAGTCCAGACAACAGAAGCAAGTGTTGATACAATCGTATTCAAACACCGGAACTGATAGCTTACATCCCTCAAGCCAATTCAGCTTTCTGATACAAGTCCTGCATATCCAACACCTTCACATTCTCAACACCTTCTTTGCTTCCCTCCCTAAGATCAACCCTATCTCCTTCACTTTGTGACCGAAACAAGTCTGGAATGGCCATTTTTTGGTTTAGGCCGAACTTGCACAGATTGATCTCTCGAATCTACAAGCACTCACCGCGCAGTGCATTTGTTTTAGGTTTAAATTCATTCCTCATCCACACCCCAAATTACAAAAATTAGCAGGAATAGTTTTCACCCATAAAGTCAATTTATTCAATACCATTCAATCGATTTGGAGATGGTTGGTCTTAGGACCGTCACAACAGTCTCGAATCCCGACGGTTCCTCCAACGGAGATACCCCTCTTCCCAATGGTGTAGCTGATGGCGTAACCGAAAAAGTCCCAACGTTAAGTGAACTAGCACGGGTACAGGAGATTCACGCGAGGAACATGGAGATAATCAAAGAAGCGGTAGACGGAATCCTTAATCTATTCATCAGGATGACATCAGATTTGGGCGTTCCGGAGACCTCCGCATCGGGGACTAATTCCCCTCAAATCAACAGCTTTACTACGAACCAAAGACCAGTGGATCAGGAAGCGGCATCTCTAGTGGAAATATTATGCGAACTCCTGCACCTCTCGAAGAATCAACGGGCAGAGACGTTTGTTGCGATTAATAAAATAGCTTTGGACGTACACCTGACTCCTTCACGACCAGAAATCCTAACTGCATCGGAAATATCGGTAAATAATGTTACATTTACAGAAGACGATATGATGGCGGAAGAGGGTCACAACCGGGCCCTACATGTTACCGCACGCATCAAGGGTTCAGAGTTCAGGAGGGCCCTCATCGACACAGGAGCATCTTCAAACGTGATTACCCTCAAAACCCTCGGGACGGCCAAGGTAATCCCGTGCAAAATTATACGACAGCCCACCACAATGACGGACTTCGAAGGAAACCAGACCAGCACATACGGGTATGTCAAACTAAATTTTTCGGTAGGACCTGTTCAATCCAAAGTGAAATTTGAAGTCATAGAAAAGGTGCCAGACTACCATATGATACTAGGAAGACCGTGGCTACATGACAATAAGGTCATCCCTTCGACGTATCACCAGTTCCTTAAGAACATGCTAAATGAGGAAGTTATACGTATTCCTACATCACTGTCTCTATACGCGCCGATATGCGGAGTGGATCTGTTCAACCCAAAAGAAGCTTCACAGGGAAAGTCAGACCAAGTATTTTGCACCTCATTACCCACATGGGCTTCAATTCAGAAAGAAGACCGACTTGCATCATTAGGGGTTAAACACCACAACACGCCTTTGTTGACGGGAGGCTCATCTTCATCTGGTGAAGTTTCAACCCATGCTCACGCCAAAAGGGAACGCACTTTCGAGGCAAGACACGATCATGGGAAGACAATATATCGGCGTCGCTATTAGCAATTAACAGGGGAGACTGGTACCCAGTCTCTCCGCCCAATTGAATGTTGTAAGAATGACGAGACACAAGAGGAGGTGTTAGACGCTCCGCAACAGCTACAAGATGGCACCAACTCCACAACCGATGAACTCGAGATTGTTGACATCGGGAATGAGAAGTCTCACAGGCCAGTCTCTATCAGTTCGACTCTATCCGTAGACGAACGTGCAAGTCTTGTATAGTTACTTAAAGAGTACCAAGATGTGTTTTCCTGGACATATGAGGAAATGCCAGGTCTAGACGAGAAACTGGTCACACATTACCTTCACATCATACCTGGATCCAAGCCAGTCAAGCAATATCCGAGGCAGTTCAGGCACGAAGTGGAAGAACAAATCAAGAATGAAATTCAGAAACTGCTAGCTGCTGGTTTTATCAGACCTATCCATCATCCGACCTGGTTAGCTAATGTGGTTCCGGTAAAGAAGAAGAGCGGACAGATTCGGTGTTGCGTGGATTTCAGAGACTTGAACAAGTGCTGCCCAAAGGATAACTTTCCTCTACCCAACATTGACACGTTGGTAGAAGCTACCAGCGGACACGGCATGTTCTCCTTCATGGACGGCTACAGCGGCTACAATCAGATAAGGATGTATGAACATGATGCAAGTAAGACAGCTTTTCGGACCCCTCTTGGCAATTTTTATTATACTGTTATGCCATTCGGTTTAAAGAACGCCGGCGCAACATATCAACGCGCTATGACGGCAATCTTCCACGACATGATGCATAAACAAGTAGAAGATTACGTAGATGATATTGTGGTCAAGTCCAAGGCTAGATCAGACCACGCCAACGTCCTATGGAAAGTATTCGAGAGATGTCGAGAATACAAGTTAAAGATGAATCCTTTGAAATGCGTTTTCGGTGTATCTTCAGGCAAGTTTCTGGGGTTCCATGTAACCGCGGAAGGCATCAAGGTAGACCCATCCAAGACCCAGGATATCCTCACAATGCCGCCTCCCCTAACTGTGAAGGAAATCCAAAGTTTCATGGGCAAGGTAAACTATATCCGACGTTTTATACCTGGTCTAGCCCAACTCTTCGCCTCATTCACTCCCTTACTGAAGAAATGAGCTAGCTTCGTTTGGACCGCAATCCAACAGGAAGCTTTTCGAAAGATTCAACAAATACTGTCGTCTCCAGCCATCATGAAGTCTCCTGTCCAGGGAAAACCGTTACGCATCTACACCGCATTTAGTGACACCGACGTAGGGGCTCTACTCGCTCAGGAAGATGATGAGGGAGTCGAACATCCTATATACTACTTTAGCCGGATATTAAGAGACGCCGAACTCAGATACCCCGGGACAAAAAAAGCATGTTTGGCCTTGATCCACTCCATTTAGAAGTTTAGGCATTACCTACTGTCTAATAGGGTAATACTCATATCTAAATCCGATCCTGCAAAGTTTTAACTTTCAAAACCGGTCCTTACGGGAAGAACAGGCAAATGGCTTCTCCAAATGTCAGAGCTGGACATAGCATGTGTGTCACCAAGGGCTATCAAGGGTCAAGCAGTTGCAGACTTGTTGGCAGCATTTCCTGGAGAAGGCACTACCGGACTTCACAAAGACCTCCCTGGAAAGTTTCCAGACGTCTCATTTTTGGAAGAGGAAGTGTGGATCCTATATTTTGATGGCTCTGCTACTCCTAGCAGTAATACTGGAGGAGCGGGCGTGGTATTAGTCTCTCCAACTGGGGAAGTTTTCTCGCACTCCTTCAAGTTGGACTTTGAATGCACCAACAACTCCGCAGAGTATGAAGCTTTCCTCATAGGACTGTCAATAGCTAAGCAAGCAGGAGTCACGCGTCTGGAGATAAAAGGTGACTCCAAGTTACTGGTAAATCAGATGAATGTAGTATACGCATTGAAGGAAGTAACAGTAGATCCGTATCGATCAGAAGCGCAAAGGTTGTTAAATTATTTTTCCGACGCAACTATAGTCCATGTTGGTCGCAACAACAACAAACACGCTGATTGTCTGGAAACACTAGCTTCCAAACTGAAGTTCGAAGGTTCGGAAGAAACCCTAACAATAAAGAGGAGAACCATAGAATCGACATGGCTATCACAATACAGAGACACCAAGATTGATGATTGGCGAACACCGATCACTCAAGAGCTCAACAGCTCGGTCTCCCAGGGAAAGGTCAGTCTCAAAACCTTACAAAATTTCTTCATACTTCATGTTATGTTGTATTATCGAAATCCGGACGGTTCTCTGTCAAGATGCCTTGGAGATGACGAAGTACAACTACAAATAGATCGTGTTCACAATGAAGTTTGTGGACAATCACTGGTGGTAACGCTTTACCGGCGACTCCAACGTCTGGGATACTACTGTCCGGAGATGGAGACTCAATCCAGGATACTTCAGAAGTCCTGCTCAAATTGTCAAGCGCCACCACACCAGTCGGAAGTTTTCAGTATGAACCATGCTGAGGACTGGAGAGAGCCGTACATCAACTATCTCCGCGATGGAACAACTTCTACCAATCAAAAGGACGCTATCAAAATAAGGCAAAAGGCGAAGCGGTTCATATTCCACGAAGGGATCCTATATCGTAAGAGTTTCGGAGGGAATCTATTGAGGTGCCTGGCTGGGGAAGAAATTTCAGTCATTCTGAAAGAAACATACGAGGGGGAGCACCAAGGGAAGAGGAAGTTGTTTTTCCAGATACATGAGAAATACTATTGGCCAACCATGGAAGATGACGCGGCCGCATTTGTTCAAAGTTGTCACAAATGTCAGATTCATGGGAACCTTGTTCACACGCCCTCCAATCCCCTGCACTCAATAAGCAGTCCGTGGCCATTCTACAGCTGGGGACTGGACATTATTGGGAAAATCTACCCGCCCTCATCAAAGCAGCACGAGTACATCATAACCGCGACAGAATACTTCACCAAATGGGTAGAAGCCATTCCGCTGCGGGGAACTACGGGAGCAACAATTGCGGCTTTCATTAAAGAGCACATCATTTGTCGTTTTGGTGTGCCCAAGCATATTATCACTGATAACGGCAATCATTTCGCCAACAAACAGGTACAAGAGTTGCTCGAAAGGTATGGCATCCAACAGGTTTTCTCCACCATCTACTACCCTCAAGGGAACGAGCAAGACGAAAGTACCAATAAGACATTGATCCGGATCATCAGTCGAACAGTACACGACA
Organism: Papaver bracteatum; assembly: GCA_023529315.1. Classification (NCBI taxonomy): domain Eukaryota; kingdom Viridiplantae; phylum Streptophyta; class Magnoliopsida; order Ranunculales; family Papaveraceae; genus Papaver; species Papaver bracteatum. Next base: position 238,098 of record JAJJWX010001388.1, read on the forward strand.
ATCCTAGGGAATGGCATAACCAGTTACCAATGGCGCTATGGGCATACCGGACGTCACCAAGAAGCTCCATTGGAGTTTCCCCATATTCACTTGTTTACGGAGCGGACATAATTCTCCCGGCAAAGATCAAAATCCCATCAGCCAGGATTGTGGCAGCGACTGAGGTCCACTGGGACGAGAACGAAACTTCTAGCTCTAGAATAGCGGAGTTAGACACTCTGGATTTCAGAAGGAACAAAGCGGAAGAATACGCTCAGGTGTACAGGAACAGATTTTCCAGGGCGTATAATAAAACCGTGAAGTCGCGTGTTTTCAAAGTGGGAGATTTGGTCTTGAAAACGGCAAGGCACATCCAACAAGACATGTCCGCGCCAAAATTCTCACCGAAATGGGAAGGTCCCTACACAGTGACTAAGGCTTACAATACCGGATACTACAAGATTGTCAAGGCGGACGGAGGAAGGCTGGAAGCGGTCATCAATGGAAAATGGCTCAAGGCATATCATGCTTGACCATTGTCCACCCTGTCTCACGACGCTACAATACAAGCATCTATTTCATTACATGTTTGAATCCTCAATCATATTCATAGATGCATTAATGAAAACCTATTTCATCAATCAAAAAAAAAACCAGTGCCATTTATTCCGCAAAGATGTTTAAAAGAAAACTTTAACATAAACATCATTGACAACAAGGGAACACAGCTACATACGACCTAGAAAAGGATGTCCAGCAGATTATAGTTCCTTGAGAGCATCATCTCCAGACTAGCTTGATACCTCTCTGTCATTTTCTTCAAGTCCTGTACTGCCTGTTCTACCTTCTTTGATTCCACAGCCAGAGCCTTCTCCTCTTCCAAGATATCTTTCGCAGCAGGAAAAACATTTACGAGGATAACGGCTCGATCAACCTTGATGATATCAAGATGCTGTCGCAACCAACCCACGTTGAACTCCATGGATTCGCATGTAGATACCATATCCTCCCACTTTTCGAGGCTTGATTCGGCAACATTGCGGATGGAAATATTCTCCATCTCAACAATCATGGGAAGAAGGCAGTTCACCGTGGTGACCAAAGAAGAGGAAAAGTGGCAGACCACATTCCTGATTGCGATATGGCCGTACTTTCTCCATAATTTCGTGTATAAAGGTACAAACTCCTTCTGCACTAAGAATCCACCAACGTCTCGATAACTAGATGATAAACACTTCATGCGAATATCGAACAGAAGACCTGCATTGGGGTATTCATAAGACGATATACCTAGATCGGCATCTTCGAGATCCGTAGGAGTAGGCATGTTCGAGTTTGAAGGAAGAGGACTGCTTAGGTTATCATCATCAATAACTGTCACACATGTTCCGGTGGGGTATCTCTGCAAAAAGGAAAGGATTGTTCACCTGATCCTTATGAGGAACAAATAAATCGATCAGAAAAGGAAAAGAAGACGAACCGGTATGATCTTCTTGACTCGGAGAACACGGGCCGGGGATTCATCATGAAACCCAGACGGAGATCGCGCACGCTTGACGGAAGATCCTGGGTGGTACGAAGAAGATGATCTATTGTTGCTCAACATGTTGGGAAGATAGAGTTTTTGCAGAAAAAATCTATTAACGGTTTTTAACCCGCATGAATGCTGAAGGAAACCCTAAGGAAGACCGGATCAACTACAACGGGACTTATCCGATGAATGATGTCCCAATGTCGACTAGGTCGTACTTCTCCTCCAAACCCTAATCAGGACTCCCAGGGCAACGCCTGACGATGTCGACCTATCCGGTAAATATGCATTCACTTTATCTTGGTCATTTCAATGTATAAATTTGTCACCATCTCATGCCTACCACACAATAGTGTAACCATTATGTGCTAGTCAGGGGACTTAATGTTGATGGTGGATTTTTATTTAAGGTTAAGATTGTAAAACCTAAAAAATATGCGCCAACATCTTGTAAAAGATAAAGCCATTAACAAGTGATGGATACTCCTTCACTTTATCAATTCACCAAGAATGGAGCATGTGGCAACAATCCCATTTTGTGAATAAAATACACGAAATTCATCCAGGTTGGAGCATGTAGCAATAATCCCATATACCCTGTGAATTTCCAACATTATTAATGCGCAACAGCCTTGTATTTGATGTACTCATTATCAGTGCGGCATGACGACTGAGTGTTGCTCTTAGCGGAGCAACACGAACCTCCAAGCATTATAATGAAACCATGTACGAAATACCCATACATGATGAACTCTCGGTGTGTTATACTATCCCGATTGAGCCCCTCTCGGTGTGTTATACTAGCCCGATTGAGCATCCAGACTGACCGTATCAGTCTGGATATGATCACGACCATCCAACTCCACCAGCCTGATTGGATGGCCCAGATCGATTCCATCACCCCCAAGCAGGTATGGAATACCTGCCGAACCAACGCGGAACCCGCATGGTCGTCCTCCCTTGGCCTAGCTTGCCAAAACGTCCAAACCATAGCAATATGGATGGAAAACCCTAAATTAGGGTTTGCATCACATTACATGTGTCGCAAAACAGCCTCAACCATCCATCTTCGCAGGTATAGATGGAGGGTGCAGATGTAGATTCAAAGGGCACGGTGTATGTCAATACAATCACCGCATGCCCGCCTACATACCCGACTAATCGTTCAGGACCAACCATGGTTGGTCATTCCAAATCGTGCGCCTGAATGGAGCATGACGCACGACTCTGAAACCAAAAAATTAGGGTTTTGAATCACGAGCGTCCATCTTATCCGGCACGAATGGAGGGTCCGAGATTAGATCAAAGCAGGTCTGGTCATGTCAACATGACCACCGTGGACCCGTATATCCCCTCACCTAATCGGCCAAGGCATACCATGCCTGGTAATCCCCAAATCGTCCGCTCCAACATGCGTGGTCGCACCTCCCAAGCTGCAAATTAATCTCAACCACTCGATTTCTCCGGACGAATTGGGTGGCTTAGATCGCGTTTTCATGGGATGGTAAGACATAGGCGTGAACACAAGCCTACCACCTACACGTTGAAGCAGTCGACCAAGATCGACCAAGCTTGGTCGTTTTGGAACGCCCGCCCGAAGTTGGTATGGGATACGGCTTTTGCGGCACTAATCTTCTGTTTCAATTCGATCTCGACCACTTAACTTCGCCGGATGAATTGAGTGGCCCAGATCACAATTTTGTGGGACGGTAGGTATAAACGCCTAAACCGTCACGCCATCTACACGCAGGTGTGATCGGCCAGTCCAGGATAGTTCCCTAAGTCTGGTTTCGGTGATGGTGAAGAGCAGTGCTTGCACACCTCCTTCGAAACCCTAATTCCACCAAGTGTCGCAGATGAGTGTCTTAAAGATCATCTCATCCGTCCAACTTCACCAGCTCAGTTATATAGCCCTGGTCATGAGTTAATTAGTCAGTGCGGAGTCATGGTGATCACCATTCACCACTATACCGCACCATGTGGTCGATAAAGGAAGGGTTTGCATGCGCAACTTCCAAACCATGTTGGATATACTCAATGCAGTACCTGCATAGTATACACATGATACTTCACAAGTATCAATTTCCTTCCTGGATTTTGATTTCGGTCTGTTTTCTCCTCCCGAACGAGCTTAAAACCTAAATATTCCCGCGTTGGGAGATAGGAAATTCTTTTCCGTATGGAATGGAGGGGAGGATCATAAAAATCCGAGTCCGTACTAGAATTCTACAACGATTCTAGTAAGGAGCGCTAATTAGGGTTTCTGGTGCAACGATCAACGGTTGCCCCTCCTCTCAAGATGCAAAATCTCGACCGTCGAAGGTCACCAAGCTAGAAAGCTTCCCGAGCCTGACTTGCCAAGCTACAACAACATGCTACATGTTTTCCAAAATACTCGAGACATCAATCATGTCACAAACTGGGGGATACATACTGGGGTATTGGTCTGGCGGTTTACAGCGTGCAATGCACAACGCGCCATCACAAGAACGTGTCAGGAAGTCATGGACGGTTAGTGATGATGGGAGAAGTGGGCAAGCCTGGTCGTGTGACACCAACACACTACTCCATCACTCCACTTTCTCCACTTCCCACGAGATACGAAGGTTAGGCTAAAGGACTTGTATAAATAGGTTCTCCGCCTTATTTTCAACAACAACGCAAGTCCAGACAACAGAAGCAAGTGTTGATACAATCGTATTCAAACACCGAAACTGATAGCTTACATCCCTCAAGCCAATTCATCTTTCTGATACAAGTCCTGCATAGCCAACACCTTCACATTCTCAACACCTTCTTCGCTTCCCTCCCTAAGATCAACCCCATCTCCTTCACTTTGTGACCGAAACAAGTCTGGAACGGCCATTTTTTGGTTTAGGCCGGACTTGCACATATTGATCTCTCGAATCTACAAGCACTCACCGTGCAGTGCATTTGTTTTAGGTTTAAATTCATTCCTCATCCACACCCCAAATTACCAAAATTAGTAGGAATAGTTTTCACCCATAAACAAACGGTTGCCCTTTAATCCTAGGAGCAAATCCGGGCCGCCTAAAGTCACCTCATGACTTTGGAACAAAACCCTAGCTTGGTCACGCACCTAACCAAGATAGTCGTGTCATGCCGAAAATTCCTCGCCATGGCCCCTCATGCCGCACCACCCTGCTGGCCTTCCACCACGACTACTAAAGTGAAGGCATGCAACAATCAACAATTGCATTCAATCCCAGGAGCAAATCTTGGCCGCCTAAAGTCCCCTCACAACTTTGTCCCAAAAACCCTAGCTTGGTCACGTACCTGACCAAATCTAGCTATGACATGCGACCATGGAAAACCCTTGTCCCCATTGCGCCAAGCCAAACCGCACCTAACCAAGCTAGTCGCGCCATGACAAAAATGCCTCGCCATGGCCCCTCATGCTGCGCCACCCTGCTGGCCTTCCCCTACGACTACTTAAGTGAAGGAATGCAACAATCAACGGTTGCCCTTCAATGCCAGGAGCAAATCCTGGCCGCCTAAAGTCCCCTCACAACTTTGGACCAAAAACCCTAGCTTGGTCACGCACCTGACCAGAGCTAGCTATGCCATGCGACCATGGAAAACCCTTGGCCCCATTGCGCCAAGCCAAACCGCACCAAGCCAAACGCTCGTGCCTTGGCACTAGCTATGCCATGCGGCCATGGCAAACCCTTGGACCCAGGCGCCAAGCCAAACCGCACCTAGCCAAGCTAGTCGCACCAAGCCAAACGCCCTTGCCTTGGCCCTAGCTATGCCATGAGACCATGGAGAACCCTTGGCCCCACGCGCCAAACCAAACCGCATCTATCCAAGCTAGCCGCACCAAGCCAAACACCCATGCCTTGGCCCTAGCTATGCTAGTCACATTATGCCAAGCCAAGCGCCCTTGCCTTGGCCCTAGCCATGCCATACGACCATGGAAGACCATTGGACCCACGCGCCAAGTCTAAATAACACCCTGGCCACACCTTACCTATGCGGCCACCAAAACGAAGGCATGCGGCCATCAATGGCCACCCTTCAAACCCAGGAGCAAATCCTGGCCGTCTAAAGTCACCTCATGACTTTTTGACCCGAAAACCTAAGTTTGACCACGCCAAACCATGCCATGTCAATGACATGCCAACCTAGTCGCGCCACCATGATGGCCCCTCACTACCAAAACGAAGGCGTGCAACGCACCAATGGTTACCCCTCCTCTCAAGATGAAAAATCTCGACCTTCGAAGGTCACCAGGCTAGAAAGTCCCCCGAGCCTTACTTGCTAAGTCACAACAACATGCTACATGTCTTCCAAAAACGTTCGAGACATCAACACAAACTGGGGGATGCTCATTAGGCTTTTGGTTTGGTAGTCTATAGTGTGCGGCATACACAAATGCCCGTTTCAAGATAGTGTAATGGGAGTAAGGCGGTCAGTAAATGAAAGATGCAACGGTGAAACGCTCCTTCATTATGGGACATCAATTCGATCAAATCCCATCAATGCCAGGCGTTACCACCTCTTCCCATTTAACTCAGCTGTTTCCTTCTCTTATGAGGACAGAATACGTTTCTCTCTTGACTTGTATAAATAGGCTTACCTATTTCCACCAGAAGGAAGTTCTGGGTCAGGGGGAAAAACATCACTCTCAGAAGAGAAACTCTTGCTATCTTTCCCAAAGATCTCACCTTCTGATACAAGTCAAGCACCACTCTAGAATTATTCTGGTCTTAACACTCTCTTCGCTTCCCTCCCTAAACCATCCCTTATCCTCCACTTTATGACCGAAGAAAGTCTGGAATGGCAATTTCTTGGTTTAGGCCAGACTTGTACAGATTGATCTCTCGAACTTAAAAGTACTCCCTTGCAGTACATTGTTTAGGGTTTAAACTTTTTCTTACCTTTCACACCTGTAATTACCAAAACCGGTAGAAACTATTTTTATCCATAAACACCTAGCCATGCAAGGGGCGGTATCATCTGCAAACATTCCTCAGGAACAACCCTTACATGTTTGACACAATCGTTAGGGATGGCTGAAACTTGGGCCATATAATGTCGACCATAATGACGACGAATAGACTGTGATCCAAAAACTTACTTCGAAACACTTAGCAAGCTTGGTTTTGATCCGTATATTTCGCTACCGCCATTGTGTATCTCAGGTATGATAATATAAATAAAAACTGAGTGAGATTGGACCCTCATTGTACTCAAATCTACATATGCAGAAACAACAGTAGCGGATGGTCTAGCAAATCACGCAGCTGACGAAAGTCAGTTACCTCTGTACTGTGTACTCTTGTGTAGTTTCTGTCTCGTTTAACAGTTTATTTTATACTCCAATTTACACCTTGTTGTTGGGGTGTAGGCACCCAATGTTTCACGAATTAAGATAAACCAAAATATACCATTAACAAATTTGTTTGGGGTATAATGCTCGTATGAAAAATATGTAATTTCACACTATTACCTCCTTAAGAGAATTTCTCCCTGGCTAATTTTCTGCATGTAAGTCGGGACACGAGTCATAAAGTTTGGAAAAATGAGTTTGAATTAATGTTTAGCAAAATAAAATGTGATATGCATATATTGCACAGTAATGATACTAGGAATACAATATGGGATGGGCCTAGGGCTGTCAATGGGTACCCAATTACCGGAATCTGGACCAGAACCGGTAGATTTGGGTCCGGTTTTGTGACCTAACATTGAACCCATTAGTCGTTTTGGGACCTGACTGGTAGACCCTATAAGGAACCGGTTGATTTCGGGTCCATAGCGGGTTTACGCGATGGATACCCAAGGATTTTTGGTACCCGACATAATTGTGATAGAAAGTTAAATTTATGAGTACAACACCTAAATTCGAGAATATATGCGTTATAATATTTTTTGTTTCACAAACTTATCCGCATATATCCAGTTCCTAGCACATTTTCTTTTTGTCTCATATCAAAACTAACAAAACTATTTCTATTTTATGATCCATCTTTCCTCGTGTCTAACTAATCAACTCATCTTAATTATCTAGTTTATTTGGTACACTATTTATTTGGGTTTTTATATATATGACTTTTTTTATGGATCTAGATGAATTTATTGGATTTTTACGTTACATTAGTTATTGTAGAAGTTGATCTTGATTATGATTTTGTTAGTTGTTATAATATTATGAGTTAAGAAGCTAGATTTGGATGTCTTCTTTTTTACGTCAGTAGTGGGATAAGGGTTGAAACCACTGTTTAATAATGATGAGATATTGCTGGTGGTAGTGTGTTCAATTCAAGGGTTGGGGAAATGCAACCTTTAATTGGGAATGGTGTTTTATTTGGGTAAGGTTTCATCTGGTGAAGGCTTGGAGCTTCGACAAGGAAAAATATGGCGCTAATTTGGTTAATGGTGGCATCTGTTACAGTGAGTGCATGTTAAATGATAGGGTTGCTTGGAAATTAGAAGCGATGTATTTAAGTTTTCCGACATCAAGACACTTTTAAGTCTTTAAGCTATAGTAAGTTATCAGGGCTGAGGGGTATGTTTCAGTCTTATTAGGGTAATGTATATTTCTGATTGTTTCTTGGTGTGATTCGTCAAGCTTTATGTAGTAACTGTTAGAGCATTGCTTGGTCAAACTCACAAGTGTTGCTATCTCAAGCTTGTTTTCGAATTTAGTTTTCAAAACTATATCTTGATTTCGAGTCTACTATTAGTTAAGTCTCGTACTAGGATAGAAGCGTAGTTGAAAAACGGGTATCACATCAGTCATCATTGCGTTCTACCTTTTGAAGGCGAAGATCAACCGAAGATTTTGGAGAACTTCTTCAACAAAAGGTAAGTGAAGACTGAACCACCTATTTCTCAAGTTATATTCACCTTTCTATCTTTGAGACGCTGTCGCGTAACTAATTAGACTATTGTAAGCATATCAAGAATTCCGAGTCAAGTTTATCTTTTCATTAGTTCTCGGAATATATGACTAAGCTTGATGAATTTAGGTTAAGAACAATTTATTGTTCACAATCAAAATCATGATTCAAGATTATCATTCGAAAATAATCTGGAATGGTGATATGTGTCATTGATGTTATTCGGGAATGTTTCGAATCGATGTAGAGATAAATATAAAACTAATGTATATTCGGTGTACATACAAGACTTATAAACTGGGAAAACTGTTAAGGTTTGAACCCGTAATACATGTACTGTGTACACGTAACGAAGTAGCTATATGTCGACAATAGGCTTTTGGTACGCATGCTCGTATGAACACCTTAAAAAGTTTATGAACTCGTGAACATGGATCGGTACGCAAACCAGTATGTGTACTAGAAAAGAATTGTTGGTCACGGAACTGGTTTGGTATCCATACCGGTACACATACCAGAAAAGCTATGCGAACTCCAAAACTTGTTGTTGTCTTAAGGTATCCACACCGGTACACGCACTGAAAAAATTATGTGAACTCCGGAACTCGGTCATGTTATAAAGTATACATACGGGTACACGTACTTTACCTTAATTGTTCACGAACTGGTTAATTATTTGTACCTTGTATATCAACTTACCATGTCGATTAAATTCGTATGCACGTGAATTATTTCTCCGAGATAATTTGCATTTGAATAATCTCCAGAAACACCATAGACATATTTGATCACTTATTTATGACCCGAGTTAAGTCTTAAGAGTTTTTATGAAAATGCTCAAATTTATAGTTCAGTTGGATAGTTTTGACTAACCATTCATGAGCGTGGTCTTTTGTACACAGTTCGATTATGGTTCATCCTAACCAAAGTGTATATCTTGTTATGTTAATCAGATTCAAAGATTCATCTAACGATGAATATTGTTTGCTTGGTTCCAAATCTATCTTAGCTTAAACCTATGCTTTGAATGTCTACCAAAGGGGAACCTCAAACAACTGGGATCTTTGAATCCCGACACTACTTTTCTTGGTGTTTCCTAGTTGTAAAACTAAAATCGTCCTCTTCCTAAAACATTTTTAGGGTTTAGCGATTACAAATACTTCATAGCGATTCGTGAATCCAAGTTCAGCTTTTTTTTTACCTGATAACTCGAGAATCCGGATCTTGTTCGATTGTTGAGATGCTCCATTGAACAAGATATATGGTAATCTTAAAAGTTGTCTTCTTCTTAGATTTTGTTGATTCCACGAGTTTAATACTTGTGAAGTGAATAATAATCTAGGATACACTTCGAATTGCATAAGTCCGGATTTTAAGGTTAGATAGACTTTGTCTATCGCCATCGATTTCCAATACCTTGATCTATGATCAAAAAGGAAATCACTTATATAAGCTAATTTATGGGAAGAAGATTGGTTTAAAGTATTCAATTGATTTGAAGCAACTATTAGGCTATAAAGAACTTCGGTTAAGGAAATCAGTTGCGCGGAGTCCTACTGGGATTCAAGAAGCGTAAGGAGCACGACTGTACCTTAATCAGTGTTATACTTTGTTAGGGCTCAACAATATTCCAGTCTGAAGTTAATTGGTAGTAGGCTAGTGTTTATAGCGGCTTAAAACAGTTTGATATTCAATCTGGACTAGGTCCCGAGGTTTTTCTGAATTTTCTATTTCCTCGTTAACAAAATTTATGGTGTTTGTATTATTTCTTTTCCACATTATATTGGTTGTGCGTTAATCAGTCATAGTAAATACATCTATTCTTATTTGTTGGATATGACTTGATTGATTACTTGGGAAATAAATCTTTGGAATCACCCAAGTACTCTCACACGTAAATCAGGTTCACATACTAGTCTATGTAAACTTTCTGGTTGTGAGAGAAAGAGATATAACTTTTGAAAAAGCGGGGGTCTGACAACCAAACCCAATATTTCGATTAACAATCTGTATGGACAAACTCCAATATACTTTCTAGAGAATCAACTAGACAGCCATACTTAATTTAGATAAAAATTATATCAAAGAGTTTTTATATCTCTATCTCTCGATTTAAATCTTACTCAAGCAAACTGTGAGTATCAATTTAAATACAAGAGAGATAAACTTGGATGGTACCAAAGACCAATATCCAAGTGTCAATCAATTTAAATCACCAACCAAAAGGTCGGATATTCTAATTTATTGAACAACGCACAACCTGTATTATTTCAATTATATAACAAAATATAATGCAGAAAACAAATAACACAGACACCAGAATTTTGTTAACGAGGAAACCGCAAATGCAGAAAAACCCCGGGACCTAGTCCAGATTAAACATACTCTGTATTAAGCCGCTACAGACACTAGACTACTCCAAGCTAACTTCGGTCTGGACTGTAGTTGAACCCCAATCAATCTCACATTGATCCAAGGTACAGTTATGCTCCTACGTCTCTGATCCCAGCAAGATACTACGTACTTGATTCCCTTAGATGATCTTACCCACAACTAAGAGTTGCTACGACCCAAAGTCGAAGACTTTAATAAACCAATCTATATCACACAGAAAAGTCTACGGTAATAGATAAATATGTCTCCCACGAATATACCTACGAGTTTTTGTTCCGTCTTTTGATAAATCAAGGTGAACAAGAGCCAATTGATAAAACCAAACTTATATTCCCGAAGAACAGCTCAGCTTTATCAATCACCTCACAATAGTCTTAATCGACGCAGCGAAAAAAGATATTATGGAATCACAAACGATGAGACGAAGATGTTTGTGATTAATTTTATATCTTTCCTATCGGAGATAGAAATCTCAAGCCAATTATTATAATTGTACTCGTACGATAGAAATAGAAAGATCAGATCACACAACTACAAGAAAAGTAGTATCGGTCTGGCTTCACAATCCCAATAAATTCTTTAAGTCGTTAACCTGGTTTTAGAAAAATAAAACCAAAGGTTAAAGGAGAATCGAATCTAACTTAGCACAACTAGTATCACACAGAATGTGCGGGGATTAGGTTTCCCAGTTGCTAGAGTTCTCCCTTATATAGTCTTCAAATTAGGGTTTGCAATCAATGTTAGCTTACTAACAAATCATTCAATATTCACCGTTAGATGAAAACCTGATTAGATTCAAGCTAATATTTATCAATCGTTAGATCGAAAACATAGCTTTTTATACACACATGTAATGTACGTTTCTAGGCTTATGTAAACATAGCCAAACTTGTACATTAGTTGGTTCAACAATAGTTAACCAAAAGGTTAGCCATATGATAAATTTCATATCAACCATATTCTTCTTCACCATAACTAGTCCAAATGACTCAAATGAACTAGTTAAAGAGTTGTTCAATTGCTTAGATCTTTATGTACTACACAAGACACAATGGAAGCAAAAATGATGTGATTCACTCGAATCGATTCATGAAATATAAAGCTACGGTTTGCAATTGCATTCCTTAGTTTATTAAGAAAAGTTCACAAACATCGTTTTAAGACATAACCTACTCAAGTTTGCAGACTGGGTTTGCGGACTTAAGTTCCCAGATGGAGTTCACAAACTCCAGCAAAAATTCCTGGGTTCGAGAACTTCGCCAGTTCGCGGACTGAAGTTCACGTACTACTCCGGTTTCACATGAACAACAAAGTTCGCAAACTTTTGTTCAAGGAACAAGGACTTATACATATATGTGTTTCCACAACAATACTTATATCCTCCAATGGTTATATTGTCTAAACTCTCATTTCAATCATTGAAACATTCTCAGAGGGCGTTATATAGTTGTTATTCAAAAACTATTTTTCGTCAGGGCAATTTTCAAAGTGATTGAAAAATAACATGACTTACGTCACTAGGCAAAGATGAACTTGGATAAAGCGAAAGCTTTACCAATACATATTCAGAGAAATAGATAAGCGAGATATACTCAGCTCGAAATGTGACATGTGTATAATCTTAGTCTATGTAGTAATACGACTTTTGTCTCGAGATATGAGATAGAGTAGATAGACTTTTGAGTGATAGATAAATTCAAGTCTCCACATACATTTTAGTCGATGAAGATACACTGGTTCCTTGAGTAATCCTTCGTCTTGTATGATGATTGCCATGGAGTTCTTGAGCTCAACCACACTTTCTATCCTAGTCCGAGACCTTAGATATAGTAGACTAGAAATCAAGACTTTATAGTTTTGATCACTAACATTGACAAACATGCTTGAGATAGAAACGCATGCGAGTTCGACCGAGCAATGCTCTAACAGTCTCCCATTTTGTCAATTTTAGTGGCAAAACTATTAATACATATGGAATATAAAAAATATATTTGTAGCTCCTATTCCACATGTCGTCTAATCTTCAACATTACTCGAAATCTTCGTCACTTCCAAGTACTCCAATGATCCCAAAGGTTGTAAGTTTAGCATCATCGTTGTTGAACATCCATATCTATAACAACGATAAATCAAGAGTTCTCAATCATTGTTATATAGTGTCATAGTATCATTACACGGCATCAAAGTCCAATTACATCACAACTTTAACAACAATACTATGGTGATACCTCACCCCCCCCCCTAGTCAATACTCCATCTCATATGGAAACCACTCCCCCTTACATAATGATATGAAAACCATATGTATTTGTAGTGTGAACTACATATTAATTCTCCCCCTTTTTGTCAATAAAATTGGCAAAGATACAAGAACGGGATCTTAATGAAATTTTCGCAAGCGACATTTCATGACCAAAGGTAACTGTATATCATCTTGTTTAGATGCAATCATAAAGCCGAAGCTAAATGCATTCATCAATGACCTTTATAATATTCTACAGCCTCACTCCCACAAATATTTGGCAATTAAGCACAAGTTCAAAAGAACTCTCCCCCATAAAATGTCATTCCCAAGGGAACAACAAGAGCGGCCTTAATTTCAAAAAAAAAAGAAGGATTTCTTTGGACTCAACAAATCACATACAAGTATGAATTTGGAATCCAAAAAAAAAATATTCAATCAAATTAACCGTAAGCGAACCTAAGATTAATTTAACCAAATATGTTCAACACAAGTAAACTTATGGAGACTTAAGAAATCAATTAGATTAACCACAAGAGAACCCACAGTTAATCTAACCGAAGTACACAACTAAACTAATCACAAAAGTAATCAATTTAATTGTCCATTCTCAACATAAAGTACCTTACGGAACAACAACTGAGCTAATCATAAAATAATCAACTTTGGTTATCACGTGCTCAACATAAGACACTTTATGGAACAACACAGTATTTTCACAAAATTGTGGATCGGAGATCGACCTTATATCGTGGAATAAACAAGGATTCATTCTATTTCCCATCACTATTTGCACAATGACATACAATAGACATAATCCTTGAATCATAAAAGATTTTAACCTATCTTACATCAATAATTTCCAATATAGGCTTAACTTTTGTGTTTGTCAAAAGTCTATTAATTCTTTATCAATACTTGCATATCAATTCACGAATGACTTTACTTTTGAAAAAGTATGGGAAAATCAAGTTCACAGACGTAAACACATATATCCCATAACGATATTGCAATATAAAAAATCATAAAGATTAATACTGCAAAAATTATCTTCCAAACAAGTTTAGAATATAAACCAATAAATCTAAAAATAAGAAGATGGAAACTTTGGACATGGCTATGTGTAATCACAATTATGGCTATTCCAAACACTAGTTATTCTTCTAAACAAAACACGAAAAAATAGAAGATTTACTAGGCAATAAGAAATCAGAGTTCATTGAGAACCTCGTATCTTTCAATGAAACCATCAAAGAATGTATCACTGATTTCCTTTATTCTCTTGACTATAGACACACCATGTTCATGAGATAGAACACTAACTTTGCGATCAACTACCCGAGCAAGTTGTCTAACTTTGGCATAGTCCATGATGAGCTTCTTTTGATTCCGTATCAGAATATTCTTATTAGCAAGAATTCTGGCCTGACCATCTAGAAATTGGTTTATTTGCAATTGAAGATTTGCAAACTCGACCTTTGAATCATTATGAAAATGAGTTAGATCCTTCATAGAATCATTAATCTAGGAGTTGTGATCCTTTCTTTCAAGCATCTTTTTCAGAACCAGCTCCTGAATTGACTTACGTTTCTGATTGTTTTCTTCCATATCAAGACGCACAATCTCTTGAGATCTTGCTGAGCTCTTCATAAAATTTTATGAGAAGAAAAACACAATACATAATATATATATATATTCCTTTTTAAACGAGAGTAGAAAACTCTGGTTTTGGAAACCCTGAAAACTAACGGGAGAAGAACGCGGACGTTCGCGGACTGCTAACACAAAATCTCAAATTGAAATAATATACAACATACTTGAGTATTTCCCAATTATTTTCCTTGCACCTCTCAAGTTAGAAACAAGGAAACAAATACCTGGAATCAGGTGGTCGGGTGGAAACTAGTCCCACTATGATCATTGAGAAAGGTGTTGTATATATCTTCTGACAGTTTGATCTTTGTGTTCTTCGCCTTTCTTCGGTTGACTTTCATCCTTGAAGGATAAGACATGGCGTGTTTAACATATCCGTCAGAAGGATTTTTCCGAGGACTAAATCTAGGACCTCTTGCAATTGGTTCAAGAGGATCGGAATAGATAGGAATCCTTCTTCTAGACTTAGATTTACCAGAAACATTCTTATAAGTACAGGGGATGCTTTCTTTAGCAACACAAGAATTTATGCCAGAATGCATTTGAGCCCTGTGATGATTTCTAGATTAGAGATCATTCTTATAAGGTTTATGGTTTCTTGTGGGCATGTGATTCACTGCATTAGTCGACTGACTATATGTTCCATTGACAGTGAAGAGAAACAACTTATGAAGCTTAGAAATTTTTTTCCTTCTTGCAAAACAATGGATAGCATGGTGATTATTTTTCCCATAAAAATTACAGGTTCGTGGAAGAGAAGCAATAATTGGCACATGTCTTAACTTCATAGCCATATGAGAAGATTGAAAGTTATGTAAATCTTTCTTGACACAATCTTCTTATGGAGAACGTTTTGTCTTGTACAGAATATCACGAGAGTTAGTTTGTAAAGAGGATTTTCTCCTTAAGACAGAGTTTTCCTTTTTCCAAGGATTTGCACTGTTCATAGGATAGAGTAAGAGATGCACTTAGGTTTCTTTTTCGACACGAAGTCTGTTGAGATCTGATGAATGAGTCTCGAGCAACCGTTTTTCTCTAATTGAGTCTTCCTTAACTATATTCTCAATAGCACTAATCTTTTCATGTTGTAGAGTAGTTTCTTGGAGAAGTTTCTCAATATTCTTAGAGAATGACTCAATGATGTTATAGAGATCACGTTCTTGGTCAAGAGACTTTTAAAATTCATCTATAAGCTGATCATGATCCTCAAAATCAACAATCTCAGCCGTATTTTTTGAAATTCTGGTGAGCTCCTTTTCAGCTTTTGCCAGAGTATCACATGCCACATAAGAAGAAGAGATGTCAATATATGTTGGAACAATATTTTTTCCTCGGGATTCGGAAGAATCGACTAAGGAGCAATCCTTTGAGGTGTTTCCAAGACACTTGGCGTAATCAAAAGCATTATAAGACATCCTGGTAGGCGTGAATGAGATTTTGTTCTCCGACTTAGATTGCCGAAAACACATACTTGTAAGGTCTTGAACGTGTTTGCCTACTCTGATACCAACTGAAAAAGTGGGGGTCTAAAAACCACACCCAATATTTCGATTAGTAATCTGTATGGACAAACTCTAATATACTTTCTAGAGAATCAACTAGACAGACAAACTCAATCTAGACAAAAAGTATATCAGAGAGTTTTTATATCTCTAACTCTCGATTTAAATATTACTCAAGCAAACTGTGAGTCTCAATTTAAATACAAGAGAGATAAACTTGGATGGTACCAAAGACCAATATCCAAGTGTCAATCAATGTAAATCAACAACCAAAAGGTCGGATATTCTAATTGATTGAACAACGCACAACCTGTATTATTTTAATTATATAACAAAATATAATGTGGAAAAGAAATAACACAGACACCATAGTTTTGTTAATGAGGAAACTGTAAATGCAGAAAAACCCCGGGACCTAGTCCAAATTAAACATACACTTTATTAAGCCGCTACAAACACTAGCCTACTCCAAGCTAACTTCGGTCTGGATTGTAGTTGAACCCCAATCAATCTCACACTGATCCAAGGTATAGTTATGTTCCTTCGTCTTTGATCCCAGCAGGATACTACGTACTTGATTCCCTTAGATGATCTCACTCACAACTAAGAGTTCCTATGACCCAATGTTGAAGACTTTAATAAACCAATCTGTATCACATAGAAAAGTCTACGGTAAAAGATAAATCCGTCTCCCATGAATATACCTACGAGTTTTTGTTCCTTCTTTTGATAAATCAAGGTGAACAAGAACCAATTGATAAAACCAGAATTATATTCCTGTAAAACAGCTCAACTTTATCAATCACCTCACAATAGTATTAATCGACGCAGCGAAAAATGATATCATGGAATCACAAAAGATTAGACGAAGTGTTTGTGACTATTTTTATATCTTGCCTATCGGAGATAGAAATCTCAACCCAATTATTAAAATTGTACTCGTACGATAGAAACATTAAGATCAGATCACACAACTACGATAAAATTAGTATCGGTTTGACTTCACAATCCTAATGAAGTCTTTAAGTCGTTAACCTGGTTTTAGAAGAAGAAAACCAAAGCTTAAAGGAGAACCGAATCTAGCTTAGCAAAACTAGTATCACACAGAATGTGTGGGGATTAGGTTTCCCAGTTGCTAGAGTTCTCCCTTATATAGTCTTCAAATCAGTGTTTGCAATCAATGTTAGCTTACTAACAAAGCATTAAATATTCACCGTTAGATGAAAACCTGATTAGATTCAAGCTAATATTTATCAACCGTTAGATCAAAAACATAGCTTGTTATACACACATGTAATGCACGATTCTAGGCTTGTGTAACCGTACCCAAACTTGTACATTAGTTGGTTCAACATAGTTAACCAAAAGGTTAGCCATATGATAACTTTCATATCAACCATATTCTTCTTCACCATAACTAGTCCAAATAACTCAAATGAACTAGTTAAAGAGTTGTTCAATAAATTAGATCTTTATGAACTACACAAAACATAATCGAAGCAAAAACGATGTGATTCACTCGAATCGATTCATGAACTATAAAGCCACGGTTTGCAATAGCATTCCTTAGTTTATTAGTATAAGTTCACAAACATCGTTTTTAGACATAACCTACTCAAGTTCGCATAATGGGTTTGCGGACATAAGTTCCCGGATGGAGTTCGCAAACTCCAGCAAAAATTCTCGGGTTCGAGAACTTCGCCAGTTCACGGATTGAGTTCGCGGACTGAAGTTCACGTACTACTCTGGTTTCACTTGATCAACAAAGTTCGTAAACTTTGGTTCAAGGAACAAGGACTTATACATATATGTGTTTCCACAATAATGCTTATATCCTCCAAAGGTTATATTGTCTAAACTCTCATTTCAATCATTGAAACATTCTCAGAGGGCGTTATATAGTTGTTATTCACAATCTAGTTTTCGTTAGAGCAATTTTCAAAGTGATTGAAACATAACATGACTTTCGTCACTAGGCAAAGATGAACTTGGATAAAGCGAAAGATTTACTAATACGTATTTCGAGAAATAGATAAGCGAGATATACTTAGATCGAATTGCCACATGTGTATAATCTTAGTCTATATAGTAATACGGCTTTTGTCTCGAGATAGGAGATAAAATAGATAAACTTTTGAGTGATAGATAAGTTCAAGTCTCCACATACAATTTAGTCAATGAAGATACATTGGTTCCTTGAGTAGTCCTTCGTCTTTTATGATGACTGCCATGTAGTTCTTGAGCTCAACTACACTTTCTATCCTAGTCCGAGACCTTAGCTATAGTAGACTAGAAATCAAGACTTTATAGTTTTGATCACTGACATTGGCAAACATGCTTGAGATAGCAATGCATGCGAGTTCGACCGACCAATGCTCTAACAGTCTCCATCTTTGTCAATTTTAGTGGCAAAATAATTAATACATATGGAATACAAAAAATATATAAATAAACTTTGTATCTCCAATTCCACATGTCGTCTAATCTTCAATATTACTCGAAATCTTCGTCACTTCCAAGTACTCCAATGATCCCAAAGGTTGTAAGTTTAGCATTATATTTTTTGAACATCAATAGCTCTAACAACGAGAAAACAAGAGTTCTCAATCATTGTTATACAATGTCATAGTATCATTACACAACATCAAAGTCCAATTGCATCACAACTTTAACAACAATACTATGGTGATACCTCACCCCCCCCCCCCTTAGTAAATACTCCATCTCATATGGAAACCACTCCCCCTTACATAATGATCCGAAAACCATATGTATTTGTAGTGTGAACTACATATTAATTCTCCCCCTTTTTGTCAATAAAATTGGCAAAGGTACAAGAACGGGATCCTAATGAAATTTCTGTAAGAGACATTTCATGACCAAAGGTAAATGTATATCATCTTTTTTAGATGCAATCATAAATCCGAAGCTAAATACATTCATCAAGGAGGTTATATAGATACAAGATAACCCTTATAATATTCCACAGCCGCACTCCCACAAATATTTGGCAATTAAGCACAAGTTCAAAAGAACTCTCCCCCATAAAATGTCATTCCCAAGAGAACAACAAGAGCGACCTGAATTTCAAACGAAAATAAGGATTTCTTTGGACTCAACAAATCACATATAAGTATGAATTTGGAATCCAAAAAGAATATTCAATCAAATTAACCGTAAACGAACCTAAGATTAATTTAACCAAATATGCTCAACACAAGTAAGCTTATGGAGACTTAAGAAATCAATTAGATTAACCACAAGAGAACCCACAATTAATCTAATCGAAGTACACAACTATACTAATCACAAAAGTAATCAATTTAATTGGCCATGCTCAACACAAAGTACCTTACGGAACAACAACTAAGCTAATCATAAAATAATCAACTTTGGTTATCATGGGCTCAACATAAGACACTTTATGGAACAACACAGTATTTTCATAAAAATTGTGGATCGGAGATCGACCTTATACCGTGGAATAAACAAGGATTCATTCTATTTCCCATCACCATTTGCACAATGACATACAATAGACATAATCCTTGAATCACAAAAGATTTTAACCTATCTTACATCAATAATTTACAATATAGGCTTAACTTTTGTGTTTGTCAAAAGTCTATTCATTCTTTTATCAATACTTGCATATCAATTCACGAATGACCTTACTTTTGACAAAGTATGGGAAAATCAAGTTCAAAAATGTAAACACATATATCCCATAACGATATTGCAATATATAAAATCATAAAGATTAATACTGCAAAAATGATCTTCCAAACAAGTTTAGAATATAAACCAATAAATCTAAAAACAAGAAGATGAAAATTTTGGACATAGCTATGTGTAATCACAATAATGGCTATTCCAAACACTAGTTATTCTTCTAAACAAAACACAAAAAATAAAAGATTTACTAGGCAATAAGAAATCAGAGTTCATTGAGAACCTCGTATCTTTCAATGAAACCATCAAAGAATATATCGCTGATTTCCTTTATTCTCTTGACTGTAGACACACCATGTTCAAGAGTTAGAACACTAACTTTGCGATCAACTACCCGATCAAGTTGTCTATCTTTGGCACATTCCATGATGAGCTTCTTTTGATTCCGTATCAGAATATTCTTATTAGCAAGAATTTTGGCCTGACCATCTAGAAGTTGGTTTATTTGCAATTGAAGATTTGCAGACTCGACCTTTGAATCATTATGAAAACGAGTTAGATCCTTGACAAAATCACTAATCCAGGAGTTGTGATCCTTTCTTTCAAGTATCTTTTTCAGAACCAGCTCCTGAATTGACTCACGTTCCTGATTGTTTTCCTCCATATCAAGATGCACAATCTCTTGAGATCTTGCTGAGCTCTCCATAAAATTTTATGAGAAGAAAAACACAATATATATATATATATGCATTTGTAAACGAGAATAGAAAACTCTGGTTTTGGAAACCCTGAGAACTCACGGGAGGAGAACGCGGATGTTCGCGGACTGCTAACACAAATCTCAAACTGAAATAATATACAACATACTTGAGTATTTCCCAATTATTTTCCTTGCACCTCTCAAGTTAGAAACAAGGAAACAAATACCTGGAATAAGGTGGTCGGGTGGAAACTAGTCTCACTATGATCATTGAGAAAGGTGTTGTATATATCTTCTGACAGTTTGATCTTTGTGTTCTTCGCCTTTCTTCGGTTGACTTTCATCCTTGAAGGATAAGACATGGTGTGTTTAACATATCCGTCAGAAGGCTTTTTATGAGGACTAAATATAGGACCTCTTGCAATGGGTTCAAAAGGATCGGAATAGATAGGAATCCATCTTCTAGACTTAGATTTACCAGAAACATTGTTATAAGTATAGGGGATGCTTTCTTTAGCAACACAAGAATTTATGCCAGAATGTACTTGAGCCCTGTGATGATTTCTAGAATAGAGATCATTCTTATAAGGTTTATAGTTTCTTTTGGGCATATGATTCACTGCATTAGTCGACTGACTATATGTTCCATTGACAGTGAAGAGAAGCAAATTATGAAGCTTGGAAATTTGTTTCCTTCTTGCAAAACAATGGATAGCATGGTGATTCTTTTTCCCACAAAAAGTACAGGTTCGTGGAGGAGAATGCAATAATTGGCACCTGTCTTAGCTTCATATCAATATGAGAAGATTGCAAGTTATGTAAATCTTTCTGGACACAATCTTCTTCTGGAGAATGTTTTGTATTGTACAGAACATCACGAGAGTTAGTTTGTACAGAGGATTTTCTCCTTAAGACAGAGTTTTCCTTTTCCAAGGATTTGTACTGTTCATGGGATAGAGTAAGAGATGCGCTTAGGTTTCTTTTTTGACACGAAGTCTGTTATGATCTGATGAATGAGTCTTGAGCAACCGTTTTTCTCTAATTGAGTCTTCCTTAACCATATTCTCAATAACACTAATATTTTCATGTTGTAGAGTAGTTTCTTGGGGAAGTTTCTCAATATTCTTAGAGAAGGACTCAATGATGTTATAAAGATCACGTTCTCGATCGAGACTTTTCAAATTCATCAATAAGTTGATCATGATCCTCAAAGTCACCAATCTCAGCTTTATTTTTTGAAATTCTGGTGAGCTCCTTTTCAGCTTTTGCTAGAGTGTCACATGCCTCATAAGAGGAAGAGAGGTCAACATCTGTTGGAACAATCTTTCTTCCTCGGGATTCGGAATAATCAACTAAGAAGCAATCCTTTGAGATGTTTCCAAGACACTTGGCGTAACCAAAATATTTAGAATATATCCTGGTAGGCGTGAATGAGATTTTGTCCTCAGACTTAGATTTCCACAAACATAGACTTGTAAGGTCTTGAACGTGTTTGCCTGATCTGATACCAATTGAAAAAACGGGGTTCTAACAACCACACCCAATATTTCGATTAGTAATTTGTATGGACAAACTCCAATATACTTTCAATAGAATCAACTAGACAGTCAGACTCAATCTAGATAAAAAGTATATCAAAGAGTTTTTATATATCTATCTCTCGATTTAAATCTTACTCAAGCAAACTGTGAGTCTCAATTTAAATACAAGAGAGATAAACTTGGATGGTACCAAAGACCAATATCCAAGTGTCAATCAATTTAAATCAACAACCAAAAGGTGAGATATTTTAATTGATTGAACAATGCACAACCTGTATTATTTCAATTGTATAACAAAATATAATGCGGAAAAGAAATAACACAGACACCAGAGTTTTGTTAATGAGGAAACTGCAAATGCAGAAAAACCCCGGGACCTAGTCCAGATTAAACATACACTTTATTAAGATGCTACACACACTAGCCTACTCCAATCTAACTTCAGTCTGGATTGTAGTTGAACCCCAATCAATCTCACACTGATCCAAGGTATAGTTATGCTCCTACGTCTCTGATCCCAGCAGGATACTACGTACTTGATTCCCTTAGCTGATCTCACCCACAACTAAGAGTTCCTACGACCCAACATCGAAGACTTTAATAAACCAATTTGTATCACACAGAAAAGTCTATGGTAATAGATAAATCCATCTCCCATGAATATACCTACGAGTTTTTGTTCCGTCTTTTGATAAATCAAGGTGAACAGGAACCAATTGGTAAAACCAGAATTATATTCCTGAAGAACAGCTCAACTTTATCAATCACCTCACAATAGTCTTAATCGACGTAGCAAAAAAAAATATTGTGGAATCACAAACGATGAGATGAAGTATTTGTGACTACTTTTATATCTTGCCTATCGGAGATAAAAAATCCCAAGCCACTTATTACAATTGTACTCGTACGATAGAAACATCAAGATCAAATCGCACAAGTATGATAAAAGTAGTATCGGTTTGGCTTCACAATCCCAATGAAGTCTTTAAGTCGTTAACCTGGTTTTAGAAGAAGAAAACCAAAGGTTAATGGAGAACCGACTCTATCTTAGCACAACTAGTATCACACAGAATGTGTGGGGATTAGGTTTCCCAGTTGCTAGAGTTCTCCATTATATAGTCTTCAAATCAGTGTTTGCAATCAATGTTAGCTTACTAACAAAGCATTAAATATTCACCGTTAGATGAAAACCTGATTAGATTCAAGCTAATATTTATCAACCGTTATATCGAAAACATAGCTTGTTATACATACATGTAATGCACGATTCTAGGCTTGTGTAACCGTACCCAAACTTGTACATTAGTTGGTTTAACAATAGTTAACCAAAAGGTTAGCCATATGATAACTTTCATATCAACCATATTCTTCTTCACCATAACTAGTTCAAATAACTCAAATGAACTAGTTAAAGAGTTGTTCAATAACTTAGATCTTTATGTACTATACAATACACAATCGAAGCAAAAAACGATGCGATTCACTCGAATCGATTCATGAACTATAAAGCCACGGTTTGCAATAGCATTCCTTAGTTTATTAAGATAAGTTCACAAACATCGTTTTTAGACATAACCTACTCAAGGTCGCATACTGGGTTTGCGGACTTAAGTTCCTTGATGGAGTTCACAAACTCAAGCAAAAATTCTCAGGTTCGAGAACTTCGCCAGTTCACGGACTGGGTTCGCGGACTGAGTTCGCGGACTAAAATTCACGTACTACTCCAGTTTCACTTGATCAACAAAGTTCACAAACTTTGGTTCAAGGAACAAGGACTTATACATATATGTGTTTCCACAACAACTAAGTTAATCATAAAATAATCAACTTTTGTTATCACGTGCTCAACATAAGACACTTTATGGAACAACACTCTATTTTCACAAAAATTGTGGATCAGATATCGACTTTATACCGTGGAATAAACAAGGATTCATTCTATCTCCCATCACCATTTGCACAATGACATACAATAGACATAATCCTTGAATCACAAAAGATTTTAACCTATCTTACATCAATAATTTACAATATAGGCATAACTTTTGTGTTTATCAAAAGTCTATTCATTCTTTTATCAATACTTGCATATCAATTCACTAATGACTTTACTTTTGACAAAGTATGGGAAAATCAAGTTCACTGACGTAAACACATATATCCCATAACGATATTGCAATATATAAAATCATAGAGATTAATAAGTCTCTAGCAACCGTTTTTCTCTAATCGAGTCTTCCTTAACCATATTCTCAAGAGAACTAATCTTTTCATGTTGTAGAGTAGTTTTTTGGAGAAGTTTCTCAATATTCTTAGAGAAAGACTCAATGATGTTATAGAGATAACAATCTCGATCAAGAGACTTTTCAAATTCATCAATAAGCTAATCATGATCCTCAAAATCAACAATTTCAGCTGTATTTTTTATAATTCTGGTGAGCTCCTTTTCAGCTTTTGCCAGAGTGTCACATGCCTCATAAGAGGAAAAGATGTCAACATCTATTGGAACAATATTTCTTCCTAGAGATTCGGAAGAATCAACTAAGGATCCTACCTTTGAGGTGTTTCCAAGACACTTGGCGTAATCAAAAGCTTCAGAAGATATCCTGGTAGGCGTGAATGAGATTTTGTCCTCAGACTTAAATTGCCACAAACACAGATTTGTAAGGTCTTGAACGTGTTTGCCTGCTCTGATACCAATTGAAAAAGCGGGGGTTTAACAACCACGCCCAATATTTCGATTAGCAATATGTATGGACAAACTCCAATTTACTTTCTAGAGAATCAACTAGACAGTCAGACTCAATCTAGATAAAAAGTATATTAAAGAGTTTTTATATCTCTATCTCTCGATTTAAATCTTACTCAAGCAAACTGCGAGTCTCAATTTAAATACAAGAGAGATAAACTTGGATGGTTCCAAAGACCAATATCCAAATGTCAATCAATTTAAATCATCAACCAAAAGGTCGGATATTCTAATTGATTGAACAACTCACAAACTGTATTATTTCAATTGTATAATAAAATATAATACGAAAAAGAAATAACACAGACATCGGAATTTTTTTAATGAGGAAATCGCAAATGCAAAAAAAACCCGGGACCTAGTCCAGATTAAATATACACTGTATTAAGCCCGCTACACATAATAGCCTACTCCAAGCTAACTTCGGTATGGACTGTAGTTGGACCCCAATCAATATCACACTGATCCAAGGTATAGTTATGCTCCTACGTCTCTGATCCCAGCAGGATACTACGTACTTGATTCCCTTAGTTAATCTCACCCACAACTAAGAGTTCCTACCACCCAAAGTCGAAGACTTTAATAAACCAATATGTATCACACAAAAAAGTCTACGGTAATAGATAAATCCGTCTCCCACGAATATACCTACGAGTTTTTGTTCCGTCTTTTGATAAATCAAGGTGAACAAGAACAAATTAATAAAACCAGAATTATATTCCCAAAGAACAGCTCAGCTTTATCAATCACCTCACAATAGTTTTAATCGACGCAGCAAAAAAAGATATTGTGGAATCACAAACGATGAGACGAAGTGTTTGTGACTACTTTTATATCTTGCCTATCGGAGATAGAAATCTCAAGCCAATTATTTTAGTTGTACTCGTACGATAGAAACAACAAGATCATATCACACAACCACGATAAAAGTAGTATCGGTCTGGATTCACAATCCCAATGAAGTCTTTAAGTCGTTAACCTGGTTTTAGAAGAAGAAAACCAAAAGGTTAAAGGAGAATCGTCTCTAGATTAGCACAACTAGTATCACACAGAATGTGTGGGGATTAGGTTTCCCAGTTGCTAGAGTTATCCCTTATATAGTCTTCAAATCAGGGTTTGCAATCAATGTTAGCTTACTAACAAAGCATTCAATATTCACCGTTAGATGAAAACCCGATTAGATTCAAGCTAATATTTATCAACCATTAGATCGAAAACATAGCTTGTTATACACACATGTAATGCATGATTCTAGGCTTGTGTAACCGTACCCAAACTTGTACATTAGTTGGTTCAACAATAGTTAACCAAAAGGTTAGCCATATGATAACTTTCATATCAACCATATTCTTTTTTACTATAACTAGTCCAAATAACTCAAATGAACTAGTTAAAGAGTTGTTCAATAACTTTGATCTTTATGTTCTACACAAGACACAATCGAAAAAAAAACGATGTGATTCACTCGAATCGATTCATGAACTATAAAGCCACGGTTTGAAATATCATTCCTTAGTTTATTAAGATAAGTTCACAAACATCGTTTTTAGACATAACCTACTCAAGTTCACAGACTGGGTTTGTGGACTTATTTTCCCGGATGGAGTTCACAAACTCCAGTAGAAATTCTCAGGTTTGAGAACTTCGCCAGTTCGCGGACTGAAGTTCACGTACTACTCCAGTTTCACTTGATCAACAAAGTTCGCAAACTTTGGTTCAAGGAACAACATATATGTGTTTCCATAACAATGCTTATATCCTCCAATGGTTATATTGTCTAAACTCTCATTTCAATCGTTGAAACATTCCCAGAGGGCGTCATATAGTTGTTATTCATAAACTATTTTTCGTTAGAGCAATTTCCAAAATGATTGAAACATAACATGACTTTCGTCACTAGGTAAAGATGAACTTGGATAAAGCGAAAGCTTTACCAACACATATTTCGAGAAATAGATAAGCGAGGTATACTCAACTCGAAATATCACATGTGTATAGTCTTAGTCTATATAGTAATACGACTTTTGTCTCAGGATATGAGATAGAGTAGATAGATTTTTGAGTGATAGATAAGTTTAAGTCTCCACATACCTTTTAGTCGATGAAGATCCACTGGTTCCTTGAGTAGTCCTTCGTCTTGTATGATGATTTCCATGGAGTTCTTGAGCCCAACTACACTTTCTATCCTAGTCCGAGACCTTAACTATAGTAGACTATAAATCAATACTTTATAGTTTTGATCACTAACATTGACAAAATTCTTGAGATAGCAATGCATGCTAGTTCGACCGAGAAATGCTCTAACAACTCTAGATACCATTCCTTGATTAAGTTTCATTAAGTTAAACTCTCGTAATTGTGTTTAAGTTTGTCCATACAGATTGACTAAGAAAAAGTTGGTGGTTGGTACCCCCGCGTATTCAATAATGTCTATTTTATTATGGTTTAATAAAATTGATTCAAGGTGAAATCGAAATACCTATTAAATACTCGCAACCGGTAGATACCCGACTATTTTAACGGGCCCAGTTGTGGGTCCAATAATTTTACAACCGGACCCGAAACCGGCAAAAACAATAGGGTCCGGTTCCGGGTAGTATGATACCAGGAGGCACCCGAACCCATTGACATCCCTAGACGAGCGTCACCAGATAATTGGGTTTGCCGATTTTTTGACACTGGGAATAAGCCTATATGATAGACATATTTTATCAGCTAACTTACAATAGGTAGTAAAAAAATATTTTTTTGGCCTTTAGGGAAAGGTGTTATAATATGGGTCGGGTTCCATGTAGGACCTTGGATTTTTATCTGAAATTATTTAGCTAATAAAATTATATTTTCGTTATCATTGGCGATTCATATTACATATAAGATATATTGGAATCCTATTGAGGATTAATTGTGTTCACTATCTACAGATTAATTGGTTGATGTGTCAATGAGATTGATCTACATGAGATCAAAATAATTAAAAAACTTATGCAAAGGAAAATGCAGTTCACAGTCAATGACGAATATGGACAACTCATCTGCAAAATTGTAATATCTATTTTCTATTATAGAATGACATGTCTTAATCATTATACTGTAAGACTCCAGAATAAAATACTAGTGTATTTGGAATAAATTGAACAAGATCACCTGGATACAAGTATAATTATAGTGTCACATCATTATGTGTGGATGATTATTATTAGCATGAGTTTTTAATCCAGAGTGAGTAATGAACTCAAGCTCACTGATACTATGTGCTTTGATTAGTCAACATGTGAGACCATTTATGATGAATAGCATGACTATTTGGGTCATCGCGTGGATAGTCTAGAAAACATGTATCCACAAGATGAAATCTTTCGTTTCTTATAAGAAAGATAATCAATCCCTTGAGCTACTTGACAAGCTGATCACCAAAAACTATTTTATAGATATTGTTTTAAAATTTCTGCAAATTATTTTGAGTTAAGTAATTGTGATTATTAAGTGTCAAGTAGGTATGACTTAAGGAGAAGATGGATATAGACTTTGGTGGTGAATTTTACATCTAACGGGATGTACGTGATTGATTTGACAAGAATAGCTATGGTGCAATTAATAATAAGTAAAAGATTTATTATAAAGTTTATATTTGGTGGTAATTCTATTTTTCTGGTGGACAGAAATATAATTTATTTGATTGAATCTAAGCTATTGATTATAACCCTAATATCTAAAATATGACTATATATACTTTAAAGGAAAAGGGTTTTAGACGTTTTGATGAGAAACCAAATAGAATACCTAGATTTTTACATTTTAGAAAGTAGAAAAAAAATTTACCACCAGCCTCTAGTCTCTTGCCTTTATATCTAGAGGTAATAGAAAAGGCAGAGCTTAAAAGTTTGGAGCAAGATTTGTCAAAATATTATTGGAAGTATTGCGTTCGGAGTTCTCAAGGCTCACATTAAAAGATATTATTTTTGATTTTGTCTTATTATGTGCTTTAATAGTTGATGTTATTGAAAAAGCGGGGGTCTAACAACCACACCCAATATTTCGATTAGTAATCTGTATGGACAACTCCGAGTTGTTTTCTAGAGAATCAACCAGACAGTTAGACTCAATCAAATAGAAAATATTCAAGGAGTTATTATCGCAATCTCTCAATTTGATTTACTCAAGAAAATACAATTCGCGAGTCTTAATCAAAGAGAGATAACTTGGATGGTACCAAAGACCAACATCCAAGTGTCAATCAATTTAAATCAACAACCAATAAGGTCGGATATTCTAATTGATTGAACAACGCACAACCTGTAGTATTTCAATTATATAAAAATATAATGCGGAAAAGAAATAACACAGACACCAGATTTTGTTAACGAGGAAACCGCAAATGCAGAAAAACCCCGGGACCTAGTCCAGATTAAACATACACTGTATTAAGCCGCAACAGCCACTAGCCTATTCCAAATTAACTTTGGTCTGGACTGTAGTTGAACCCCAATCAATCTCACACTGATCCAAGGTACAATTATGATCCTATGCCTCTGATCCCAGCAGGATACTGCGAACTTGATTCCCTTAGCTGATCTCACCCACAACCAAGAGTTGCTACGATCCAAAGTCGAAGACTTTAATAAAAAAATCTGTCCCACACAGAAAAGTCTACAAGATTGATAAATTCGTCTCCCACGAATAAACCTATGAGTTTTGTTCCTCTTTTGATAAATCGAGGTGAACAGGAACTAATCAATAAAACCAGACTTATATTTCCTAAGAACAACTCAGTTTTATCAATCACCTCACAATAAACTTAATCGACGCAGCGAAAAAATATATTGCAGAATCACAAACGATGAGACGAAGATGTTTGTGATTTCTTTTATATCTTGCCTATCGGAGATAGAAATCTCAAGCCAATTATTACAATTGTACTCATACAATAGAAACATCAAGATCAGATCACACAACTACAAGAAAAGTAGTATCGGTCTGACTTCACAATCCCAATGAAGTCTTTAAGTCGTTAACCTGATGTTTATGGGATAAAATCGCCTCTGCCAAATTTGGTAAATTCGATGATGGAGAGACTGGTTTAAACCCTTAAACAAATGTGCTGCATGTGGGCACTTTTGATTTGAGATATCAATCTGTACAACTCTGGCCTAAACCAAGAAGATGGCCGTTCCAGATTTGCTTCGGTCAGAAAGTGGATGAGAAAGGTTGATTTGGGGAGGATAGCGAAGAAGGGTAATGAGACCAGAGAGTTCTGTATAGGTAGTATCTCGACTTGTATCAGAAGTGTAGAAACTTGCGGAAGCTTGCTAGTGATGGAAGCTTTTGAGAGATCTTGCAAAGTTGTTATCTGATAGTGTTGTATTTTGCCTGACCAAGACCTTGTGTGTTTTGGCAGAATAGGTGAAACCTATTTATACAAGTGAGATTGAACGTACCCTGGCCTCATTAAGAAATTGAGTAAATGTGTCAACTAAAATAGAGGAGGTGGATACCGTTGGCTTTATGGTTAAAAACGTTTTCACCATAAATTGCCTTATTTAATTGACTGTATTCATTCCTTGCACGCCTTGATTTATTACGAGCGTAGTGTATGCTGCACGCTGTGACCGCCAAACCAAAACCCCAAGAAAGCATCCCCCAGTTTGTTTTGATGTCTTGAGAGTTGGGCGCAAGTGGCAATGCCAAAGTTGCTAGTGAAGCGTTGCGGCATGTGCCAATGGCATGTACGGGATGTCTCGACCGCGAGTTGTACTTTGAGTGCGGATGGAAATGCCAAAGTCTCTTAGTGGAGCATTTGGCATGTGTGGAAGGCCTTGGCCGCGAGTTGGACTTTGAGTGCGGATGGAAATTCCAAAGTCGCTTAGTGGAGCATTTGGCATGTGCGGAACGCCTTGGCCGCAAGTTGCACTTTGAGTGCGGATGGAAATGCCAAAGTCGCTTAGTGGAGCATGTGGCATGTGCCAATGGCATGCGCGGAATGCCTTGGAATAGAAAGTGGCTATTGGTAACGTGTTTGGCATGTGCCAATGGCACGTACGGCCACTTTGGCCAAGTTGCGAGCGTTACTTTGGCATGTGCCGATGGAATAGCGGCTTGGAATCGGGATTGGCTAGTGGTTGCGTGTTGGCATGTGCCAATGGCACGCACGGCCACTTTTTCCAAGTTACGGGCGCTACTTTGGCATGTGCCAATGGCATAGCGGCTTGGAATAGAAAGTGGATAGTGGTTTGTGTGTTGGCATGTGCCAATGGCACACACTGCCACTTGGGCCTTGAGTTTTGGGCTTGGTAGCGGTTTAGAAAATGGCTAGTGGTGCGTGTTTGGCATGTTCCAATGGCACGCACGGCCATGTTAACCTAGTTGCATGGTTTGCAAGCCTAGGGCGCTATTTGCGGCATATGCCAAACGGCATAGCGACTTGGGAAATTGGCTAGTGGTGCGTGTTGGCATGTGCCAATGGCACGCAAGGCCAAGTTGACCGAGTTTCATGGTTTGCAAGGTTAGGGCGCTATTTTTGGCATGTGCCAAACGGCATATCGGCTTAGAAATTGGCTAGTGGTGCGTGTTGGCATGTGCCAATGGCACGCACGGCCAAGTTGACCTAGTTGCACGGTTTGCAAGCCTAGGGCGCTATTTTTGGCATGTGCCAAATGGCATAGCGGCTTAGAAATTGGCTAGTGGTGCGTGTTAGCTTGTGCCAATGGCAAGCCTAGGGCGCTATTTTTGGCATGTGCCAAACGGCATAGCGACTTGGAAATTGGCTAGTGGTGCGTGTTGGCATGTGCCAATGGCACGCACGTCCAAGTTGACCTAGTTGCACGGTTTGCAAGCCTAGGGCGCTATTTTTGGCATGTGCCAAATGGCATAATGACTAGGAAATTGGATAGCGGTGCGTGTTGGTATGTGCCAATGGCACGCACGGCCAAGTTGACCTAGTTGCATGGTTTGCAAGCCTAGGGCGCTATTTTTGGCATGTTCCAAACGGCATAGTGGCTTAGAAATTGGCTAGTGGTGCGTGTTGGCATGTGCCAATGGCACGCATGGCCAAGTTGACCTAGTTGCACGGTTTGCAAGCCTAGGACGCTATTTTTGGCATGTGCCAAACGACAAAGTGGCTTAGTTTGGCATGGTTGCCTGTGGGTGCAGTATGTGGTTTGGTTTTGGCGTCGTTGCCATGGTGCGCAGTATGCGGCTTGGTTTTGGCATTGTTGCCATGGTGCGCAGTAATGCGGCTTGGTTTTGGCGTCGCTGCCATGGTGCGCAGTATGCGGCTTGGTTTTGGCGTCATTGCCATGGTGCGCAGTATGCGGCTTTGGTTTGGCGCATTTCCCATGGTGCACAGTATGCGGCTTGGTTTGGAATTAGGGTTCTATGTCGAAAACCCTAATCCGGTATTTTGAAAAAATACCCCTATTAATTATTTACACCTGAATTAAATGCTCTCAGTTAATGTATTGCGGTAACATTGGGTCATGGGGTTTTACTATTTTACCTTGTCTAAAATCCACCATCAACATTAAGTCCCTTGCTTAGATCGGAACAAGAGCTTTGTTGCGAGTTAAGCATAAGATGGTGCCAAGACAAAATCTGATAGAGAAGCGGGAGATTTATCTGACCTTTTTTCTTAGATGCGAACTGGATTTGAAATCCTTGTCCTTGGTAGTTTTTGCACGAATCGGGAGGTTGGCACAAATTGGCGGAAATGGACGGCTGGGAAGCATTGAGCTGTTGGCGCGAGTTGAGAAACTGAGCGTGCTAGCTGGTGGGGGCGGTGGGAGATGGACGTGATAGCTAGCTGGTGCAACTTGGGCGGCATTGACAGGTCGGCGCGATTGGTGGGACCGGTATGAATTTTGAAAAGTTGGCGCGAGTTGACAAATTGAGCATGCTAGCCGGTGGGGCCGGTTCAAGCGAGGGAAGAATAATCGCTTGATGCAAAATTTCCTTATGAGTTGAATTGTCTTCTTTGTGCACAACTCTGATTGGGGATCCTTTATTGATGTGTGATTTCCTAGGGCCGTTACAGCCATGAACCACGCCCTTCCTTCTCACATTAATATTGCTGGAAAGATTTCGTTGTCTTCTCCCTCTCTACTGGTCGTATAGTGAGGCGACTACACCGTTTTCATACGTTTGCGATGGTAGCCCATGGTGACAATGGCGATGGCATTGTTGGTTTCTCCGAGAAGCATCATAGGATTAATGGAGCTCGATATTCTTATAAATAGTCATTGGGTAGGATCGGCTCATTACTTTGCGAGATTAGAGCCATCATCCAAGAAATCCCTTCTGTTCCTCCTGGTGAGGTACACAAAAAAGCACAGGTTCCCATGGATTCTGACATGAGCGAGTCAAGTGATTTTTTTGTAGGAGCTGCTGAGAAGAATCTTGGTGAAAACTTTGTTTATGGCGTTGGTGCTGCTGGAGGAATCATGATTGCGCACGTTGAATCCACGTCGGAGATGAAGGGGAAAGAAGAGTTGGTTGGCGCTGCTGGAAAGGCATCTGTATGGGAAACGGAGGCCGTTGCTGCTGTTGACATGTATTCTTTGTGGAACCTTTGCTACCCGGAGGATTGCTGGGGGAAGTGTAGGAAGAAGTCTTAACGAGGCGGATCTTCTTTCTTTTGTTTCTCTTGTGGCCTAGTCGCCTTTTAATGTCTTGCAATTTTCCTTTCATTGTATCTTGTGCTGAGCCTCCGTGGCTTGGTCTTGTAATAATTTGTGAGCTTGAAAATTCCGCCGAAAAGATAACCATTTTGTCTTCTGTGTGTGTGTTTTTTTTTTTTTTTGGGTAGCGGGTTTTGAATTTTGGGTTGATCTTGAGAAATTTTCAAGGAAAAAAAAGGGGTTCTTTTATTTCATTGGAGAGGATATATTAGATTGCTCAACAGGAGCGACAATTGAAATTTTGCTGAATGAATATAAGTGATGCATCCATCCTGATGCAATTAATACATAGTAGTAGTGAAAAGGAAAATTGCTAAAGAGGTATTGAGGAGCATGTGTCAGGAAATTGAATATCTTGACCTTTCAGATGCTGGCAGCCTCCAACCAGCGAATGAATCACTATGCCTTCCAGTTTATCCGTGTTGATAAGTTTGCAATAGCCACCCAAGAGGATGTCGGCTACTAGGTATGGTTCATCTTCCTCTTCTTCGGGAGAACTTTTCCGAATCGGCATATTCACAATCATCTTTCCGACTTGAAATGAGGCGGCTCTGATTACTATATCCCCTATCTGGAAAGGATTGGGTTGTGGTACAATCGCCTGGTGGTTGTTCCGCAGTCTTCCAGTGTGACTTTTAGATTCCTGGTGAAACGCTTAAAAGTTTCAGCGTTCCATTCACATCTCTTGACAGTGTTGTGCTCGACAACCGTGTTGAGTCCCCAGGGCGGGTTGCGGTGAGAAATGGTTGGTAATAAAGAGAGCGTCTTAGTCAGGCTTACTTGAGTTTGGAGTTTGGCAGGTGGCTTTGGCGAATCCTTTTCCAGTAGTTAAGTATTGCTGGTAAGCTGTTGATAGGGTAGCAAGTTATCCGGCTTGTTGGATACCCTCTCTGGCATTGACACGGGAAAGGGTGACGCTCCTAATTCCGTTTTGTTGTCGAGTACCCACGGGCGCCCCAAAACCATGTCGTAATTTAGATTCATGACAATGTTGAAAGTCCTTCGTGTTGCGATATTTCCTATGTTAATCCAAGACTAGCGTAGCCAAGCGCATGCATGTGATTCCTCTCGTGGTCTTTGATAGCCGATGGGGAGTGAGTGGCCTCTTGTTTTGTTACTCCTGCCACTTTCAGGGTCTTGAATGTAACAATGTTGAATTCTGAGGCTGTGTCGATGAGCGTGTTGTCGAACTCGTCGTCCTTTAAGCGGTCCATGGTGAGAAGTCCCCAGCTGTGCTTCTCGGCAGAGACGCCTGGCAAGATCTGTTCCTCAGGTGTGCTTTTTGTGGCAGAGTGGAGTCGTTTCCCAGATACTATGTGGTTGAGGGCTGCGAAAGCGTCTCGACGTTTCTCCTTGGAAAAGTAGAGGATTTCGCATATGTTTTGCATCATGGACTGCACTGTTTCATGTATGGAGTCCCCAGAGATTTCATAGTTTCTTATGGGAAGAGGATCTCTATGTACTCCTTCATTCCTTAGTCGTAACTCCCATGCCTCTATCCTTTCTCTGAAAATGCTTTTCAATCTGTTGCAGTCGCTGGTTGGATGACTGACGAATCTGTGGTAGTGACAAAATTTGGGATTTGCCATCTCCTCTTCAGTAGGTAGGTGCCGAGGATCCGGTAGCCTGATGACATCATCCTGGACCCATGTTTCCAGAAGTTCGATTACTTCCTCGATCGGAAAGGGAAAGTCCGAATCGTCTCCTCTGGCTTCAGGGCAACGTTCAGAGGCTTGGTTGGGGCCTTTCGCGGGGCTTCCCTTCGTGCTGGGGTTGTGCGCCCAGGGTGTTGATCCATTGGAGGTGTTTTCCTCTTTCCCATTTCGTCTACCACGCTCATGGAGGAGGGGCCGGTGTTGTATGGCTTGTTAAGAAAACGCGGGCTTCGTCGAATCTCGCAAAAATAAATTTCTCTACTTCTCTTTAACTAGAAAGTAGTATAGTGTAAGTAGGATCGTCCCAAGGGAGGTATGAAGTCTAAGTTGTTATGCAAATACTCTTAGCAAGAATGATTGTGTTGTAAAAATCCTGAAAATTGAAATTTGTATTCAAATATAGATGAAATTGATTAAAGGTTCATTCTAGACCACGGAATACAAACCAAATTGATATATAGCCAAGTTCTTTGCATTATCATGTTACTAACAACCCTAGAATAATTAGTACGCTCAACTATTCCGTTACTATCTCCTAAGCTCACCGGATACGGAAGCGCTCGACTACCGGTTCCTACTTGCCAAGTTTCCTAGAGTTACGCTTACTAGGTGTGACTTAAACAAATGCTCTAAGTTCTGTGAGATAAGGTTGCTCCTAGTGATGAACTCAAAAGCATGAATCACCTACTAGTGTTGATTTCTACATATGGATACTTAAAAAAGTCCCATCATCAATACCCACATATTGCTACTTGTGTTTATCTTCTCTAGACAATTACGGGTCGAAGAAAATCTAAACTAGCAAATAGATTAAGAATTAATGATTCAATTTCAAACTTAAACCCTTAACAAATAATCCATAGACAATATTAGAATAGTAAAAAATCAATCAATAACATAAATAAATGCAATATAATAAGTTATTTCATATCAAATATAGATTCATATTTCGGGCTTCGAAATCACCCTTAATCAAAGAGAATTTTAGTTACTCATAAATATGGAGTTCATCAACAAATATAATAAATGAAATAATGAAGATGAAAATAAACAAGGAAGCAAACCCTAGTTCCAGCTCTCTGCAAAACTCCAAGTAGAATAGAAAAATACGTAATCAACAAAGTGTAGAAATCCTCCCTTTTTGTAGCTTTTTCTCCTCAAACTAGGTCATATCCCCAAACGTCCAAGCCTAATGTATCCACCAAACCCAAATAATTCATGTGTGAGAGTATCCCAGTAAAAATCTCTGCCAAAAATGAGTCACCGGAAAACTGGGGTTGTCGCCGGAATCCGGTCGCCGGAAAATCTCAGGTAACCAGCCATCTTGGCAGTGCAATCTCCTGTTCAACAGCAGCTACTTCTTTCAGCTACTATACCCATTGGTAGCATTTTCCTGTCTGTCTTGACACAGCAATACCACCATCAGTGCTTCAGTTTCATCTAGCCTGCCATCCCAGCTTTAGCAGCAGCTTAGCACCTCCACTCTTCGATCTGTTTCCCACACTCCATTATCGTACTGCCAATCCTAGCTTTATTTCCAACAATCCACTTCTCTTCCTCATTATAGTTCACAACTAACAACACAGTTCATTGCAGACTCCACCATTTCTTTACCACCTCATGCTGAACTCTAGCCACAACCAACCAGCAGCAACAGAACTACCCATCACCTCCATGAACCCTCGAACTACTCCATTATCATCTTTCTCTTAGGAAACTTCTTGGTTTAACAGCTACCCAGATTCGAGCAGCAAGAATACTCTCCATCAACCGCATACGCCACCTTCTTGACTGCACTGCGATGACCCCTTTGCTGCTCAGTTCCCATTGCCTCTAGCTTCCACCACTGCCACAGCCATAACCTAGCACAACATCAGTTCTGCCTATGCAACTGCAGCTTCCCTGATGTTGCCACTGATTTTCCCCTTGAACTACTCCTGCACTTCACAGATGCACTCCAAGTCAATCACTCTGCAACTCAGCTAAATTGCAGCTTCATTAGTCCATTCTCTTCTCCCCACCAACCACAACTCCACACCTACATCTCCCACTTGGTTCCCTGCTTAACTGTGACTGGCACAACAGATTTTTGGCAGTCAGCTTTCTCATTCAACACAGCATCAGTTGAGCTGCACTCCTCCTGCATCTCAGCTCACTTTCCTGTTCAACAGCTCCTGACACCTGCAATTTTCCCAGTACCAACAACTACCTTATGTAGATTGCACTACATCAATCCACTATCTCCTCAGCCATCTCAGTACCACCTGCAACCTCTGTAGTTTCAATTCAGTCCATTACCACATGTAATCTCAGCTTCCCTGCCATTGAGACGCACAATCACCATCATCTGAAGCACTTAGCAGCACCACAGCTCACCTGACCTTGTAGCCACCTTTTCATCAATTTCAACCCTGAATTCTTACACCTGCAACATTAGCTTCACTGCTTTGATTCACCACCATTTGAGTTCAAAAGTACCACCACAGCTCACCTGCCACTCCAGCTAGCACCTGTATTGCTCTTCATAACTATCTCCACCAGCATCCATCAAGTTACCACCTCCACAGTTTACAATCCACCACCATCTCATATATACACAGCAGCTGCAGTTCCCATTCATCCACCTTCACAGCCATCTACTTACTATCACCTTCCCAGATCAACAACCAACATTAAAACAAGCCACAATCGAATAATCTAATTTCCAACAAACCCATCTCTGATTTCCTCTTCTAATCCTCAATTCCAACCTCATATTCAATTTTACTTCAAACCCTAACTCCAAATTCCATCACAGATAAATGAATTGAAGACAAACCTTTTTTTCCTTCACGGCCTTTCATTAGTTCAACAACAGCATATCTGATTCTCATTCATCACTGAAATTACAATAGCCGCCATCTCTTGGTTTCAGGTGGTGTAAGAAATACAGCTAATGATAAGAGAAATGATTTCTCTGATTTTCATGTCTTGTGTAGGAAAGTGATGAGGGTGATATATCCACCCCTGTAGTACTGGATAAGGTCCAACCAGCTCTCAAGTGGTTATCAGTTTCGCGGAACCGACTACCTATTTACTTCCTTGCTTATCCGTAGCTAGCTTCGCTCGCCTGTGAATTGAACGCTTTCGCCCTCCTTGCTCCAAATTGTATGCTTTGTCCTCCTTTCGAATTCCTCCTCCAGTAGCAGCTGCCTTTTACTCCGTTTATTCTCCTTTTGTTCCAAATGACTCCAAAGTACCTAAATACTCAAAAACAAAACATAAGATACATAATTTTACAAGAAAACTAGCAGAGAAAGCATAAACAATAGATAAATATATAGGTGTTTTAGACACCTATAAAATTCCCCCACACTTAGACTTTGCTAGTCCTCGAGCAAATCAAACAAAATAATTCTAAAAGATACATACAACTCCGTCTCGTCGAGGCTACAGTCACTTTAAGAATAAATAACAAGCCTTTGAACCCCTAGGTGTCCCTAGTGGATGAGTTTTAGTCTCGTGAAGGTTTACAAGAGGTCTGCCTACAAAACCTATATTTCCAACTCCGTCTATTTGTGACAAATCAATGAACGAATCCAAAATGACTACAGGAGGAGATACCTTGCGCAAATTCAGTTCATATATAAGTGCATAAAGTTTTTCTTAGAAATTCGAACAAACCACAATACTCGGAATCTGACTAACCACAATCAGAATGAAAAGATTAAGAAGATGAATATAGATGTAGATGTTGGCGACTATTCACAAGTGATCGATGTATCCCATATCTGTCTGAAGGTCACCGCCAAGATTAACCTATGCATCCTATTGGATTGAGCTACTGGTCAATTCTAGTGTCAACACACTGGCATATACAAGGGAACCAGTGGTCAACAAACTTATTTCTACATCAACTCACTGGCATATACAAGGGAACCAGGAGTGACTTTATTCAACACAATAATAATATTTTTCTTTTCTTTTTTATATATTTTTTTTGTGACAGCATGATTAAATGTTTTGGATCCAAGCGCATGCTTCTTGTCAGCAAGTATGTGATAGTTGCCTTGGATCCTGCATTCCACGCTTGTTTAGGCGACGGAGACAGGGACTACGTTTCACACATACTGCTATTCCCAAGTGTCATTTTTATTCCATTTGGTCTAATTGGTCGGTCTCTTTTTTTTTTTTTTTTTTTTCTTTTTCTAGCAACTCATGGCGCCGTTGCCGGGGAGGTATGAAGTCTAAGTTGTTATGAAAATACTCTTAGCAAGAATGATTGTGTTGTAAAAATCCTGAAAATTAAAATTTGTATTCAAATATGAGATGGAATTGATTAAAGGTTCATTCTAAACCAAATTGATATATAGCCAAGTTCTTTGCATTATCATGTTACTAACAACCCTAGAATAATTAGTACGCTCAACTATTCCGTTACTATCTCCTAAGCTCACCGGATACGGAAGCACTCGACTACCGGTTCCTACTTGCCAAGTTTCCTAGAGGTACGCTTACTCTGTATGACTTAAACAAATGCTCTAAGTTCTGTGAGATAAGGTTACTCCTAGTGATGAACTCAAAAGCATGAATCACCTACTAGTGTTGATTTCTACATATGGATACTTAACAAAGTCCCATCATCAATACCCTCATATTGCTACTTGTGTTTATCTTCTCTAGACAATTACGGGTCGAAGAAAATCTAAACTAGCAAATAGATTAAGAATTAATGATCCAATTTCGAACTTAAACCCTTAACAAATAATCCATAGACAATATTGGAATAGTAGAAAATCAATCAATAACATAAATAAATGCAATAGAATAAGTTATTTCATATCAAATATAGATTCATATTTCGGGCTTCGAAATCGCCCTTAATCAAAGAGAGTTTTAGTTACTCATAAATATGGAGTTCATCAACAAATATAATAAATGAAATAATGAAGATGAAAATAAACAAGGAAGCAAACCCTAGTTCCATCTCTCTGCAAAACTCCAAGTAGAATAGAAAAATACGTAATCAACAAAGTGTAGAAATCCTCCCTTTTTGTAGCCTTTCTCCTCAAACTAGGTCTCAACCCCAAAAGTACAAGCCCAATGTATCCACCAAACCCATATAATTCATGTGTGAGAGTAGAATAGTAAAAATCTCTACCAAAAACGAGCCACCGGAAAACTGGGGTTGTCGCCGGAAGTTGGCCGTCGGCGCCGGAAAATCTCAGGTAACCAGACATCTTGGATGTGCAATCTCCTGTTCAACAGCAGCTACTTCTTTCAGCTACTATACCCATTGGTAGCATTTTCCTGTCTGTCTTGACACAGCAATACCACCATCAGTGCTTCAGTTTCATCTAGCCTGCCATCCCAGCTTTAGCAGCAGCTTAGCACCTCCACTCTTCAATCTGTTTCCCACACTCCATTATCGTCGACTGCCAATCCCAGCTTTATTGCCAACAATCCACTTCTCTTCCTCATTACAGTTCACAACTAACAGCACAGTTCATTGCAGACTCCACCATTTCTTTACCACCTCATGCTGAACTCTAGCCACAACCAACCAGCAGCAACAAAACTACCCATCACCGCCATGAACCCTCGAACTACTCCATTATCATCTCTCTCTTAGGAAACTTCTTGGTTTAAAAGCTACCCAGATTCGAGCAGCAAGAATACTCTCCATCAACCGCATATGCCACCTTCTTGACTGCACTGCGATGACCCCTTTGCTGCTCATTTCCCATTGCCTCTAGCTTCCACCACTGACACAGCCATAGCCTAGCACATCATCAGTTCTGCCTCTGCAACTGCAGCTTCCCTAATGTTGCCATTGATTTTCCCCTTGAACTACTCCTGCACTTCACAGATGCACTCCAAGTCAATCACTCTGCAGCTCAGCTCAATTGCAGCTTCATTAGTCCATTCTCTTCTCCCCACCAACCACAACTCCACACCTACAGCTCCCACTTGGTTCCCTGATTAACTGTGACTGGTACAATAGATTTTTGGCAGTCAGCTTTCTCATTCAATACAGCATCAGTTGAGCTGCACTCCTCCTGCATCTCAGGTCACTTTCCTGTTCAACAGCTCCTGACACCTGCAATTTTCCCAGTACCAACAACTACCTTCTGTAGATTGCAATACAGCAATCCACTATCTCCTCAGCCATCTCAATACCACCTGCAACCTTTGTATTTTTAATTCAGTCCATTACCACCTGTAATCTCAGCTTTTCTGCCATTGAGATGCACAATCACCATCATTTGAAGCACTTAGCAGCACCACAGCTCACCTGCCCTTGTAGCCACCTTTTCATCAATTTCAACCCTGAATTCTTACACCTGCAACATTAGCTTCACTACTTTGAGTCACTACCATTTGAGTTCAACAGTGCCACCACAGATCACCTGCCACTCCAGCTATCACCTGTATTGCTCTGCATAACCATCTCCACCAGCATCCATCAAGTTACCACCTCCACAGTTTACAATCCACCACCATCTCATATATACACAGCAGCTGCAGTTCCCATTCATCCACCTTCACAGCCATATACTTACTATCACCTTCCTAGATCAACAACCAACATTAAAACAAGCCACAATCGAATCATATAATTTCCAACAAACCCATCTCTGATTTCCTCTTCTAATCCTCAATTCCAACCTCAGATTCAATTTTACTTCAAACCCTAACTCCAAATTCCATCACAGATAAATGAATTGAAGACTAACCATTTTTTCCTTCACGGCCTTTCATTAGTTCAACAACAGCATCTCTGATTCTCATTCATCACTTAAATTACATTAGCCGCCATCTCTTGGTTTCAGGTGGTGTAAGAAATACAACTAATTATAAGAGAAATGATTTCTCTGATTTTCATGTCTTGTGTAGGAAAGTGATGAGGGTGATATAGCCACCCCTGTAGTAATGGATAAGGGCCAACCAGGTCTCAAGTGGTTATCAGTTTCGCGGAACCGACTACCTATTTACTTCCTTGCTTATCCGTAGCTAGCTTCGCTCGCCTGTGAATTGAACGCTTTCGCCCTCCTTGCTCCAAATTGTATGCTTTGTCCTCCTTTTGAATTCCTCCGCCAGTAGCAGCTGCCTTTTACTCCGTTTCTTCTCCTTTTGTTCGAAATGACTCCAAAGTACCTAAATACTCAAAAAAAACACATAAGATACATAATTTTATAAGAAAACTAGCAGAGAAAGCATAAACAATAGATAAATATATAGGTGTTTTAGACACCTATCAGCGCTATCTGGCGTATCCTTCTTGGGGGTGTGACATTAACATCAAGGTTGTCGGGAGCATCTGCTCTTGATTCGAGCTATTGTGGCTCCCGTGGAAGTTGCTCCGTCAAGGATTTGAGGAAGACGAGCACCTTCTTCTGGGTTGAAATCATATCTGTTTTATCCCTGGATAGAGCCTCATGCCTTTCCATCAAATATGTGATTATGAAACATGGTTTGCCTCCTCTGTTATCTCACCCCGGCGATTGAGTGGATGTTGTGGCTCGAGTGGTGATTGGAGGCGTCATGCCTGCTGAAATACTAGGGGTGGCAGCGACGGCACGAGCCCTGGTGACTGGCGGCGTGATACCTGCAGGACTGCCCTCAGTGCCGTTTGAGTTGGCAGATGGTGCAGAGACATTTGGAACGGAAGTAGCCCTGGCCCTGGTAACAGGAGGTGTAACACTTGGAGGGGTAATTTCCATGCTGCCAAGATCGGCAGGTAACGCAGAGGTATTGGTGGAAGGAGCATTTGTGCTAGGGGCGGCTTCTACATTGGCTCCTTCATAGTTTATCGCGGACCCAGATCTTAGTTCTACCATGTTGAGCGAATGGTAAAGCAGATTTTGAACTAAAGATCTGTTTTTGTAACTGAGATATTGAAACTCCCGTTGTGGTCGCCAATTGTTTATGGGAGAAAATCACCTTTGCCAAATTTGGTAAATTCGATGATGGAGAGACTGGTTTAAACCCTTAAACAAATGTGCTGCATGTGAGCACTTTTG
Source organism: Papaver bracteatum (assembly GCA_023529315.1). Classification (NCBI taxonomy): domain Eukaryota; kingdom Viridiplantae; phylum Streptophyta; class Magnoliopsida; order Ranunculales; family Papaveraceae; genus Papaver; species Papaver bracteatum. The sequence continues at coordinate 281,254 of JAJJWX010001388.1, forward strand.
ATTCGAGATATCAATTTGTACAACTCTGGCCTAAACCAAGAAGATGGCCATTCCAGATTTGCTTCGGTCACAAAGTGGAGGAAAAGGGTTCATTTGGGGGGGATAGCGTAGAAGGGTGATGAGACCAGAGAGTTCTGGCTAGGTAGTATCTCGACTTGTATCAGAAGTGTAGAAGCTTGCTAGTGATGGAAGCTTTTGAGAGAGCTTGCAAAGTTGTTATCTGATAGTGTTGTATTTTTCCTGACCAAGACCTTGTGTGTTTTGGCAGAATAGGTGAAACCTATTTATACAAGTGAGATTGAACGTACCCTGGCCTCATTAAGGAATTGAGTAAATGTGTCAACTAAAACAGAGGAGGTGGAAACCGTTGGCTTTATGGTGAAAAACGTTTTCACCATAAATTTACTTATTTAATTGACCGTATACATTCCTTGCACGCCTTGCTTTATTGCGAGCGTAGTGTACGCTGCGCGCTGTGACCGGTAAACCAAAACCCCGAGAAAGCATCCCCCAGTTTGTGTTAATGTCTCGAGAGTTGGGCGCAAGTGGAAATGCCAAAGTTGCTAGTGAAGCGTTGGGCATGTGCCAATGGCATGTACGGGATATCGTGACCGCGAGTTGTACTTTGAGTGCGGATGGCAATGCCAAAGTCGCTTAGTGGAGCATTTGGCATGTGCGGAATGCCTTGGCCGCGAGTTGTACTTTGAGTGCGGATGGCAATGCCAAAGTCGCTTAGTGGAGAATTTGGCATGTGCGGAATGCCTTGGCCGCAAGTTGTACTTTGAGTGCAGATGGAAATGCCAAAGTCGCTTAGTGGAGGATGTGGCATGTGCAGAATGCCTTAGAATAGAAAGTGGCTAGTGATAACGTGTTTGGCATGTGCCAATGGCACGTACGGCCACTTTGGCCAAGTTACGGGCGCTAATTTAGCATGTGCCGATGGCATAGCGGATTGAAATGGGGATTGACTAGTGGTTGCGTGTTGGCATGTGCCAATGGCACGCACAACCACTTTGGCCAAGTTGCGGGCGCTACTTTGGCATGTTCCAATGGCATAGCGGCTTGGAATAGAAAGTGGCTAGTGGTTTGTGTGTTGGCATGTGCCAATGGCACACACGACCACTTGGGCCTTGAGTTTTGGGCTTGGTAGCGGTTTAGAAAATGGCTAGTGGTGCGTGTTTGGCATGTGCCAATGGGACGCACGGTCATGTTGACCTAGTTGCACGGTTTGCACGCCTAGGGCGCTATTTGTGGCATGTGCCAAACGGCATAGCGACTTGGGAAATTGGATAGTGGTGCGTGTTGGCATGTGCCAATGGCACACACGGCCAAGTTGACCTAGTTGCACGGTTTGCAAGCCTATGGCGCTATTTTTGGCATGTGCCAAACGGCATAGCGGCTTAGAAATTAGCTAGTGGTGCGTGTTGGCATGTGCCAATGGCATGCACGGCCAAGTTGACCTAGTTGCACGGTTTGCAAGCCTAGAGAGCTATTTTTGGCATGTGCCAAACGGCATAGCGGCTTAGTTTGGCATGGTTGCCTGTGGGTGCAGTATGTGGTTTGGTTTTGGCGTCGTTGCCATGGTGCGCAGTATGCGGCGTGGTTTTGGCGTCGTTTCCATGGTGCGCATTAATGCGACCTGGTTTTGGCGTCGCTGCCATGGTGCACATTATGCGGCTTGGTTTTGGCGGCGTTGCCATGGTGGGCAGTATGCGGCTTTGGTTTGGCGCAGTTGCCATGGTGCGTAGTATGCGACTTGGTTTTGGCGTCGTTGCCATGGTGCGCAGTATGCGGCTTTGGTTTGGCGCAGTTGCCATGGTGCACAATATGCGGCTTGGTTTTGGTGTCGTTTCCATGGTGCACAGTATGCGGCTTGGTTTGGAATTAGGGTTCTGTGTCGAAAACCCTAATCCGGTATTTTGAAAAAATACCCCTATTAATTATTTACACCTGAATTAAATGCTCTCAGTTAATGTATTGCAGGTTACATTAGGTCATGAGGTTTTACGATTTTACCCCTTGTCTAAAATCCACCATCAACACCTGGTTTTAGAAGAAGAAAACCAAAGGTTAAAGGAGAATCGACTCTAGCTTAGCAAACTAGTATCACACAGAATGTATGGGGATTAGGTTTCCTAGTTGCTAGAGTTTTCCCTTATATAGTCTTTCAAATCAGGGTTTGCAATCAATGTTAGCTTAGTAACAAAGCATTCAATATTCACCGTTAGATAAAAACCTGATTAGATACAAGCTAATATCTCTTAACCGTTAGATCGGAAACTTAGCTTTCCATACACACATGTACTTGACGATTTGGGTTTGTGTAACCGTACCCAAACTTGTACAATAGTTGGTTCAATATTAGTCAACCAAATGGTTAGCCAAATGATAACTTTCATATCAACCATATTCTTCTTCACCAAAACTAGTCCAAATGACTCAAATGAACTAGTTAGAGAGTTGTTCGATTTCTATGAGATCTCATGTACTATACAAGACACAATTGAAGCAAAAACGACGTGATTCACTCGAATCAATTCATGAACTATAAAGCCACGGTTTCCAATACCATTCCTTAGATAATTTAGATGAGTTCACGAACATTGTTTTTAGACATAACCACTCAAGTTCGCGGACTGGGTTCGCGGATTCAAGTTAACCGGTTGGGGTTCACAAACTCCAGCAGAAATTCCCGGGTTTGAGAACTTCCGTCATTTCGCGGACTGAGTTCGCGGATTGAAACCGAGCTACAACTCCAGCAGAAATTCTCAGGTTCGAGAACTACGCACGTTCGCGGACTGGGTTGACTGCTCAAGTTCCGGTTTCACTTGATCAAAAAGGTTCACAAATTTCGGTTCAAGTGATAAGGAATTATACATATATGTGTTACCATAACAATGTTTATATCCCCCAGTGGTTATATTTTCTAAACTCTCATTTCAACCATTGAAACATTCTCAGAGGACGTCATATAGTTGTTATTCACAAACTATTTTTCGTCAGAGCGATTTCCAAAGTGATTGAAACATAACATGACTTTATCCACTAGGTAAATATGAACTTGGCTAAAGCAAAAGCTTTACCAACACAAATTTCGAGAAATAGATAAGCGAGATATACTCAGCTCAAAATATCACATGTGTATATTCTTAGTCTATATAGTAATACGACTTTTGTCTCAAGATAGGAGATATAGTAGATAGACTTTTGAGTGATAGATAAGTTCAAGTCTCCACATACCTTTTAGTTGATGAAGATCCACTGGTTCCTTGAGTAGTCCTTCGTCTTGTATGATGATTTCCATGGAGTTCTTGAGCTCAACTACACTTTATATCCTAGCCCGAGACCTTAGCTATAGTAGACTAGACATTAAGACTTTATAGTATTGATCACTAACATTTACAAACATGCTTGAGATAGCAACGCATGCGAGTTCGACCGAGCAATGCTCTAACAATCTCCCCCTTTGTCAATTTCAGTGGCAAAATTATTAATACATATGGAATACAAAAAATACATTAATAAACTTTGTAGCTCCTATTCCATATATCTAATTACAACAATACTCGAAATATTCGTCACTTCCAAGTAGTCCAATGATCCCAAAGGTTGTAAGTTTAGCATCATCGTTGTTGAAAATCCATAGCTATAACCATGAGAAAAGCATCGGTTCCCAATCATTGTTATACAGTGTCATAGTATTATTACACATCGTCAAAATAAAATTGCATCACAACTTCAACAACAATACTATGGTGATACTTCATTCCCCCTTAGTCAATACTCCATCTCACATGGAAACCACTCCCCCTCACATAATGATCCGAAAACCATATGTATTTGTAGTGTGAACTACATATTAATTCTCCCCCTTTTTATCATAAAATTGGCAAAGGTACAAGAACGGGATCCTAATGAAATTTTCGAAAGAGACATTTCATGACCAAAGGTAAATGTATATCATCTTATTTAGATGCAATCATAAAGCCGAAGCTAAATTCATTCATCAAGGAGTTTATAAAGACGCAAGATAACCCCTCCAATATTCCACAGCCGCACTCCCCACAAAGATTTGGCAATTAAGTACAAGTTTAAAAGAAATCTCCCCCATAATATGTCATTCCTAAGGAACAACAAGAGCGACCTTAATTTCAAAAATAAAAGAAGGATTTCTATAGACTCAACAAATTACATAAAAGTATGAATTTGGAATCCAACAAGAAATATTCAATCATATTAACCCAAGTGAACCAAGATTAATTTGATTAAATATGCTCAACACAAGTAAACTTATTGAGACTTAATAAATCAATTAGATTAATCAAAAGAAAACTTGCAAATAATCTAATTGCCATACTCAACCAAACTAATTACAAGAGTAATCAATTTAATTGGCCACACTCGACATAAGAACATTCTATGGAGCAATGACAAAGTTAATCATGAATAACCAACCCAGTCAAAGAAATGCTCAAACATAAGAAAACTTATGGAGTGCTAACTAAACAATCACACAAGATGATTGATTCAGTTCAAAATACTCGACGTAAAGTATCTTACGGAACACAACTAAGCTAATCACAAAAATAATCAACTTTGATTGTCTAATGCTCAACATAAGGCACAATACGGAGTCTCACAGTAATACACAAAATATGGATCAGGGAAGATCAATTACTGCGGAATTCACAAGGATTCATTCTATGTTTCCATCACTATTTGCACAATGACACACAATAGACATAATCCTTGAATCACAAAAGATTTTAACCTATATTACTTCAATAATTGACAATATAGGCTTAACTTTTGTGTTTGTCAAAAGTCTATTCATCCTTTTATCAATATTTGCATATCAATTCACGAGCGACTTTACTTTTGACGAAATATGGGACAATCAAGTTCACGGATGTAAACACACATATCCAATCAAAATATTGCAATATATGAAATCAAAAGATTAATACTGCAACCATCATCTTCCAAACCAACTTTAGAATTTAAATGAATAAATCTAAAAGCATTGAAGATGAATACGTTGGACATAGAAATCACAATAATTGCTATTCCAAACTCTAGTAATCCTTCTCAAAAATAAGAATAAATTCTCATAAGAAGTTTCCTAGGCACCAAGACAAACTCGTAATGCACATATAAGATGATTTGTCCTTAGAGGGTGGAATCAATCTTTTTCGCCCGGATTTATACCAATAATATCTACCAAAGGCGTATCAAAAGATTTTCCAACAATATTCTTGTAAAAGCTACAAATTATCTTATAAGAGTGGTACTCCAAGAATCCAAGTGCCCAAGTTCAAGAGAAGTGGAACAAGTGCAATGAAACGGAGCAAAATACTCAAAAACAAGAGACAGGACAAATACTAATCTTAACTCATCCAAATTCAAGGTTTCTCATCTTCATTTTAAATAGAATTTAAATAGGAAGAGAGTGCAAAAAGAATGAGTTCATTTCGAGTTCGGACGAAGACGTTATGGCCAAAAAAAGTTGACAGAATATCGACATCTACAGGCAAGTCCGCGAACTTACGGGTTTGCACACGAATTTTCAAGTCCGCGAACTTAAACTCATGGATTTTGGTTTTAAAAGATTTATGCATACTTGGTATGTGTACCATGAAGTCCAAACATCCCGAACCACTATTTTCAGACCTAAACATTTAAGAACCTTAAACACAGATCAAGTTAGGTAGAAATGAACGAGAAGCAAGTAACATGGATCATTATAACTACTCTAAGCAAATAAAAACACAAATATTGCTCAAGTTTATAGACATACATTTTTAGAAGAATCCAATCAACTTATCGAACATAATCTGTGTGCCCCAATTCTCGTGCTTTCCTCACCGTATTCATAGCAGGGCATTCCTTGGTGAGGATGCACTTACAACACATTCAGGGTGTGTTGAGGTGAACAATATCTTGCTCACCAGAAGTGACTTTTGGATTATCATGAAAGAGATCACCTTTAGAACCTTTCACATCCAAATCCATCTTTCTAAAGAACTTTTTAAGTTCCAACATCATGGATACTGCCTTTTCCATAGTCATGGAATTTTCTGGGAGATCATTCCTTTTCACACTCAAAACATCATTGACTTTCTTTGGTATCCACTTCTGAGTGCTTTTAGGAACAACCAGAAATTTCTTCTAGATTTCTCAAGAGAGAATTAGATTGACTATTCTTTTGCAAGTTAGTCTTTCTCCAATTGGGAGCATCGGATCTTGTCTTCGTCTTTACGAAGTTATCCTTTTGATAACCATTACGATTGTGAAAAGACTTCGTATGACGTTTATAGGAAAATCTAGGTTGATCACAGCACTGATTCCTTTGCCTAAAGGTTGGACAGTTACAACCTGTAACATTAAGGGGATTAGTCTTAACATATGATCTTGGTTTCACAACTTCTTGTGATTCCCAAACAAGAACATCATGAAGTTTCTCACTCCTTATACGAAAACGACATCTCCTTTCCAGGTAACCTTTGTTTCCGCAATAGTGGCAAACATAAGGAATGTTCTTACCTCGATCTGTGTGTGCTAACTTTGGAGGTTGATATACTTTGGTCTTTCGAACCTTAACTGTCGGTGAAGGTATTTCACTTTTGCCATCAGTGGAAACTTTTTGTTGAGAAGCATCACTAGCCTTCACAAATTTTACCTCTTTGCTATTACTTGGAGCATCTATTCCCTTATAGCCCAAACCTCGTGTATCACGATGATTTTTACTTGCTCCTAGCATAGTGGTTAATTTGCTTGAACTAAAATTGAACTTTTTCAAGTCATCCTCTAACATCTTGATTTTATCAAGAGCAGCAGTTAAATCATCCTCAAGGCATTTTTCTCGAGCGAGAAAATACTTTTCTCTGTCATCAAAACTTGCTTGCTGAGAGTTAATCCTTCCTTCAGTTTCTGCAAGTTTCTCTTCCAACAAGAAGTATTTTTGATAAACACGATCACATTCAAGTGATTTTGTACGCATGTTTTCCTCAGAATCCTTGAGGATCGATTCGTTAGAGCGATTTGAAACATAAACACATGCGTAACATCTTCTCAATTTCTTGTTTTCTCGACAGAGAGGAGTCATAAGAGGTGTGACATGATAAGTTGTCATCTTCTTCTTTTCTAATGAATTTAAAACCTTAACATACTTTGAGACTTCCTTATCAACATCTCTATCAATATCTGAATCACCTTCATCAGAAAGTTCATCCAACTATCCTTCTAGGCATATTTCCCAGACTTCAACAAGTTCTACATTAAGAGAATGTTTGGATACAGACCTAGATGTGACAGTTTTCTCAGATGAATCCAAGCTTTGAAAATCATCTGGTGATTTATGAACTGGTACGTTATTAGAGATAGACTCGTCCATAAAGTCAGATCGCCACAAACACAGACTTATAAGGTCTTAAACGTGTTTGCCTGCTCTGATACCAAATTAAAAAAACGGGGGTCTAACAACCACACCCAATATTTCGATTATCAATCTGTATGGACAACTCCGAGTTGTTTTCTAGAGAATCAACTAGACAGTTAGACTCAATCAAATAGAAAATACTTAAGGAGTTATTATCTTAATCTCTCAATTTGATTTACTCAAGCAAATACAATTGGCGAGTCTTAAACAAAGAGAGATAACTTGGATGGTACCAAAGACCAATATTCAAGTGTCAATCAATTTAAATCAACAACCAATAAGGTTGGATATTCTAATTGATTGAACAACGCACAACCTGTATTATTTTAATTATATAAAAATATAATGCGGAAAAAAAAAACACAAACACCAGAATTTTGTTAACGAGGAAACCGCAAATGCAGAAAAATCCAGGGACCTAGTCCAGATTAAACATATAATGTATTAAGACGCTACAGACACTAGCCTACTCCAAATTAACTTCGGCCTGGACTGTGGTTGAACCCCAATTAATCTCACACTGATCCAAGGTACAATTATGCTCCTACACCTCTGATCCCAGCAGGATACTGCGCACTAGATTCCCTTAGCTGATCTCACCCACAACCAAGAGTTGCTACGACCAAAAGTCGAAGACTTTAATAAACAATTTGTCTCATACAAAAAAGTCTTCAAGATAGATAAATTCGTCTATAATGAATAAACCTATGAGTTTTGTTCCGTCTTTTGATAAATCAAGGTGAACAAGAACCAATTAATAAAACCAGACTTATATTCCCGAAGAATAACTCAGTTTTATCAATCACCTCACAATAAACTTAATCGACGCAACGAAAAAAGATATTGTGGAATCACAAACGATGAGACGAAGATGTTTGTGATTACTTTTATATGTTGCCTAACCTGGTTTTAGAAGAAGAAAACCAAAGGTTAAAGGAGAATCAACTCTAGCTTAGCAAACTAGTATTGCACAGAATGTGTGGGGATTAGGTTTCCCTGTTGCTAGAGTTCTCCCTTATATAGTCTTTCAAATCAGGGTTTGCAATCAATGTTAGATTAGTAACAAAGCATTCAATATTCACCGTTAGATAAAAACCTGATTAGATACAAGATAATATCTCTCAACCGTTAGATCGAAAACTTAGCGTGCTATACACACATGTACTTGACGATTTGGAAATGTGTTACCGTACCCAAACGTGTACAATAGTTGGTTCAATATTAGTCAACCAAATGGTTAGCCAAATGATAACTTTCATATCAACTATATTATTCTTCACCATAACTAGTCCAAATGACTCAAATGAACTAGGTAGAGAGTTGTTCAATTGCTTTGAGATCTCATGTACTATACAAGACACAATTGAAGCAAAAACTACGTGATTTACTCGAATCGATTCATGAACTATAAAGCCACGGTTTGCAATAGCATTCCTTAGATAATTTAGATGAGTTCACGAACATCGTTTTTAGACATAACCACTCAAGTTAACCGGTTGGAGTTCACAAACTCCAGCAGAGATTCTCGGGTTCGAGAACTTCCGTCAGTTCACAGACTAAAACTGAGCTACAACTCCAGAAGAAATTATCTGGTTCGAGAACTACGCACGTTCGCGGACTGGGTTGACTGCTCAAGTTCCGGTTTCACTTGATCAACAAGGTTCGCAAACTTCGGTTCAAGTGCTAAGGACTTATACATATATGTGTTACCATAACAATGTTCATATGCCCCAGTGGTTATATTGTCTAAACTCTCATTTCAACCATTGATACATTCTCAGAGGACGTCATATAGTTGTTATTCACAAACTATTTTTCGTCAGAGCGATTTCCAAAGTGATTGAAACATAACACGACTTTCGTCACTAGGTAAAGATGAACTTGGATAAAGCGAAAGCTTTACCAACACATATTTCGAGAAATATATAAGCATGATATACTCTGCTCGAAATATCACATGTGTATATTCTTAGTCTATATAGTAATACGACTTTTGTCTCAAGATATGAGATAGAGTAGATAAACTTTTGAGTGATAGATAAGTTCAAGTCTCCACATACCTTTTAGTCGATGAAGATCCACTGGTTCCTTGAGTAGTCCTTCGTCTTGTATGATGATTGTCATGGAGTTCTTGAGCTCAACTACACTTTTTATCCTAGTCCAAGACCTTAGCTATAGTAGACTAGAAATCAAGACTTTATAGTTTTGATCACTAACATTGACAAACATGCTTGAGATAGCAACGCATGCGAGTTCGACCGAGAAATGCTCTAACAGTTATTTATACGCAAGATCCATTTAATCGGATTTAATATTGTTTTGATATTCAAAACCAACAGAGAGATTAGATAAGTAACTTTGATCATGGTTCCCCCTCTCCCCCACACACATCTCATGAAAAAGCCTAGCCTTAATCAAAGTCCAATATTTAATGGACCTTGATCAATATATATGTGATGCTTCATACATGAACTTCTGCTTATGCATCCATAAACTAAATTCGAGAACTCGTCAACCAGGAGTAACTCATGTCACAATTGATCTTAGCAAAAGATAAAAAACTATTTTACCTGCAAGCCTAATCTATGCACTTATTATTTTTCAATACTTTCAAACCATTAGATCGTCACTCGGGTTAAACCAACTGGTACAACATCAGTGAATTATCACTCATGGACTAGATAATCAATAACTATCGTATGAAGCCTTTCACAATCAACAAGAAAAACTTAAGAGGCATGATGATCTAACAAAAATAATAAAAGATCTCCTCCATCCAGTTATACTAAATTGATAAAAATTATATTTCAACTTTTTCAATCACAAGTGCATGTAGCATCGACTTTTTATTTTGTCTTCAAACTCAGTTGGGGAAGAATTCAACTCGTTGGGATCAAACTCTATCTTCGAAAACTTGTCATCGAACCTAACCCTATAAATAGTTATGAAAAAACTTATTCATGAAGTTAGACAATACGTAACTAATCTTGTCGCACTGCCAAATTCCATCCCAAATGATGATAACAAAAAAAAGAAGGCTAAAGATCGATTGGTAGCGAACTTTCCTAGAACCACCGATGATACCAAGATTATCCCATAAATAACAAAAATGTGAAAAAATAAAGCATAATTAAGGCATCGATGGAAGCGTTTCAAGTTATTGTTTTGGATATTATAAACAATGTAAATGAAAAACTGCTAGTTAGCGTTGGTGATTGATGTATTTTGTCGAACGTGCAATTTTTTTGTCAAGTTTGTAGTTTTGTGTGTGTGTGTGTGCATAAGGAAGACAAAGGTGGCTCATGAATTAGCATCCAAAGCCAGTTCATGCTCATTATCATGCACTAGTTATATTTTCCGGACATCAAGAACAAGCTTAAAAAGGTTAAAGTAAAATCTTACCTGGGCACAACGCATTAAATAAACCAATATCATTTCCCTTACAAAATTTGTTAGTGGACTAGAGGGCTTAACCGTTTTAGCCCCCTCATAGATCCATTAGTGTCTAACATGGATATGAACTATATAGTATGACTTGGAATATGATTAGTAATCTTTATCTTTCTAAATCGTTACTTCTCTCTCTATATATATATATATATATTTGGCGAATTAATTAGGTGTGGTTCAACATGTTGTAATTAAGTAAAAAACTTAGACACTAATTGTATCAACATTGAGGTCGTGGAGATTAGAGTTCCATGTTTTCGTTAAAATGAATTTTTTGTTATTCCACAAATTTCTACCATTGATCCAAGTACAAAATTTAATGACCCAAACTTCATACTACCTTTGTTTCCGTAAAAGTAACTTTAGCCTAAAAAAGAATGTATTGTTGTACTATTGGGTTGTATGCCATAATCCTAGCTCATCTTTAAGAGATGCTATATGATGCTTCCTTCGTCTGAAATTGGCTTTCCCATGAAAATACTTTGTATTTCTATCCGCATGATATAAAATATCATCTCTGGATTTTTGGTGCCAATAAAGATCATGATATCATACCAGTGAGCTAATTCAAGTTGCAGATTATCGTGTGACTCAAGTACTTCAACATTATTGAAATTCTGCAGTATTAATTACTTCTCGTGTTTAAATGATGTAATTTGCTTTCGAATATCCCTGAGAGTTGTCCTACTCCAAGTTTGTAAGGCCTGCTGGGTAATTTACAGTTTAGTAGCTATATTAGCGTTCGTTGAAGTACTATGACCAACTGTCCAAAATTATTTAATTATACTTTGGATACTTAGCTAATGTTCATACAATCTGAATGGAATAAACATGCGAGTTGCTTAAGGATGAGTGACTAATAATAGAGGCGCATGATCAGACTCAAGGAAATCAAATTAAAAAGGTAAGCTTGCGGATAATCAACAATCTCTCCAGGTTGTGAAAGCTCTATCCAATCCCACCTTGATTAGATGATTGTCTTGTCCATGATTTGACCATGTATAGGGATCCCCAACATAAGGAATATCAGTAAAACCTATTTGGTTAATTATTTGTAGAGGAAAATAGTTTTCTGATTTAGAGGTGTCTGCTCCCATGATTTTTCCCTTTCTGTCAAAGTAAAGTTCATGTCCCCTATAATCATCTAAGGAAATGTATACTGAGTACTTAAAACCTCAATAGCCGACCGTTGAATCTTTATTATCATTTACGTAAACATAGCGTAGTGTATAATCCCGATGCTCCATGGGAAAATCAGACTAATCTTCTTCATTATGACACCACAACTCAGGGGTTTTGGATTTGGAATGAGATTACCAAATATTGGAGATTATTAAAAAAAATTGTTATTTGCGAGGTGGGCACTGGGAACACATAAGTATCTGGGTGATAAGTGTATTTCTAATCACCCTGATCTTCTACCATGGCTTACTCTTTATCACTTATATGATTACAATACAATGAATCCGTTAATAGATAGAAATGCCAACACATGGGATGAATCAACTTTAATAAATTGTTCTCTTCCCAAATTCAACAAGACATTCAAAAAATTCATATACCCATACAAGGGCGGATAAGTTGAGGTGGTCACTGAATTCATCAGGAAAATTAACAGCTAATTTTATTTATAATTAACTGTTGAGTTCTTCTTTTCACTGTCATTCATCTTGGAAAAAAGCTTGGTTACGGTTGTAGCATCTAGAGATCCAACCAAAATTTAAAGTCTTTCTATGGAAGTGTCTCCATTGTATTTTACTGTTAAATACATATTTAACTCGCATTGGTTGATTAAAGGATTCAAAATGTGTTTTATGTTAGAATGCAGATGAGACCATGGAACATTTATTCATTTGCTGTCCATTTGCTAGAGACATTTGGTTTGCGTTAGCACCGTCAGTATTACACAAGTTTCAGTCTTATGTTAGCATTCATGAATGGATATCACACTGGTCTTCCAGTATGCGAAATCAACACTTAATAGGATATTATAAAGTATTTGGGTTATGAAAAGACAAATATAGAGCAGTGTTTGAACACGATGAAATTATTCATGTTACTACAGTCCAGAACATGCAACACATGGTTAGGGAGATATCTCAAAGTCAGACCATGAGATGCCTATACAGAATCATATATTATCTTCGTAGATGCCTCAATACCTCCATCCTCTAACATTGCAGGTTGCGCATCCATCATTATTGACAACAAGAGAGCCTTCTATGCAGCCAAATGCTGGACATGTCCAGTCAATTCAGTCGTAGACGTAGAAGCATGTGCATTCCTTTATGCTATTCAATGGGTGTAACAACACAATATCACTGAAGCATTTTTTTTTTGTTTGACAACCAGTCTTTAGTAAATGCTATATAAAGTTAATTGACAATCTCAAAATCTGGTTTCAAATTGCCAAATTTTGTTATCTCTGTTTTTACATTCAGAATGTGAGTTTATAAAAGGTGCTCTCAACACCATGACGGATAAATGTGCAACTAGCAAACTTTGTGTATCTAGATGTTGGGAATATCGGCCTCCACGCTTCCTCAAATACCACTTAGCTTTTGCAAATTATATGATATAGTATAATGTTATGTTTTATCTTAAAAAAAAAACAACAAAAAAGAAGTCTTCCAATGGTATATTGATACTGTACTAGACATCCACCAAATGTATTTTTCTAGAGAGCAGTGCTATCCTACACGACTTTGAGGGTTGGTTTGCAAGCGGCTTCTAAGATGTTAGATCAAATATATTCCACATCTAATACCCAGATATGGAAGCCTTGAACCCTTTGGGGCATGTGGTGGATCCTGGACTGAATGCGTTAACTAATCGGAGAGCGAATCCAACCATTTATTGGACGATCCAACGTCTTAGAAGCCGCTTGAGTGAGAAGCTATCCCGTTAAATCATGCTTGTTTGGACAAACAAACAAGTTTTATTCCGAGTTGGTCCTACACTCCTCCTCGATCAAGTCCACGCCTTACCAATGAGATGATTATAGAATCGTTAGTCGGTACCAAAGTATCCGTATAATATGATTTTTGTTAAAGGGAAAGCCAAAACTTTCGGGGGAGGGGAAGTTGACTTTGTTTGACATTGACTAAGTTGGGGTGCAAATATAAATTACTACTAAAGCTCATCTATTAATGTTAACATCACAAGACAACAATCGTGATGGATCTTTGATTAAAGATTGCTAGAAAGTTAGGCTTTAGTTTTTTCACTTGTAAAGAAGCGGATCCAAACGTATGCGTTATTCGCTTATACTCCTGCCAATTAAGTAGAGGGGAGCTTCCCAATCACTTCAGTTCTTCCATGTAAAAGACCGAATTGTTATCATCCAACTGAGTGTTAATTGGACCTGACTGAGCCCATCCTATATGTGAAGTAAACTGTAGTCTAGTACCAAACATTAAAGCTAGCAAGTTATACGGGGACGTTTTTATTTTCTTGGAGTAGTAGTATATGTATGGGTTATCCCTATGTATTTATCATCATCTATATGATTATCATCTTATAGTTATTAACCTCGATGATGACATAGCATCTGATCACTTATGTGATATGATAATGCATATACTAATTAAACAAAAACTAGTTGACATTGCCATTAATAACAATACCAATCTAAAAAAATAGTCAACAAATTAACGAATTAGTCTAAGCAGTAGAAGAGTGCAACTTTCAGTTTCAACTATCATTGATCCATCATCACTACTATTGTCTTAGTAGGGTGGAAGAGTTAACGTCAGGATAAGTTTTGGTTCGTCTTAGTAGGGTGGAAGAGTTAACGTCAGGGATAAGTTTTAGTTCTTATTAATATTTGCACCCTAATTGAGTCAAGGTCAAGCACATTTGACTGAGAGTCAGCTTTCCCCCATAAGTTTTGGATTTCCCTTTAACAAATCATCCGGCTCGAATAAACAACTCGACATATAGAGATAGGACGGGCATACTTCTTCTTACTTCTCACTTAGAGAAAACGTAAACACAGTATACCCAATCAGAAAGCATCCGAAAAATCCCTCCCGCTAAACTTGTTTTCGCGATTTTCCTATTCCTTTTCCCTCTTTCTGCCCAAACCCTAACCCTAAAATTCTGAAAACTCCCTGCAATTTCCATGGCTGGAGACGAACAAGATGTTCGTAAAAAGCACCATAGATCTTCTGAAGATGGATTAGAAGAAGATTCGAAACGAAGGAAACACAGTCACCGTAAGAGTAGCCATCGCCACCACCACCGTCATCATCGACATCGTAGTAATAAACATGACATTGATAAAGAAGACGTTGAGGATCTTGTATCTCAAAATCTTCCTCCTGTTGTTGATGATAAAGAGGAAGGTGAAATTCTAGATGAGGAAGCTGAGGAAGGTGTTTTTGATGGGAAGAAAAAATTGGATTCTGATGTTGAATCTGGTGAAATTGATCCTCAGGAACGTGTTGAGAAACTTGATGATCGAAATCTGGTAATAACTTTTCCTTTTATCGGTTTGTTTCTTTAAGATTCGTATTTCGAATTTCTTTAAAACCCTAATTTTGTTGATTTTGGGTATTTTCTTGTGTGGCCGATCAGAAATAGATATAAAAACACTCCCTTTTATACTTTTTGCAATCCGTGATGTTTGAATCGCATTAGCTAGTAAGGCAAGCATGGGATTGCTAATTGCTAGTTAAGTCAAACCAAGATTACTCTGTGATGCAATTGCAGGCTAAAGTTTAGATAGGCGAGTTATGAAGAGTGATGCCGTATAATAATTTCGTAAGACCTGCTTACAAGCTTGTAGAATTTAAAATTGATATGCACTTTATAGTATTTGAATTGATTTTAATTGCATAAATATTAATGTCAGTATTAATTTTTCAGGGGACCAGTGATACACACAAACTTTCTGATGAAAAGGCAAAGGAAATTAGGCGTAATTGCAATGGGTTTTTGGAGCATGGTGAATCAGCAATTGACGAGCACAAAACTGATGGGAGTGTGGGAAAGAGTGTGGATGATGAAATTGATACTCAACAGGATTCAAGGATTGAAACAGATGAGCACAGGGAGAAAAAAGTGAAAAGGCGAAGCGATGACTCGTTTTCCAGATATGGGTCCCCAGATCGTGTCAATGGTAATGAAGAAGACGCATCCAATGCTGGTGATAAGAAGAGCCATAGAGGATCAGGGTCTGCAAAAAATGGTTCCACGAAGGACAGGAATGCTGAATCAGATGTTAGGAAAAGTTGTGGAAGGTCGAGATCTCCCGTCACTAGAGAAGAAGCTGACTCAAGAAAATACAGGAAAGTAGATGATAGCTATATTAGTACCGAACATGCTAGAGATTCTGAAGATGATAACTCATTGACTTTGAAGAGACATTCAGATTCAGTTGATGGTGAAAGAAATGGTTTAGAGAGTATGGAAAAGTCTGTTTCTTCCGGAAGCAACAAGTACAAATCTGTAGCACACTCTCCATCTTATGATAATTACCATGACGAGGCCCATGTTAGGAGCAGATCGGTGTCCCATGATCATTTTGGAGATGCCAGTGGCCAAGTTAAGCTGCATGATTCACGAGAGAAGGCTAAAGATGAGTCTGACCATGAAAGAGTAGGTAGACATGGTAGAGAGGACAGGCCTAGGAATAGAGAACGGAGTAGTAGTTATTCTAGACACAGTGGACGGGAGAAGAGGCATGGCAGCCGAGACATCCAAGAGAAGGATAGAAACAGTAGCCAAGACGTGCGCGAGAAGGATAGACATGGTAGACTAGACATGCGCGAGAAGGATAGACATGGTAGCCGAGACATCCGCGAAAAGGATAGACATGGTAGCCGAGACACCCGCGAAAAGGATAGACATGGTAGCCGAGACATCCGTGACAGGGGAAGGCATGGCAGTAGGGACATCCGTGACAGGGAAAGGCATGGCAGTAGGGAAACTCGAGAAAGGGACAGAGGGAGGGAGAGGGAGAGGTATGACAGTCAGGTGGCTCGTGATAGGGACAGAAGTAGGGACAGAGGAAGAGAGTGGGAAGGACAAAGGCTGAGAGATACAGACAGGGGTAAAAATATTGATAAAGACAAGGACAGGGGTAGGGATAGGAACCGGGAAATAGAAAGTAGTAGAGATGGTTATAAGGATATTAGGCGTACAAGACATGAAGAATCAGAAGATCACCATGAAAGAACAAGATTAAAAGGTTCTGAGGTCGGTGAAGAGAATCTACAAAGGTACGATTCCTCTTATTTAATTGTGATAATTTATCTATGAAGGCGTCACGAAATACTGTCATACAAATTGTATTGTCTTTATGTGTTTCAGGGATGCAGAGAAGCAAGAAGATGATGAGGAAATTGAACTGAAACTTCCTGAGCAAGAAGAGGAAGACATTGCCAGAATTAAGGAGGAAAGCAGAAAAAGAAGGCAAGCGATTTTGGAAAAATATAAAAAACAGCAGTTACAACAGGTTCAACCTCAATCTGTAGTCCCAGAAAAAGGTAGCTTCACTTTAGCGTCACTGTAATTATGAATTTCTATATTAGAAGCATATTTTGTTGGTATCTGGTTCATATTCGTCTCTTATATTTTATTTACCTTGAACCAGAGCCAAAGGCTTCTCTTCATACAGACAAGCTTCCAGAACAGCCTTCTGTACCTGCAAAAAACCTTCCAGAACAGTCTTCTCTGACGAAGACTGCCATTAGTCTTGTTCCTAAACTTCCGAGGAGTACGAATGATGACTCAGATGCTGATGGTGCTGACCCAATATTTTCAGTAGGAAAATCGCCTGCACAGAATGGAACGTCAGTTTCTGAGAAGACTCAAGGTGCTGGGGTACTGGGTGATGGCACTCCGAAGGTTAGCAAAATTGTTCACGACTTCGTGTCCCTTGGGTGCTGTAATATGTGGAAACAAAACTAATTTTACGTATTTTTAAAAATGTTTGCAGAGTGAGAGATCAACAGACATGTTCAGTGATGACATTTTTGGAGAATCGCCTGCCGGGGGTCGTAAAATGGTAACATAAACATGGATATTTTTCCTCAAGTTTCTTTCGATATTGCAGTTGTGTCGGTTCTTACGTTAAAAAAACATTCTGTTCATTTGGTTTCCTGTCTTTGCAGGGGAAAGGAGATGGTTTGCAAGTGGAAAGAAGCGGCCTTAATGATAATTGGGATGATGCGGAGGGATATTACAGTAAGTATACTAGTATATGATCAACTCTTCCTTTTTTGGGTCTTTATTTTTCTAGATTCGAGTTTGGTTGTTGGTTTTCCATTTTTATAAGCACATGTTTTATTCTTGCAATATTATGTGCGAGCTTTAGTTTTGTCCTGATGGTTAGGACATGATCCCTACAGGTTATCGATTTGGGGAAATACTCGATAGCAGATACGAGGTCATCGCTGCTCATGGCAAAGGTGTTTTCTCCACTGTTGTTCGCGCGAAAGATCTTAAGGCTGGGAAGGATGATCCTGAAGAAGTTGCCATAAAGATTATACGCAATAATGACACTATGTAAGTTTTATATGGTTTTCTTCAGAAAGGAAATCATGCTTTCAAAATTTTCTGATTGTCTGAAATATTGTTGTAATTTGCTCTTTATGAAAAGGTACAAGGCTGGTCAAGAAGAATTGATTATACTGAAGAAGCTAGCTGGAGCAGATCCAGAGGACAGGCGGCACTGTGTTCGATTTCTCTCAAGTTTCAAGTTTAGGAATCATCTTTGTCTGGTTTTCGAATCACTCCATATGAATCTTCGTGAGGTTTTAAAGAAGTTTGGTCGTAATATTGGCCTTAAGCTGACTGCTGTGAGGGCTTACGCCAAACAGTTATTTATCGCGCTGAAGCATCTAAGAAATTGTGGCGTTCTTCATAGTGATATAAAGCCAGACAATATGCTGGTAGGTTAGCTTGCCTTCCCTTTTTCTTGGCGTGTGAAGGCTCTGATATTGTAAAATGCTACCGTGCTTGTATCCTAGCAGCCTTTATCTGTTTACTTCCATTTAGGTAGTTTTGTAGTTTTTTTGTTTCTTTTCGATTTGTGTTCTCATGTGCTGGTTTATTTTCAGGTTAACGAGGCTAAGAATGTACTAAAACTTTGTGATTTCGGTAATGCTATGTTTGCTGGGAAGAATGAAATCACACCATATCTAGTCAGCCGTTTCTACCGTGCCCCTGAAATAAGTGAGTTTCATAGTAGAAAAGTACTTCTGTTTGCTATACATCCCTTAGGTTCTTTATTATGTGCTTACATTTATATATTCATTTATTTTTCTCTTGCAGTTCTTGGTTTGTCTTATGATCATCCCATGGATATCTGGTCAGTTGGGTGCTGTTTGTATGAGCTTTACTCTGGGAAGGTCCTTTTTCCTGGGCCATCAAACAATGACATGCTTCGGCTCCACATGGAATTGAAGGGACCTTTTCCAAAAAAGATGCTTCGAAAGGTTTGTTCTCATATTTGTTCATCCTTAATGAAACTAATATTTTCTTCTGATTGAGGAGCTTGAATCTGTGAGAACCGCATACCCTTTATTTTAGGATTATCTGCATCTAGATATGCCATAACCTTCCATGTTCACTTCCAACAGTACTTGCTCATATAATTTTGTTATTACTCTTCTTCCAGGGAGCCTTCACTGATCAACATTTCGACCAGGATTTGAATTTCCATGCCACAGAAGAGGATCCTGTTACGAAAAAGGTGAACATTAATTCCCTGGCTAGTGAGTTCCTTCGCTTCAGATGATAAGAGTTACATGCAATTAAAGAGAACATAACTCATGCAATCATTGATTGAGGCTTATGATTTGTTTTTGTAGGCAATAAAGAGGCTACTTGTTAACATTAGGCCAAAGGATATGGGCACAGTTATTACAGGGTCACCTGGTGAGGATCCGAAAATGTTAGCCAATTTCAAAGATTTATTGGAGAGAATATTTGTATTGGATCCAGACAAGAGGATGACGGTAGCTCAAGCATTGGCTCATCCCTTTATCTCGGGCAAGTGACAAAGACAGCTGGTTTTCTGACTCCAGACTGCTGTGGAGCTACATACATGTACATTATCATCTTGATTTTATATTTAGTTCTCTAATCAATGGGAATTTATTTGTCTTTGTCTTTGCTGCTCTGGCTCAAGCACTGGACATGTTATTGCCGTGGAATAAGAGCGAGAAGATGATGATTGGTCTGGAGACCTTCCCCTCGGCGGTTCTTTCAGTGGGGGGTGTTCTGTTTCTATTGTAAGACAACTCGCCGAAGGCGATTTTATCTCTTGTAACATTCTAGATGATGGCCTTTATGTAGATTTGCAGTTTTCTTGTTTTATTTACTGTTTTTTCTTCTCTTTTCGTTTGGGGTATATTTACTTTAGTTTGAACTTGAGCTCCTGCAAGTTATGCAGGTGTTAATGCATTAGAAAACCGTAATTTGACATTCAGTGATGCTGGATGTATATGACATCTTAGACAATTGGTTCAATATTTTTTTTGCTTTATTGGGATGTGGTGTACTTCCTTTATATATGTTTTTATTATATAATGAATATTCTTTGTCTGCATTAATGTTTCTTTGGGTTCTCGAGAGTCTAATTATGTCTTTCATTCAGGGTTTCTTCCAGCTATGAGGCAACCAGTTCAGTGCTTTAGATGCTTAGAAGGCAACCAAAAGAAGGTACCCTGGTTTGCTTATTGGGCAACTTACTGTGTCACCCTTAAAGTATATGACAAATTGACATGTCTCAACTGCTTAACTTTTGTAGTATATAATGTAGGATTTTTCTGAGGCTTTTTACTTCAAATGATTTTGCTCTAGAGATTGTGGTTCTCATTTTGTTCAGGAATGGTTATATGTTTAGTTTGTATTTCGTGTTTTTTGTAAAGTATGCAGTAAAATGATCGCCAAATCGTCATGCATTTTGTTAGATTTATGCAACTAGAGATGTGTCTTTTGTAGTGTGTCCCCGCTTTTACTTTCATTTTTAATTAAACCATCATATCTGATCCATGCTTTGGTGGTTCTGGAGGCTTTTGCATTGGAGATGGATGGTTGCAGGTGTAGTCGTGAATCTTTAAAGGTGAGTTCAAATTTATTTACGTTATATTATCGAGTAAGTTCATAGTAATTTGGATATTTCTTTGTTTAAAACGTTTATAAATTCTAATGCAGCTTGTTGTTTTCTTTCTAGGTAATGGTTTCCAAATTGTTGGGATGATTGTAAGTTCTCTATTTCAGTGTTCTCCTTTTCCCTTCTCTCTTGGTAGGGGGGTTAGAATTCCACTATGAACCCCCCCCCCCCCATTCTTCTTGGCTGATTCTCTTTTTCCACCACTGCCCTTAGAGATTATAGGTAAATTAGCTGGCTATATCTGTGGTATGATCATGTGTTGTTCTTAGATTTTTTTTTATTAGCTGGCTATGCTATATCTGTGGTATGATCATGTTCTTAGTTTATTTTTATTTTGACGGTTTGGGTTCTGCTGTTACTGCTTTGGGTTTCTATTGTTGGTCTTATTGTCGGAAGTTGGTGGTGTTGATTTGGTCTGTACATCATCGAGCTTTAATTGTTCTTCTGCACAAGCCGTATTCTCGGCTTCCTTACCAGGTAACACTTATCTCCGTAGCAGAACACCACCATGAAAGTTACTTTGCTGGGACAAATTAATATTCTTTGTCTGGCTAAATTTCTTTAACATTCTGTGGCAATTGAAGATCAGCTGGCACGGAACATATTTACTCTCTTACCTCTTCTCCAACAGGATTAAAATCAGAACTTTTAAGCCCCAATAAACCTTGTTTGGAGATCTTATCACTACAATAATAATGTTTCCATACACGCAATGAGATGTTCAAAACCCCCTTTAATACCCTTCACCCCATACCTAAAACTGCACACAATAACTAACCAATTTGATTGGTGAAAGTAGCCAAGCTAACCAATTTTCTGATCTTCTCATGAACCTGAACCCTGTAAGGCAAGTTATTTTTCTACTCCCCCACTAGATGTTCTTAGAGTATGCTCAGCAAATTTGTAGTATATAGTTTTTGCTTGATTGGTGGTTTCCTTTCTAGAGTATCTTATTAAAAATACCTTGTTATTTTGTTGGGGAACTCGCGAAGTTTTATTTGTGAGGAGTTTTTGTTTGATTTTTATGAAGTAGTTCAAGTACTATTTATTTTAAGTTGTGAAGGTGTTGTAGTCGTCACCTTGTACAATTTCCATCCTGTTATAGTTGATGTTACTGTAGCAAAATTGTGTGTGCTTATAGCTGCTTCCAATTCCCTATTCAGAGGCCTTGTGGATTGGGTTATATAAGGGGTCCAAGTTAAAAAGATATGTTTTTCAGCCTTTGAGGCTTGGTACTCGTGCTGCAAATGGTAGAATTGTGTTAACTTAGACATCCTTAACCTGTCTAGATGCAAAGTCTTTGCATCCTAAAATTGCACTCTGGTCCTGCTTGGGCCTTGAAGAGAATGAAGACAATTCAGTTGACCAGAGTAATGAACAACAACAACAGCAACAAGAGAACCTACATCACTATCAGAACATGATCAAGTTCCATCAAAGATCTAGTTCCAATACCAGAGTAGCACTAATATTCTATTAGCCTAAGAGCGTTTTCTTTGTTGGCGGGTGCACTATCCCTTTTCTTGACCAGCTTTTGACAACTTTGTGTAATTTCGTTTCAGGCCAATTTTGTTTGGTCCTATTAGCTACTGCTTATATAGATGTGCAGTAGGATCAAGTATCTCTGTACTCTCTTCTTTACAGATAAGTATTGTTTGCAACTAATTCCGTTACGCGTAGTGGGTAGTTAAGTTTACAAGGCAAAACTTTACACAATAATTGCTACAGTGCAAATCCTAACACTTCTTCAAATGTCACTTGATTTGCCTCACATGGCTTCTACAATCCTAAAATTTTCTTTTGCACAGTTCAAAGTAGATCTAGTGTTTACATTGTAACCTTGAAGATTGACAAAGAATTATAGACAAAAAGGTGAAGAAGGGGTCTTCCGGGGAGACCCCAAAAGAATTAGGGGCTACACAAAACGACAAAAAAAGCTTATAATCGGAAGGTTAATCCATAATCGGTAGATACTTTAAATCCCGTTTTTTTTAATGGCCAAACTACCCTTTACAATCGGTAGATAAATATACAATCGTTAGTTAATCAGCAATCGGGAGTCGATTTAGTTTATAAAGCTTCCGAATAATATAAAGTATTCCCAAAATAAAATCCTATATCTTTTGAATTTTGATTATCCTATAATCAGTAGTAAATAAAGTTATCTCGACTCCCGATTAAAGTAGACCTTTGGCTAAAATGCTACTATAATCGGTAGTCAAGATAGTTCATATAACTACCGAATATAGAGTAGCCTCAAAATGAGATTTTACAAAAATCCTTTTTTTTTTGAATTTTGGTTGAGCCTATAATCGGTAAGAAAGGAAGAGTTATCAAGACTTCCGATTATACAGTGGCTCTCTTTGCGAATATCCTACAATAATCGGTAGTCAAGATAGTTCATATACCTACCGAATATAGAGTTGTCCCAAAATGAGATTTCGCAATTTTTTTTTTTTTTTCGAATTTTGGTTGAGCTTATAATCGGTAAGAAAGGAAGAGTTATCATGACTTCCGATTATACGGTGGCTCTCTTTGCAAATATCATATCATAATCGGTAGTCAAGATAGATCATATAACTACCGAATATAGAGTTGCCCCAAAATGAGATTTTGCAAAAATTCTCTTTTTTTTGAATTTTGGTTGAGCCTATAATCGGTAAGAAAAGAAGAGTTATCATGACTTCCGATTATACAGTGAACCTCTTTGCCGAAATCTTACCATATCCGGTAGTCAAGATAGTTCATATAACTACCGAATATAGATTAGCTCCAAAATCAGATTTTGCAAAAATCCTCTTTTTTTTTTGAATTTTGGTTGATCCTATAATCGGTAGTAAATAGAGTTATCATGACTTCTGATTATCCTGGCTCTCTTTGCAAATATCCAACCAATGGTGTCTCTTGAAGAAACCCTATGGGGAATAAACACGTTTTGTGAAAATTTCGGGAAAATCGAATAGGTTTTCAAATTCATTAACCGGGAGGGGTTACGCCCCCCGGATAGCGGCAAACAATCTTGAAAATATCCAACACATATAACTACCGAATATAGAGTTGCCCCAAAATGAGATTTTGCAAAAATCCTCTATTTTTCTAATTTAGTTGAGCCCATAATCGATAGTAAAAATAGTTCATATAACTACCGAATATAGAGTTTCCCCAAAAATGAGATTTTGCAATCGGTAGCTAAAAAAAACCTAAACTACCGATTATGAAGGGATATATAAATATTTTCAACCTATTTTGTCTTTTGTGTCGCCCCTAATTATTTTAGGGTCGCCCTTAAAAATGCCAGGAAGTTCTGGTATAGGGAATTTTGAAGGTAGGGAGTTTTGTCCGAACAATCAAATTTGAAGGTATGGAACCTTGGATTCATTATTGAAACTCAGGTAAGGACCAAGAAGAAATTAAATATGAACTCTTAAGCCGGACACTCAACCCACTTCAAACCATAAATTTTACAGTTTCAACACCTTTTTTGGGTACCTAAACTTGGCCGCCAACAAGGTTTATAATCTCAATGTTAACTAGATTTTGTGCCCGTGCTACGTGCTGGGCGGACCCGAAAATCATCTACTATCATTTTTTTTCTTTTAATCATATTTTTGATTTGGTGTGGCGTGGCTTTGCTGCTTCGCCATGTTCTGTCATGCCTTCTTTTTATGTGGTGTCGCTTGGTTTCGCCCCGTCTCGATGTATTTTTGATTTGTTGTGGCTCGGCTTCGCCTCGCCCCGCCGCTTAGGATTTCTGATTTAGTGCAATTTTTTTCAATCTTTATTCAATAAAGACAGAGTTAGAAAAATGGTTAAAAGTCACCATTTGGTATGGCTCGGCTTCCCCTTACCCCGTCCGGATGCAATTTTTATTTGGTTTGACGGGGCGAAGTGATTTTTGAAGAGAAAAAAAAAAGGAATCAGAATCAGATTTTGATTTAAAATTAAAATTGAAGCTAGAGGTCATACGGACATAGTTAAGTATATAAACGATGTCTGCAACTTAAATGACGTCTACAACCTGAGAAAATTATATAATCATTATAATGTTCTCCACATCCATAAGATGTAAAAATTAATCCACGATGGAAAGAAAACAACTCCATCTCCTCTTGTTTGTCTTATGATGGCATAATTTTCCACGCCGTGTTCAGGATCAGGTCTCATCACCATTCTCCTTCTCCACAACTTTGGACACCATGTGTCCAAAGTATCCTTAACAGAGTAACAAATTTTGCAACAAATACTTTTGAAATTATTCTTGCGATCCTTCAGTGTAAATTTCCACATTTTGAAGACAATAATTCCTAACTTTTGTAGCAGTCATATTCTATCACGAATGAATAAATTTTGTTCTCAACCTAAGGGCAAAATGCACTGTATGTGGAAAATATATATGTAAATCAACATTTACAGAGTCCTAATGTAAATGAAATAAATTAATACTATTGGAACACCACCAGTCAATTCAATGAAAAAAGAGAGAGAGAAAAGCAAACAAAATGCATAACCTTGAATAACATAAGCCTTTAGTAGAATTTGAACTACCCATTGTTTTAAATCTATCTTCTAATATACCGTAGACACCGTAGCCATATGAAAAGCCAATCAGTAGCATGACAACACCGCGAATAATAATTCGAATTTTCTATCCCTACAACACACAATGTAATCAGTTAGTTAATTAAATGTTCAAAAATGATTCAAGATGTTAGGCTAATACGTTCGCTATGATTCCGAGTAATAGGGTTATGAAATGCAAAAGATACAACTGTGGGTTTCCTAAAGTTCAAAAATACTTTGATAGGAGACCTAAGAATTCAAGAATTAATGAACAATCATGCTTGTATACACGGTTTGGTCAGTTTAGTTTGCTTAAGAAATCTAAAGATCTTAAACACCAAGTATTCTTCTTCTACAACAGGACAATTACAACAACAGAAGCCCGATAAACTGGGAACTACAATCTTGGATAATAGGTGCTATATTATTGGTCTTTTACATAAAGATTGTACTTTAAAAATATTACATCAGGCTAAATGGTCTTGGCACATTTTTTTCTATAATTTTGTATCTGTGTTTTCAAGAACAAAATGGGATCCTCGTTTTATCATATAATACGGATCATCAATTTATTACTCTTGGCTTTGCATTGATAGATTATTTGGATAGAGAATAATTAATAGCAGAGAGAGAAAAATATGAATTGCAGTCACTGAATCCATCTACAGAACATCATGCAATCTTCTCAGGAAGTAGAGCCAGGAAGTATAGTTGTGTTACGATATGCATCATACAATTGGACCCTCAGAGTATTTGTGAACACAATGGGATGGTCAAATGAACTAAGAAGAGTGTATACCTATCTCTCAAATAATAAGAAAGAATAAGAAGAATGGTAGTAGTCCCACTAACCTTTGTAGTCCTCTTACTCTGATTGAGCACAAAGGTTTAATTTCAAGTCTTCCTTATTATGACAATTCTTACATGCAGAAGCGTGAAAGGATGGCTTGTTCTCAGTTGGGAAATGTAATGCATAATCTGGTCTTTAATTATGTCTCTCTAGCTGATCTATTAGCCAGATTGTCTACACCGCATAATTCAATTCTTGGTGGTCTTATTCATGCCACCCATGATCATTTCTCAGCTGCAATCTCCATGTGAGATTCTCCAATTCTTTTACATCATATTAAGATTAGATAAGTTGTTAACCAAAACAGACAAAATAAACTCGATCCTAAAGAGCTCTTGGATGACCACGAAGATAGCTGACAACCACCAAAACTGAACCACAGAACCCATGCCAACACCTATCAGAACTATCGGTTATAACAACCACTTTTGGTGAAGAACTGATGGTTCAGGCATTATTACAAACACTTGATATTCTTTCTCTGAGCTGATGATGGAGATAACTCTGTCACATATGTTTCTTGCTTAAATTCCATGCAAAATTGAATTGGATTGAAACCCAATGACTCATATTAATCATTAATCTAACAATCACAAACATTCACCAAATCAACCACAGAACATCTAACCAAAGCAAAATTTTAATCAAAATCCAACTTCATGTTCATAGATGTTAATAATATTGCATAAGGGGTTTAGAGGAAGTCATGTACCTTTTTCCCTGATCCAAACTAGTATCTAAATCCAAGAACAAATTTGTTTTCCAAACGTTTTGTATCAATGACGGATTGTTGATACGACTTGAGCAAAAAAGAACAACTCATGTACCTTTAGTAGAACAAAGACCACTTCTTTTGATTATGAATAAAGAACGAATAGCTGCAGTAGCTCCTTTTCTTAGTGATTGATTTTATGAACACCGCCATCAAACCTCTGTGTGAACTCGAAAAGGAGGAAGAAGAAAACTTCCGTATCTTTTGCTTATGGGCAGGAGGAAAGCCTTAGAGCATCTCCAAGAGTGGCTGCTAAAAATCCTGTGTGGAATTTTTATTTAGATCCTTATTTATGGGGTCATATGTATGTGGCAAAAATAGTAATGCTTTGCTCATGAACTATCTCCAATAATGTGGGGTCTTATTTTTAAGATTTGTTGTTTTGGATAATGATAAAATTGATTCCCTATTTCCTATTGGTTGAGAATAATTTGTTCAAAATAAAACGGTCCGCAAGTTATAACCCCAAAGGTGTCACTATCCATCCACAAAAAACCCGCCAAAACCAAAGTAACACAAAAACCCCAAAAAACAAAATTTTGATGAAACCTCGTAGAATTTGACGAAATCAATTTTTGGTTTCATCAAAAAAATTTGATGAAACCAATTTTGAAATTTGGGGGTTTTGTATCAATTTTTTAAAATTGGGGTTTTTGTATCAATTTAGTATATGGAGTTTTAATGAATCCCAACATTTGAGTGGGGTTTTTGTACCACAAGTTTGGTCACCTTGGGTTTTTATGACTAGTTTTGAAAATAAAAATTTAAAATATAGTTAAAATGATGATGTGGAGGTCATTCCCAAGGTCTAAATAAGACCTCCACCAAGACCTTCATATTTATTTTCACACCCTTCCTATTTAATATGACCCACTGTTGGAGATGATTTAATGTAAATGAGGGTCTAAAATCCTATGTGTCATAAAAAAAAATAAAACTCTCACCCTCTTTTGGAGATGCTCTTAATGTTCTTATGCGTGTATTGTCCACTTAACGGACGTCAGTCACGTACAATTAAGTTTTTTTTTTTTTAATCAGACATCGGCGGGAATTGAATTCCTAACCTATAACTTGGGAGTTCAACCCCTATCCAACTGGGCTAATCCCAGTTGGTTTACAGTTAAGTTTTTGGTGTAAACCAAGTGTAAGTTATTAGTTAGCTGTAAATACTCACATAAGTGTTGTATACCCACGTTTTTGCTAAAAGTGTTACAAACCGGCAGTTAAATACCGGGTGTAAACATAGTGTAATTCAAATTTTAATGATCCGACCAATTAGGTCCCGCCACTTGTCCTCTCAAAAATTACTCTAGTTCAAAGCTTTTATCTCATTTAATTTGAGGTGGGTGTCACACTCATCGTGCAACATGGGAGCTCATATGACTTAGTGTTTTAAAGGAGGGGAGATGTACAAGTTTTACTCCATTCTCTAGGGGTGAGCATGGGTCAGTATGAACCGATTTTCACCTCATCCGTATCCAGTCCAATTGACTATGGATATCAAATTTGGCATCCGCATCCAATCCAACATACAATGGATGTACGGATGGATGGATCAGATGCGGATAATCCAACGGATTTGTTTCATAATTAAAGTTTATATATATAATGGAGAAATAAAGGCAACAAGTTTACGGATGGTTTTATAAATAAGACTACATTATTTAAGGGTTTAAAATTGATTTTGAGTATAATGCTTTGAAGTTACTCAAAATTTGAAGAGGAAGAACAACCCAACCCCTTTAAAATAAGATGTTTATGGTGTATTTGGGATCAAGTATGCCACTTATACATATATTGGTTTTGTATCTTATAAGCTCACTGAAGTATGACATGAAAGGAATACCTAATTTGGCAGAAAAACAAATATGCTAACTTCATACTTGTACCGAAGAAGTTCGATAAAAAATGAAATGGTATGGATGTCCAACGGATTTTCAAGGTTGCATCTAGGCCCAATCCATAATCCGTTGGATTTTGAAAATTCCATCCGGATCCAACCCATTAGCGAACAGTTCGGGCATACACCAACAACAATACGGATGGTCCCGGCTAAATCTGTGGATTTCGAGCCAAATGCTCACCCCTACCATTTTCTAAGTTATACATGCCCTTGTCATGCCACCACCTTAGTCAATTCAGCTTGGAGCTAACCGATTGACATGAGACCCTCACTAGATCTGCAAATCAAACTCAGAACTACAAGTCAGTTATTACTCCAATGGACTCAAAGCTGCTTATGATCACTTTCTAATAATGATCAAAACATTGATAATCAAACATGCACTATATTAATATGCTATTTAGATTGGAACAAATTTGATGTCAACAAGATATTTTTTCTTCCAGAATGTGTCATATGGTCTGTAGGTGTAAATTATCTACAGATCCAGGTGGAAACATCCTAGACCCAGTGCACCCAAATACAAAGAAACGCGAAGTATAGAGCAAAGATTAAAGAGCGCGAGATTTAAGGAATCCACGTGGATCAGGCGTAATAATGTCGGACAAGACTTGACCCAGACTTCTGATAAAGCTGACAATATAAGGCGGGACGGGACAAACGAGGAGCTACAGTCAAACAGGAAAGAAAGTGTGGAACACATCGGCTGATCATAAGGGCGACTATCGAGACAGCCGACATCGCGTCAACAGAGGACCATAAGAGATTGGCTCGAACGAAATACAGGCGAGGAGCGAAGATGCATCGACCGCATAAGACGACGTGAGTCGGCCCGATCACAGAACATCTAATTAGATGTAACAGGGTCAACATTCTAACTTCGTTGTATAAACTTTCTCCTATAAATAGCGGGACTTGTATTCTAGAGAGGCAGGTTGTAATTTTTGGGAGAGAAAGGAGAGAGAAACCCGAGTTAGCATTAAAAAGAAGTGAATGAGAAGTAAGTTCATCTTGTAAGGAAATCCCACTAAGAGAAACACCTTTGTAACACCGTGAAGTAATAAGATTCATCATTTCACCCCCGTGGACGTAGGTAATCATACCGAACCATGTATATCTTGTGTT
This sequence comes from Papaver bracteatum, assembly GCA_023529315.1. Taxonomy (NCBI): domain Eukaryota; kingdom Viridiplantae; phylum Streptophyta; class Magnoliopsida; order Ranunculales; family Papaveraceae; genus Papaver; species Papaver bracteatum. The sequence continues at coordinate 311,478 of JAJJWX010001388.1, forward strand.
CATGGTTGAGTGTTTACTTTCGTTTGAGAAGAGTCATACATTTCTATCCTTTGGATGTAGTTTGTAGTAAAATGCATCTACATTCTGGCGCCGAATAAGGGGACACGACTAAGATCTCCGGATACCTTGCCATTAAAGTCTTCAGAGACGATCAACAGCTCCTCAATACACGTTAATGTGTTGGAGTAGAAGCTACGATGAACTCTGTTGGCCGAAGTAATGGTTGTTTTGAGTCATTTACTGAGCATTTAAAGTCATAGTAGTAGCAGTGTCTTCTTAGCGTCTTCAACAGTTTGATCGACAGAGAAACTTCACGAGCTCACCAACGACTAACAGTTCGGGTTAGAAGCTACGTGAAGAATCTGTTGAAGGGACGACTGTTTGTTCTTGATAATTGTGTGTTTGTTAGTGTTAAGCGAGTTGTTTTTAGCTGCGATAAGAAGTTGGGTGCTCGGAGTTACCAAAAGTTAGCGTTTTAGATGTTTCATCGTGTAATGAACTGTCGACCTTGTATAATTTTTAGCCGACGGTGTAGCGTAAGTCGTCGGAAAGGTCATAATTAAATCTCGAGAAAGTGGAGTTGGTACAAGTTCAAATTAATTCTAGGGGTTATTTGCCGTAATTTCTAAGCATCACGTGCATAAGATCAATGATTTGGAGCATGTAGAACAAAGGACAAACCAACTTAAATGCATAGGTCGAGTACAGAGAGCGACGTCGTACGGAGTGATAGTGACGGGGAAGTGAGTACGACCACAGATTCAGCATAAGACCAAAATAGGGTAGATAAACGGAACCCACTGATAACCAAAGTTGACCCTGCATAGTGACAGTAGCCGTAGAGTCGAACGTTTCGCCTTTTTTGTCTGTGCATTTTGTTAGAAAAATCAAGTCGAAGTAAGGGGTTCTTTTTCGTATTTGATGACGTAGGGACGGGCGATACTCGGCTTATCACGCGACGTAACTAATGGCTAGCACTTCAGGGACGATAAGGATGTTGAGGAATCGCACGGTCACTAGCAGCAGCATGCAGGCAGGGATAACGGGGCCGAGGCAAGGGAACAGTCGACAACCACCGCCCGAGGAATCTCATGCAGCTGTGCGATGGATGCCTGTTGTAGACAAGGAAGTAGATTTGGGGCGGGATGATAACACCTTACCTCTGCACCATATTATACTAACTCAGAGAAGATTCGATCAAGTCGATGGACTCACAGCTTCAGACACCGATGACGATGAGGAAGCACTTACAGCGCGAGCTCAGAGGCAATCGAAGAGGCGACAAATTGAACACCATGAAGCTTTGGGAAGGGAACAAGAGCGTCTTAGGCAGATTCAGTTGGGGCGAGCAATAACAAGTGACATCGGCCCGACAACCGTTCAAGCTGTCAATCATATAACCAATCCAATACCGCCCCCACCACCCACATTAGCACCATTACAACCTCGGCCACACCAACCCAATGGACATTCCAGTCATGAGAGTACGGACCCGACGTTGTTGGCCATTTTGGAGAGTCATAGGAGACAAGAAGCGGCACTGAGGGAACTCCAGCATCGGAATTTAGCCTTGGAGTATGAGAACTACCAACTGAGGAACCAACGGACTAGATCAAGAGGGTCTTCAAGCCTAGGAACATCGGGTTATCGTGGCCTATCCGATCACTTGACACCCATGATGGGGCAGAGTAACATTAATCATCCCAATCAGTCAGGTCAGCCGCCATTACCTCCGGTTCCCCCAACGCAGAGATATGGACCACCCGAGGACTCGTCCACCGATGAAGAAAGGCGAGGAAGGGACGGGTGACAAGATCAGACAACTAAAGCCAAGCTTAAGGAGTTGGAAGAAAAAATCAAGGAACTTTCGGGCGGAAGCGAAGAGGATAAGCTGGCTGAGATTATGAGTGAAGCCGAGAAAATGCCTTTCTCTCAAGAATTGGAACAAATGCCGTTCCCACCTAAGTGTACTTTACCTTCATTCCCCTCTAGATTTGATGGAACTGGCGATGCGACCGAACACCTTAAGATATATACCATGTCACTGATCCAATGGAGAAGTAACCCGGTAGTTATGTGTAAATTCTTTCCAGCTAGTTTGGAGGGCGAGGCGCGAGATTGGTTTTATTCGCTCGCACATGGTTCGATCAACGGGTACGATGCGCTAGTCGAGGCCTTCCTTGAGACCTATATGCATAACAGTCGACCTCGGCCAAGAATGAACAAGATGTTTACCCTCGCCCGAAGATTCAGAGAGCCATTGAGAACCTTGACCGACAGATGGAGGAAACTTTGTACTGAAATTGGGAAGGTACCGGTGGACCAAGCCATCTTTGGGTTTGAAAAAGCGTTGGGGAGATCGGACCCCATTTGGATTTCCATGTTTTCTGAAAAACCTAAAACCTTAAAGGAGATGAGAAGAATGCAAGAATACTACATCTCCTTGGAAGAAATTCAGGCCGAATCAAGAGATAGAGGGGTACAAGAAGCCGATCTTTGAAGTCGGTACTGAAACTAAAACGGTCACGGACGACCATATCAGGCGATCATAAAAAATATCGGACCCTCTCCCGAGGAACAGTGAGAAGAGGGAATGGATGGCCAAAGGGAAGAATCCAAAGCAGGAAGCCCGATCGTATACCCCACTAAACGCTTCTTTGGAAGAGGTGTTCAAGGAAGTTGAGAAGAGGAGCGACATCAACTACCCAGCATCGAGGGGGCACAGTTCCAAGAGACCCGAGATCATCCCGATCTTGTCACTACCATCAGTATAGGGGCCATTCCACCAATAACTGTCGAGGGGTGAAAGATATTGTTCAACACCTCATCCGCGATGGATATTTGAGGCAGTATGTCCGCCACCCCCTTCAGCCGGAAGCAACACCCGATGCGCCAGTTCATCAAGTCCGCATCGATAGGGAGAACCAATTCGTAAACACCATTTCACATTCGGCTATGCAAAACTACACTCTCGGCCCAGTAATCACCACTAGGATCCATAAAAGGGATCGTGACGGTAAAGAGATATTCAGCGTAGCCAAGTCTCTTCCCATGGAACCCTGGATGACGGTGCCCATATCGTTCTCGGCTAAGGATGTCCCAGCAAACGGACAGGCACACAGCGATCCACTGGTCATCACACTGTTGATTGAAAAGTGGGGAGTAAGAAGGATTCTTGTGGATATCGGAAGTTCAGTCGAGGTGCTGTTCTACGACACGTTCAGAAGAATGAAACTCTCAGACGATATGCTCGTCCCATCCACATACCGTATCTACGGCTTCAACGGCACAGTAACCGTCCCGAAGGGCGAAGTAACTTTAAGAGTTTCAGATGGTGGTGGCTACCTCGACACACTAACCACTTTCTGTGTAGTCGACGTCGCTTCACCTTATGAGGCCATTATCGGGCGCCCATGGGTTGCGGGGATAAAGGGCGTAGCATCGGCCTACCATCAAAGGTTAAGGTTCCCGACTTGCAAGGGAATAGCGGAAGTTATGGGCGACTCCCAGGCGGCACAACAATGCATGAAAGTTGATATAGAAATAAATGAGCGACGGCGAGCTCGGCAAAGGCAAGAAAAGAACAAAGAAAATGAAGTGAAGGCAGCAAAAGAATTGGAGGAGGCGATTTCTCAAGCGGTCCTGGCACACGAAACGCGAGAACAAGACCCTTTATAGCAATTAAAGGAAGCATCCCCAGTCAGGGAGACCAAATCAAACTTCTCGACAGTCGATCCGACTAAAGAAGTAAACTTGGGAACGATAGAGGAACCTAAAGTAGTGAGGATTGGGGAATTACTATCGGACGAAGAAACCAGTAAACTCACGACTTTATTAAAAGAAAACCTGGAGGCATTCGCTTGGGAAGTGCATGATTTGGAGGGTATTGACCCAAAGGTCTGCTGTCATCACTTAAAAATTGATCCGAAGTTCAAACCGGTTAGACAAAAAATGAGGCGTATCGCGCCCAGAATTGCAAGCGGTCGAGTCGAGGTTTGAAGAAGTTACAAGAATCCGAATAATAAGGAAGTCCCACTACCCACAAAGTGGATATCTAACATGGTCGTGGTACCAAAAAAGAAAGGGGGAGTCCGAATATGTATTGATTTCAGCGACTTGAACAAGGCCTGCCCGAAAGACAGCTTCCCCCTTCCCAGTATAGATCAGTTAGTAGAATCAATAGTGGTATACGAGGCGATGACTTTAATGGACGAATACATGGGATACAACCAAATACCACTGGCGCCCGAGGACCAGGAACACACCTCCTTCTTCACGCCAAGAGGATTGTATTGTTACACCAAGATGCCATCCGGACTTAGGAATGCTGGGGCTACGTACCAGAGATTGGTAGGCGATATGTTCGAAGACAAGATTCACGATACCATAGAAGTTTACGTGGACTACATGTTAGTTAAGAGTCGGAAATCAAAAAACCACGTCCGAGACCTTCGAGAGATCTTTCAAACAATGAGGAAACACAAGATGAAGACTAATCCTGCCAAGTGTGACTTCTGGGTCACATCGGGGAAATTCTTAGGCTACATCATCACTCCCAGGGGAATAGAAGCGGATCCCGAAAAGGTACGAGCCGTCCTTGACATGCCATCTCCCGCGACGGTAAAATACGTGCAGAAACTAAACGGTTGCATAGCCGCATTGGGACGATTTGTGTCACGATCATCGGACAAATGCAAGGCTTTTTACGACATCTTGAAGAAAGGAGAAAAATTCCGATGGACGGACGCAAGCGAAGAAGCTTTTCAAAGTATCAAGTTACATCTAGCTAGCCTCCCGGTTCTTCAAAGGCCTGAGCCATCAGAAATTCTCACTTTATACTTAGGCGCGACACCCTATGCCATAAGTGCGGTATTGGTTAAAACAGAGATGGGCGTGGAAAAGCCGGTATACTTCGCCAGCAAAACTTTAAGTCAGGCCGAGAAGAACTACACTAGAATGGAGCAGATGGTGCTCGCGCTAGCCTTTGCTGCCTCTAAACTACGAACATATTTTCAAGCTCATCGAATACGGGTGCTCACCAAATCGCCTATCGAAGCGGTCTTGGATAGTGCTGGGCGATCGGGGAGAATCTCCAAGTGGGGAGCCATAATCAAACAATAAGATGTGATATACGAGACAAGAACCGCGATCAAAGGACAAGTAGTGGCCGATTTCTTGGCAGACTTCCCCCTCAGTGATGAGGACGAGGTAGAAGATATACCGGGAATGACAGAAGAACAAGAGGGGCCGGCGGACCTTCTAGCCGCTAGTAGCCCAACACGATGGGAAGTATTTGTTGATGGGGCATCTAACAAAGACGGATCAGGTCTCGGGTTGGTGTTCACCACGCCAAAGGGGAGGAAGATTGTGCATTCGTTCAGGTTAGAATTCAAGGCAACGAACAACGTCACCGAATATGAGGCGGTGATCCATGCCTTACAGATAATTGTGGAAATGGGGCTGCATGAGGTTCGACTGACTAGTGACTCTCAACTAGTGATCCGGCAAATTACGGGCCAATACGCTACACACGAACCGGTGCTGCAAAAATATTGGGAGCTCGCCCAATTTTACATTAAGCAAATCCCAGATATTAAATTCCGCCACATCTTCCGAAAGGATAACAGACACTCGGATGCTCTATCATACATCGCCTCACAGTTAGTAGACCCGAGCATTGAAGGGATACGCGTTATGAGGCTACTTAACCCGTCTATCCCTGAAACACCAGAAGCACGGATCGAGGTGGCCGTTAACACAGCCGAGAGATACAAAGAAGGCGACTGGAGAAAGCCGATACATCAATACTTAGAGACGGGTGAGCTACCTAAGATTCGGCCCGAGATGAACAAGATCAAAAGTAAATCGGGCGCCTACGAGTTAATGGGGGGGGGATCTTATATCGGAATTCCTACCTAGGGCCACTCCTACGATGCTTAAGTAGGGAAGAAGGCCATATAATCCTACATGAGCTACACTATGGGGCGGCTGGAAATCACAGCTCGGGAAGAAGCTTGTCGGCTAAGGCAAAAACAATGGGCTACTTTTGGATGTATATGAACGAGGACGCAAAGCAAATGGCAAGAGCTTGTGAAGAATGTCAGCGTTTCGGGAAGAAAATCCATGCTCCCGGCGTACCGTTAAAATCGATCATAAGTCCGTGGCCTTTTGCTAAATGGGTAGTGGACATTGTCGGGCCGTTACATGTAGGAACGGGGCAAAGGAAGTATTTGATCGTGGCTACGGATTATTTTACCAAGTGGGTCGAGGCGGCACCACTGAGGCATATTCGAGACAAAGATGTTTTTAAGTTCATTTGGGAACATATCATTTGTCGCTTCGGGGTCCCGCTGCCATCGTCTCTCGATAATGGAAAACAACTACAGGGCGAGAACATTGATCTTCTATTTAACACTTACAACATCGGGAAGAGCAAAGCTACCCCGATTTACCCCGGTGCAATGGGCAGGCCGAGATCACTAATAAGACCATCGCCGATAACATGAAGAAGAAACTGGACGGGGAATATGGAAACTGGTGCGAGGAATTATATAACGTCCTATGGGCATACATAACCACACGGAGGGAATCTACGGGGTTCTCCCCTTTTATGCTTACCTACGGAACTGAGGCGATTCTACCAACAGAAGCAATGATACCTACCACAAGAACTGAAGCGTGGAGGCGAAACGTGTCGTCTGATCTGATCTTGGCTAAACTCGACGACTTGGAAGAAACAAGAGAAATGACGCTACAAAAAATGAAAAATTATCAAAGGAGGCTACAACGGGAGTACAACAAGCGCGTTCGACCAAGAGAGTTTAATCCCGGGCAGCAGGTATTGAAATTTCTAGCTGAATGGGAGCGCGACAAAAAAGGCGGAAAACTAGCACCAAAGTGGGGCGGGCCATATATAATCGAATCTAAGGCGGGCGAGGGATCGTATCGACTACTGCGACTCGACGGAACAAGAGAGCTCAAACCATGGAACATCCGATTCCTGAAACTCTATCATCCTTGACGGGCAATGCGGAAAAAAAAAATGGTAAGCAAACGTGTCTTCTATCTCTGTGAAACCGTGATGGGTATGGGATAGGGCACAAGCGACTAATGGTCATTCGTACTCGGGGAAATGCCAGTGTGGAAGTGCCGAGGTAACTTACACTCGAATGGTCATTCGTACTCGGGGCAAAGCCAGTGTGGAAGTGCGGAGGTGACTTACACTCGAATGGGCATTCGTACTCGGGGCAATGCCAGTGTGGAAGTGCCGAGGTGCCTTACGATCTGGCTATTCGAACTCGGGGCAGTGGCGGTGTGCAAGTGCCGAGGTAGCATAAGGGTTCTGGTGGTTGGAAACCAGTTCCAAAGGTTGTTTAGACGCGAGGTCTACTCAGCTAGGTGGCCTACTTACATCTGAAAGGTCACCACCATCGCAAGTGGGCGTGTCCACTTGCCCGAGATCGGTTGATCGATAACCACTCGGGACCATCGGGCCTAGAACTAGGATGACTGATACCCTTCCACTGAATCCAAAGAGATAGTGATGAGATACCCCGATCAGGACATGGCATAGGGCCCGATGACCCTCCTTGTTGGGTGTGTTCGACAGAAATGGTTAGAGTTCTAACATATAAAAGCAACAATTGCAGGGCATAACACCAGGAACAAAAGCGAAACAAATAACGTCGTGCGTTAATCAACAAACGGTCGGGGCAATATGCGGAACAAGAAACAAATCGATCGTGTCGTGCAACAACCAACACCCAGAGGAGCAACATACAAAACGAAAACCACATTGATCGCATGGTACATCAATCAAAAATCTCCAGAATAACATAAGAAACAAAAGCTAAATCGATAACACCAAGTGTCTGATAACAAAGTACGGAAAGCATCGCGCGGACATACGAAATGAAAAGTTTAGCGGAAATGAAACAAACAACATCGGTGACGTAGCACCCCCATTAAAACGAACAAGCGAGGTAGCGGAAATTAAAAATGGGAGAAGTGTTTAGAGCGATTTACAACCCGATAGAAGGGGAAACATAGTGACGCAGCACCACAAAAAGAAAGCTTAAACCTTGGGAGGAGCCGCGCCGACCTTCCTCTGCGCGACCTCGAGCCGCTTCTTCTCCACCCAGTCCATAATGCCAGCCTGAACTTTATGATCTAACTCCTCCGCATGGGCGACCCGTTCATCCTCGAGTTGTTGGGTAGTCTGGGAAGCTTTTTCCTCAGCCTCAGCTAACTTGAAGCCCAAATCGACCTCGGCCTGTTTCAATCGGCGAACCTCCAGATCAAGCTCCTGCGAACGTTTTTGCGCGGCTACAAAACCACAAATATAGGATGTTATTTATCGGATACAACTTAACATTTTTGCAAGAATAAAGCGCGACCTGGATCTAAAAAATGGCCTCAACACATCGGCTAAGAGACCTGACAGGGTGGGTAACACCGACTGAAGCGACTCTACCGACTTGGACAACTCATCCTCGGTCCTGGACAACTTCATGGTTAATTCGTTATAATGTTTCTCGTTGAACTCGTTACTAGGGCAATACTTCTTATGCTCGTCCCAATCATTCATTAACCGATTACGCGACGCTTGGAGAACCACAATCTGCGATCTACTCCACTCTAAATTGCCCATAACTTTATCAAATTCACGCACTCGGCCCAATAAATTGCTGTTAGCTCGCTCCAGCACATCCTTATCTCTCAATATTCGTCGGCGGTCCTCGTGAAGATCTCGATTCTGTAATTGAAGAGCGTTTACCCTTTGCTCCAAACTCGTGGCTAAAGCGTTTTTCGGCAAAGCAAGACGCGAGAAGGTCCCAAATGATCCCGTAAATTGTCCATCTCGGAATGATCATAATCAAACCGGCGATGTCGTTCTAACTCGTCCTCAAGACTTGCAATCTCCTCAGTTTGACGGTCTATTTTGTCGTCTTTGTTTGCCATTCGTTGACGAAGATTTTCCACAAGGTATTTCTCAATATCCCATTTTCTCTTCAGAATCCTAAACTCCGAAGTAGCGTCTATACCTATACTAGATACCTCGTCTAAGAAGAAGGATACCCGACTCAGGATACTGGAACGATAAACTAAATCAACACAAGTCAAGAAGAATCATATACCTTGAGCATCGACAAGTTTGATCTCCAACTCGTTCGCGCGACCCTTCTCATTCTGAAGTTGAAGTTGGAGAGACTCTATCAACTGTTTATCTCGAAGGCGATTAGCGGCATCCAAGCGTACACGGTTCATGATCTAACACAAACAAACGAGTTTGCATCATAAGCGACACTAAGGACAGAAATCAGAAGTGGGGCATTACTATAAAGAACCGAGTCGCTCACCACAGTGTCAAGTGTCAAGGTGATGTCGCCATAACAGGGTACCACATTCAACATTTATTCACCAGTATACTTCCCAAAGTCGGAGGAAGTAAGCGCACCCAAGGAATTCATGATCGGGTCAGAAACAGTGAAGCAAGTCTCGGCGCTAGAAGACGATCCCTCAGTAAACCGGGGCACACAGGGAAGCTCTACCGGAACACTAGTAACAACCTTCTCTACTGCGGGCGTCTCCGAGGGCTCCTGCTGGTCGCCCACACCTTGTTCACCGACTTTGTCACCCGGCACAATCTCTCCAAACAACTCATCCTCATCGGAAATATCAATTAGGGGGCTCGTTTTCGGCGGTGGCTTAGCAATTTCTTTACCTCTACCAGGATTACGCCTAAGCGGAGTAGGGTCGACATCGTCAACGTCATCATCATCGCGCCTCGGGTGTTTCTGCACAAGTGTCTCGTCAGAACATGTGAAGGCAAAAAAACAGGGGCAAGTACATGTACTTATAAGGGAATCATTATGTTTGTTACCTTCCCCTGGTCTTCCTCAACCCTTGTGCCAGCACCTCTTTTCCTAGACCCGATAGTTTTTGTGGAACTGACCTAAGATTTTCAAACAACAACAAATGACTAACTGACGCCTGAAGCTAACAAGATAGAAATCAAGAAAAGCGCGTACCTTATCGGCCTTGTCATCATTAACCACCCAGAAAGAATAGGGCTCGGCGGGAAAAGCAGGCGACGGGAAGTCACCATGAAGGATAGGACCTCAGACAAGAAGCGAAACTCGGGGATAAGTCGGATCATTAGAATGTCGGGATCGCCTGTTGGAACCATGGCCGATAGGATCGGCATCCAGCATCATTCTTTCGACACCCTCGGGCATAGTTTTGACCCAATGAGGACTTGCAGCAAACCCAGCAAGATCGCCCAAGGTCGAAGTACCAGCTCGATAGTTGACAAGGAAATTGGCAATGGTATACTCAGGAGCGTCCTCGGTCTTGTAGGTCCACCACTCGGCAGTAGAACCATGACCATCGCGGCGATCCCTCCACTCGTTCATAATTCGGAAAGTATTGCCAGTCCATTGAGCTAAAGCACGAGAAGGCCGAATCTGGGACAAAATCTCGTAATAAAATGGGCTATCAGGGTTGTATAAGGGAAGACGAAGGCCTAGCTCCAGCTGACCCAAGGTGATGACCACACAATTATCCGATTTCTCGTGCTTCTTCATATAGGTTTTCTTCAAACTACCGTTTCGGCCCGAGAGAAGGGTCACTTCGTAATTTTGAAGATCGTACGTCTCCTTCAACTGCTCAATGAACTCTTCATCGGAAAGATCTTTCACCCTTTTCTTGGACCTGCACGAAATAGAAGAAGAGTTATCAGCAAAAATAGATCTCATCGCGCGATCATCATACCTAGAAGGGCTCTCAAGCAAAAACAGAGAAGCAAGGGGGGGAACATCAAACTCGGAAAAACATCATCAACAGACCTCTTTTCAGCCATGGAAGGAGAAGAAGCCATTAACGAAGATAATGCAGAACTCGGTTTTCAACAAAGAAAGATGAGGCGATAGCAGCTACTGTAACGATCGATGAGGAGAAAAGGACGAAAGAAAATCAAGAAAGCTAGGGTTTTTTGAGAAGCGTAAGATATGAAGAAACTTGGAAGAAAACCACAGCAGCAGAACAGAAGGGAAGAGAAGAAGAAGGAAGAAAGGAGCGGGCTATTTAAAGAAAAAACTTTGTAACCGACGGTGACGGTCACCAGTCATAAAGTGGAAATTAGTGGGGCGCTGCATGGAGGGATTAGCGGCATGAGCGAAGACATGAGCGGTTAAGACGATGTTCTTCCACTCATGCCTCCCACACGGGTGGAAGAAGGGGCATAAATGTAGGTGTAAATTATCTACAGATCCAGGTGGCAACATCCTAGACCCAGTGCACCCAAATACAAAGAAACGCGAATTATAGAGCAAAGATTAAAGAGCGCGAGATTTAAGGAAGCCACGTGGATCGGGCGTAATAATGTCGGACAAGACTTGACCCAGACTTCTGATAAAGCTGACAAGATAAGGCGGGACGGGACAAACGAGGAGCTACAGTCAAACAGGCAAGAAAGTGTGGAACACATCGGCTGATGATAAGGGCGACTATCGAGACAGCCGACATCACGTCAACAGAGGACCATAAGAGATTGGCTCGAATGAAATACAGGCGAGGAGCCAAGATGCATCGACCGCATAAGACGACGTGAGTCGGCCCGATCACAGAACAACTAATTAAATGTAACGGGGTCAACATTCTAACTTCGTTGTATAAACTTTCTCCTATAAATAGCGGGACTTGTATTCTAGAGAGGCAGGTTGTAATTTTTGGGAGAGAAAGGAGAGAGAAACCCGAGTTAGCATTAGAAAGAAGTGAATGAGAAGTAAGTTCATCTTGTAAGGAAATCCCACTAAGAGCAACACCTTTGTAACACCGTGAAGTAATAAGATTCATCATTTCACACCCGTGGACGTAGGTAATCATACCGAACCACGTATATCTTGTGTTCATGGTTGAGTGTTTACTTTCGTTTGAGAAGAGTCGTACATTTCTATCCTTTGGATGTAGTTTGTAGTAAAATGCATCTACATGGTCCAACTTCAAAGCCATGCTGCTTACTGAAAACAAAGATCAGGAATCCAATGTTTATAATCAGGAGCCAGAAAACCACTTTCTTCCATACCAAATCCATTGTCCACCTGGATGCTTACAGGGTCAACTTGATAATTGGATAACTGATAACTGTAAACACAATTAATAACACCAGATATAATTAACAAAAAACACAATCATATGTAAATATCTCTTCTTGGAAATCACCTCATGCCCGATTCCCAACTAATGTTTCACACTTTCTAAGGTAATCACAACGATCAAAGAGGCTCTAGTTTTAATGGGATCAGAGCGTGCTTAAGGAATGAATGGATATACAAGTAAGTTATTCAAAGTCTTTTGGGACATGGAAACTATACACCTTCAAGTAATTGTTATGGTTCAGAGTTTATTTGGTGCAAAAAAACATGCACTCACTCGTGAACACACCAATTTCACCTTAATACCAAAAGTGGATTACTCATCATTTTAATAAACCATAATACTATGTAATGTATCCTACAAAATTATATCCAAAATATTTGTGAATCGTCCCCTCATACTTTTCATGGTAAGCTATACCAAAGTGTTTTTGTACCTCAACGATCAATACATGATCATTTCGCGATCGTTGGGAATTTTTCCATCATACCAGAACGTCAGCTATCACCAAAGGACCTAAAGTTGTCCAAAAGATGGATATTCAAAAGGCCTATGATAACTTAGATTTAGGATTTATCAGAAGAGCATTTTCTAAGCATGGATTCCCAAACATCTTCATATAATACATAATGCTTTGCATCTCCTCTGTTACATAGACGAAATAACATCAACGGACCTCACACAGTTATATTAGCCTGACTAGCAGAATCAAATAACGTGATCCGCCGTGTCCTTATATATTCATTATATGTGTGGAGATCCTCTCACCTAACCTGGTAAAACTGAAAAATTTAAATAACATCAAAGGTATGCAAAGTCCACCCAATCCTTCATCTCATGTATGCCAATGATATCTTCATCACACACTTTTATTCTTCCTTAGTGGAACAAGTTATTAACAAAACAAAACAAAAAATCATCCACCTCCCAAAAATGAAGCAGAGTGTAGTGAATAATATGCAACATATGTTCAACATGCCAACCATAATGATTCCAACTATTTACTGAAAAGACGAGGGTACCCAAATACACCATAATCTTTTACTTATCAACATATAAGTCATTTTACGAATGTGATCGTCTATGAATAAAGTCGAGACAATGCAACAATTTGGTTTATACTTTGTGTGAGCGTCTATGGATACTAAATCGAGACAATACGATAACAAGATCACTTGTGTGATTGAATATGGATACAAGATCGAGACAATACGACAACAAAGTGTGTACTTGATAGTAGGTTCGGAAATAACCGAAACTCTATAGGATCACTATCAAGTATTACAGAGTTAACGTACTTGTGTATTTTACTTAATTATAATACCAATTATAATGCGGAAAACAAAGTAAAAGACACAACAATATTTTTTTAACGAGGAAACCGCATATTCAGAAAAACCTAGGACCTAGTCCAGTTTTGAATACTATCAGAATTAAGCCGCTATAAAAAATCCAAACCAACTTCATATAATTGAGACCAAGAAAACTACCTATAGCTACTTAGTTCCTTAGTATCCCCGCGCCTTCGTCTTCTAGAGTCACACACGTGAATAATAAGTCATTTGGATCGTATTCTATACAACAAAAGATGAATCTGTTTGGTAACCACTCTAATCAATCTTAATACAAGATTAATATGAGTCGTTGACAAAGGCTCTTATGTTTAATCTAATAAACTCCTTTGTCTGGTTAGATCAATCCAAATAATAACTACCGATATAGTCAAGTTTAGATTCACACTTAATCAATATAGATCTCAAAGAAAAATATAGAAAATTCCGATCTCACACAACTAATCAATCAGATCTATCAAAGATAAACTGATTATAGTTGGATCCCAACCGATCAAGGTTTATGCACTAAATTCACAAGATACAAAAACTGATAAGAATTCTTCTTCGTCGTCAAATCTTATATTGCCTTCAAATACCTTCACAACACCACTTGAGTCTCTTTTGATCAATCACACGCAGAACAGAGTCTATTAACAATGGATTATCATAAGATGTCTTTAGATCTAACAACAATTCTAAAGATCTCATCGATTATTTGATCTAGTCCTAGTGAATCTCATATCAGAAGATAAGATTCTCAAGAATAAACAAACTAGGTGCAATCAAAGTTTCAACAACCGTTAGTCAATTAAATCAAATCGAAAACTAATAACATTACAATTATCTAGTTTCCCACCAACGGTACTTGTAGAGCTTCTTGATCCCACCGAAGTCTTTAAACGATAAGAATGTTATGAAGTTTTTTATTCCGCAAACGAAAACGACATGTCCTTTCAAGGTGACCCTTGTTTCTGAAATAATAACAACCGAACGGCATGGAATTAACCATTCTCATATGAGCTGTTTTTGGAGGTTGACGAACCTTATTCTTTGGAACTTCTGCTTCTGAAGGTAGTTTTTCACTTTTGCCATCAGTGAGATTTTTCAGCTGGAAATTGCTATTAGCACAAAAAAAACTTGTCATCCTCATACTTGGAGCGTCTATTCCTTCATAGCCCAAACCTCATTTATCATGATATTTTTTACATGCTCCCATCATAGTGGATAAATTCGTTGAGCTAAAGTTAAACTTTTTTAAGTTTTCTTCCAGCGATTTGACCTTATTGTGAGAAGCAGTTAGGTTAGCCTCCAATTGTTTTTCTCGAGAGAGAAAAGCATTTTCTCTGTCATGAAACTATTTTATTGAGCGTCACATCTTGCTTCAGATTCTACAACTTTTTGTTTCAACACAAAGAGATTTCGACGAAGATTTTCACATTCAGAATTTTTTGAACGCACGTCTTCTTCACGATATTTAAGAAGTGATTGTAATAAATTATATCCACAATCATAATATTTAAAGAGTTTTCTCATTCTCTTATTTTCTTGACAGAGAGGAGTCAGAAACTCAGCCAAACAAGATGTTGACTTCTTTTTCTTTATGAGATGGAAAAAAGCTTGATATATTGTGAGACTTCCTCATCAACATCTTTTTCAACATCTGAATCATTTTCATCTGAAAGTTCATCCAACTATTCAACTAGGCGTGTTTCCAAGTTATACACAGTTTCAGGTAATGATAAAGATGTAAGAGATTCCTCAAGTGAATCCAAGCTTTGAACCAAGTCAGAATGTTTCTGAACTGGTGGCGTGTCGTTTGAGATAGCCTTTCCGTCCATAGAGTTAGATTGCTACAAACACACACTTATGAGGTTTTAGCCCTAGTTAGCAATTCAGTTTTGGGAAACGTACGGAACATGATATGTACGTGTATTATTCAGATACATCAAAATTAAATTCGGTCAAAAATACAGTCAGCGGTTCGTGATAGAGATAAAATTCAAAATGGCATACATACGTGTATAATTCGATTTAAAGATACTAATTCGGTAATGAAAATTCAGCATAGATCAAATTAATAGAAAATACATTTTTAGTATTATGTTACGTCAAAAACATGGTTTAAAGAAAGTATTTGCTAATATATCGGTTTTATCACCAACCAATTAGTATCCCGATGGTTTTGTAGTTCAATAATCTAAATGGCATATGTTCAATCCCCACTGCCAACAAATTTTCCAAAGAATTCAGAATTCTCATATAACATGCGAACCTGGTTCGATGTTTGGTTAATACTCTCGGATTGTTCGGGAAGGACTAAAATGGATTAATTCGCGAATCATTCGGCGAATTGCTAACTAGGGTCTTAGCGTGTTTGCCTACTCTGATACCAATTGAAAAAGTGGGGTGATAAGTGTCATAAACAACTAATTTTATATCTAATATTTATGCTTTCTTTGCGAGTTTTCATGTAAATTATGTATATTATGCTTGTTTTGCATTTTGTAGGTATTTTGGAGTCATCTGAGTAAAAGAAGAAGCAACTGGCGCAAAAGGAGCAACAATGTCACTTCATAGGCAAGTGTTATTTGGAGCCCGCTGAGGATAAGGGGTAACTTGCTGACAGAATTGCAGGCTACAGTTTGTTAAGGGGCACCCACTCCTTTATAACTAAAATCTAGGTCGAATGTCTTACACCCATTTCATCTTGGTTCAGAACCAAAAACCAAGAGCTGCAACCAAAAGTTCAGGCCGGCAAGCTCAAGTCTGGTTGAGTATTTTTAAGGGAGGATCGAATTCGTCAAGGAAGCAGAGATTGGGTTTAGTTTGTGTTGTTTTTGATGGGAGAAATACAGAGAAGAAAGGAAAGCTTGATGGCACTGGAGTGAAAGATGAGTGGAGGGTTTGGTAGTGGTTTTGATTTCTGTTAGTACAGGGAACTCATTGTTAAGAAACATATGAAGTTTGGGTCTGAATTATTGATGAGTGCCAAATATTGCATATTCATACACCTTTTCATTGGCACTTAACTCATCTTTCGCGCTTCAAAGTCATATATTATCCCAAATTCTGCATTCTTACCATCTTCAAGAATAAATATTTGTATTAATTAATTTTGTGTTTTTAAGTACTAAATAAATCTTGGAAGAATTGAGAAGACAAAAGAGAAGAAAGTTGGAAGCGTTGCAACCCGCTCGCGCATCAGTGGCAACCTGTTTACAAATTCATGGGATTAAACAAACCCATGATCCAAAACCCAAGACCCAAATCCATTTCCACCTCACCCCCATTGGATTCTTTCCAAAACATCCACCTCACCCCTATTGGATTCTTTCCAAAACATCCACCTCACCCCCATTGTATTCCATTCTATCCATCAATTAAGAAAACATGTTTTGTTTAATTGTTGAGTGGTTGCTACAGTGAAATTCGGATCCCAAGTGTGAGAGAATTTTTGTGTATAAATAGAGAGGGTTGTTGTGTTGAAAACTCATCCAAGAATAGCTTGTTCATGTTAGTTTATCAAATTTAAGTTTTGTTGTAATGTTCTTCATGTTCTAGTTTCATTTACTAGGCTTTAGATGAAGCCCTAATCTCATTGGTATGTATTCATATATTGTATCTTGTTCTTGAAAGTTTAGAATTGTTTAAAGATATAATTTAATCCAAGTTTTTCAACATCTTGCTCTCACAATGTATGCCATGTATCCATTGTAGTTAGAATATCTCTATGTTGATTATGCTACAACTCATGCTTAACCAAATATTGATCTTTAGATTAGTTGTGCTTAATTAGACAATTAATGCTTTGGAGAAATACTTTAGTTGTGATTAAATTATCCATTGGAGAAACACCTTAGTTATACGGTAGACTTGAATCTACTATAAGGACAAGAATAATATTACAAGTTGAATGCATATCATAGGTTATTGGTGGATTTGAATACCCTAGTATCCATATTATCATTGTTTACATATCTTGTTATTTGCATCTTTTACTTTTATTATTTCAGTCACTTGAAAATCATATCGTCGTATCGACAAAATCAAACCCCTTTTGGTTACTCTCTGAATCAGGATTTAGAATCAACTTCTACACTCTCCAAGTCTCTGTGGTTCGACCTGTGCTTGCCCTGTGTTGCTTGTCGACACTGTGCACTTGCAGTATACACAATAGTAGGTATCTTTCTAAGCCTACCAATTATTCACTGATTTGGATACAAGTTTGTGTGATTTTGAACATAGTTTTGTGCCAGAAATGCAGGGAACAACCCACGGTGCTGCCATTGATTGTAAGGCTAAATCATGATGAGAAGAGGCGATTTAAGTGCTACTTCAGAGCTAGAAATGTTTGGTTTGCTGTGTAATTGGATTATTGTTGCAGGGAAGAAGTTGGGTGTGACCTCCAATATACAGCCAATGCCTAGCCATCATCAGTTTGCTAGACACATACCAGCTGTTCGATAAAATGCTTGAATCAACACTTTTTGGCAGTCGACTTCAGGTCATGACAAGGTGTTATCCCAGGTTTGTCATTAGCTAGCCATGAGTCTACGGATCGTATATGAATAATGAGATGGTTGGAAGGTAGATGAAAGCTGTTTTGGCTGTGAACTCGAGTTTTATACAAATTACAAGAAGAGTTTAAGTTAGGCTTTGCTGTAGCCAACACCGAGATAGTGCTGGTGCTGAGCAGCGGAGAAGAACTAGAATGCAGTGGAAGGGTAGCTGTAAAGAGGTGAAGATGGTATTGTTGATGCTGCAGTCTGGTGGTAGTTCTGCTGAGGGAATGGGGAAGGAATATGATGAATACTCGAGTAATCATGGAAGTAGGTGTTGACAGCTGTTTGTGGGAGAAAACTACTTCTGCAGGTTTAGGTAATTTTGGGTATGTGTGGATAAGAAGTGAATTTAAACCTTCAACAAATGTGTTGCACGATGGGCACTTTTGGTTCGAGAGATAATCTATACAATTCTGGCCTAAACCGAAGACACGTCCGTTCCAGATTTGTTTCGGTCACAGGTGAAGGATGTGAGGTTGATCTTAGGGAGGGAAGCGAAGAAGGTGTTGAGAGTATGAAGGTGAAGTCTATTTGATAACTTGTTAACAGAAGGTTGAGCAGACTAGAAAATTTTTTTGGCGGAGCTGCGGGTGTTGAATACGATGGTATTAACACTTGGTTTTTTCTGTGTGTTGGAAATAGGGAGGAGAACCTATTTATACAAGTCGATAAGCCTTCATCACGTCTCTCGTGGGAAAGTGGAGGAAGTGGAGTGATGGAGGAAGTGGAGTTGTGTGTTAGTGTCACACGGTTGCTTGCCGACTTCTCCTATCATCGCTAACCACCCATGTTTCCCTGACACGATCTTGTGATGGTGTATTTCACGCTGCACGCTGTAAACCGCCAGACCAATACCCCAGTTTGTATCCCCCAGTTGTGACGTGATTAACGTCTCGAGTGAGTCGTGGGACCCACATAAGGTAGCAAACGGTGCTAGGTAAAATAATCAAGTTGTTTGTAGGCGCATATTATATGCATGAGGTGCATTAAATATGCTTAACATACTTGAAGCCTACACAACCTTGATGAAAATATTGCAAGTTGAAGTGACTCAACTAGCTATGTTCAGGCGTTGTTCGGAGGTCGCACGAGCGGGACCCACCTTGGCCGGTTATGCCATAGGGAAGTGTGAAGGATGGTGATCATGGTGATACATTATTTTCCACCTAACTCCCTTCCTAGGCTATTCATCCAAGCATGCGAACTTAGACGGACGAGATTGGTAGAGGAATAACCGTTGGATTAGGGTTTGGAAGGCTTGCGAGCTTCCTCTTTCACCCTAACGGTTTTATTCCTTGGGAGGCGTACGTGGAGTGGCCGATTGTCCCTGCATGTAGGTGGGACGCCACTCTACACGTCCACGCCAGCTGAAAGTCAATCAGAACAATCTGGGTCGCCCGTTCTAGCCTACGATGACGGATGGCCGAGATTAGAAGGGACCTCGCATGCTGCCTTTGGGCACGAATTTCGATATGGATGGTCTACAACCGACCGTGGCCGATTGGCTGGCCGTGTAGTCGGTCCCATAGTGAGTACACAGGCGTCGTCGGCCAACAATTGTGCTTCGAAATCGTTAATGCGCGCATGCCCAAAGTTGCTTGGTCACAACCTGTAAGAAAACCCTAATTTTAGGGTTTGTAATCCGCAGCTTCATGCTAGCGCATCTCGACGCCCATGGCTCCTATGGTGAAGCCGTTTGCACCATTAGGAAGGTAGACCGGCGGTGAGCATGTGCGTGCGCGCTACTCGATCCCGCGCGTGATCTAGGCCGTCCAACCATGCCTGCGAAGTTGGACGGATGAGATCTATTTTTGAGTTTGTTTTCAGCAGGTGAGACTAACATGGGTAGTCTTGCATGCGTTCAACGGGGCTAATATAATACGCCGTCAGGTAGCCTACGGGTGTTTGTATGTCCAACAAAAGGCTTTGAGTAGGGCATTAATTGTAATGCTGCAAACCTACAGAAAATAGGGATGGTTGCTACATGCTCCGCTCTGGGTAGGTTTTAATTCTCAGGGATGGTTGCACATGCTCTAATGAATTATCATGGCGAGAAATATTCATCACCTGAAGGCTTTATCCTTTGCAGGACGTCAGCTTACAAAAATTGGCTTTTTATAATTTTAGCCTTTAAATAGAAATCCACCATCAACAACAGCAATGAATGGAAGTATTTGGGTATGAAGAGTAATGAGGCAGCAATGACGTTGGTGGACAAAAGATGAGAGCTCTAGCCTGTGATAACACGAGATGAGTAATGACGAGAAACAGTGAAGAAGAACTTGTTACTGCCAATGCTACTGGGAATAAAATGAAGTTTGCAGGGAAGAGAGCTGGGTAACCTGCCATATTGGCGCTATAACAAGGGTTTGTTGCCAATAGCCATTGGCCTGATGATTGTTCACAATGGGTTTGAAGATAATTACTAGGCAGAGTGGAAGCAGTAGAAATTGAAGTATGGATTGATTGCCGGTATGGATGGTTGGCTCTATCACTCTTGGTCTTGAACTGGCAGCAAACAAATTAGGCTCTGGTGTTGTTGAAGATATGCAGTTGTTGGATCTGGTAGTAGGGGTATGTTGTAGTTTGTATGTGAAGTGCGGTTGCAGTGGTGCTGCAATGATCAAATGAAAGTGAAGAATGGAATGTATTGCTTTAGATGAATGTTAGGTATACATGTTGGTGGTTTGAAGCTGTTGGTGGTGATAAAGATTGGTGCAACTGAAGAATGCATCAACTGCAGGTGATGGATTATGCGAGATTGCAACTGATGATGTTGTTCGTGCTGCTGAGATAATGGAATTACAGTTATGCGTCAGTGAGACTTGAACTGACAAGAGTTGCAGCTAAAGGAAAAACTGAGATGGTGCTTCATATGTTGCAGGAATGAGCCTTGTGTTGAGTTGTTGCAAGACTGCAGGGATATAAGGTATTACAAAGCCAGGAACTGGTGGTATTTATGAAGTGCAGCTAATGGCAGCGAACTTGGCCTGAGAAATAGAAACCAATGCTGCAGAAATTGTGCGAAAAGTGAGCAAGAATGGTGAGCCGGTGGTACTAGTTCTGGTAGTCAGATTTTGGAACCGAAAGTGGGGATCATAAAGATTCAATGAATCATGAAGGGGGTTCGAGTCGGATGCAGGAGTCGACGGTGGGATATATGAGTTTGGAGTCACGCTTTTGGGTACGTTTTCGCAAGATTAGGAATTGGCTTAAGTGGTTCTATGGTGAATGTGTGGACTGAAGAGAAACAGAGTGAGCTACTGGAAGTGCAGAATTACCTGGTGACAGTTTCTGATCATTCAAGTGGATGAAGATAATTTTCCGGAGACCGGTGTCAGATTCCGGCCAAAAAACCAGTTTTCCGATGACCATTTTTTGGAAAGATTTTCTACACGGGTTTTTCTCACATATGGGCTTGGCAGATTTTCATCTAATGGACTTTGATGACTAAACCTAATTTTGGAACAAGAAGATGCTATAAAAAGGAAGTTTTCTACAACTTTTGGGGAGCTATCTCTTATCTCTTTTTCCACTTCTGCCTAGGGTTTAGAAACATGATAGGTTTTCTTTTCCTTCTTGTTATGAACTCCCATGCTATGAATACCTAGTTTTATTATTAGTTTAAGGAATAAGTTGGATCTCCAAATATGGGTTTTATGCAATGAATTAGTTTTGTCTCCATGCTTTATCGTTTATGATTCACCATTAATATTGTTAAATGATTTGAATGCTAGTTTGATCGAATCGCGAATCGATTGAGTTTACTTTCATCTCTATTGCTAGATTAGAGTTTATTATACACAAAAGTGATAAGTTTCTGATTGCAAGTAGCATAATTGTGAATATTGCTTGTAGTGATACATCCTAGTAGTCACAAGTGGATCATAACCTTTATTTAATCGGATTAGTGCTTTTACACGTTCGATTGCTTTGATTGGCTTGATTTCATAGAACTTAATGCATCTAGGGAATTAAACTTTATTAGTGCGTTTATACGTTAGGTTGTTCTCTTAGATAGAATTCATATTCGCATCTTTTAATGTGTTTGTTGATGACAAGAGGAAATTAGCGGGATATTCTTGCGATCAAGGTATCCTAGGGCTTTTGATTATGTTGAGATTAAATATCAATTCTAGTTATTGTGAAAAGCATGTTTGTGAATGAAGATGAATCCTTAACCAATATCTTTTCTATTTGATTTGCTTGTTTATTTCGTTATTTGCTTTTATTTTAGTACATAAAATTCAGAAAACCCCCCATTGTTTTATATAGGTAACCAAAACATATTGACAACCTTAGTCCTCTCTGTGGGAACGATCCTTTCTTACCCTTACTTCATTATACATTTTGAGTAGTAAGAAAGTGTAAATTATTTTTGACGCCTACGACAGCGATCACGGGGGTATAACAACCACACTCAATAATTCGTTCGACAATCTATATGGACAAAACTCCAATATAATTACGATAGCACCAACTTAAAAGCGAGCTCTATCAAGAGATATATCAAAGAGCTTTATCTCTATTTATCAATGCAGGCAGCAAATCAAACAGATAGAAATATGTGAGCCTGATTGATATGATAAATAACTTGGAAGGTACCAAAGACCAATGCCCAAGTGTCAATCAAGTTATATCCAACAAACAAGGTCGTATTTGTCAACCGACTGAACTACGCACAACCTGTGATATTTTAATTATATAAACAAATATAATGCGGAAAAGAAATAACACAGACACCAGAAATTTTCTTAACGAGGAACCGCAAATGTAGAAAAACCCTGGAACCTAGTCCAGCTTTGAACACCACATTGTATTAAGACGGTACAGACACTAGCCTACAAGTTAACTTCGGACTGGAATGTGGTTGATCCCTAACCAAGTATCACACCAATTAAGGTACAATCACGTTCCTTACACCTCTATATCCACCCCGGATTCTGCGCACTTGATTCCCTTGGCTGATCTCACCCAAAATTAAGAGTTGTTACGACCCAAAGTCGAAGACTTATAAAAAAAATCTGTCTCACACAGATAAGTCTATTCTGATAGATAAATTTGTCTCCCACAGAAGTACCTATGAAGTTTTGTTCCATAATATGATAAATCAATGTGAATAGGAACCAACTAATAATCCGGTCTTATACTCCGAAGATAAGCCTAGAAATATTAGTCACCTCACAATAACTTAATTATATGGTGGTATATGAAGTTACTGTGGAATCAAAAAATCTGAGAAGAAGAACTTTATGACTACTTTTTATATCTTACTTATCAGAGATAAATCTCGAGCAAATATTAGAGAACATAGTACTCAGTAGATAGAACAGGTAAGATCAGAATACGTAACTACAAAGAAAATAGTTGGATCTGGCAAATCTTAGAGAACATAGTACTTAAGTCGATAACCTAATAAGGTTTTGGAAAAACCTAGGTTAAAGGAGAATCGACTCTAGTACAAAATTAGGACACATAAAAGTATAAGGATTAGGTTTTCCAGTTGCTAGATTTCTCCCTTATATAGTATTTCAAATCAGGGTTGCTTACAATCAAATCTAAGATAGCTTAGTAATTAACAAAATATTCAATATTCACCTTTAGATGAAATCTTGATTTAAGATTCAAGCTAAGTCTGCTTAGAATAAACCAATTAATCTCCACCGTTATATGGTCTTAGCTTGTTACACACAAATGAAACATACCTTCATTTAGATATGGGTAACCGTACCTAAACGTGTATATTGAGTTGGCTCAATAACAGTTAACCGAAGTTAGCCATATGGACACTTTTGTCTTAACCACATTCGTCTAACACTTCTAGATCAAATATGATGATCAATCAAAACATGAAAGATAATCAAATGAATCTAATTGTGTTTCAAATAGAGTTGTTTAATTGTTTACTATCTCATAGAAATATATATGAACAAATTGATACAAAATCGGGTTGATTCGTAATCGTATAAAGTACTCATACAAGAATCAAGTCATGAACATTAAGTCACGGTTTGCAAGATTGCATTCCTTAGTTCATAATTTTTTTTGTTTATGAGTATGAAAATCATACTTAACCGATTTTAGAACTTAACCACTGTGTTCGCAAACCAGATATGCGAACAACAGCTCCAGACCTTGGCCTGTCCAGCTGTTCGCAAACCAGGTACGCGAACAGCCGTCCCAGACCCAACTCAGGTAGAACCGTTTATATACTAGGTATGCAAACAAGGTTCTCGGACCTTTACAGATAAAATAGTTCGCATACTAGGTACTGAAACAAGGTTTTCCGGACCTGAATCATAACAATACAGTTCACATACTAGGTATGCATACCATTTTGTATCCAGACATGGTTAATTGTTCTAAACTCCCATTTCAATCATTGCAACATCCTTAGAAGATGACAATTAATAGTTGTCTCACACAAACCATTAGCTTCAAGTAATTTTCAAGTGATTGAATGATCAATATGAAACTTTCCAAGTCGACATCAAATGATTGTCTCGCACAAATCATGTAAGATGTTTCAAGGCAATTTTCACATGATCATCTTTTGACTTAATATTTAGTTTCCAACAAATAAATTATTTCCAACAAATAAATTATTTCCAACTAAACTCGTTAAGAATATGATGAACATAGTTAAAGCAAACATCTTCCAACACATATTTCGAAAAAATAGATAAGCGAGATAAACTTAGCTCAAAATATCAAATGTGTATAATGTAAAATTTTATATAGCTATGTGACTTAATCTCATTAGAATATAGAATAGAATAGACTTCTGAGTGATAGATAAGTTTTAGTCTCCACATACCTTTTATTGATGAAGTTCCTCTAAGCTCTCTTCAGTAGATCTTCCTCTTCAATTGATGAACACCATGAAGTCTAAAGATTAACTACACATTCTATCATAATTCGAGACATAGCTATAAGTAGACTAGAAATCAAGATTATAGTTTTGATCAACTAAACTTGACAAACAATATTGAGATAGCAACGCTTGCGAGTTCGACTGAGCAATGCTCTAATACATTATTTATCAAACATAAAAAATAGAGTCTGTTAATGTTGATTGGTTAACAATCTATCCAACAGATCTTCAAACAAACTTGAGTGGCCTTGTATCAGAAGAGAATGACCATAGACTAAACAAGTTTGATCTATCGAAGATAACTATACCATTAGTTCACAACAAGTAATAAATAATAAACACTAAATAAAAATCTAGCTTCCACCAATTATAAGACTAGAGGCTTCTTGATCCAAACAAAGTCTTTAAACAAAAGGTAACACAATTAGGTTACTCATATCTCTTTCAAGTTGGCTTCCCACGAGACAAAGGTATATTCAAGGAATGAGTTTATAAGGACTCTGATCAAAATGATAAGTTTGGAAATAGATAAGTGAGCTGGTTGCTGAAACAAATTTAGTCCTTTATTGTTTCAGGTTATGATCCAAATGAGTTAAGAGTAAATACTCACAACATGCGAAGTGACTCAAGATAGTGGAATCTGTATTGGGATTTACGTGCGTAGACCAGATTGGTTGTAAGCACAAGATACTAAAGGAACTGAGTAATTAGGGGTTGTTTACTTGGTCTCAAGTATACGAAGTTGCGGTAGCATATTTGGATAATATCTTAATTCTGAGAGTATTCTAAACTGGACTAGGTGTCGAGGTTTTTCTCGTTAAAAAAACCTTGTGTGTCGTGCTATTATTTTGCTTTTCACATTATAATTATTGGTGTAGTTATTATTATGTAACTGCACTTGTACATTAATCCGCTTGGTACGTTCCCATAGTTAGTTCGGCCACAAACTTAGACTGTTAGAGCACTGCTCGGTCGAACTCGCATGAGTTTCTATCTCAAGCATGTTTGTCAATATTAGTGATCAAAACTATAAAGTCTTGATTTCAAATCTATTATAGCTAAGGTCTAGGACTAGGATAGATAGTGTAATTGACCTCAAGAACTCCATGGAAATCATCATACAAGACGAAGGACTACTCAAGGAACCAGTGGATCTTCATCGACTAAAAGGTATGTGGAGACTTGAACTTATCTATCACTCAAAATTTTATCTACTCTATCTTGAGACAAAAGTCGTATTACTATATAGACTAAGATTATACACATGTGATATTTCAAGCTGAGTATATCTTGCTTATCTATATCTTGAAATGTGTGTTGGTAAAGCTTTCTCTTTAGCCAAGTTCATCTTTACCTAGTGACGAAAGTCATGTTATGTTTCAATCATTTTAGAAATCTCTCTGACAAAAAATAGTTTGTGAATAACAACTATATAACGCCCTCTGAGAATGTTTCAATGATTGAAATAAGAGTTTAGACAATATAATCATTGTAGGATATAAGCATTGTTGTGGTAACACATATATGTATAAGTCCTTACTGCTTGAACCGAAGTTTGCGAACTTTGTTGATCAAGTAAAACCGGAGTAGTGCATGAGCTCAGTCAGTGAAATCAGCATACAAGTTCAGTCCGCGAACTGGCGTAGTTCTCGAACCCGAGAATTTCTGCTGGAGTTTGTGGACTCCATCCGGGAACTTGAGTAGGTTATGTATAAAAACGATGTTTGTGAACTTATCTTAATAAACTAAGGAATGCTATTGCAAGCCGTGTCTTTATAGTTCATAAATCGATTCGGGTGAATCACATCGTTTTTGCTTTGATTGTGTCTCGTGTAGTACATGAGATTTCCTTGCAATTAAAAAACTCTCTAACTAGTTCATTTGAGTCATTTGGACTAGTTATAGTGAAGAAAGATATGGTTGATATGAAAGTTATCATATGGCTAACCATTTGGTTAACTATTGTTAAACCAACTAATGTACAAGTTTGGGTACGGTTTTCACAAGCCTTCAAATGTGCATTTCATGTGTGTGTAACAAGCTATGTTTTCGATCTAACGGTTGATAAATATTAACTTGAATCTAATCAGGTTTTCATCTAACGGTGAATATTGAATGCTTTGTTAGTAAGCTAACATTGATTGCAAACCCTGATTTGAGAGACTATATAAGGGAGAACTCTAGCAACTGGGAAACCTAATCCCCACACATTCTGTGTGATGCTAGTTTGCTAAGCTAGAGTCTTTTCTCCTTTAACATTTGGTTTTTTTCTTCTAAAACCAGGTTAACGACTTAAAGACTTCATTGGGATTGTGAAGCCAGACTGATACTACTTTTCTTGTAGTTGTGTGATCTGATCTTGCTATTTTTATCGTACGAGTACAATTGTAATAATTGGCTTAAGATTTCTATCTCCGATAGGAAAAATATAAAAGTAGTCACAAACACTTCGTCTCATTGTTTGTGATTCCACAATATCTTTTTTCGCTGCGTCGATTAAGACTATTGTGAGGTGATTGATAAAGCTGAGTTGTTCTTCGGGAATATAAGTTTGGTTTTATCAATTGGTTCATGTCCACCTTGATTTATCAAAAGACGGAACAAAATTTGTATGTTTATTCGTGGGAGACGAATTTACCTATTACTATAGACTTTTCTGTGTGATACAGATTTGTTTATTAGCAACTTTTGGTTGTATGTGAGATCAGCTAAGGGAATCAAGTGCGCAGTATTCTGTTGGGATCAGAGGCGTAGGAGCATAACCGTGCCTTGGATCAATGTGAGATTTAGTGGGGTTCAATTACAGTCCAGACCAAAGTTAGTTGGAGTAGGCTAGTGTCTGTAGCATCTTAATACAGTGTATGTTTAATCTGGACTAGGTCCCGGGGTTTTTCTGCATTTGCGGTTTCCTCGTTAACAAAATTCTGGTGTCTGAGTTATTTCTTTTCCGCATTATATTTTATTGTATAATTGAAATAATACAGGTTGTGCGTTGTTCAATCAATAAGAATATCCGACCATTTTGGTTGTTGATTTAAATTGATTGAGACTTGGATATTGGTCTTTGGTACCATCCAAGTTATCTCTCTTTGATAAATACTCTCAGATTTTGTTTGCTTGAGTAAAGATCAAATTGAGAGATTGAGATAATAACTCCTTGAGATATTTTCTATTGATTGAGTCTGACTGTCTAGTTGATTCTCTAGAAATTAACTCGGAGTTTGTCCATACATATTTCTAATCTAAATATTAGGTGTGGTTGTTAGACCCCCGCTTTTTTAATTGGTATCATAGTAAGAAAATATGTTTAAGACCTTACAAGTCTGTGTTTGTAGCGATCTGATTCTATGGACATAGGTGTTATCTCAATAAACGTACCACCAGTCTTCGGTGGCTCTAATTACTTATTGTGGAAAATTTCTATGCGAGCTTTTCTTCAAGCACATGATTTCCAATCATGGGTATATGTTTTTAATGGGTACGATACTCCCGTTGAGGCAGTTGGAGGTGTAAACGTTCCAAAGAATATTGGTGAATACACTCCTGCTGAGATTCTTGCTGCAAAGCAAAAAATCGAAGATTTGAATGCCATCATACATGCCATTACCCCAAATCTTCAGCACCATGTGTCTAATTGCACTAAGTCGCAAGAAGCTTGGGATATATTAGCAACCGTATTCGAAGGTAATTCTAGTGAAAAGGAATCTAGACTTCAAAATCTTAATTCGTATTGGGAAAACCTTCCTATGGCAGATGAAGAAATATTTGATGAGTTTAACCACAAAGTGTCTGAAATTGTTAATGCATCTTTTGCATTAGGTAAGACTATTCCTGAAAAGGACATTGTGATAAAAATTCTTAGCTCGCTTCCATCTAGATATGATTCTAAGAAGCATGCCATCGTTGAGGGAAATAACCTTGATACTCTCTCCAGAAATATGCTGGTTGGAAAGCTTAAGATCTTTGATCATGAACATTCATCCAAATCTAAGGATGTTGCGTTCAAAGAACTAAAGGACACTAAATTACTTGATAAAAGTAAAAAAGTGCATATCTCTGAAGATGATTACTCTGAGACAGATTCATCAGATGAAGATCTTGACAAATCAGTCTCGATGATCACAAGACAGTTTAGGGACCTTCTGCTGAAGAGAAGTAAACGATTCTCTAGGGATAAGGCTAAGGCATCAGTCAAACCTCATAATCGTGTTCCTCCTAAAAACAGGGATATTTATGAAACTGATGATGAGGATATTCCTCAGTGCTTTAAGTGTAAGGGATTTGGTCATTTTGCAAATGAGTGTCCAAATCGGAGAAAATACACTGGGAACAAAGGTCTTGCTGCAACTTTTGATGAAATGTCTGACAATTATGACTCTAATGAAGACGAGAAATCAAGTGTTTCACTTTCTGGTGAAAATATTGGTTTTGATAAGTATAGCAATACATATATCAATCTTGATATTCTTTCAGAAGATAATCCAACTACTCTGGAAGATAAAGTTGACCCACTCTTTGGAAACTCGGTTTATAATGTTTCAGGTTCAACTATGTGCCTAGATGCTTGCACATCTCAGAAGCCTAATTTTTATCCAAGCTTGACGTGTTCATATTGTTCATTAAAGGTTCATGAACTTTAAAAGTGTTATAAGTTCAAACACCAACAAAGGAACGTCAAAAAACTTCAACGAAGAGCAAATCATTTAGCAAAAAAGCTTAAACTGGCTCAGAAGACCGCTAAGGTATGTAATATTTTATCTTCGTCTAAGAAGTTAGTTTCCAAGGATAAACTACGACCATTAGGAAAGAAAATATGGTCAAATGGTCTTTATAGACAAGGTCTGTGGATTCCTCTCTAGAGGAAAATGGTGGAAAAATTATTGTTCACTACAACGTAACTTGATTGTGTTGTTTTTGAAATCTTGTCTCATGTGCCTGTTCAAAAGAGACAATTATTTGAACCTCTCGGGCTTTAGGAAAAGTTTATTTTCTTCTTTTCTTAGATTTTATTTTGTTTATCAAACAAAAAATAAAGGGTACTATCGACAATTCTACTCTTCATAGGGTTGAGAGTTGGTCCTTTACGAACCTGCTTAAAGGTTTCTAACCCTACATCCCTTTTCCTTCTATAAAACCTCTTTTTATCTCAAGACTACTTGTTGAGTTAATTGTGATTTCCTCTCAAAAACCCATGGAAACTCCAAGAATGATGTCTTCTGATGGAAAAGATGGTAATATGGTTGTTAAATCTTCAATCACGAAGGAAAAATAAAAATATCAATTGCCTCTAACATTAAAAAGGAAGAGAAGGAATGTGAGGAAGCCAAGAGTCGTTCCTTCAAATTCTCAGAAGTTTACTGATGTTCTTGAAGTGTTGAAGGAGATGTGAAAGGAGATTCAACAAAAAAGGCTTTTGTGTATAAGAATCATGAGATTCAGAAAGCCCTGGTTCGACAACAACAACTAAGAAGGTTTATTGATATAAACTCCTACCTTAATGAACCTTATGTTCCAATGGCTGTTGACGACAAGGAGTTTAGGGACGATAAAGAATTCTTCAAAGGTCTTATTGCCTAGTATATCTTTTTTTTTTTGTGTGTGTTTTTATTAGAAGAATATCTAGTGTTTGGAATAGCCATTATTGTGATTACACATAGCTATATCCAAAATTTTCATGTTCTTGTTTTTAGATTTATTGGTTTAAATTCAAAACTTGTTTGGAAGATGATTTTTGCAGTATTAATCTTTATGGTTTTATATATTGTAATATTGTTATGGGATATGTGTGTTTACGTCCGTGGACTTGATTGTCCCATACTTTGTCAAAAGTAAAGTCGTTCGTGAATTGATATGCAAGTATTGATAAAAGAATGAATAGACTTTTGACAAACACAAAAGTTAAGCCTATATTGTCAATTATTGATGAAAGATAGGTTAAAATATTTTGTGATTCAAGGATTATGTCTATTGTATTTCATTGTGCAAATGGTGATGGAAAATAGAATGAATCCTTGCTTATTCCACGGTATAAGGTCGATCTGCGATCCAAAGTTTTTGTGTAAATACTGTGTTGTTCCATGATGTGTCTTATGTTGAGCATTAAAACAACAAAAGTTGAATATTTTTGTGATTATCTTAGTTGTTGTTCCGTAAGGTACTTTATACTGAACATGTTAAACTAAATTAATCATCTTGCGTGGTTATTTAGTTAGCACTCCATAAGTTTTCTTATGTTTGAGCATTTCTTTGACTGAGTTGGTTATTCATGATTAAGTTAGTCATTGCTCCATAGATTCTTCTTATGTCGAGTGTGACCAATTAAATTGATTACTTTTGTCATTAGTTTGGTTGAGTATGGCAATTAGATTATTTGCGAGTTTTTCTTGTGATTAATCTAATTGATTTCTTAAGTCTCCATAAGTTTACTTGTGTTGAGCATATTTAGTCAAAGTAATCTTAGGGTTTCTTACGGTTAGTTTGATTGAATATTCTTTTTGGATTCCAAATTCATACTTGTATGTGATTTGTTGAGTCCAAATAAATCCTTCTTTTCTTTTGAAATTAAGGTCGCTCTTGGGAATGAAATTTTATGGGGGAGAGTTCTTTTTGAACTTGTGCTTAATTGCCAAATCTCTGTGGGGAGTGTGACTGTGGAATATTATAGGGGTTATCTTGTATCTTTATAGACTCCTTGATGAATGCATTTATCTTCGGCTTCATTGCATCTAAACAAGATGATATACATTTACCTTTGGTCATAAACCATCTCTTACGGAAATTTCGTTAGGATCCCGTTCTTGTACCTTTGCCAATTTTATTGACAAAAAGGGGGAGAATTAATATGTAGTTCACACTACAAATACATATGGTTTTCGGATCATTATGTAAGGGGGAGTGGTTTCCATGTCAAATGGAGTATTGACTAGGGGGGGGGGAGAAGTATCACCATAATATTGTTGTTAAAGTTGTGATGCAATTGGACTTTGACGCTGTGTAATGATATTATGACACTGTATAACAATGATTGAGAACTCTTGTTTTCTCGTTGTTATACCTATGGAGTTTCAACAACGATGATGCTAAACTTACAACCTTTGGGATCATTGTATTACTTGGAAGTGACGAAGATTTCGAGTATTGTTGAAGATTAGACGACATGTGGAATAGGAGCTACAAAGTTTATTTATATATTTTTTGTATCTCATATGTATTAATAGTTTTGCCACTAAAATTTACAAAGGGGGAGATTGTTAGAGCACTGCTTGGTCGAACTCGCATGCGTTGCTATCTCAAGCATGTTTGTCAATATTAGTTATCAAAACTATAAAGTTTTGATTTCAAGTCTACTATAGCTAAGGTCTCGGACTAGGATAAAAAGTGTAGTTGAGCTCAAGAACTCCATGGAAATCAACATACAAGACGAAGGACTACTCAAGGAACTAGTGGATCTTCATCGACTAAAAGGTATGTGGAGACTTGAACTTATCTATCACTCAAAAGTCTATCTACTCTATCTCCTATCTTGAGACAAAAGTCATATTACTATATAGACTAAGATTATACACATGTGATATTTCGAGTTGTATATATCTCGCTTATCTATTTGTCGAAATGTGTGTTGGTAAAGCTTTCGTTTTAGCCAAGTCCATCTTTACCTAGTGACAAAAGTCATGTTATGTTTCAATCATTTTGGAAATCGCTCTGACGAAAAATAGTTTGTGAATAACAACTATATAACACCCTCTTAGAATGTTTCAATGATTGAAATGAGAGTTTAGACAATATAACCATTGGAGGATATAAGCATTGTTGTGTATAAGTCCTTATTGATTGAACTTAAGTTTGCGAACTTTGTTGATCAAGTGAAACCGGAGTAGTGCATGAGCTCAGTCTGTGAACTCAGCATACAAGTTCAGTCCGCGAACCTAGTCCGCGAACTGGCATAGTTCTCGAACCCGAGAATTTCAGTTAGAGTTTGTGAACTCCGTCCGGGAACTTAAGTCCGCGAACCCAGTCCGCGAACTTGAGTAAGTTATGTCTAAAAATGATGTTTGTGAACTTATCTTAATAAACTAAGGAATGCTATTGCAAACCGTGGCTTTATAGTTCATGAATCGATTCGAGTGAATCACATCATTTTTGCTTTGATTATGTCTTGTGTAGTACATGAGATTTCCTTGCAATTGAACAACTCTCTAACTAGTTCATTTGAGTCATTTGGACTAGTTATGGTGAAGAAGAATATGGTTGATATGAAAGTTATCATATGGCTAACCATTTGGTTAACTATTGTTGAACCAACTAATATATAAGTTTGGGTACGGTTTTCACAAGCCTACAAACGTGCATTTCATGTGTGTGTAACAAGCTATGTGTTCGATCTAACAGTTGATAAATATTAGCTTGAATCTAATCAGGTTTTCATCTAACGGTGAATATTTAATGCTTTGTTAGTAAGATAACATTGATTCCAAACCCTGATTTGAGAGACTATATAAGGGAGAACTTTAGCAACTGGGAAACCTAATCCCCACAAATTTTGTGTGATACTAGTTTGCTAAGCTAGAGTCATTTCTCCTTTAACCCTTGGTTTTCTTCTTCTAAAACCAGGTTAACGACTTAAAGACTTCATTGGGATTGTGAAGCCAGACCGATACTACTTTTCTTGTAGTTGTGTGATCTGATCTTGCTGTTTATATAGTACCAGTATAATTGTACTAATTGGCTTGAGATTTCTATCTCCGATAGGCAAGATATAAAAGTAGTCACAAACACTTCGTATCATCGTTTGTGATTCCACAATATCTTTTTTCCCTGCGTAGATTAAGATTATTGTGAGGTGATTGATAAATCTGAGATGTTCTTCGGTAATATAAGCCTGGTTTATCAATTGGTTCATGTTCACCTTGATTTATCAAAAGACGGAACAAAACCTGTAGGTTTATTCGTGGGAGATGAATTTATCTATTACTGTAGACTTTTCTGTGTGATACAAATTTGTTTATTAAAGTCTTCGACTTTAGGTCGTAGTAACTCTTGGTTATGGGTGAGATCAGCTAAGGGAATCAAGTGCGCAGTATCCTGCTAGGATCAGAGGCGTAGGAGCATAACTGTACCTTGGATCACTGTGAGATTGATTGGGGTTCAACTACAGTTCAGACCGAAGTTAGCTTGGAGTAGGCTAGTGTTCGTAGCGGCTTAATACAATGTATGTTTAATCTGGACTAGGTCCCGGGGTTTTTCTGCATTTGCGGTTTCCTCGTTAACAAAATTCTGGTGTCTGTGTTATTTATTTTCTGCATTATATTTTGTTATATAATTGAAATAATACAGGTTGTGCGTTGTTCAATCAATTAGAATATCCGGCCATTTTGGTTGTTGATTTAAATTGATTGAGACTTGGATATTGGTCTTTGGTACCATCCAAGTTATCTCTCTTTGATAAAAACTCGCAGATTTTATTTGCTTGAATAAAGATAAAATTGAGATAATAACTCCTTGAGATATTTTCCATTAATTGAGTCTGGCCGTCTAGTTGATTCTTTAGAAAGTAACTCGGAGTTTGTCCACAGATTGCTAATCGAAATATTGGGTGTGGTTGTTAGACCCCCGCTTTTTCATAGACTATATACCAAGTTACATCTTCTTGAAGTAATTCTTTGTCCATTATTGTTTGGGTAGAATTACACAAGGTGTGTATATATAGGTTGATACGAAAATATTATGGTGTACTCGGTACCCTCATCATTTCAGATTGTGGGGGGATGAATAGCTTATTGATCCTTGGTATGATAAGTGGATCACCTCCTTGGGATGTTCGACTCCTAATCCTCGGGTGCCTTTGAATCCTGAACTTAAGGTCTCTCACTTCATTAACAAAGAAACCAGATGTTAGAATATTACCAGAACGCAAACCCACTTTGTCGGTGCTTCTTGTGAGAAGATTGTCACTATTACCTGAAGCCATATATGTATTCCTGAGGGCTTGGGAGCTTTTAAAGAATTGCAGGTTTAGTTTTAAAATTTTCTTATTTGGTATTCAAAGGTCTTAGACCTTTGATAAATACAAATCTTTGGAAGTACATTTGGAGAATTAGAGTCACACATAGTATTTAGTTGTATCTTTGGGAGTCCGCAGAAATGATATTCCAACTCAATTGATCTTATAGTCTGGACTATTGTTGGTTCTACTATATGTCTTGTTTGTTCTCTAGGTGAAAAATATGTTTTGCATGCATGCTCTTGTTCTTTGTCATTTTGTTTGTCAAGTTTGGTTTATGCCCCCTTTATGTACTCGTACTCATGTTTTGTCTGACAAGTCTTTGCTAGATAGGATTCATTTCTAATTAGTTGGCCTTATTTTCTCTTTGTGTGATGACTCTAGTCCCATCTCTCTGTTATTTTTGGTCTATCTAGAATAGTATATACAACTTGTCATTTGGTGAAAAATGAAACCTCTGGTGTGGTTTTAGGCCGAGCTAGAGCCATGCTTATTCGTTTCCCGAGCCCTTGCCTTTCATCTTAAACCTTTGCTAGATGTCACTCGTGTAGATAAGTGGGTGCCCCCACCTTTTGGTTGGATTAAACATAACATTAATTGTGCTTTTGTTTTTCTAGGATGACTAATGGTGAAGGTTATGTGATGGGAGGCTACATCAGTAAAGAACCCTTTTGTGCCCATGGTTTTTTAAAGTATTTTCTCCAGTTGAATATGAGACTTGTTCGCGTTTATCCCTTTTTTTTTTAATTCTATCGCTTGCAATCTAGGGAATATTATAAAGAAGGTATTGGAGTTAAATCTCACTCACATCATTACCGAAAGAGTGATGCTAAAGATTTGGTTGGTAAATTTGTTGCCGGAGATTTTGCTAGTGACGATGTATCTTTTCAAGGATATTTTCTATTTTAGTTCTTGCTTAGTAGCTTGTAAATTTACTTTTTAAACTACGTATCTGTAATGATATTGTTTAATGAGCTAAGATGAACTTTCGTACAATATGAGCTAAGATAAACTTTGGTAAGACCTCCTATCTGGTTTATGCCAACTGTTAAATAAATTAAAAAAAAATAAAATTTAAAAGTTAGGGCATCACCCGGAACCCCGGTAAGTAATTCGTCGAATTATTCACGAACGTATCCAAACTGACCGAATCCGAATGATACTTCGGAATAACTTAAACTCCATCCCTAGTACGCGTACTATATACGGGGTTTACAAATTATTCGTGTTTCCGAGTTATTCAATTAACTAGTTCGTTCAGCTGGTTAACGCAACTCGGTCCAACTCGTCCTATTTATAACATTTGTTCAAAAATGCAGTCCGTGAGATTCGAAAACAGCACTTTAAACTCCCTCACAGGTGACTGAACCACCAGACCATCCATAAGTTGGTGCTATTATTACAAGATATTTAATATATAATGCATTTAAACTACAAATCATGATACCCCACTTATTAATTCTATATTTTTATTTTCTTATCCATGCCAAATTTCTTAATCCGACTTTATATCTTAAAAACGAATTATACACGAACGTATGCCGTTCCAAATCCGATCGCCAATTCATATAATTTCCGTGTATCGACCAAATCCGAATTTCTAACTAGTCCAGGAACCATTAGGTGATATATCCATCTTCCGTGTGTATGACGTCCCGAACTTCCCTCCGTATTCCGAATTTCTAACTAGGCCCGGAACCATTAGGTGATTTCTGTTAATATCCATCTCTAGTTGGTAATCTGGGGTCCAGAAGTTGAGAAGCTATAGATCACTGTAGCTCATGGAACCAACGGTAAAGATTTGGATTTATACTTGAATATATTAAGCGGTAATGGCAAAAGGTGCTGTGGTGTAGTCGGCTATCACGTTAGTCTTACACACTGAAGGTCCCCAGTTCGAGCCTGGGCAGCACCATTTTTGTTTCCATAAATTTCCAATGAAATCCTCATCCCTTCTAGTTAGTGCATTCTTTTCAACACGGTTGGTGCCACCAAATTGACTTTACTGTACTGGTTCACAAAACAGAACACCTTAACTTTTTACATGGTGCACGAAATGTCAAATTAACATTAATCAAAATGTTGAATTAGAATACTAGAGAAGAAATTCTAAACAAAAACAGCCTTAACATCGTACCTTCTGGGCTACCCATTCAAGTAATGAAGTTTTTTGGATTAATGGTGTGTTTCAACAGTGGAGTATAGATTTCATGTTCAAATAATTGAAAGATTGAGTGTTTCTAATCCATATCCACTATGGGAGGGGAATGAAACTCCAAACTTCCAAAGAGGGAAAATGGTTAGATATACCAACGTAGCAGTGATAAGACTGAAGTGAAGTAGGAAATAGTCTATGGTGGTGTACTCCACAAAGTCTTTGTGCATTTGTCACTCTCTGTATTTAAATCATAGTGTGTTGGTGAAGCCAGATTTATCTGGCCCATAATTTGTGACTGCTTCTCCTTGTCCACATTTGATTTCCATGAATCTAGAAGAGTGGAAGTCATTTTCCTAGGAGTGGAAAACAGTCGCAAGTATTTCCGATGCAAGTGATTAACCATTTTATTTATTTATGTATTTATTGTTTAATGTTTTACAGTAAGTGACTGCTTTCTTAAGCATTGTAATTACTCAATATATTGTCGGTGACCGATCGGGATTATTAGGCCGACCAAGCGAAGCGAGAGAAGACTCTATATATATAGTGACTTTATGTCATTGTGGCTCGTGACTTTTTTTCCAAATTGAAACAAAAGATTGGATTTGGTGTCTGTCTATTAATGAAAATCCCAAAATACCCCTCAAAAAGGACGCAACGTAATTAATTATATTTTTTTCTTTTAGACAATTTCGTAGATAAGATGAAACAGGAAGGGTAATTACGTAACTTTGCTGGACATCAAAAGGACACGGAGGTTGGAAATCGTTTAATTGTTGAGGGGTGATTTAGTAAAAATGGAGTTAGAAGTCATGGGATCGAATCCCGTCCACCTCCAAAATTCTAGTTTCTTCTTCTTTCAATTTTTTCCTTTCTTTCTCTTTCTCTTTCTCTTTCTCCTTCTTCCTCCTCCTCTCGATTTCTTCTCAACATCTTCTTCTTCTGAGTTTCTGAGATCTCTGTCCACCACCATCACCATCACCATCAACACCCTACAAAATTATCCACCACCATCAGAAGAATTATTACTCTTCCGTGCCCTAATCTGTTCGTTCTTCAATTTCAGTGCCCTAATTTGATTACTACTTCTTAATCAGACACCTAGGGTTCTCTTAAACCCTAATTTGAAGAACTGATGCTGTCACCGTTAACGTCTGGATTGAAATGGAATTAGGGTTTGGCTGAATTTGATTATCAAGGGGGGGGGGGATTGTGATTGAGATGGTTCGGGACAAGATTTGGGTTTTCGGTTTCTTAATCTTAGATGAAGATGAGAAGAAATTAGGTTTTCAACTAAATGGGTTTTGGTGGTTCTATGGTATTCAAAAGATCAGTGAAGATGGTGGTTGCAATGAACTGATGTGTGGGTGTTTTTTAGCTGAGTTATTGGTAGGGGTTGTGTAGAGTTCAAGTTGAATCTGTAGTTGTTGAAGTTACAGGAAGATGATGTTGTTGAATGATTAGAAACTTGTGATGACTAAATTACAGAGCAAGGATGGAACTGGAATTGGTACTGAATAAATAGATGTATGCTTAGGTTCATGTACAAAGTTCAAGTGCAAGTTTGAGATGGTTGGTTTATTGGTGGTGGTATCGGATTCAGTGTTGGGTTGGAGTTGGTGTTGTTGGTTGATGATTGAATGGATTTTGAAGAAACTGGTTGTGATGTAACAGTTTGGTAGTGCAGCAATGGTTCTTGAATAACAATGGTCTGGTAATGGTGTTTCTGGTGTTGAACCTGACTTGCAAGTAAGGAGGGATTACAGGGAATGTATGAATTGCAGGTGGTGATGTAATAGCTTGGAAGTGTTTGTTTTGATGGAGTTGCTAGTAGTGTGCATGAATGGAAGAATGAAGCAGAGAAAGTGGTTTGCAGGTTAGCTGCAATGGAATTGAACAAGAAATCAGATGGGTTCTTCTGGTTACAGTTAGCTGAAATTGGAGTTTCACTTAAGTTATGAGGTGTTGAGATACTAGCTTGTATAGTACATGTTATGAAGAATGGCTCCAGGCACTGTTAATTGGTGATGGTATGGTTTTGTTGCAGAAGTAAGGGTTGGATGGTTTAAGTTGTGGGTTTTGAAAATTATGGAGCTAAGATGAATGCAGGTGGTGGAAGTGATGTTGAAGCTGCACAATCATGGCCTGAGATGGAGTTGTAATGTACCATGATGGTGCAACATTGAGTCTGGCTTGTGCAACGGCTCAGGCCTTTGGCCAAGACCAGTCATCAGCTAACTAGAACTGACTCAGCCCCTGAGAACAAAATCTCATTTTTATTCTGCGCTAATTTTGTGTGAGTACAAAATTTAGTTTTGCATAATTTTTTCGGTCGGCCATCCCACCGTAGCAGCGGTCATCTAGTAAAAAATCTTAATCATAACACTTATCTTCTTATAATTTTTTAATTAAGCATTATCGTTAGTCGACATATACACGGTGCATTGAAATTGCCATGTATTTTTTTCTTGGCTATCTGAATATTTCCATTTCACTCTCCCTAATATGATAACAAAAATCTTTAATCCTCGTTCCTCAATTTTTAAATTCATTCTACAGTAATTTCATTAGAATTCCGCACATATTCATTTATGTAGACGGATTGATATTTTCTAACATTATAGACACGAACAACGACGGAACCAGGATTTTATGTTCGGGTGGGCTAAAATAAATTTCTTCCACCAATACTCTATTTCAAATTTGGTATATATACTCCCTCCTATAAATATTTTTCCATGTTGAATACTCTGTTTTTTTTTTTTTTTTGAATTGCAATAATCGTAAATGTAAATGCATTGTAGTATACGGTGTCACAAGCTTTTCTCGAGAGTTCTTCCCTGATCACCATTTTCGGAGCCGGCTGTGATTTTGTTGCTACGCAACAATTTTTTTCCTTCTGGAATGTTGCTAATGCCTTTTTTAATAAATTTGTGACTGCGGAGGGAGAAAAACAAAAAGCTAACCAACTAAGCGGTGATAATCTAGTTAACTGGAGTAGTGAACAATTGTTGGAAAATTTTAGACCAAGGATAACCAAATCATTACACCAACAAAAACATATTTTCTTGGGCGTGTTCTGCTACTGCCTAAGGGTATCGATCAGGAGTTGTAAAAGAAAGAAAAATCATAGGATGGCTAGTTTTATTGCGAATGATACAACATCAATCAGCTATTACAAAACCTTACCAGTAGCTAGCCAAGAGTAAATGGTCCCTAAGAATTAATCATTTTTCTTGAAGGCACAAAAGCCATTTCTTTTGTTGCCCAGTGACTACGTCCTCGATCAATTACGAACTGTTCTCGGTACTTTTGATGATTGATTCTTAAGATAATTACGTTTACAGCTTAAATTATTTGGTTTGTGTTGACACTTTGCTAATTAATTATATCCTACATGAGTAGTAAAAGAAGAACTAAAAGGAGTACGACAAGAATTGACACGCAGTTCACCTAACTGACACAGCAGGAAAGCCTATTCAACAACTGATTTTAAGAAACATCATAACTAAGTTTGCGGGACATAGCAGGAGATGATATTGTCAAACATTATTATTTGCGGGACCGAGTTTCAATATGTTTGAATTACGTCTATGCAGAGTGCCAGAGTTATATCTTCCTAACGGGCTAATCCAAAATTATACCCGGGCTAACTTTCATAAATGCTAAAAATTACATGGTCAAAACAGCCTTTTAAAAACTTTGGGGTGGGCTTCGGCCTAGTTAAGCCACCCCCTAATACCGTCCCTCGACACGAAATAGATTATTTTGTTTCTAATAAAAAGAAGATGCCGTATTTCTTTTAGGGTTATATAGAAAGCAGTATGCAAGGAAGTTTTTGTGTTCCCCGGCTTATACGTTACATATATCTAGCTAAGTGGCCCAAGGATGTGACAATGGATGATCTCCAGCAAGTAACAAGTACCACCTCACTATCAATCAAGGAAGGTTTTGTCGATTTATTTTTTCATCATATAACGTGTAAAGTAGCTATCAAAAAAAAATATAACGTGTAAAGTAAATTATGTTACTTCTTCTTTCTCTCCTTTCCGGCTTTACCCCCATACAATGAAGCATCCATGAAGGTTACCAAAACAAAAACAAAATTAAATTTCCATCTTAAATGCATACATTAGTCCATGTGTGGACCGGGTGTGACCCACCGTTTTGAAATTTGACCGCGTAAATTTTCAATTAGTCTTCTGTCTAATTCTGGTACGCTAGACTTAGCTCATAAGAAAAAGAAATACTAAGTATATGAATGAGAATCTCTTCATTCGTCACTGCATATAAAGAGAAAAAATTGACTCTTCTTATTTGAGTTGTAGCAAAGTAGAACTAGAATCCGAACAAGGAAAAAACAAGAAGAGCATAAGGAGGAAACAAAAAATATGGGTAGAAGAATGGATGCTCTTCTTGGAAGAACCTTCAAGATTGCTAAACTTAGAAATCTTGTAAATCTAGCTGTCTCTCGTCATGCTGTTCTCAAGAATCAGCGGCAAGTTCGCTGCTCTCAGGCTCGCTCTGATGTTATTCAACTCCTTAACCTTGGTCATCAAGATCGCGCCCTTCTTCGAGTAAGTGTTTGATTATCTATATACTAGGATATTTGTCGTTAGCATGCATGAATAAGTCTTTCATTTTCCGATTAGTTGTATGTTCTTGGAGTTGGTTTTTGATTTGTTTTTAATGATCATATGATATTCATCAGGTTGAAGTTGTGATCAAGGAGCAGAATATGTTGGATGCTTTTGGTATGGTAGAAAGTTACTGCCATCTCCTGTTAGAAAGATCAGTCTTGATTGAAAACAGCAAGTATGTGAATAATGTTGTTAATGGTTGCTGACCACAGTTTGTGTAGTTTTGCTTGAATGATTATTGATCTGTGTTTAATACTGTTTGTGCAGAGTTTGCCCTCAAGAACTAGATGAGGCAATATCAGGTTTGATCTTCGCTGCTTCGAGATGTGGGGAATTCCCAGAACTCCAAGAGATTCGTGAGATGTTCACTTCACGATATGGGAAAGAGTTCACTGCTCGTGCTGTTGAGTTGAGGAACAACAGTGGAGTCAATAGAAAGGTAACTTGTCAGTCTTATTACATTTATGCGCTTATTGTGTTCTGTGTCGATTATATTACTAATACCGCCATTTGTTTTTATAGATAGTTCTGAAATTCTCAACTCAACAACCGAGCTTGGAGGTCAGAATGAAGGTTTTAAAAGAAATTGCTTCTGAGAATGGCATCACTCTACATTTTGAAGAAGATTCTCCTATTATCAACAAGGTATTGGAGGAAAAGAGTTCATTATCAAACTTGGTAAATTTAGTTTAATCCTAATTCAAGTTGGGGCAAGTATTTTCTGTGTCTTAATCTATCTTGGTTGCAGGGTAATTTGGAGCTCAACCAAAAGCAGAGTCAGACTGAAATGGATTTGTCATCTGCTAAATCAGAAGATTCCAAGGTTGGCGATGAGATGGATTTTAATGAACAGTACTCTGGGTCACTGAGAGCAAGGAAATACAGGAATGTTGCTAGTGCTGCTCAAGCTGCATTTGAATCAGCTGCTACTGCAGCAGAAGCTGCAAGAGCTGCTGTTGAACTTTCTCAATCTGAAGCCCATGACAAAGGTTTTGATGATTATCACAGTAGTCCTTTTCGTCAGCAGCGAAGAAACAGATCCAACGAAATTCAACCCACTGATGAATACAGTTCAGAATCTGAAGGTGAAGGTGATGAGCTGCCACAAAATAATGGGCGAGACCAAGAACTCGAAGGAAGGAGGAACAAAGCAGAGCTTCAGAGATCATCATCTTTCTCAAGCTCAGATTCAGATGGAGACATGCAACAGGAGACAAAGATATACTCTAACATACAGACCCAAAGGGAACCATTGGAGGAGATAACATTTGATGAGAGTGAAAATGAGACCAAGGGTGAAGTCCCATCAATAGGAAGAGAGGAGGATTTATATACGAATTCTGAGGAGAAGGTTCAGGTCAAACATTTAAACCTACAGAGGAAACCAATATCAGTGAGGACTAGACGGGGGTAATGGAGATAAGAACTGCGGAAGGAAAACTGGTTACAGAAGCAAACGATCCCCATCATTTGCACCCTACATTCATGGTTAGCTTCACCTTCCTATTTACTTACATACAGCCATAAAGCTGGAGTCAGTGTGTTAAGGTTTTGATACGATTGCAGAAATTAGATATGTCAGTGCGTGTTATTTTTTACAGTACATTTGAGGTTGGAAAGTTTGTAAGAGTAAAATAATAAAAACTGTTTTCTTGTAGCTATATCAGCAAGATATTCATTCTGTATAGATGGGTGTTCAACATCCACTCCATGTACAAATTGGTAAAAGACTATTGTATAAATATTTCCCCATCTATTATATTAGAAGCAAAGAAATTAAGCGTGTGTTGAAAATCTAAGCAGTTCTGAGATATTTAAGTTTTGATATATAATGATCACTCATAATTTGAAAGAAAAACTTGATTTTCAGGAGGATGAAAATCAAAATCACTAGAAGTCATGAAATATTTACAACATGACAAAGCTAACAAACTCTCATTAACTACGCAACACCTTAGTATATCCCTAATGCAGCATTGAACAAAATTTACTGACCTCCTCCTCCCTACTTACTTTGGTTAAGTCATTAACTCACCTAACAACTGGAAGCTTACACCAACATCTTCCTCATTTCGATTCCAAGTTTTACTGACCTCTTCCTCGCTTCTTATTTTGAGGCATTAACTCACTCAACGACTGCAAGCTTACACCAACATCTTCGTCGTATTCAATTCCAAGTTCCTCCTGTAAGAAGACCAAATCAATCATTAAACCAGTTTCAAAGTGAGTGAATACTTGAGTAAAGACACACAACTGAATGCTAAGTATTACCTTGAATTCTTTTAAATC
Organism: Papaver bracteatum; assembly: GCA_023529315.1. Classification (NCBI taxonomy): domain Eukaryota; kingdom Viridiplantae; phylum Streptophyta; class Magnoliopsida; order Ranunculales; family Papaveraceae; genus Papaver; species Papaver bracteatum. Next base: position 355,491 of record JAJJWX010001388.1, read on the forward strand.
CTTTGGTGAGTTCTCAGTAATAGTATCCCAAATATCTTTGAACATCCTTCTACGCTTTCTCCAGTGACTAATTTTCTCCAAATAAAGTTTTTCAATGGCCTTTCTGTCTTCTGGTCTCACCAAAGTGACTCCATCTCGCAATTTGTTAAGTTTTTCTTCCATTGCTTCAACCTAAGAAAACACAATGAAGTTACCAAGTGTTCCGTGTCATACCCATCTGGGTTCTGGAATCACTTCATTCGACTATTATCAGAATAAACTACCTAAAGATGGCTTACCTCAGTTTCTAGCTTGGCTTGTTTTGCACGTATTTGTTCAAGTGTTAAATTTGATTGCAGTGCTCGAATTTCTGCAATAGGAGAGCGGACAGTTATAAAATATCTACAATACCAACCTCATTTCTTGTCCTCATCTTAAATTCCAAGGAGAAGAAAATAGAAGACAGAAAGCAAATATCATTGTATACAGACATATAGCTGAGTGGAGAATGGAATACTACAGGAAATGTGAAAGGCTCTTACCTCCTTCAACCTCACCGATTGCTCTCTTTTGTTCTTCTAAATCCTGCTGTAGTGTCGCATTTTCCTTCTTCATTCTATCAAGCTCTTCACTATTGGGAATGTCAAACTGATCTTGCCGGGCAACATAAATCTTTTGTTTACCATATTCTTTGAATGTAATTCGTCCACTATCACACAGAGAGTCCAATGCTTTCTGAACAGCAGTCTTTTTAAGGTTATCCTTTTGCAAAGCATCAGCAACATTTTGAGCATTTAGAGGTCTATTTTGCTGCAGCAAAAAATGAAAATAAGGTAATGTAAGTACGAAAATCCAATATTGCAAACACATTAACAAGAAACAATGTGACAAGAATAAACAAAGATATAAGATTGACGACGGAAGCAAAGCAAATGTACCCTATCAATACATGACCGAATTAAACCGATCAAAAAAAAATACATGACCGAATTAACTCTGCAAGTATGATAAAGAAAAGGTTGCGTCTGCTTTCCTCGCAACAAGTAATTTAGATTCTAGCATGATAGATCTGGGATATGTTAACTAAGTGAACCGACTGCGGTGACCTGAGCATATGAACAGCTAATATTCTGTGCGTCAACTTACTCGTTAATCCAAATAAAACATTAGAACAGCATATCCCATTCCAAGGAAGTCACATCGTTCGCCATGTTTTCTTGTATTTTCATGAGTTTGTAAGTTATGTCTTCCACATTGTTATGTCTTCCACATTCCTTAATCTCTAAGAAATAGTAAAATCAGACCTTGATTAGGACAGAAAGTTAGTACGGGTTCAAATTAGCCTAACCATTCAAAACTGGATTAGTTGACTGGAGAGATACAAAAAACCTCAACTGATCAGGTGACATGTTGGAACGAATTTTTTTTTTAGATCCGAAGGAGAATTTACTGCCTATATCCACAGAATAATGAATGAGAAAAATCAATAGACACCCAAATGAAACAATGCCTACTACCATACCTCTAATTTTTTTTTTTTGAAGCAACCATACCTCTAATAAACTTCTCTACTCACATAAATAGTTATTTAGGACAAACCACTCTATCTTTAATACTGACATTTACAACACACAGTTTCCTACACCCCTGATCGAGCCACTCGATGTGCCTTGAGAAGCTTACAATACCTACAATTATATCACCTAAAATCCTAAAGTAACTCTCACCCTTCACAATTCAAAACCCAAATTTCAAAAACTGAAAATATGATAAAATTCAAACAAAAGTTCACCTCAGACAACATTTCCAGCTCCCACTTGAAACCACAAAACCCAATAATAAACACTAGTTATGTTACTGGCTTCTACTCTCTAAACCCTAACCACAGAGACAGAAAACTAGAGAATAGGTTAAACCCAAATTAGGTCTTTAATGTCAATTGCTTAAAATCAACAGTAGTTAGTATAGGTTTTTACAAACAGTTAATAATAATTAGACCGTCGCTTTGAGTTTCCCGCAATATCAGAACCCCCTTAGTAGATTTCTTTAAGATGAGAAATCAATCTTGCTATGTAAAATAAGATAAAATCATAAAACTGAAGAAAATCATGATAGAGAGATAAGCAATTAGTATAAACAAGATAGATAAAACAGTTTACCTCATTCACAAATTTGAGAACGATGCCTGAAAAAACAAACAGACAATTAGGTTAATTAGTTAACCATCCAAAAACACGATTGAGTAACTGAAGATAGAAAGCGAGAGTTTGATGATTAGGGTTTTACTTTCAGCGGTATCGGATTTTGGCGGCATTTTCAGATCGGGATTGTGAAAAAGCGCGGGAAAAGCTCTGTGTTGCTAAATGGCAACTCTAGACTAGAAAAAGAAGTCGCTATGAACGAGTGAGCAGAAGAGGTATCTATTTGACCATAATACCCTCTTCGAATCGCTGAACCCTAGGGCGTGTAAGACTGTCAGTCGGCTCTAAAGACTGAATCGTTGTCCAAATCTGAGTCATCTAATTAATTCGTTGTCCAAATCTGAGTCATCTAATTAATACAGTACATAGTATTACATCTTTGAGTAAGGCAGAGAATGTTGGTGACAAAGTTTGTCATGACAACAATGTTATGGATAAGGTTTTCTTCTCTGATCGACTATTTTTCACAAAGGTTACAATAAGGATTCATACAGGACTCAAGACTCTACAAAAGGAAATAAGATAACTACAAAATATGGTCTAATGAATACAAAATATATTACAAAGAGAAACAAGATATAGCAAATATATGAGAGTCAAGATGGTATAGAACACATCTTGAGGTTGCTGGCTAAAAACTTGTGTCTAGGAGATGGCAAAGACTTGGTGAAAAGATCTGCAAGCTGAAATTCCGACTTCACATACGGCAGTGTAATAGTTTTCTTCTTGAAATGATGACGTACAAAGTGACAATCAATTTCAATATGCTTTGTACGTTCATGAAAAACATCGTTATGAGCAATATGAATAGCAGCTTTGTTGTCACAATATAAAGGGGTAGAATCTGTCATATGAATGCCCATATCACTAAGTAACCATCGTACCCAAATTATTTCAGAAGTAGTGTGTGCCATAGCTCTATATTATTCCTTAGCATTGGAACGAGAGACAACTGATTGTTTTTTACTTCGCCAAGAGATTAAAGAGTTTCCTAGGAACATACAATAACCAGAAATGGATCTTCTGTCTGTTACATCGCTTGCCCAATCTGAGTCTGTATAAGCATGAAGAAGAAATTCTGATTTAGAAGAGAATTTTAATCCTTGATATAGAGTACCTTTGATGTACCGGAGAATTCTGAGAACTGCAACAAAGTGTGTGGTACGAGGTGCTAACATGAATTGACTTACTACGTGAACTGCATAGCTAATATCTGATCTTGTTATGGTCAAATAATTTAGACTGCCCACTAGTTGCTTATATAAATTTGGATCAGATAAAGCTTTTCCTTCAATAGGATAGAGCTTAACATTTAGTTCTAAGGGTGTTTCTGAAACCTTGCTATCAGTCAGACCATCTTGATTGAGAATTTCAGTTGCATACTTAACTTGTAAGATAAAGTAACCTTCAGATGATCTGTCAACTTCTATTCCAAGAAAATATTGAAAATGACCAAGATCTTTCATTTGGAAGCATAAATTCAGATGAGATTTCAAGGATTGTATACCTTCTGAGTCATTGTTTGTGATAACCATATCATCAACATTTAGAAGAAGAAGTATTATCCCGTTTTTATATTTTCTGATGAACATTGCTGAGTCATACGGGCTTTGTTTGAACCCTATTTGAAGAATAATAGTAGAAAATTTCTCAAACCAAGCACGAGGTTCTTGTTTGAGACCATGGAGAGCTTTACGAAGCTTACATACCTGATTTGGAGAGTGAAGTAAACCTGGTGGTGGACGCATATACACTTCCTTTTGAAGTTCTCCGTGCAAAATGCGTTTTTAACATCCATCTGGTGAAGGTCCCAATGACGTACAACAGCCACAACAAGAAGTGTACACATTGTTGTCATACGAGCAACATGAGCAAAACTCTCTTCATAATCAATGCCATATTGTTGTGTATTTCCTTGAGCCATAACACGTGATTTACAGCGTTCCAATGTACCATCTGATTTGGTCTTGACCTTATAAACCCAGTGGCCACAACAGGTTTTCCAAAAGGCAAATCCACCATTTCCCATGTGCCAGCTAGTTTATGTGCAGTCATCTATTCTTTCATTGAGTCTTTCCATTCTGGTATCATATAGGCTTCCCCGTAAATCTTAGGTTTATGTAAAGACAAGATAGTTGTTAATGAACAATGATAGTTAGAGAACTTATCTGGTGGTCGTTGGATACGAGGAGGCAGTGAAATAGCTTTAGGTACAAGATCCTCAGTTGAAGATGCAATGTCAGGATGTTCCATGGAGTGGTCAACAACAGCTTCAACTTCAGTAACTTCAGCAAGTTCGGAGGGAATATGGACTATAGGATCATCTGGTGGTAAATAATTTTCAACAGAATTATCTTTAAAGGGATCTAGATAAGGGAAGTTTTCTAGAGAAAATGCTTTGATACTAGGAAGAGACCAAAATGGTATTTTGTCCCAAAATGTTACATGTCTAGTGTAGATGCATTTTACTACAAACTACATCCAAAGGATAGAAATCTTCTACTCATGCCAGTGAAAGTAAGAGCTAAACAAAAGACACAAAGATTTATGTGGTTCGGTATGATTACCTACGTCCACGTGGGTGAAAGGATGAATCTTATTACTTCAAGGTGTTACAATGGTGTTACTCTCCAAGTTGAGCTCTCTTCTCACATGAACTAGTTCCAACTCTCTTTATCTCTAGTGTGACTTCAAGTCTCTCTCCCAAAATTACAACCTACCTCTCTTGGATACAAGTTCTTCTATTTATAGGGGTGGTTACATACAATCAACCTATGGTGTTGGTCACAATACATCTAATTTGAAGTCTTGTTGTTGGGCCCGCTCGCGTCTCCCTTCTTCTGTGATTATGGACGATGTGCTTTGGTTCCTTAGCAGTATATCATCCGAGCCGATCCTTTCGGGTGTTCTCTGGATGTGATGTCGCCCTTCCAATCCTGTCGCCCTTGCGATTGGCCGATATGACGTTTGTATTCTTATCCCTTTGACTACCGCTCCTCGTTTGACCCAATACGTCTCGTCTGTCAGCTTTTTCAGAGGCCTGGGGTCGAGTCTTGTCCGACAGCTGTAGAGTGATCATGTCCGATCCATGTGGCTCCTTAATTCTCGCGCCTGCGAGCCTCTATTGTGTGCTTCTCGCCTCTTCATATTTAGGTACATCATAGCTTAAGATGTTTCCACCAAGCCTTGTGGATATTCTACACCTACATTTATGCCCCTTCTTTCGCTCGTGTGGCAGACACGAGTGGAAGAAAGTCGTCCCATCTTCCCACGTCCTCGTTCATGCCGCGATTTCCGTCATGATGTCCCCCACTAACTCCTCTTTATGACTTGTAACCGTCGGCGTCAGTTATCATTTTTCTTCCTTTAAATACTCCATTCTCCTCTTCTCATTCTTCTACTTCACCATTTTTTCAGTTTCCAGCCGCTGCAACTATTTTCTTCGAGATTCTTCATCACTTCCTACCTCTGTAAGCCCTTGTCTTCTTGATTTTCTTCTTTCACCTCTTCATCACCGAGTGCTACAATAGCTGCAGTTACATTTTCGTCATCCCAACCTTTTTCACCAATTTCCGAGTTCTGTAATACTCACGTCCATGGCTTCTTCTCCCTCAATGACTGAGAAAAGGTGTGTTGACGATGTTTTTTCCAAGATTGATGCTTTTCCCATTTATTTCCTATTTTCGTTTGATAGTCCTTCCAAGTATGATGATCGCACCATGAAATCTATCTTTCCCGATGGTTTTCCTTCTATTTCGTACAGGTCCGAGAAAAGGGGGAAAGATCTCTCCGACGAAGAGTTCATTGAGCAATTGAAAGAGAAGCATTATCTTCAAGACTATGAAGTTTCCCTGATCTCGGGCCAAAAAAGCACCCTGAGGAAGACCGACATGGAGAAGTACGAGCAGTCGTCTGAATGCGTGGTTATCACTCATGGACAGCTGGAGGTAGGTCTCCGTCTCCCTTTGTACAATCTTGATAGCCCTTTATACTATGAGGTTCTCTCCCAGCTCAATCCTTATCGCGCTCTAGCTCAATGGACTGGCAACACTTTTCGCATTATGGATGAATGGAGAGATCGCCGAGATGGTCATGGCTCTAATACCGACTGGTCGACCTACAAGCCTGAGGATGCTCTAGAATATGTCGTTGCCAATTTCCTTGCTAACTATCGAGTTGGTACTTCAACCAACGGTGAGCTTGCCAGTTTTGATGTTAGTCCTCATCGTCACAGAATTATGCCCAAGAATGTTGAAAGGATGATGCTAGATGCCGATCCCCTCGGCCAAGGTTCTAATAGGCGACCCCGTCATACCAATAACCCAATTTATCCCCGAGTTCCACTCCTTGTCCGAGGTCCCATTTTACATGGTAGCTTCTCGTTGCCTCCATTTCCCGTCGAGCCCTATCCTTTCTGGGTAGTTAATGATGATAAGGTTTATAAGGTATGTGTCTTCTTCTGTTTTCCTCAATTTCTATCTTGTTAATTTTGACGCCAATTGGCTATTTGTTGTCATCAAAGCCTCAGGGCGATTCTATTAGGGCCGCCGCATCGTCGAGAAAGAGGGGTACTGGTACAAGGGTTGAGGAAGACCAGGGGAAGGTAACAAACACAATGATTTTATTATAAGTACATGTACTTTCCCCTGTTTTTTGCCTTCACATGTTCTGACGAGAAGCCTTGTGTAGAAATTTCCTAGGCACGATGATGATGAAGCTGGTGTGCACGAGGTTGATCCCCAACCTCTTAGGCGTAATCCTCTTAGGGGAAAGCATGTTGCTACTAAGCCGCATCGGAGGCCGAAACCAATCATCGATATCCCCGATGAAGATGACATATTCGGCGAGGATTTCTCGGATAATAAGGGCGATGGGAAGGAGATGGGCGATAAACAGGATCCCGTAAAGGAGCCCGAGTTGGAAAATATTGTGAATGTTGAACCGGTAGTATTTCCTCATCTACCCCGTATCACTGAAGGGTCGTCGTCTAGTGTTGAAACCTCTTTTACCGTTTCTGGCCCAATTCTGAATTCTCTTGGAGCGCTTACTTCCCCCGACTTCGGAGCATATACTGATGAACAAAAGCTTGCTACCGTGCCCCTTTATGACGACATAGCTCAGACTTTTGATACCGTGGTGAGTGACTCTGCATGTCTGGGGATGCCCCACTCCTTGATTCCTTCCTTATTATCGCCTACCATCCTAACTCGCTAGCTTGTATTATATCCTTAATCGGGTACGGTTGGATGCCGCCAATCGTCATAGGGAAAGGCAGTTGGTGGAGTCTCTCCAGCTTCAATTGCTGAACAAGAAGAGTCGTACGCGCGAGCTAGAGATTAAACTCGCCGATGCTCAAGGTATGTTAAAATTCTGTAAACCTTATCTTATGTTGTTTGAGTTTATCGTGCCAATATCCTGAGTCGGGTATCGTTCTGCTAGCCGAGATAGCTAGTATAGGTTTAAATGCTTCCTCGGAGTTTAGGATCATGAAGAGGAAGTGAAATATTGAAAAGGATTTAGTGGAGAATCTTTATCGGCGAATTGCAAACAAGGATGGGAAAATAGATCGCCAGGTTGATGAGATCACAGAACTTCAAGATGAATTAGAACGATATCGTCAGTTTGAGTATGCCCCTGAAGAAATAGACAATTTACGGGCTCACTTAGGGTCTTCTCAACGCCTTGCTGCTGAAAAAACTGCTTTGTCCACGAACTTAGAGCAACGGGTAGACATTTTATAATTGCAGAACCAAGATATTCACGAGGATCGCCGACGAATATTGAGGGATAAAGATGTAGTGGAGTGATCTAATAGGGATCTGCTGGACAAAGTGGCTGAATTCAACAAAGTTTTGGGTGAACTAGGATGGAGTAGGTCACAGCTTTCAGTGCTCCAGGTGTCATGCAATCATTTAATGGACGAGTGGAGTGAACATAAGAAATATTTCCCCAGTAACGAATTCAATGAGCAGTGCTATAACGAGCTAACCATGAAATTATCCAATACCGAGGATGAGTTGTCCAAGTCGGTAGAGTCGCTTCAGTCAGTGTTACCATCCCTTTAAGGTATCGTAGGCGATGTGTTGAGGCAGTTCTGTAGGATTATATTATTTTTTGTACTTGTGAAATTGCTAAACCATATTCAATGAATGATCCCTGTTGTTGTGATCTTGTAGTCGAGCAAAAACGCTCTCAAGAATTGGATATGGAGGTCCGACGGTTGAAGCGGGTCGAGGCCGAGTTGGGTTCCAAGCTAGCCGATGCAGAGGCGGCCAATTTGAAACTTACCCAACAGGTTGAGGATGAACGCGTCGCCCATGAAGAGAAGATGGAAGAGAAGGTCCGGACGGGTATTGCTGAGTATGTGGAAGATAAGCGGCGCGAGATCGCGCAAAATAGGGCCGGTGATGTTCCTCCCAAGGCTTGAATTCCCCTTTTGTAGTGCTGCACCACTAAGTTTCCCTTTGTCCTGGGTTTTAAATCGCTTTGAACACATCTTCCCCTTTTTACTTCTGATACATTGCTTGTTTGTTTAAATGGGGGTGCTGCGTCGCCGATGTTGTTCTTTTTATTTCTGTGATACTTTGTGTTTTGTGTGGTTTCATGATACTTTCCGCGCTTCCTTAATTGGCATATGACGCTGTCGTTTTAGCTCTTGCTTCTTGTATCACTCCTGCAATTATTGATTATGCATGTTAGTATTTTAACCTTTTCTGTCGAACACACCCAACAAAGAGGGTCATCGGGCCCAATGCCATGTCCTTATCGGGGTATCTCATTACTATCTCTTGGATTCAGTGGAAGGGTATTAGTCAACCTAATTCTAGTCTCGATTTCCCTGAGCGGTTATCGATCAACCAATCTCGGGAAAGTGGTCACATCCACTTGCGATGGGGGCGACCTTTCAAATGTTAGTAGGCCACCTAGCTGAGAAGACATCGCGTCTTAGCAGCCTGTGGAACTGGTTTCCAACCACCAGAACCCTTAGGCTACCTCGGCACTTGCACACTGCCACTGCCCCGAGTACGAATATCCAGGCAACTATAAGGCACCTCAGCACTTCCACACTGGCCTTGCCCCGAGTACGAATAACCATTCGAGTGTAAGTCACCTCGGCACTTCCACACTGGCTTTTCCATGAGTACGAATGACCATTTGAGTGTAAGTCACCTCGGCACTTCCTCACTGGCGTTGCCCCGAGTACGAATGACCATTAGTCGCTCATGCCCTATCTCATACCCCTCACGGTTTTATAGAAATAGAAGACAAGTATACTCACCTTTTCACCGCACATCCCTTCATGGGTGGTAGAGATTCAGATACTTGACGTTCCATGGTTTGGGATATTTTGTTCCATCGAGTCTTAGTAGCCGATACGATCCCTCGCCTGCTTTAGACGCAATTATATACGGCCCACCCCACTTTGGTACTAGTTTTCCGCCCTTTTTGTCTCGCTCCCATTCGTCCAGGAACTTCAACACTTGCTGCCCTGGTTGAAATTATCTTGGGCGAACACGCTTGTTGTACTCTCGTTGTAACCTTCTTTGATAGTTTTCCATATTTTGTAGCGCCATCTCTCTTGTTTCTTCCAAGTCGTCGAGTTTTGTCAAAATTAGATCGGATGAGACGTTTCGCCTCCAAGCTTCTGTCATGGTGGTGGGGATCATTCCTTCCGTCGGTAGAATTGCCTCGGTTCCGTAAGTAAGCATGAACGGCGAGAACCCTGTAGCTTCTCTCCGCGTGGTTCTGTATGCCCATAAAACGTTGTACAACTCCTCACACCAGTCACCATGTTCCCCGTCCAATTTCTTCTTCATGTTGTCGGCGATTGTCTTGTTAGTGATATCGGCCTGCCCATTAATCTGGGGGTAAATGGGGGTAGCTTTGCTCTTCCTGATGTTGTACGTGTTGAACAAAAGATCAATATTTTCGCCTTGGAGTTGTTTGCCATTATCGGAGATGATAGCTGTTGGGACCCCAAAGCGGCAGATGATATGTTCCCAGATAAACTTGAAGACATCTTTATCTCGGATGTGCCTTAGTGGTGCTGCCTCTAACCATTTGGTAAAGTAATCCGTGGCCACGATCAAGTACTTCCTCTGCCCGATCCTACATGTAATGGTTCAACTATGTCTACCCCCCACTTGGCAAAGGGCCATGGGCTTATAACAAAGTTTAAAGGTACTCCCGGTGCTTGGATTTTCTTGTCGTATCATTGACATTCTTCACAAGATTTCGCCATTTCTTTTGCGTCTTCGTTCATGTACATCCAAAAATGGCCCATTGTATTTGCCTTGGACGATAAGCTTCTCCCCGAACTGTGGTTTCCGGCGGCCCCATAGTGTAATTCATGCAAGATTATGTGGTCTTCTTCTCTACTTAGGCATCGTAAGAGTGGCCCTAAGTAGGATTTCCTATATAGGATTCCTTCCCTTAGCTCGTAGGCGCCTGACTTACTTTTGATTTTATTTATTTCGGGCTGACCCTTAGGTGGCTCGCCTGTTTCCAGGTATTGGTGTATCGTCTTTCTCCAATCGCCCTCTTTATATCGCTCGGCTGTGTTAATAGCCACATCAATCCGTACGTCCGGTGTTTCTGGGATTGAGGGAGTGAGGAGTCTCATAACACGAATTCCCTCTATGCTTGGATCTACCAGCTGTGAGGAGATATAGGATAGAGCATCCGAGTGCCTGTTATCTTTTCTACAAATGTGGCAGAATTTAATGCTTGGTATTTGGTTGATGTAAAATTGGGCGAGCTCCCAATACTTTTGCAATACAGGGTTGTGTGTCGCATATTTGCCCGTAATCTGCAGAATCACCAACTGTGAATCACTAGTTAAGCGAACCTCCTGTAGCCCCATTTCTACAATTATATGTAAGGCGTGGATTACTGCTTCATAATCGGTGACGTTGTTTGTTGCTTTGAATTCCATCCTGAACGAGTGCACTATCTTTCTTCCTTTCAATGTGGTGAATACTAACCCAAGACCTTACCCCTCTTTGTTTGATGCCCCATCGACGAAGACTTCCCACCGTGTGGGACTACTGGCTGCTAATAGGTCGGCAGGATCTTCTCGTTCTTCCATCATCCCAAGTATATCTTCAACCTCGTCTTCATCGCTTAGTGGGAAATCTGCTAGGAAGTCGGCTACTACCTTTCCTTTAATTGCCGTCCTCGTTTCGTATACCACATCATATTGTTTGATTAAGGCTCCCCATTTAGAGATTCTCCCTGATCGCCCTGCATTGTCCAAAACTGCCTCGATAGGCGACTTGATGAGCACCCGTATGCGATGAGCTTGAAAATATGTTCGGAGCTTAGAAGCAGCAAAAGCTAGTGCTAGTACTATCTGCTCCATTCTGGTATAGTTTTTCTCGGTCGGACTTAGCGTTTTTCTAATGAAATACACCGGTTTCTCCGCATTCCCCTCCTTCCTAACCAATACTGCACTAATGGCATATGGTGTCGCCCCTAAGTATAGGGTAAGGATTTCTGACGGGTCGGGCCTCTGTAGAACCGGGAGGCTGGACAGGTGTAACTTGATTTTTGAAAGGACTCTTCGCTAGCATCCGTCCATTGAAACTTCTCTCCTTTCTTCATAATGTCATAAAAGGTTTTACAATTTTCCGATGACCGTGATAAAAATCGCCCCAATGCTGCTATACAACCATTTAGCTTCTGTACATCTTTTACTGTCGCAGGAGATGGCATCTCCAATACGGCCCTAACCTTCTCGGGATATGCTTATATCCCTCTGGGGGTGATGATATATCCTAATAATTTTCCTGATGTAACCCAAAAGTCGCACTTGGCGGGGTTGATCTTCATCCTGTGTTTCCTCATTATTCAAAAAATCTCATGAAGGTCTCGGACGTGATCCTTGCCTCGGAGACTCTTGACTAGCATGTCATCCACGTAAACTTCTATGGTGTCACGGATCTTGTCTTCGAACATATCTCCTACCAATCTCTGATATGTAGCACCAGCGTTCCTAAGTCTAAACGGCATCTTGGTATAACAATAAGGATCACGTTATACAAGAGTCATCGGACTCTTGTAGCTTCTTTAGCTCGGCCTCGACCGCTGCATGTAACTCTGGTGCGATTCGCCTCATTTTCTGTCTAACCGTCTTGACCCTTGGATCAATCTTCAAGTGGTGGCAGCAGACCTCCGGGTCAATACCCTCTAAATCGTGTACTTCCCACACGAATGCGTCTAAGTTTTCCTTTAACACAGTCATAAGTTGACCTGCTTGTTCGTCCGAGAGTAATGTCCCGATCCTTTCTATCTTTGGCTCCTCAATCGTCCCCAAATTCACTTCCCGAGTCGGCTCGACTGTTGAGAAATTAGATTTAGATTCCCTGAACGGAGCTGTTTCCTTTGATTGCTATAAAGGGTCTTTCTCTTGGGTTTCATACGCCATGACCGCTTGTGAAATTGCCTCCTCCAACTCTTCTGCAACCTTAACGTCTTGGGCTTTATTCTTCTCTCGCCTTCGTCGAGCTCGTCGATCTTCGTTAATTTCGGTATCAACCTGCATGCATTTTCGTGCTGCTTGGGAGTCACCTACAACTTCAGCTACTCCCTTGTAGGTCGGGAACCTTAATCTCTGATGATATGCCGATGCCACTCCTTTAATCCCAGCGATCCATGGGAGTCCGATAATTGCTTCATAGGGCGAGGCGACGTCGACCACACAAAAAGTTGTTAGTGTGTCAAGGTAGACTCCACCATCCGAAACCCTCAAAGTTACTTCACCCTTAGGGATGGTTACCGTAACATTAAAGCCGTAGATGCGATACGTTGAGGGAACAAGGATGTCATCCGATAGCTCAATTCTCTTGAACGTGTCGTAGAATAACACCTCAACTGAACTTTCGTTATCCACGAGAATCCTTCTTACTCCCAATTCCTCAATTAGTAACATGATAACCAAGGGATCACTGTGTGCTTGCCCATTTGATAGGACGTCCTTGGCCAATAACTAAATAGGTTGCATCATCCACGGTTCCATCGGTAAGGTCCTGGATACGCTACATATATCTTTGCCATCGCGGTCCCTCTTGTGAATTCTTGAAGTGATTACCGGGCCGAGAGTGTAGTCTTGAATAGCTGAGTGTGAAATGGTATTCACAAATTGAGTTGACCTATCAATGCGGACTTGATGAACCGGCACTTCGGGTGTTGCCGTCGGCTGAGCTGGATGTCGGACGAACTGTCTCAGATACCCATCTCGAATGAGGTGTTGAACAATATCCTTTACTTCTCGGCAATTATTAGTGGAGTGGCCCCTATACTGATGGTAGTGACAGTACTCGGGGTGATCCTTGGTTCCTTGGAACTGGACTCCCCTTGATGCTTGGTAATTGATATCATTCATCTTCTTGACCTCCTTGAATACTTCCTCCAAAGGAGCGTTTAAAGGTGTATATGATCGGGCTTCATGCCTCGGCCGCTACCATTTGGCCACCCATTCTTTCTTCTCATTGCTTCATGGTGGAGGGTCTGATCTCTTATCGGGACATCTACCAGGATCCTCCATAACCGCTTTAGCCTCAGCACCAGCTTCCACACTAGCTTCTTATACTCCTCTATCTCTTTATTCGACCTGGATTTCTTCTAGGGCGATAAAATGTTCTTGCATTCTTCGCATCTCCTTTAGGGTTTTTGGCTTTTCAGAGAACATGGTTATCCAGATGGGGTCCGATCTTCCCAATGCGTTTTCGAATCCATAGATAGCTTGATCTACTGGTACCTTTCCAATTTCAGTACACAACTTTCTCCACCTGTCGATCAAGGTTCTCAAGGGCTCCCTGAACCTCCGGGCGAGGGTGAATAGTTTGTTCATTCTTGGTCGAGGTCGGCTGTTGTGCATATAGGTTTCAAGAAAGGCCTCGATAAGTGCATCATAACCGTCGATCGTCAAAGTAATAAAACCAATCTCTCGTCTCGCCCTCCAAGATGGACATAAAGAATTTACACATAACTACTGTGTTTCTTTTCCATTGGATCAATGACATGGTATACATTTTTAGATACTCGACCGCATCTCCTGTTCTGTCGAATCTAGAAGGAAATGTAGGTAAGGTACACTTTGGAGGGAACGGCATTTGTTTGAGTTCTTGGGAGAAAGGTGTCTTCTCTGCCTCGCTCATAATCTCTGCCAGTTTGTTCTTTTTGCTACTTCCCGATAGCTCCTTAATCTTTGCCTCCAACTCTTTGAGTTTAGCTTATGTCACCCCTTCCTGTTGTCCGTCCCTTCCTCAACTTTATTCATCAGTAGACGAGTACTCGGGTGGTCCGTATCCTCTTGGGGAGGGTACGGGAGATCGCCTAGACCAATAGGGTTTCTCGGCTTCGTCATAGGTGGTGATTGACCTGATCGACCATGATTACTCGACGTTCCTTGGCTGGACGATCCCCTTGATCTAGTTCGTTGATTCCTCAACTGGTAATTCTCAAACTCCAGGGCGATATTTCGTTGCTGGTGTTCTCTTAGCGCCGCTTCTTGTCTTCTTTGACTTTATAAAATGGCTAAAATCGTCGGGTCTGTGCTCTCATGACTAGAATGTCCATTAGGGTGTTGTGGCCGAGACTATAATGGTACCGAGGTTGGTGGTGGAGGTAGTGTCGGACCACTTGCATGACCGGATGCATGGACAGGTGCAGGTACGACGTTACTAGATGCTCCTCGCCCCAATTGAATCTTCCTGAGACGTTCTTGCTCTCTTCGCAAGGCTTCCTGGTACTCAGCTTGTTGTCTTGCTATTTGTCTCTGGGCTTGTGCCGCAAGAGCTTATTCATCGTCATCTGTATCTGAAGCTGTAAGTCCATCAACTTGGTCAACTCTCCTCTGGGTTAAAATAACCTGGTCTAAGGGTAGGGTGTTATCATCTCGCCCAAGATCCACTTCATCATCAATAGTTGGCATGCCTCGTGCAGCTGCATGAGATTCCTCTGGAGGTGGTCGTCGATTGCCTTCTTGCCTCGGCCCAGTTATCCCTGCCTGCATGCTGCTGCTATCCACTGTACGATTTTTTAACGTCCTTCCCGTCCCTGAAGTACTAGTCATCGGATGTGATACGCGGTGAGCTGAGTATCGTCCCTACCTACGTCAGCAAATACAAAGAACACCTTACTTTGACCTAGTATTGAAAATAATCATTCAAAAACAAAGGTGAAAAGTATCCGACTGACGGAAAAAACAGCACGATGTCAGAGCTTGCGGATACAAAGCCGACTCCATTTATCAGATGGGTCCTGCCTATCTACCTTATTTTGACTCTAAGCTGACTTTGTGGTAGATTTTATGTTGCGTCCCTATCAATTCGTACGACGTCGCCTTCAGTACGACCTCCGCATTTAAGCTAGTTTTTCCTTCATTCTATATGCTCCAAATCATTAAACTCATGCATGTGATGATCGAATGGTACGGTACGTAAGTCAAAAAATTAACCCAAGTCTCTACTGTTGTCATCTCTTTATGGCTGTCTTCCGTGGATCCTCTCAAAGAACTTTTCGACGACTAGATTGCATCGTCGGTCAAGGTTTTCCTCCCTCTTTATTCTACTCAGACGATGTGGGTTGTTGTCGATCAATGAAGCAAGGGTACAAACACAAAAACGCTTATTAAGAACTTGTAAACAAACTTTCCTTACTAAAGAAACATCTAAGACACGACTTCCATGTCGGGAATCTTAAGATCGGCATCTTATCATGCAAATGAATCTTTAAACTTAACCTTTTGCAATCCTAAGCACGCAAACTTTGTACTGCAACAAAAGAACAACTTATTTACTACTGAAATTCACTCAACCCTCGAGAAAAAACAGTCATCCTATCAGCAGATCCTCAATATAGCTCCTAACATGTGTTGTTGATCGTCGGTGAGATTATGGAGAATTTCTGCCGATCAAACTGTTTGTGGGCGAAGAAACGAGAACTCTGTTATACCTTGTCAAGATAAGGCTACTGCTTCAACTTTGCATGTACACTAAACGACTCCAAACAACAATAAATAGGAGGTTTCGACCAACAAAGTTCATCTTAGCTTCCACTACAAAACTTGGACGTGTATTTAGGAGCTTTTGATAGTCTTTGAAAGTATTTTAGGCAAGGTATCCGGAGATCTTAGTCGGATCCCCTTAGTCAGCCCCAGAATGTAGATGCATTTTACTACAAACTACATACAAATGATAGAAATCTTCTACTCATGCCAGTGAAAGTAAGAGTTAAACAAAAGACACAAATATTTACGTGGTTCGGTATGATTACCTACGTCCACGAGGGTGAAAGGATGAATCTTATTACTTCAATGTGTTACAATGGTGTTACTCTCCAAGTTGAGCTCTCTTCTCACATGAACTAGTTCCAACTCTCTTTCTCTCTAGTGTGACTTCAAGTCTCTCTCCCAAAATTACAACCTACCTCTCTTGGATATAAGTTCTTCTATTTATAGGGGTGGTTACATACAATCAAACTATGGTGTTGGTCACAATACATCTAATTTGAAGTCATGTTGTCGGGCCCGCTCGCGTCGTCCCTTCTTCTGTGATTATGGCCGATGTGATTTGGTTCCTTAGCAGTCTCTCGTCCAAGCCGATCCTTTCGGGTGTCCTTTGGGTGCGATGTCGCCCTTCCAATCCTGTCGCCCTTGCGATTGGCCGATATGACGTGTGTCTTCTTATCCCTTTGACTGTCGCTCCTTGTTTGACCCAATACGTCTCGTCTGTCAGCTTTGTCAGAAGCCTGGGGTCGAGTCTTGTCCGACAGCTATAGAGTGATCACATCCGATCTATGTGGCTCCTTAATTCTCGCGCCTTCCAGCCTCTATTATGTGCTTCTCGCCTCTTCATCTTTAGGTACATCATAGCTTAAGATGTTTACACCTAGTCTTGCGGATATTCTACACCTACATCTAGAAATATGTAATCTTCTAGTTTCAGGATCATAGCATTTATATCCATTTTGTTCTATACCATATCCTAAGAAGACACAAATGTTATTCTTTTTCCCTAGTTTGTTTCATTCATGATCTAAGAGAAGAATAAAGAATGTTAAACCGAAAACATGGAGTTCAGAGTAAGTTGGTCTCTTATTATGGAGATATACCTCCTATAACCACAGTAGGAATACGATTAATGGTATAGGATGCAATGAGAACAGATTCACCCCAAAAGTTTGAAGGGACTGAGTACGATAGAAGTTATGTTCTATCTATTTCAATAATATGACGGTGCTTTAGTTCAACTACACCATTTTGTTCTGGAGTTTCAGTACAAGATAATTGAAGAAGAGTTCCTTCTAATTTTAAGAAATCTTTGAAAGGGTTGTGTTAGAGCACTGCTCAGTCAAATTTAGTTGTCAAAACTATAAGTCTTGATTTCTAGTCTACTTATAGATAAGTCTCGGAATAGGATATAATGTGTAGTTGAGCTTTAGACTTCACAGCGTTCATCGATTGAAGATGAAGAACTACTAAGGTGAGATTGTGGATCTTCATCAACAAAAGGTACGTGGAGACTTGAACTCATCTATCACTCAAAAGTATATTTCTATTCTATCTCCTATTTGAGATAAAAGTCGTATAGCTATATAGACTTCGATTATACACATTTGATATTTCGAGCTGAGTTTAACTCGCTTACATATTTCTCGAAATATGTGTTGGTAATCTTTCGCTTTAACCAAGTTCATCTTATATTTTTGACGAAAGTCAAAAGATAATCATGTGAAAATCGCCTGGTAACATCTTATATGATTTGTGTGAGACAGACATTTGGTGTAGACTCGGAATGTTTCGTATTGGTCATTTGATCACTTGAAAATTACTTTGAAGCTAATAGTTTATGTGAGATAGTTATTGTCGTCTTCTATGAATATTTCAATGATTGAAATGAGAGTTTAGAACAATTAACCATGATTGGATATAGCACAGTATGCGTACTTGTATGCTAAATATTGCAAGTTATTCCAAGTCCGGAAACCATAGTATGCATACCCGTATGCGTACTGGTTTGTTATTTGAAGTCCGGGAACTTAGTATGCGTACCGGCGTAAAGTTCAAGTCCGGGAATTCAATTGAGTTTCGTGGTGTACAACAGTGTGCGTACCTATTTGTATACTTGAGTGGGTTATGTTCTAAAATCGGTTTTTTCATGAACTAATACATTTATATAATAAATATTTTGCAAACACTGGCTATAATGTTCATGAATTGATTCGAGCGAATCAAAATCGATTTTGCTTTAATTATGTCTTGTATACTTATATGAGAATATAAAAAATTGAACAACTCTATAACTAGTTTCATTTAAGTCATTTGAACTAGTTGTGTTAAGATGAACAAGGTTGATATGAAAGTGTTCACATGGCTAACTTCGGTTAACTATTATTGAGCCAACAAGGTGTACACGTTTAGATACGGTTACCCATATCTAAATGAAGTCACTTTTCATTTGTGTGTAACAAGCTAAGTTCGATCTAACGTTTGAAAGATATTAGCTTGAGTCTAATCATGTTTTCATCTAACGGTGAATATTGAATGCTTTGTTACCAAGGTAACATTGATTGCAGACCCTAATTTGAATACTATATAAGGGAGAACTCTAGTAACTGGGAAACCTAATCCCCATACCTCATGTGTGATACTAGTTTCGAATAGAGTCGATTCTCCTTTAACCTAGGTTTTTCCTAAAACCATTATAGGCTAACGACTTAAACACTTCATTGGGATTGTGAAGCTAGACCCAACTATTTTCTCTGTAGTTGTGTGTTATAATCTTGTTTTATTCTATCATATTGAGTACTATCCTCTATAATATTTGCTCGAGATTTAATCTCCGATAGGCAAGATAAAAAGTAGTCACAAACATCTTCGTCTCATAGTTTGTGATTCCACAATATCTTGTTTCGTTTCTATACGATTAAGATTATTGTGAGGTGATTGATATTACTAAGCTGTTCTTCGGAAATATAAGTCTGGTGTATTAATTGGTTCCTGTTCACCTTGATTTATCAAAAGACAGGACAAAAACTCGTAGGTATTCTGTGGGAGACAGATTTATCTATTTAATAGACTTTTCTGTGTGAGAGAGATTTGTTTATCAAGTCTTCGACTTTGGGTCGAAGCAACTCTTAGTTGAGGGTGAGATATGCTAAGGAAATCAAGTGCGTAGATTCTTGTTAGGATTTAAAGGCATAAGGAATGCGACTGTACCTTGATCAGTGTGAGATTGGTTAGGGATCAACTACATTCCACTCCGAAGTTAAGTTGTAGTAGGCTAGTGTCTGTAGTGGATTAATATTAATGCATGTCATAACCACAAAAAATTAATCGAGATATTTCCCACTAATAAACTAGTAATATAGCGGTAGTTTGGATCGTTCCCATAGAGAACTGTGTAATTTATATGTTATTTAGATAGCAAAATAAAGTAAAAAGGGGGTTGGTTTATGAAATAAATAAAAAGAGAATAAAATGAAAGGGATGATCAAGGAGTCCTTCGCCATTACCAAACGTTGACTCAATAGTATACTCATCTATCTTCGTTTGAACCATTCATCACCAACCGTAGGAAAGCATCTAGAGCAGTGATATACCCAAATTTCCTCTTGCAACCGGATACCGAAGCGCTCGCATATCAAGTTCTATCCAAATGAACCACCAAGTAGTAGCACACTCAAGGTGTAACCCAATCGGAAGCTTTAAGTTATGTGAACTTAAGTTGATCCTAGAAGTTAGACTCTTAGCGCAAGGTCCACTTACTAGTGTTGTCTTCACACAAGGTTGTTCCACATAATCCCTCTGCAAGGTCTCACGATCTCTACTTGTGTAAGGATTATTCAACAATTACACAGATATCCTAACCCTTTACTAGCAATAGAATGATCAATAGATTAATCCAGCGTGCACTCCAAATAATCTAATTAATCAATCATAAACCCTAGAAATAGTGAAAACAAACGATTATGTAATTAAAACTCCGAATAGATTTATATAACTAATAAAGCTTCACGCTAGAACATTGAATTCATCCTTAATCAATAAAGGTTTAGCTTCTCAATGTTACACAATCACCCGGTTTCCCACTAAAGGGGTAAACCCTAGAATATTTTATGAAGAACAAAAGTATAATATGAGATGAAATCCCATCTAATTGTTTTGGAAGTCCTCTTATATAGTTTTCATCAGATCTAGGTATTAGAATCCATCCAGGACCGTGTTTCCTTGATTTGGAAGTCAAAATACGTCAAAAGGGACCCCATAGGTTTGTCTCAGTCGGCATTGTCGAATTCCCAAAAGAAATACCGAAAGTTGGAGTCTAAAATACACTTTCTCTGCTCGAAATATGGCTACTTTCGGTATTGCTTTAGCATATAAAAAGAAGAATGTATTCTTCCTCGCCGTTTTTAGTCTCGACTGTTTTGGTCGTAACTTCTTCGTCCAAACTCGGAATGACCTCATTCTTTCGCCGTTCTCTTCATAATTGAATTATATTCAAGTTGGTGATAATAAATCCTTAATTTGGATGATTTAAACTTGGTATTCTAGTCCTTCTTATGTTTTCGACCTTCTTTTATCCTTCTGGTCACACTTCTTTCACTTCTTTCGGCTTTAAACACTTGGATCCTTCGAGAGCTCCACTTTATAGCTCTTTTGAAGACTTTTCCATTGACTTTGAATGACTCACCTAAAGAAATAAATAGAATGGAAAACAAGAGTAATACAAGGATAATATGCAAGAAATCTAACTAAAACAAGCATAAAATTAACTCTCAAATCATGTGAATTATGCATTTATCAAATTCCCCCACACTTAGCTTTTGCTAGTCCTAGAGCAAACTACCTAAAGTACACCAACTCCATTTTTTCGAGGATACAGATGCACTTAGTAAATGAAAGATGCCTTTAAACCCCTAGGTGTCCCTAGTGGACGAGTTATAGTATCGTGGGGGCTTACGAGAGGTATACCCTCAAAACCTACTCCAACTTCCAAGCGTTCCAGTGTCACAAACATCCAAAGAGATATGAGGACATAGAGTTTCTGCATGCTAGTAATAAGAATTTAGAAATACCAAAGAACATATTCTCAGTCTTAAATGTTGAGTGAGAAATAACCACATCATAATGAGATAATGCGTGTTTGAGAGCGATCAATAAGAATTTCTCCTCGACTTATGCCTCGCTTAAAAGGATTTTATGATAATTGCACTCAATAAGATGGTTTTTTTTACGGTTCTCACATGTGTGCATGTAGGAATGAAGATAGAAATCCTACACACATTGAACGGTGGGAAGGAAACCTTTCGAGTTATTTTTGGAAACCCCGCAAAATTATGAGAAATAAAGATATTTTTCTGATGATCTCTAAGAAAGGAAATCAACTATTATAACAAAGGTGAGAGTACTTAGTACCTTCACATCCTATCGGCAGTGACAAAAGTACCACTCTCACATCATCCAATAAAAACATTTTCCTTCGGCTCGTCCTCTTCATATTCTTGGTCTTCGTCTTCGGTCTTCAACTATTGATGATAAACTCTTGAACTTCATAAAACTCTGACAATTGTAACTTTTTTCCTCTAAATCCTTATTGCTTGAAACTTCTTTATAGATTTTTCTTCCTTCCCCATGGCTTATTAAATAAATAAAAACAATATAACAAAAATTTCTTGCGTCATTTTCTTTTTCCCGTTTTTTTATTTATAAGGCAAGAAATATAATACAAAAATAAAAATGGAAATAGCCATGGGTGAAGTACTTTACCGCTTGATTCTTCACAACTTGTATTGTCTTCGCTATCATAAACTTCAATAACTCTCATGTTTTGATTTTCTTTGCTCTTGTAAAAGTCTTCATACTTAGATATAGAATTCCGCTCCTTATGTGTAAGTCTTCAACATGTATATAAAAAAATATTCTCATTGTATGTTGTTTTACTTGAATATGAAATTTTCTCTTCTTTATATATATTCTTGCTTGTAAACATTAAACGTCTTCAACTTTCCTTATAGATTTTGATGTCGCTCCCTTGTTGATGATGATGGTGTGTTTCTATGGAGCTGTTGTTGGCGAGAGAGAATGGTACTAACTGCAAATAATACTACAAGAAGGTGGTTTTCATCTATAGATGCCACCCTCATGATTGACAAAATTATCACTCAAGAGATCAAAAATAGTGTTGAAAATGGTGCGAAGTTGGGTAGTTCACCATTCTACCCGGAATTAACGTACGATGATACACACTTAAAACAAAGCTCTTTAGTCATCTACAAAGAATTTTTGGTTTGGTGCCTCTGTTGATTTGAAAAAAAGGTAGTCTCTACCAATGATTGATCAGCAACTCTAATAATGCAATTCCCCCTGCACCTAATTTGTCACCGGCATGATTAAATCCATTATTTAACACTCTAACAAGTAAGAAATCCGAACGTAGTTCCCTAACACTTCCAAGTTCAGTTATGTCGATCAGAAATATCTATGTAAACATACCTAGAAGTATGCTAGTGACTCTAAAATCTCTACAAGTTGAAGGTTTTTTTATGTAAATATGTACAAAATTTTGAAAAATCGACTCAAAAAGGCTAAAAACTCTATATGCAAAAATCCAAACACTCCCCCGCACTTAAACTATACATTTTCCTCAATGTAATTGACTCGTCCTAAGTAAAATCAAGGTGGGGAATCCTAATATGATATTAAAAATAAGAAAAATAAAAACAAAAGGATATAAATACAAAACCAATGGGTTGCCTCCCATTCAACGCTTAGTTTAACGTCCTCAGCCTGACCCTCTAGTTATCGTCCATAAACCAACAATCTGAAAATCTGGTAGTCTTCCATATTATAATCTGCAATTTTAGTAACAACTTCAAACAATTGTTAGCATATTATATGAATAATTAAATTGTTATAGCTTGGAAGTTTCCCCCACACTTAGTCCTTTCTACACTCGAAAGTGGATAGAGAACATATAAATCTGGAACTTCAAAAGGTTCTTCTCGGTAAACCTGCATAATACTAGAATCAAACACATCAAGTGGTGGATACTTAGAAGAAAAATAATCCGTTAAAACTTTGGAATCGCACAACTCCAATCCTAAGTGAGGTATTTTCCTAAAATATGGGTTAACAACTCGTTGATAATCTACTTCAATTGGATGAAAAGGATCAATATATATTAAATTATGTAAAGGATTAGACAAACCTTGTTCGAGATCCTCATCATTTATCTACAATGAATTATTTACCTTAAGTATATCGTGGTCCTCTATCAAACTTTTAAAATCTGCTTCAACTCAACTGAAATCTTAGCATTATTATAATCCTTTGCAAGTTCAATTGGGTCTTCCACAACTTCAATTAATTTGGTTTCATTCTCAATCTCAATATTTTCAACAATTTCGTCATCAGAATCCTCTCCTAGGAAGTCTAGTTCATCGGTGCAAATCTTAAAATCACTGTTTGAGTACGTTATACCATTTATAACAACGGTTATGTCATATTTATTCTCCTCCTTTTGAATAGGCGAGTGATCGTTATTATGATCCGGAGTTGAAATAACATTGCCATTATTGCAAGGATTTTCTAAAGGTTGCTCATCTTCATCAGAGTCTTCGTCAACCTCATAATCTTCAATATCCCAATGACGTTGAAGTTCCGTTCTTATTACCTTGTTAATTTATTCGAGAGTCTTTTCCGATGCTCCAGCTTCTTCTAACTGATCATATTGCTTAGAAAGTTTTTTGATATTAATACGTTTTCCGCCATTATTCAAGAGAGAATTTTCATACCGTATCTCTTCTTTTGACATAAATGAAGAAAGAATATGATAAAGAGGAGTATATCTTTCCATACTCTCTTCCATATGCACATTACTAGAAAACAACTGATCAAAACTATAACTATCCTCCCATCCATGTGATTGCTCACTTACATACCCGTCATAAGGTTGCTGATATGTATGAGAGTATCCATAAGGCTCCGTAGGGTATGGTTGGTAGTTTTTATATGAATGAGATTGAAATCCATATTGATTACCACTATTATATGTCTGCTCTTGTACTCCGTACATGTTATTTCCGTAAGGAAACTTGACGACTCACAAGAAAGAGAAAATCAAAACAAAAAATAAAAACAATCTAAACAAATAACAAATCAATTATCAACTGCTCTCCGGCAATGGTGCCAAAATTTAATGCGTGTCGTAACCACAACAAATTAATCGAAATATTTCCCATTAATTAACTAGTAATATAGCGGTAATAAGGATATTTCCCACAGAGAGCTGTGTAATTGATATGTTATTTAGATAGCAAAACAAAGTAAAAAGGGGGGTGGTTTATAAAAAGAGAATAAAATGAAAGGGATGATCAAGGAGTCCTTCGCCGTTACCAAAAGTTGACTCAATAGTATACTTATATATCTTTGTTTGAACCATTCATCACCAACCATAGGAAAGCAGCTAGAGCAGTGATATCCCCAAAGTTCCTCTTGCAACCGGATACCGAAGCACTCGCATATCAAGTTCTATCCAGCTGAACCACCAAGTAGTAGCACACTCAAGGTGTAATGCAATCAGAAGCTTTAAGTTATGTGAACTTAGGTTGATCTTAGAAGTTAGACTCTTAGCGCAAGGTCCACTTACTAGTGTTGTCTTCACACACGATTGCTCCACAGAATCCCTCTACAAGGTATCGCGATATCTACTTGTGTAATGATTATTCAACAATTACACGGATATCCTAACCCTTTACTAGCAATATAATGGTCAATAGATTAATCCAGCGTGTACTCCAAACAATCTAATTAATCAATCATAAACCCTATAAATAGTGAATACAAACGATTATGTGATTAAAACCATGAATAGATTTATATAACTAATAAAGCTTCACGGTAGAATATTGAATTCATCCTTAATCAAAAAAGGTTTAACTTCTCATGATTACACAATTACCCGGTTTCCCCCTAAAGGGGTAAACCCTAGAATATTTTATGAAGAACAAAAGTATAATATGAGATGACATCCCCTCTAATTGTTTTGAAAGTCCTCTTATATATTTTTCATGAGATCTAGGTATTAGAATCCATCCAAGACCGTGTTTCCTTGATTTGGAAGTCAAAATATGTCAAAAGGGACCCCATAGGTTTGTCTCAGTCAGCGTTTTCGAATTCCCAAAAGCAACACCGAAAGTCTAAAATACACCTTCTCTGCCCGAAAGTGGTGTTGTAGATCGTCGTTTCTCGTCTCGACTATTTTGGCGTGACTTCTTTGTCCAAACTCAGAATGACCTCATTCTTTCGCCGTTCTCTTCATAATTGAATTATCTTCAAGATGGTGATAAGAAATCCTTAATTTAGATGATTTGAACTTGGTATTCTAGTCCTCTTATGTTTTCCACCTTCTTTGCTCCTTTTCGTCGTACTTCTTCCACTTCTTTCGGCTCTAAACACTTGGAACAAGTACGACGAAAAGGATTCAACTAAAGAAACAAAAAAAATGGAAGAACTCCACTTTATAGCTCTTTTGCAGCCTTTTCCATTGACTTTGAATGATTCAACTAAAGAAACAGATAAAATGGAAAACAATAGTAATACAAGGATAATATGCAAGAAATATAACTAAAACAAGCATGGACTTAACACTCAAACCATGTGAATTATGCACTTATCAAATACAATGTGGTGTTCAAATATGCATTAAGTCCCAGTTTTTTTTTGCATTTGCGGTTTCCTCGTTAACAAAATTTCTGGTGTCTGTGTTATTTCTTTTCCGCATTATATTTTTTTTATATAATTGAAATATCACAGGTTGTGCGTAGTTCAATTAATCAGATAATCCAACCTTTGGTTGTTTATATAAATTGATTGACACTTGAACATTGGTCTTTGGTACCGTTCAAGTTGTTTCTCATAAAAATCAGGCTAACAGATTCTATCTGTTTGATTTGTTGTTTCATTGAGAAACAGAGATACAACTCTTGGATATATTTCCTTTGATTGAGTCTGACTATCTAGTTGATTCTCTTGGAATTATATTGGAGTTTGTCCATACAGATTGCCTAAACAAAATATTGGGTGTGGTTGTTAGACCCCCGCTTTTTCAGGTTGGATATGTACTCTCCACCTTGATCTACAAGAAAAGTTTTATTTTTTCCAAATTGTGTTATGATCAATCTAGAAAAATCTGTATAGATTTTAGGAAATCTAATCTGGTGCTGAAAAGATAGACCTAAGTATAACGAGTGTGATCATCAATGAATAATACATAGTATAATGCTTCCCCTTTTGTAGCTTTACCCCAAACATCAGAATGTATAAGATCAAAAGGTGCATTAGAAGAAGTAATACTTTTATTATGGAAGTGTAGGTTGTTTGCCCATTTTACGACAATGCAATCAGGTTCTTTGTTTATAAATATATTTCCTAACAACCCTTTATTAATCATGTAGGTAAGACGAGAGAAGGAGACATGACCTAATTTAGAATGCCAAGATATAAATGTGATATTGTGGAAGGTAAAGTAGATGCAGAGGCAGCAACAAGTTTGTTGTTGGATTGCTAAGGAATAATTAGAGACTCCAAAAGATATAGCCGACCAATTCTACGCCCTATCCCAACAAGCTTCTTTGTCCTGGGATCCTGTATATAACAACCAGAAGAAGTGAAATAGATGTTAAAACCTCAATTACACAATTGACCAATAGATATGATATTCATTTTGATCTGAGGCACAAGAAGCACATCTTGTATATGTATGTTGTTAGAGATTTTAATCTGGCCAATGTGACCAACAGTTATTTTTGTACCATCTGCAATATGAATCTTAGGTGTAACAATAGGATACTTTCTCTCAAACAAAGTTGAGTTGAAAGTCATGTGATTTGATGCCCATGAGTAAAGGAACTATTCAGTCGAGTATATATATACCTGTTGGAATTGAAAAAACAAATGCTACTGTAGAATTATTACCAATAGACAAAGCTTGTTTAAGCATTTCCTGAATTTTAGCTAAGTTGGGTGTTGTGGATTGTGCAGCTGCATCTTGTGATTTCTCCAAACCATATGAGATATTAGTTGGAGCTGCAGACAAGTGTTCTAGAATAGTGTCATTATATCTTCTTCTTTCTCTCATGTTTCTGGATGAAGGTGAAGTGCAATTCCCAACCAGATGTCCAAATGCCTTGCAATGGTTACATTGAGGTGTGCCAGGAGGTGCAGTTTGAGATATCAAGATTTGAGAAGTACTTGAGGGTGAAAAAACGTACAGTTCCTTGCAATATACCCAAAATTCTTGCAATTACGACACTGGATTTGAGAAAGATCACGTGAACCTCTTTGAATGTTGGACTGAGAGTTGTAACTTGGTCGTATTGGTACTTCAAGAATGGTTTGAACATCTAGTTTAACTATTTTACGGGTCTCTTCATTGATAAGTTCAGAGAGAGCAGTTTATATAGTTGGGAGGGGAGATCGATGAAGGATTGAAGCTCTGACAGTTTCAAACTCTTCTCTCAATGCCATCATCAGTTGAACTAATATAGACTCTTCTCTATATTTCTGCCAAATTTCTGTATCGACAGTCCATTTAGGTTCCATAAGCTCTAGTTGATTCCATATGATTGACATCTCAGAATGAAAATCAGAAATGGATTGATCATTTTGTTGTTTCAAGGAACGAATATCCTTCTCAAGTTTATATCGTTGGGAAAAGTTGATTTGAGTTTACCTTTTTGAGATGAAATCACATGTATCCTTGGCTACTTCGAAGCTGATAAGCTTCTTACGTATGGATGTGATAACCATGTTCCCTATCCATGTAAGAATCTTGTGATTTTTAACTTCCCAGATCTCCTTGGGATCTTGTGATGATGAATCTTTTGGTTCCTTATCTTTATATTTGATGTTGATGGCAACGTTGCTTGATGTAGGAATTTTTTTATGCCATCAACATACTTCCACATCCCTTTTCCCTTGAGAAAATTTCTCATGAGATATGACCAGTGGTTGTAATTGGTTCCATAAAACTTGACTGTAATAGGTGAAACATATTCTCGAGACATGATTAACTGATGTAGGAGACAATTGGATTTCTAATATCTTAGGGTTTCAAGAACTAGATAATAAACTCATGAAGAAAAGAGTGATTTTCAAAGATGACTTTGTTGCAACGAAAGTGGTTTAGATTTTTTCTGGCTCTGATGCCATGAAAAAGTTTGTCATGACAACAATGTTATGGAGAATATTTTCTTCTCTGATTGAATAGCTTTCACAAAGGTCACAACGAGAATTTATACATGACTCAAAACTCTACAAAAGGAAATAAGATAACTACAAAATATAGTCTAATGAATACAATATGGTACAAAGAGAAATAAGATATAACAAATATATGAGAGTAAATGCCAGATTTTTAACAGGTGGTACAAAACGATGCAATAGAAACCGAAAATGCTTCCTATGCCCCTTAGTTGTCCATCAAAGCTATCTCCCCCTACGTGTCACTTAAGTATTGGCCTCCAAATCATAATTGGGGATGAGTAGCACCATCGAATAGAAACGATTCTGACTTCCTCGACCTTGTTTGTTAGGATCTGACTCGACACAAGTTAGATGTCAGATTGTTTGTTCTTTTTATTTTCTAAATGTCTGATTAGAGATTAAACCCGACTCATTGAGTATATATCTGACATGGGTTCACAAAACTTCTATAACTCCACTATTATTGATTTTTGAGTCAGATATAAAGAGTCAGATCACATATAAATCATACCTATACGAGTTAGTTGAGTTGAGAAAAAAACAAACAACATGTTGCGTGGCCAAGGCATCAGTTGTTGCATTAGCGAGTCTAGAGCCTAGTTAGCAATTTACCGAACAATTCACGAATTATTGCGAATTGGTACGTTTCACGTATCATACGCGTCCGGACCAAACTTCGCACCTTGTATGCATATAATGTGAGATCCCCGACTAATACGCGAACTATTCGGATTCGCGAATAAGTCTTCTGCTTAATTCAGCATGATTTGACTCTGCCTGTGTCAACTCACCACGATTGTACTCTGAACGAGTTGACACAATTCATTACCACGCTTAATGAATCGGTATGTTTCACGTATCATACGCATCCGGACCAAACTCTGCACCCTGTACGCGTATAATGTGAGCTCCCCGACTAATACGCGAACTATTCGGATTCGCGAATAAGTCGTCTACCTAATTCGGCATGGTTTGACTCTGCGTGTGTTGACTCATGTATGCGTGTCATAACCACAACAAATTAATTAATACTTTACTACCTAATTAAAGAGTAATATAGGGTAGTCAAGGTCGATCCCACGAGGAGTAAGAGATTATTAGTTTTAAAATTGTCACAAAAGGGGGGTATTGGTTGTAAAATTTATAAAGCAAAAGAAATAAACAAAGTAATTAAAAGTGTAAGTTGAAATCAATGAGAGAGAATAGATCAAGGAATCCTTCTTCGCTGCAAAATAATGATTAAAGTTATGTTCTTTTCCACTTGTTATTAGTCATAAATTATCACCAACCGTAGGATAGCAGGTTCGCTTAGCTAACCCCAAAATTCCTTATTTCACCGAGTAACAAGTCCGCTTAGTTATTAGATTCTATTCAAAAGAACCACCTTGAGGTTCGCTTACAAGATGTAATTCCCCGAACGCATTAAGATTTATGAACTTAGGTTTAGTACTAGTAGTTAGACTCGGTTCGCTTGGTCTACTTTCTAGCGTTGTTTTCACACACAATTGCTCCACGGAATCCTTCCGCAAGGTCTTGTGTTTTCTACTTGTGTAAAGAGTCAAGAAACTATTACGTATTCCCTAACTTTCACTAGCTTTAGATTAAATTAACAAGTCAATTTAGCGTGCACTCCAAACAACCTATCAATCAATCATAAACATTAATATTAGTAAAAACAAACGATAATCATATGAAAAACTTCAAAGTAGAATTAAAACAAAACTCAAATCAAATATTAAGAACTAGGAATTCATCCTCAATCAATAAGAAAATTAGCTACTCATAATTTGGAGTTCACACAATAATAATAATAAAGGAAGAAAGAAAGAAAAACTTATTGAAAAGGTGATGGTTGCTCCTTCCTCCAATCCTTGTGCACTTTAACTCCTTCTCCAAAGTAGATGTGTGTGTAAAACGTTGTAGAGAACTCTCTTATTTATAGGCTTCAATACTCTCCATATCTTTGTAGGAAAAGAATCCTCATTCCAAAAGAACACCACTTTCCCAATTCGAGCCATATTACAAATTCAAGTCCAATTCTCCAAAACTTCCAAGTTTTCATCCAATTCCCAATTCTAAGTCTTCACACACATGAGAGAAGTCCACCCAAAATTCTGTAATTTTGCTCGCCGGAAAACTGGGTTTTTGGCCGGAAGTTGTCGCCGCCGGCGACTTGAAAATTCTGTCCCGGTCAAAGAATATTCCGTCAGTCCACCGTTAGGACTAACGGTCAAAGGAGTCAAACGTCAGTCAACTGTTAATCAGCGGGTAAAGGAAGATCACTGAGTCAGAACCGAGTCAGTTGCTGACTGGTCTTGTACTGGCCTGAATAGTTCACGGCAAGATGGCCATGCCTTCCCTGTATCTCCTGCAATTTCAGTTCCAGCCATGATGGCTATGCTTCACTAATTTGTATCCAGCCATGTTGGCCCTGTCTGTAACTTCTCTTTATTCATCTTAGCATTCGCCTCAACAGTATCCTCACAACCAATTCATCACCCTTGCCTGGCCATTTGCTCAAGCTCATGACCTGCAAATGCAACTTAAGCACTAGTTACACCTCTATCTCACCAATTTCATTCCTTCCATAATCACCAGTTCCACAAACTCCCCTGCAAAGCATTCACCAGCTGTGACACTGCCATCAAACACCACCACATGAATTCACAGCTTCCATTCTCCTTTGTGAGCATCAAGCACATACTGAATTCCACCAACACAAGCCCTTCTACCTCACACATAAAACTGCAACTTCAGCTCAATCAGTACTGGCCAACCCTGCATTTTAAACTGCAGTCACCAACACATCAACCTTCTTTTCTTGTTAGCTCCATCTCTTGCTCTTGCACATACCCTGCTTCGCCACCATCACCCACTGCACAATCTTCATACACGCCACACTGCTCACATTCAAACACCCTGCAACAAAGCATTTTCATTCCTTGTTCTTGTATAGAACAATGACTTCTCCACTGCCTTATGTCATACACAACAATCATTTTCCCATTCACAAAGCACAGCTCCAAAACCATATCACCATCTTGACCTAGCCACAAATGCATTAGCTCCACCTTCAATTTAGCACAACCCAACTGCATCACAGCTACACCTCAACTGCAACTCCATTCATTCCATTCACACACCTAGAAATTCTAACACACACATCACCACATGAGCTTGCAGCTTGAGCTACAATCACCACCAATACCCATTAGTTCCTATTACTGTGGCATCACCACCAATTCATCAATTTCAAATGCACATAACACAACTACCAGAGACTCAAGCAACTCTAACTGGTCATCAGTTCAAGCACCACTACCATGTCATATTCATTGCCATAATTAGTTCATACCACCAAGACCTTCCAGGCAAACAACAACAGCTTCTAATTATCACCACTGCAATGCGCTAACTTCTGCAAATCTCAGTACCAAAACCACCATTCCCATGTAATCTTTGTAGCATACCCATTTGTCTTTGACCATCCCTGAATCCCATAAACAAATCGAACCCATCTCCTAATTTACAGCATCACCATCACTAACCCATTGTACACATAGTAGACTCCAATTCTGTTTATTCAAATTCATTTCAACCACATTACTACTGCCTTTACTTGCCTCAATCTAGTCTACCATAAACTCAAAGCAACAGCACATAGCCGCAGCTTCTTGTCCTTAATCTCTCGACCTCAAACTGACCCATCTCTTTACATCTTCTCTGAATTTCGATTAACATCACAAACCCATTTAATTTGTGGCAGAAGCTATCTATTCTTCAATCGATTAACATATCCTTATCTTCTTAGCTTAGAACAACAGCAACCACCCACAGGGCCTTCTTCTTAGCAGAAGCTTCTCATAAAATGATGGCAGTAACACCATTCCACCTTCGTTTGCAATTACTCCACAACAACTTCTTCAGATCGACCCCATAACCAACAGCAACAGGGTCTTCTTCATATTGATCTCGGCTCTCGGAATCAACAGTAGCCTCTCTTTTCCTTTCCCAATTTCAGAGTAAATGATTGAGAAATAGCTGAGAATAACAATTCTCGATTTAGGGTTTTAGCTAATGGCTGCGCCTCCCTTTCATTCAAGTTGTAATAATAAAGAAAGAAGATTTGAGCTTTAGGGTTATAAAAGTGGGATGGCTAAATTGCACCCATTACACAGACTAGGGGACACCCTAGTGGACACCTGATAATTACACCTTCGGGTAAATGATAAGGGATACCCTGATGGCAACCCCTTAACCATTACCGGGCTCCAGATAGTGTTCTCCCTATGAAATGACAATTTTTCCCTTTTTGCTAAATTTTGGTGGTTTCTCCTTCTTTTCGTCCGTGCGACTCCAGAGTACCTAATAGCTCAAAAACACACGTAAAATACATAATTTACTAGAAAAAATAGCAAAGAAAGCATAAACTACTAGATAGTAAATACGGTGTATTCTACACCTATCAAATTCCCCCACACTTAGACTTTGCTAGTCCTCGAGCAAATCAAACTAAAACTTACAACTTCAAAGCGTTCTAGCGTCCCAAGCATCCAAAGAGCTATGAGGACATAGAGTTTCTGCATGCTAGTAATAAGAAGTTAGAAATACTAAAGAACATATTCTCATTCTTAAATGTTAAGTGAGAAATAACCACACCATAATGAGAGAACACGTGTTTGAGAAACGATCAATAAGCATTTCGCCTCGACTTCTGCCTCACCAAAAAGGGTTTTATGATAATTGCACTCAAAAAGACGGCTTTTTTATGGGTCTCACATGTGTGCAGGTAGGAATGAAGAGAGAATTCCTGCAACACGTTGAATGGTGGGAAGGATAACTTCCGAAATTTTGAAAAGCCCACATCTTTTAACATTTTGAAAAACCATTTTTCTAACGATCTCTAAGAAAGGAAATCAACCACTTATATCGAGGATGAGATTACTTACTTACCTTCACATACGATTGCCAATTATGATAACACCACTCTCACGGAATCCAAAAGAAACGTCTTCCGCTCCTTGTCTTCATCTTCTTGGTCTTCGGCCTCAACTATTGATGATAAATACTAGAATTTCATAAATCCTTGACAATTTGTAACCTTTTTCCTTAAAATCCATGTCGCTTGAAACTTCCTTATAGATTTTCCTTCCCCACGGCTTATTCAAAAAAAAAAAACAATAATTGATATTTCTCTTGTCTCATGTATATATATATATATTTTCTTTTCTTTTCTTTTCTTTTCTTTTTCATTTTTCATTTTTTTTTAATTTTTTTTTCAATTTTCTTTCATTTTTTTTTAAACAAGAGAAACACAATACAAATCAAAAGTGAAAAATAAAACAACCATGGCCGTGGAAAAGTACTTTACCGCTTGATTCTTCACAACTTGTATCGTCTCGAAATTTTCAACTTCAATATTTTTTCAACTTCAATAATTTTCACCTTTTGCTTTTCTTCGCTCTTGTAAATAAGTCTTAATACTTGGATATGGAATTACCTCATTGTATTGTAAGTCTTCAACTTTGATATAAAATTATGCTCGTTTTCTTGTTCCATTGTTGCTTTCAAACCTTGAACCTTTTCAACTTTCCTTGTAGATTTTGATGTCGCTCCCTTGTTGTAGATGATTATGGTGTTTCTATGGACCCGTTGTTGTCGATAGAGAATGGTGTTAACTGCAAATCGAACTACAAGAAGGAGGCTTTCATCCATAGACGTCACCCCCATGATTGACAAAAATTAGCACTCAAGAGATCAAAATAGTGCTGGAATTGGTGTGAAATTGGGTAGCTCACCATTCTACCCGGAATTAACGTACGGTGATACACACTCAAAAGAAGCTCTTTAGTAAAGGAAGAATTTTGGTCGGTGCCTCACATGATATGAAAATGGGTAGTCTCCACTAATGATTGATCAACAACTCTAATAACGCACTTCTCCCTGCACCAAATTTGCATCACCGGCATGATTAAATCCATTATTTAACACTCTAACAAGCAAGAAATCAAACGTAGTTCCCTAACACTTCCAAGTTCAATTATGTCGGTCAGAATGCTCTATGTAATCATACCTAGAAGCATGATAGTGACTCTAAAATCTCTAAAAGTTGAAAGTTTTATGCAAAAAAAATTTTTTTTTTTTATATGCAAAAATATATGCTTAACCACTACCCCACACTTAAACCTTACATTGTCCTCAATGTAATTGAATCGTCCAAGTAAAGTCAAGGTGGGAAATCCTAATATGATATGAAACAAGAAAAATAAACACACAAAACAAACAAAAAGCAAATAAAAATAAAAAACAAAAGGATAAGAGATACAAAACCGGTGGGTTGCCTCCCACTTAGCGCTTGTTTTAACGTCGACGGCTCGACATAGCTCATGCTTCACATTACTCCTCTAAAGGGAGCACATCTCGAAATCCAATCACGTCCACATGCTCCGTTGGAAAGTTTTCGTAATATGGCTTCAACCTATGGCCGTTGAATTTCAAGAGTTGTCTTGTTTTTTCACTAACAATTTCAACTGCACCATGAGCATAAACATTAGTAACAATAAATGGTCCCACCCAATGGGACTTAAGCTTACCCGGAAATAAACGTAAACGAGTATTAAATAAAAGAACTTTTTGCCCCACAACAAAACTTTTCCGAGAAATCATCTTGTCATGAAAAAGCTTGGTCTTTTCTTTGTAAATCCGGGCATTCTCGTAAGCATCATTACGTATCTCCTCTAGCTCATTTAGTTGCAACTTTCTTTGTTTCCCCGCTGTATCATACTCCATGTTGAATTTCTTTATCGCCCAATAAGCCTTATGTTCAAGTTCAACCGGAAGATGACAAGCTTTGCCATAAACCAACCTATATGGAGACATACCAATCAGTGTCATGTACGCCGTTCTATACGCCCAAAGTGCATCATTGAGCTTAAAGCTCCAATCGTTCCTTGTCGTATTCACCATTTTCTCAAGAATGGACTTGATTTCACGGTTTGAAATTTCAGCTTGTCCACTAGTTTGTGGATGGTAAGGCGTACCAATCTTGTGTGTTATGTTGTACTTCTTGAGGAGAGCGTGGAAAGACTTCTTGAAATGTGATCCTCCATCGCTTATCACCACTCTTGGTGTGACGTGCCTAGTAAATATGTTTTTTCTTACAAAATCACAAACAACTTGAGAATCAATAGTTTTGGTGGCTCTAGCCTCCACCCATTTAGAAACATAATCTACGGCAAGAAGTATATAAAAATTTCCATTCGAATTGACAAAAGGGCCCATAAAATCAATTCCCCACACATCAAAAATCTCTACGGCGAGAATTGGTGTGAGTGGCATTTGATTTCGAGCACCTAGATTGCCCGTTCTTTGACATCTATCACACGATTTACAAAAAACATATGAATCTTCAAACAAGGTGGGCCAATAAAATCCACTTTCAAGAACCTTGAGAGCGGTACGTTTAGAACCAAAATGGCCACCACATGCAAAAGTATGACAAAAGGAGAGAATAGATTGAAATTCGGAATTAGGTACGCACCTTCGTATTATTTGATCAACGCCATATTTCCATAAGTATGGTTCATCCCACACATATTGCTTTGCTATCTTCTTAAGCTTCATCTTTTGGAAGTTGGAAATTGTGCTAGGTACCTTCCTTGTCACCAAATAATTCACTATATCCGCATACCAAGGTGTTGATTCTTCCAAGGAGAAAAGTTGTTCGTCCGGAAAGCGGTCTTGTAATGGTAGTTCTTCTTGAGACATAACAAGTCTACTAAGATGATCCGCAACGGTATTCTCCACACCTTTCTTATCTCGAATTTCTATGTCGAACTCTTGTAGTAATAGGATCCACCGGATTAGTCTTGCTTAGCTTATTTCTTCTTTATTAAGTATCTAAGTGCCGCATGATCGGAATACACAATAACCTTTGTACCCACCAAGTATGATCGAAATTTTTCCAATGCAAACACTATAGCCAATAACTCCTTTTCCGTGGTAGAATAGT
Source organism: Papaver bracteatum (assembly GCA_023529315.1). NCBI lineage: Eukaryota > Viridiplantae > Streptophyta > Magnoliopsida > Ranunculales > Papaveraceae > Papaver > Papaver bracteatum. The sequence goes on from JAJJWX010001388.1 coordinate 391,951, forward strand.
TGATTTGTGCATCATTAAGGGTCCTAGATGCATAATAGATAACATGGGATAACTTGTCCACTCTTTGACCCAAAACGGCTCCAACCGCATAATCACTAGCATCACACATTAATTCAAATGGAAAATTCCAATCCGGTGACTTGATAATTGGCGCACTTGTCAACATTGCTTTTAATTTGTCAAAAGCATCCTTGCATTCCTTGTTGAAGTCAAAAGGTACCTCCTTTTGTAGTAACTTGCACATCGGCATGGATATTTTTTAGAAATCCTTGATAAACCGCCTATAGAAACTTGCATGACCAAGAAATGAACGAACTTCCCTCACCGAAGTGGGATATTGTAAGTTTCTTATTAAATTTATATTTGACTTGTCCACTTCAAGCCCTTGAGAGGACACAATGTGACCAAGTACTATGCCATGGTTTACCATAAAATGACATTTCTCCCAATTAAGAACAAGGTTAGTGTCTATGCATAGTTTAAGAACTAGTTCAAGGTTGTTTAAACAAATATTAAAAGAATTTCCATAAACACTAAAGTCGTCCATAAATACCTCAATAATGCGCTCCACGTAATCCGAGAATATACTTACCATGCATCTTTGGAAAGTAGCCGGTGCATTGCAAAAACCAAACGGCATCCGTCTATACGCAAACGTTCCAAACGGACAAGTAAAAGTGGTCTTCTCTTGGTCCTCCGGTGCAATAACAAGTTGATTGTATCCCGAATAACCATCCAAGAAACAATAATAAGAATGCCCCGCTAACCGCTCCAACATTTGATCAATGAAAGGTAAAGGAAAGTGATCCTTTCGGGTTGCAGAATTAAGCTTTCTATAATCAATGCACACTCTCCAACCGGTTTGAACTCTTGTAGGAACAAGTTCATCGTCTTGATTTCGAACAACCGTAACATCGGACTTCTTTGGCACCACTTGTACCGGACTAACCCATTTTCTATCGTAAATTGGGTAGATCACCCTCGCACTTAGCAATTTGAGTATCTCTTTCTTCACAACCTCCATCATGGGAGGATTAAGCCTATGTTGAGCATCACGTACCGGCTTCACGTTCTCTTCCTTTAGAATCCTATGCATGCATATGGATGGACTAATGCCCTTGATATCCGCAATTGTCCAACCAATAGCCGTTTTGTGCTCTTTCAAGACTCTAAGCAAACGGTCTTCTTGTACCGGTGTGAGGTTCTTTGAAATAATCACCGGAAGCTCATCTCCATCTCCCAAAAATGCATACTTTAAATGGTCCGGAAGTGGCTTCAACTCTAGTTTAGGTGCCTTCACAATAGATGGTACAAGTAATTCATCATTCACGGGTAAAGAGATATAGGAAACATTACCCTTAGCTTCTTGTAGTGCCGTCAAGGCACCACACGTCTCTACCAATTCCGTGGAAATTTCAACATCCAAGTTAGACACGCCGTGGACGTCCAATTCAATGCTCTTTTGAAACACCACATCAAGTTCGTCCTATCGATTCAATTCCACCATTTGTTGCGCTAATGAACCAACCACATCAATGGAGTAAGCGGAATGCACATCACTTGGGTAGCGCATGGCTTCAAATATGTTGAAGTGTATTACTTCCTTGTCGAATTCCATAGTGAATGTACCCTTGTCCACATGAATCTTCGTCTTTGCGGTCTTCATAAATGGCCTCCCAAGAAGTAGAGAAGTAGACGAACGATTATCATTATTTTCCATATCCACCACAAAGAAATCCACCGGAAAGATTAACTCATTCACTTGCACGAGAACATCTTCTACAAGTCCCTTTGGATAGATGTTAGACTTGTTTTCTAATTGGATAATAACTCTTGTCTCTTTCAACGGGCCAAGATTCAAGGAGTCATAAATATCGGCCAACATCACACTAATGGAAGCTCCCAAATCAAGTAAAGCATGTTCAAACCTTTCCTTACCAATAGTAATTGGCACCGTGAAACCACCGGGATCCGTGCACTTTATAGGCATCTTCTTCAAAATCATAGCCGACGCACTTTCGCCAACTTTAGTAATTTCATTATCAAGCAACCTATCCTTCTTTGTGCACAATTCCTTCATGAACTTAGCATACCTTGGCATTGTCTTGATGGCCTCGATGAAAGGGATGTGGATTTCTATCTTCTTGAAGATATCCATGAGTGCCTTGTCTTGAGCTTCCTTCTTGGACTTAGCAAAACGACTAGGAAAAGGAGGTGGAGTAGTGAAAGTAGGAACCAGTTCCTTGGATTGGGCGGTTGTTGTTGAAGTCTCCCTTGGTTCGGCATCCTCCTTCTCTTTGACTACCTCTTCACTAGCTTCTTCATGACGAGTTGGACTCTCCACTTGTCTTCCACTTCTTAAAGTAACCGCACTAACATTCTCTCTTGGATTCACAATGGGTTGCGAAGGAAGCTTTGTGGATGCTTGAGCTTTCATTAAGTTTATATCGGTTTCCAATTGTCCCATTTGAGTTTGTAAATCCTTGATTGCCGAATCGGTCTTTTGTTGGGTTTGTTGTAACATAGAAGTGAGACCTTGCATGCTTTGCATTATCACATTCAACTTGTCATTATTCGGAGAATCTTGCTCCTTGACTTGTTGTGGTTGGAATTGTTGTTGTTGAGGTTGGAAACATGATTGTTGGAATCCACCTTGTTGCGCATATGGATTAGGAGCCGTCGCTTTCTTGTTTGCATAGCTAAAGTTGGGATGATCCTTCCAACCGGGATTGTAAGTATTGGAATATGGATCGTACCTTGTCCTTGGATTTGGATATAAAGCATTTACTTGTTTGGTTTCATCATCCGGAATAATTACCGCGGCCAATCGTTGCACTACCCTCTCTATGTTGTTTAATTTTTGATCGGATTGTGAAGACGAGTCACTAACTTCATGCACCAACTTAACCATTGAATCACCTCTTGCATAGAATTGTTGCGAGTTTGCCGCCATACTTTCAATCAACTCGGTAGCTTCGGCCACCGTTTTGTTAACTAGTGCACCACCACCGGCGGCGTCAAGAAGATATCGATCACTTGTTTGGAGACCTTCATAGAAGTATTGGATTATCATGGCGTCACTAAATTGATGGTGTGGACAACTTGCCACCAATCTCTTGTATCGATCCCAACATTCATATAATGACTCTCCCACATGTTGCTTGATCCCACAAATTTCTTTGCGAATTTGAGTAGCCTTTGATGCGGGAAAATATCTCTCGAGGAAAAGTTTCTTCATCCCATTCCATGTTGTGATACTTCCGGAAGGCAAATAGTATAACCATTCCTTAGCATTGCCCGCCAAAGAGAACGGAAAATCTTTCAACATTGCTCCATCCGCATTAGTATTCGGTGGAAGCATGGCCGTGACTATGGTGTTGAAGTCCATAAGATGTTTGTTTGGGTCTTCATTCACCATGCCATGGAACTTTGGTAATTCTCTAATCAACCCCGGCTTGATCTCTAAAGTTGAGTTAGTTTGGATACACCATTGTTGTGTATCGAGCTTGTGAGAAGCTAGGTCCTTGAGTGTACGATCACCCATTGCTTCTTCTTTTATATCCGAATCTGCGAATTCACTTGATGTAGAACGAGGAAGCGGAGTGTTAACCGCTCGAATAAAGTCCCTTAGTTGGGTGCCGGATCGAAGACGTATTCTAATTGGACTTGGTCTTCCCCCTTGAAGCATTCACCAAAGATATAGTACCTACAGCAAGGTTCACAAAACTAAGTTAGATATGGTATAAAATCTAACAAAGCAAGAATAAAGCAAAAAGAAAAATAAAAACAACTAAAATATCCCGTTGCTCCCCGGCAACGACGCCAAAATTTCCAAAATTTGTATGCGTGTCGTAACCACAACAAATTAATTAATACTTTACTACCTAATTAAAGAATAATATAGGGTAGTCAAGGTCGATCCCACGAGGAGTAAGAGATTATTAGTTGTAAAATTGTCACAAAAGGGGGGTATTGGTTGTAAAATTTATAAAGCAAAAGAAATAAACAAAGTAATTAAAAGTGTAAGTTGAAATCAATGAGAGAGAATAGATCAAGGAATCCTTCTTCGCTGCAAAATAATGATTAAAGTTATGTTCTTTTCCACTTGTTATTAGTCATAGATTATCACCAACCGTAGGATATCAGGTTCGCTTAGCTAACCCCAAAATTCCTTATTTCACCGAGTAACAAGTCCGCTTAGTTATTAGATTCTATTCAAAAGAACCACCTTGAGGTTCGCTTACAAGATGTAATTCCCCGAACGCATTAAGATTTATGAACTTAGGTTTAGTACTAGTAGTTAGACTCGGTTCGCTTGGTCTACTTTCTAGCGTTGTTTTCACACACAATTGCTCCACGGAATCCCTCCGCAAGGTCTTGTGTTTTCTACTTGTGTAAAGAGTCAAGAAACTATTACGTATTCCCTAACTTTCACTAGCTTTAGATTAAATTAACAAGTCAATTTAGCGTGCACTCCAAACAACCTATCAATCAATCATAAACATTAATATTAGTAAAAACAAACGATAATCATATGAAAAACTTCAAAGTAGAATTAAAACAAAACTCAAATCAAATATTAAGAACTAGGAATTCATCCTCAATCAATAAGAAAATTAGCTACTCATAATTTGGAGTTCACACAATAATAATAATAAAGGAAGAAAGAAAAACTTATTGAAAAGATGATGGTTGCTCCTTCCTCCAATCCTTGTGCACTTTAACTCCTTATCCAAAGTAGATGTGTGTGTAAAATGTTGTAGAGAACTCTCTTATTTATAGGCTTCAATACTCTCCATATCTTTGTAGGAAAAGAATCCTCATTCCAAAAGAACACCACTTTCCCAATTTGAGCCATATTACAAATTCTAGTCCAATTCTCCAAAACTTCCAAGTTTTCATCCAATTCCAAATTCTAAGTCTTCACACACATGAGAGAAGTCCACCCAAAATTCTGTAATTTTGCTCGCCGGAAAACTGGGTTTTTGGACGGAAGTTGTCGCCGCCGGCAACTTGAAAATTCTGTCCCGGTCAAAGAATATTCCGTTAGTCCACCGTTAGGACTAATGGTCAAAGGAGTCAAACGTCAGTCAATTGTTAGTCAGCGGGTCAAGGAAGATCACTGAGTCAGAACCGAGTCAGTTATTGACTGGTCTTGCACAGGCCTGAATAGTTCACGGCCAAGATGGCCATGCCTTCCCTGTATCTCCTGCAATTTCAGTTCCAGCCATGATGGCTATGCTTCACTAATTTGTATCCAGCCATGTTGGCCCTGTCTGTAACTTCTCTTTATTCATCTTAGCATTCGCCTCAACAGTATCCTCACAACCAATTCATCACCCTTGCCTGGCCATTTGCTCAAGCTCATGACCTGCAACTGCAACTTAAGCACTAGTTACACCTCTATCTCACCAATTTCATTCCTTCCATAATCACCAGTTCCACAAACTCCCCTGCAAAGCATTCACCAGCTGTGACACTGCCATCAAACACCACCACATGAATTCACAGCTTCCATTCTCCTTTGTGAGCTCAAGCACATACTGAATTCCACCGACACAAGCCCTTCTACCTCACACATAAAACTGCAACTGCAGCTCAATCAGTACTGGCCAACCCTGCATTTTAAACTGCAGTCACCAACACAACAACCTTCTTTTCTTGTTAGCTCTATCTCTTGCTCTTGCACATACCCTGCTTCGCCACCATCACCCACTGCACAATCTGCATACACGCCACACAGCTCACATTCAAACACCCTGCAACAAAGCATTTTCATTCCTTGTTCTTGTATAGAACAGCAGCTTCTACACTGCCTTATGTCATACACAACAATCATTTTCCCATTCACAAAGCACAGCTCCAAAACCATATCACCATCTTGACCTAGCCACAAATGCATTAGCTCCACCTTCAATTTAGCACAACCCAACTGCATCACAACTACACCTCAACTGCAACTCCATTCATTCCATTCACACACCCAGAAATTCTAACACACACATCACCACATGAGCTTGCAGCTTGAGCTACAATCACCACCAATACCCATTAGTTCCTATTACTGTGGCATCACCACCAATTCATCAATTTCAAATGCACATAACACAACTACCAGAGACTCAAGCAACTCTAACTATTCATCAGTTCAAGCACCACTACCATGTCATATTCACTGCCATAATCAGTTCATACCACCAAGACCTTCCAGGCAAACAACAGCAGCTTCTAATTATCACCACTGCAATGCGCTAACTTCTGCAAATCTCAGTACCAAAACCACCATTCCCATGTAATGCTGCAGCATACCCTTCTGTCTTTGACCATCCCTGAATCCCATAAACAAATCGAACCCATCTCCTAATTTACATCATCACCATCACTAACCCATTGTACACATAGTAGACTCCAATTCTGCTTATTCAAATTCATTTCAACCACATTACTACTGCCTTTACTTGCCTCAATCTAGTCCACCATAAACTCAAAGCAACAGCACATAGCCACAGCTTCTCGTCCTTAATCTCTCGACCTCAAACTGACCCATCTCTTTACATCTTCTCTGAATTTCGATTAACATCACAAACCCATTTAATTTGTGGCAGAAGCTATCTATTCTTCAATCGATTAACATATCCTTATCTTCTTATCTTAGAACAACAACAACCACCCACAGGGCCTTCTTCTTAGCAGCATCTTCTCATAAAATGATGGCAGTAACACCATTCCACCTTCATTTGCAATTACTCCACAACAGCTTCTTCAGATCGACCCCATAACCAACAGCAACAGGGTCTTCTTTATCTTGATCTCAGCTCTCGGAATCAACAATAGCCTCTCTTTTCCTTTCCCAATTTCAGAGTAAATGATTGAGAAATAACTGAGAATAACAATTCTCGATTTAGGGTTTCAGCTAATGGCTGCGCCTCCCTTTCATTCAAGTTGTAATAATAAAGAAAGAAGATTTGAGCTTTAGGGTTATAAAAGTGGGATGGCTAAATTGCACCCATTACACAGACTAGGGGACACCCCAGTGGACACCTGATAATTACACCTTCGGGTAAATGATAAGGGATACCCTGATGGCAACCCCTTAACCATTACCGGGCTCCAGATAGTGTTCTCCCTATGAAATGACAATTTTGCCCTTTTTGCTAAATTTTGGTGGTTTCTCCTTCTTTTCGTCCGTGCGACTCCAGAGTACCTAATAGCTCAAAAACACACATAAAATACATAATTTACTAGAAAAAATAGCAAAGAAAGCATAAACTACTAGATAGTAAATACGGTGTATTCTACACCTATCAACTCACCACGATTGTACTCTGAACGAGTTGATACAGTTCATTACCACGCTTAGTGAATGTGATGAAAAAAATGTTGCATTAAGTGGGATTCGAGCCTGAACCATCCTGCTTCCAACATCGGAGATAAACCCACTGTTCCAGCAGATTGTTTTCGTTAAATGTTTTACATATTTTATAGATAACACATTATACACCACTAAATTTCTCTTCCTCCCACTTCAAATTCACGGTAGAAATGTTTTTTCCCACATTACTCTCACGGATATATAAAAATTAATATTTTAAGGTGATAAATACTTTATCAATTTACTATATATGTTAAGCCGAATTTTCTATTCAGAACTCATATCTATAAAACGAATTATACACGTACGTATGTCGTACCGAACTACTTCCAAACTACGCATTGTTGACCGGATTTTTGACAGAATTGGACTCTTAAAGATCCGAATAATACACATACGTTTGCCGAACCCCAAATTGCTAACTAGGGTCTGGAGGTAAGAATCATAAGGTCACTTGAGGAGGCACTGGATGGGGGTCCCAACAATTTAGTTTCCATTACTAACAGAGAAAATATCAATCTGGGTAAGAGTTATTTTATGCACTAGTTGATGGATATGTCCAGAAGGTCCATTGGGCATGGGTGAGATTCATTTGGAGTCCTGTTAATAGGAGGGAAAAAATGGATTTGAGGAGGGATAAATTATGAGGGAATTAAAATTATAAGAGAGGGATTGACTTCTTGAAACAGATATGAAATGTCTAATATGTCCTTAAGCATCAGAGTGATGGCGTAAATAAACATAAAGGTATGATTAATGATTATATGGTACAAACTTGAATCTAAAACTCTAGCTGCTATAAGTACGGCAGATATTACGGAAGTAACTTTGATGACAAAATAAAATCATGCGAATACCGTTTTAATGATTCTTATGGTGGCATTGAAATTGCTGTTTCAGAATCTTGTTAAGTTTGGTGTTGATGTTCACATACGAAGTAAGAAGAGAAAGAAGTGGGTTTCGAAATTAATTCTTTTTTTTGAAAAAAGAATCAAATGTGCTTATGTTTAGATTTTTCATGGAGGGAAGGATAATGACCTAGATGAATTGCTTACTGTCTGATTCTAGTAACAATTGAAATTCGCCCTTGTGATGTCTCTGAATATTTCTCGGAGCAAAATTATAAAGAGATTCTTCATCGTATAGGGATTTTACGGAGGGACTGATGCGTATATAGGTTGAATTAGCATACAACCTAATTGACTAATGGCAAACATTCCTCATCAGTTGGTTGAGAGAGGATGATTGATCTTACTGCGGATTTGCGGAGAGATTTTTAAAGAGAGAGGATAGGTAAGGGTACGGGTTGGTATTTCAGTGATAATTTTATTGTCTTGTTAGACTTTGACCGGCTGTAGACTGAAATTTGGTTAATTTTCTTCCTTCCTCAAATCCATTCCTTCCCTCTTATTAACAGGACTCTTCATTTGGAGATTGCCTTAAGAATTTTCCATTGATTTTTCGCGACCGAAACAACAAAATCGCAAGCCAGTGGCACAAAATTATTCATTAATCAATTGCTCACACCTTGCCCCAAATACAACGGACATAAATGCACACATATTCAGGCCCGGTTCTGATGGGGGTATCTTGGGCTCCAGCACAGGGCCGGATAGAGCAGTATCATTTCATAGGGCGCGATAGGGCGGGATAGAGCAGAATTTGAAGAAAAGAAGAAAAAAAGATCCAATTGTTTTGTTCCATGTACAGACTTGGTTTACCTATTGGCAGTACTATTTCACCCATATCGTTTCGATTTTCATTACATAATACAATTAAGGTGTATAGAGCAATAATCTTTAGTGGTGCATTGTATGTTTGGTAATGAATCATGGGCGGCGCATTTCCTAGCAACATGAACTGTGCATATATGGTGATGAAATTTAATGCCCCTGCATCGTAATGTGTAATTTTATTACTCCAATATTGGGACCAAAGGGCGTTTTGAGTTTTTTCACACAGGGTCGTCTAAATGTCAGAGACGGCCCTGCACATATTCATATGCCTCCTAGCTCTACTTTATTTAAGCAAACAAATTTCAGATGAATGAACTAAACATTTCATCAAACCGTGCAACTAAATATGTTAGAATACGGGCATCCAACTCAAAACCAATTGGAAACAAGTGGAGTAGCTCCACACCTTATACGGACCTCTGTATGGTTGCCCTGCCTTCTTGGGTCTCACGTCTCATACAAGGCTTTGATAACATATTACAATACAGGCATACAACTCAAAACCAATTGGCAATAAGTGGAGTAGCTCCACACCTTATACGGACCGCTGTATGGTTGCCCTGCCTTCTTGGGTCTTACTGGGTCTCACGTCTCATACATGGCCTGGCTGTGATAACATATTAGAATACGGGCATCCAACTCAAAACCAATTGGCAATGAGTGGAGAGGCCCTAAGGATTATAAACTGCAGGATCTTAGATTGCCCAACAATGTGGGACTAATAATCTCAACACGCCCCCTCACGTGTAGCCTCGTTGGGTCTAACACGTAGACAATTAAATCAGGTGACGCGGAGTAAAGGCGCGGTCAAATGGATCTTAGATTGCCCAACAATGTGGGACTAATAATCTCAACACGCCCCCTCACGTGTAGCCTCGTTGGGTCTAACACGTGGACAATTAAATTAAGTGATGCGGAGTAAAGGCGCGGTCAAATGACTCGTCGCAAATAGCCTGCTCTGATACCATGTCAGAATACGGGCATCCAACTCAAAACCAATTGGCAACAAGTGGAGTAGCTCCACACCTTATACGGACCTCTGTATGGTTGCCATGCCTTCTTGGGTCTCACTGGGTCTCACGTCTCATACAGGGCCTGGCTATGATAACATATTAGAATACGGGCATCCAACTCAAAACCAATTGTCAATGAGTGGAGAGGCCCTAAGGATTATAAACTGCAGGATCTTAGATTGACCAACAATGTGGGACTAATAATCTCAACAAAATAATTTGTTGGAGAATTTAGTTCCCTCTCGGCAAGAGATTAAAACCCGTTAACTGTGAGTCCACCATCAACACAAATAACTTGGCCAGTCACGTACGAAGCAGCGGGAAGGCAAAGGAATGCCACCATAGGTGAAACCTCGGTCGTCTTTCCAACGCGCTTCAATGGGGTTCTATTGATTATAGCATCTTCAAATCCTTCTTCTTGCAGCTTCTGTTTAAAGTAGAGAAAGATGAATAAAAACCATAACAATGTTCTTCCCCATTTATGGGTTATGATCAAAATGGTCAATAAATGATTACCGATTCAACGAGCGAGGTTCTAATAAACCACGGTGCGACACTGTTGACACGAATGTTGTCTTTTGCCCATTCAATATTAAAGTTCTTTGTCACTTGATTTATTGCTCCTGATAAAAATAACATGAAGGAGTTTAAAAATTCGCTTCACATTTAACAACAATACCCATATGGTAAAAGGGAATATCATGTACCTTTACATGCTGCATAATTGGACAATAGAGGTAAACCGACAACCCCAGCAACAGAGGAGATGAAAACAATGCTTCCTGCACCAGAAGCTTTTAAGAGAGGGTGTGCAAGCATTGAAAGATAGAAACCGGAATCAAAGACGGTGGCGAAAATTTTCGTGTGATCCTCTTCAGTAAAATCCAAGGCATCTTTAAATATTGCCGTTCCGACATTGTTTACCTGTAAACTCACAAGGTTATTCATATAAAATCCGATAAACAAATGCAAACTGAACTAAGATCAGGTAACCAAAGCAAAAACTTACTAGGATGTCTAGTTTGCCGTCAAAAATAGTGGAAACAGTTTCTATCAACTTCTTTCTTTCAGCTGGAACCGAAGCATCACAGACTGATCCAGTAATAGTATATCCTTTTTCCTTCCAGTCCTTTAAGCATTTTTCTATAGCTTCTTCCGTCAGATCACAGATATGAATTGTTGCTCCAAATCCAGCTAATTCCTCGACTATGGCATGTCCCATCCCTTTAGCTGCGCCAGTGACAAGAGCAGTCTTTCCCTTGAGTGACCATTTTCCTACGTCTGCAACATTGTTTGCCATGACTAATTTCCTTGAACTCTCTTTCTATATCTAACAGATGAAATGATAAAGAAAATATGGGGGATAAGATGTAAACCCAAGTTGCACCGAGCACTCTTTAATAGAGTCGAGTCTGTGACACGTATGGCATTGTTACGTTAATCATTTTAAAAGTTGCCAGTACTCTCATTAGAAAAATGGAAGCCTACAATATTTTGTCCCTTGCCGCATGTGCTAATTGGAAATATAACTCGTTTTCAAATATTTTAACACTTGTTTATCGTGAATGTTGATCTTGACGAAACTTCAAAGAAACCTGATATCGAATAATTCTGCACCGAAAGTGATAATAATGTTGTTTTCTGAAAGTAGTTGTTAGGGCTTTTTACAAATCTAGGCCTGTTTTTTTTTATGGTTTACAAATCTAAGCTTGTTTTTTTATTTCTTACAAAACTAAGCCTTATTTGACCAAAATTGGTGACGTAAAGTTAGCAATGTTAAGTGGACTTAAAATGACAGAATAGTCCTTTGAATTGTTAGTTTAAGACACTGATTTAACCCGGCTAAGTCGTCGTGCATAGACTCTGTACATCTGGACTCGAATATGCCATGTAGACTATATACACTTCACCATTTTTTGACACGTGGCACTGCAACACAACAAAAAAGAAAGGGATTTGTGAGAGAAATGCGGAAGGAAAACCAACTCATTCCAACACCTTCTACGATTAAGACTTCCATTATGCAACAAAACCATACGAGGACACAAAAGTAAACTAATGATAGCACAAACAGAAAAGAGATGTGATAGAAGTTCTAATCCTTGAGCAAACTAAAGCTAGTGTGAAAAGGGAGAGTGAAACCTACTTCTTGATTATGAGTAAAAGTTCAAAATTATGCTGGAAGAAAAAAGTTTCTCATGATACAAATGCATTCTTTTATTCTGGACTACTATGATGGTATGAACGTGCATATATACAGGGGATGAGCTAGCCCATGTCCCATTTAACACATACTGGAATGTTTTTTAGTTTTTACCTTTGTACGAGATAGACGGTACACGAACATTCAGCTCATGTTGTTGCTATTCGGCCCAAGCTGCGACTGCCACATCACCTCTCTGATCAAAAGCTGTTCGCTTCTTTACGAGCCAATCCATGCTTGTGAAGCCTGAAATAACAGTGATGAAAACAAGCTTAAGAGCAAAGCTATACCATCCGGAAGGTGGTCAACACGTCCGCATATCATAAACAGAACTGTAAAGGGAATCATGGCCGAATTTGTATCCTCGATGAATTAGATTAAATGTACTGAGATTTCTACAGTCAACTAGTTTGTCCCAATACAAATTGATTATCTTGTTTTAATGTTTTAAACATACAGCAACTGGTCTTACAATCGGGTCCAACAATGCAAATGTGGAATAACTAAGAAACTTGCTGTTCTGATCTATCTTTAGAAATCCAGCCAAGTAGGCTTAAGCAAATGAAACTGTGGTACTTCAAGGTTAAAGGAAATTTGATTGACAGTTTAACCAAAACCAAGTATCTCCTCGAGATATTCTCAACTTAGATCACAAGGCTTACTGCTAAAATAATGAAATTAGGCAAGGCCGTCGTACAATCTCCATCAATAAAACAACCACAAGGCAACGCCACCTAATCAAGATATACCCTGAGGATGACATCATACACTGTTTTAACAAAACTAGACACTAGAAGAGCATCATGAATAACATCGAGAGTAACAATTCGTACCTTCACAGGATTAACACGGTGTTCCCTGTCATATTGTGTGCGCCTCTTGTCATCTATGAGCAACTCATAAGCAACTTGTATCTTTATGAATCGAGTTTCAGTTGTTTCACCTTCCTCAAGAGTTCCGCTACCATTATATACTTGAAAAAAATCAATCAACACATTTCAGTTCACATTTCAAGTAATCTTCTTTGTACAAATTCTTTCAAATCCGTACTACCACTCTTAGAATTCATGGAGCAAAAATGCAAAGGATGCCATTATTACGCAAAAACAAACTCATTGCCAAAATATAATAAACAGAACATGTTCGGCATGTTGAGCAATCAATTAATGCATACCAACGCTTAAAATTTGAATTAAGCTACCAAAAAATACTAAGAAACAATCACTAAAAAGAACATAATAACAAACCATCAGGATGATAAAATTTGGTGAGGCGTCTTTTATTATTTGAGAATGCTGGTAGGTTAAGGTATCATGTACCACCATCTGTTTATATGGTTTTTGGTTGTTACGTATGAAAATGTAAACTTTTATTATTTGAAACTACGGTTAGTCTATTCTAGATTCCAATTGTTGGAAAATGTAGATACATTGCCCATCAGAAAATAACCAAGCGGGTCTATTGTTACGAATCTTTCTTAGTAGTAAATACTTAAGGATTTGTAAGCGATACTATACAGTCATAAATGGTTGGAACAATGCACAGACAGCGGCAAAGATAGAGGAAGTTCCACCACATGAACATGTCCACTCATGAACCTTTGTAGCCTGACTATAAAAGGAGCATCAGGTGAACCATTAACTAGTATCGAAACACAATTCTACATTAACCTGTGCATCTAATCATAAACCTTCTTTTTCTTCTAAATAAGGTGAAAATGTCTTCCTCCAGTAAAATTGCTTACCCTTTTTGCTCCATCAGTTTGCCCACCAGATCTGACCCTCTCACTTCTACAGTTGAGGAACACTTGAGCAAACTGAGATCTTCAGGTCTCACCTCATCCATCCCTTTCTAATCTGCAAACAAACATCTCATAATTCACAAATCAAAAACAAAAAAGGAATTGGCAAAAAACATTGGAGTTGGAATTTTCATTTAGTTTTGTTACCAAGTGTATCATAAGGAGATTTCTCCTCAATCCAATTAGAAGAAGTCCGAATTCCCCTAACAATAGTTCTTCTTGAGCTCAATTGAAACCCTTTTTGATTAATCTTCAAAGAAGAAGAAGAAGAAGAAGTAAATGGATTGGAAGAAACCGTGGACAAAGATATGTAATTATCAATAGGTTTCTGGGAAGCAGAAGAAACCCCTAATAATTTTGATTGTTCTTTGAAACAACAAATAGAAATGGAATAAGAAATTACTATGTGTGGTGATAAATCGTTCTTTGAAGATTAATCATTTTTATTTGGGAGTGTTTCTCTTTTTCCCAAATTCTACAAGAAACTCCAAAATCATATTTACATGCAACAATCATATCTAAAATCATACCTGGTTTGAAGAAAACTGACAAACCAAAAATCAGTAGTCTTTTAAGTGGAGAATCTTCACACTATCAATCAAATTCTTCCATTATTCATTCACTGAGAATCAACATGAAACCCTCTTAAACTCAATTTCTTCACATCAGTTTCTTGCTTCAAACCCCCATCAAACAATCTCTTCCTCGGCAGTAACACCCATGGCAGTAACAACTCCAACTTCGCTGCAAAACCCTAATCTGATCCCAAATTCCTTCTTTGATCTCTCAAACCCTTGAGTCTCTTTTGCGATTCCCGAACACATCAACAGATTTAAAATCCTTCTCCATCAGAAACACATTTGATTTTGCTGCCTAATCTCAAGCCAACTCAACCTCATTCTTAAATTCGTCAAAATCCCTCTCAAGCTCTACCAATTCATCGATCTAATAACATCTGCAGCTGACTGAAACTGGGAACAAATTGGGGACGAAATGGTTTTCTTCTCGATCTAATTTTGTACTGGAAATCATGGCCGTTGGAAATCATCGAGATGTCCAGATATTAGATAGACCCGCAGAAGCCTATAAACATGTGACGTTATTTCCTACACACGTACGGGAAGGGCATAACTGTAATCCCAGCCTATCCAGGATATATTATTTAAAGAAATATATTATTGACAAGATATTGACTAGTCAGCACGAGATATTGACTGAGATAACTGATTTGGATGGAATCCGTTCAATAGGCTTAGATTTGTAAGAAATAATAAAAAAAAGGCCTAGATTTGAAAACGAGGGTCCAAAATAGGCCTATTTTTGTTATAATCCTTATATCATCATTGTACCCTAGTTAGCAATTCGTGGTACAGGATACGTTTGGAACGGGATACGTATGAGTATTATACGGATTCAGAAAAGTTAAATTCGGTCAAAAATCCGGTCAACGATTCGTGATTCGGCAGTAATACGGAACGACATACGTACGTGTATAATTCGTTTTAGAGATATGCATTCGACGTACAAAATTCGGCAAATATTAACCTGTTAAAAAATCATTTTTAATATAATCTCATTATTTTACCAAACTTTCAAACAAAAATAGAAAACAAACTACATAGTAGGCAAGCGAGCAACAAGCTGCGCCGCAAGCCCCTTTTGAATTACAAAACCTATCCTCTTAAAAACAAACACTCTCGAACCGGGGGTCATGACATTATTGTGCATGACTTTCTGAACTCTTCTAAAATAGTATAGTTTAATACTTGACATGAACTATAGATATGATATGTACATCACAATCAGCAAATAACATGAACATTGATGGTATTGGAATGTAGAATTTAAAAGTCAAAAATATAATAAATAATGATTATTTAGTGATGATGTAGCAAAGTATTATACGGGGTGTATGATTCGGTAATTCGTAAATACGCGTATAATTCATTTTAAGCTGGAAATTTGCGAATCTAAGTCAGAATTCCAGTTATACGGTCGATACTTACGGATTCGTGAATTATACGAGCATTATTTGCGAACTTACTAACTAGGCACTCAACAATCCTGATAATTTAAATATGCATCACTTGTTCGCATATGTGTATTTAAATTAGATACCAGTTTAAATTGTTTTTTTTTTCTTTTCGCGAATCCAAATGCTCACTGCAAGAGGTTTCAAACCTCTCAAGCTTCCTTTCCATATGAAAAGTTAGGATCGAATTCCTGTAAATAGCATAAATCTTAGGCTAAAATCCTAGATGTAGTGCTAGGAACCTCTATTCTACCTTGTTGATTTAGGGGCGACTCCAACAGAATTAGGGGCGACACAAAAAGATAAAAATAGATAATAATCCGAAGGTAAATCCATAATTGGTAGATAACTTTAAATCCCATTTTTTAATGGCCAAACTACCTTTTACATTCGATAAATAACAATACAATCGGTAGTTAATCAACAATCGGTAGTCAAGATAGTTCATATGGCTACCGAATATAGAGTTGCCCCAAAATCAGATTTTGCAAAAATCCACTTTTTTTTTTTAATTTGGTTGAGCCTATAATCCGCAGTAAATGAAGTTATCATGACTTCTGATTATACAGTATACCTCTTTGGCGAAATCTTACCATAATCGGTAGTCAAGATAGTTCATATATAACTACCGAATATAGAGTAACCCCAAAATCAAATTTTGCAAAAATCCTCTTCTTTTTGAATTTTGGTTGAACCTATAGTAAATGAAGTTATCATGACTTCCGATTATACAATATACCTCTTTGCCGAAATCTTACCATAATCGGTAGTCAAGATAGTTCATATATAACTACCGAAAATAGAGTAGCCCCAAAATAAAATTTTGCAAAAATCCTCTTTTTTTGGAATTTTGGTTGAGCCTATAATCGGTAGTAAATGAAGTTATCATGACTTCCGATTATCCTGGCTCTCTTTGCAAATATCTAACTATAATCGGTAGTCAAAATAGTTTATACAATTACTGAATATAGGGTAGCCCCAAAATCAAATTTTGCAAAAATCCCCTTTTTTTGAATTTTGATTATCCTGTAATCGGTAGTAAATAAAGTTATCTTGACTCCCGATTCAATTATTCTCGAGAACTAAATGACTGTGCCGGCAGTGGACTGAAAACCAGAAAAAATATCGAACACAGCCGGCTCTACCCCCCGGACCCCTTGTACAGCGTACCGGCATTGTATTCATACCACGTCCATGCCCGCACCGATCTTTTTCAACTGCATCGGTTGAGCCTATAATCGATAGTAAATGAAGGTATCCATACTTCTGATTATACAGTTGACCTCTTTACCGGAATCCTAGCATAATCGGTAGTCAAAGATAATTCATATAACTAGCGAATATAGAGTTGCCCCCAAATGAGATCTGCAAAAATCCTGTATTTTTCTAATTTGGTTGAGCCTATAATCGGTAGTCAAAATAGTTCATATAACTACCGAATATAGAGTTTCCCCAAAACTAAAATTTTGCAATCGGTAGCTAAAAAAACCCTAAACTACCGATTATGAAGGGGCACATAAGTATTTTCAACCTATTCTGTCTTTTTGTGTCGCCCCTAATTCTGTTGGGGTTACCCCTAAAAATGCTAGGCTATTCTATCTAATTAAACAGAAGAAAAAAAATGCTCACTAGGAGAGTATGCTTCAAAAAAAAAAATCGTAGTGGACAGTGAAAATGGTAAAGTCAACATATTGGGGGCGATGGGTGTAACTGCGGAAAATCCACAGTTACACCCTCTTACTAATTTGGGTACCAAAAGAGGTAGATCACTTAGACGAAATGAAATAGAGTTTTCTTTTATTTATTTTTCAATTCAACTGACTTACAAATATTGACAGCCCAAGAACACTCACCAACCCTTGATACTCTCTCTCTCTTTTTTCCCCATCCCCCTCTCACAGTGGACCAAGTCCTCTATTTATAGAGAGAAACTCATATTGGGTTACAGCGCATTTTACCTCGCTCACGCTCATACAATTCACGTGACTGATGTAGTTTTAAGTTGTGGTAAGTAAAGATTCGTTGCTCGGACTTTTATAAAGATTTGGTTTTTGATTACTAAAGGAAACACTAAGACAAACTATTAAAATTTGATTATTTATTTTTTTACCAAGGAGAGAAGAGTCTAGGGTTTTGGATTCCACTACTTCTAATAATTGTAAACTCAATAACAATTTCGTTGACAAAATACTCCAGTTTACTCAAAAAAATTTCGAACCCAATCTCATGCTTTGGAAGATATGACAATACAAGCTCTTTTTATGACTTTCATCGCTATTCTAAGGCCTAATCCTCCTTCGCTTATAAAATAACGGTAGAAACTACCCAAAACAATTTTTACGAAGCATACAAAGAAGAGATAATTTTTAATAATTTAAAAACACAATATTGGAGTATTTATTGTCAAAGAAAATAATTACTAAATATTACTCATCAAAAATAGCTTCTTCCAAAACCCTAGAAAAGAAATCTAGCTACTCATGGATCGAAATTTGGAGAAAATTTCATTAATCATTGTATTCAAAAGATATAATTAAGCTTACAATGATTCTGCAAACGATACACAACTTCTGTTGTTGATAAACGATACATGTTTTCTGCTGTTGAACTGCGATAGTATGCTTCTGCTGTTGAAAACGACACTCTTCTGCGACTGTTTCTGCGAGTCTATTCTTCGTGTTCTTGAGTTTTTTTTTTTTTGCAGCAGCAGGTAGGTTTCTGTTTCTGCGACTAGGCTATATATACATACGCAACAACCCTAAATCTCCCGGGAATAACTTCTTTTTCTTTTCTTCTACTCCAAGTTCCGGCGAGTTTGGTTATTATTTCCTTTTTCTCTTCTCACGCGGCTTTCAGTTTGGTGCAAACTCTCCTAAAAATATCAGTAAATCTTTCAGAGTATATTCTCTGACGTAACTTTCCTCCAACAGACTCCGAGAACATCTTCTCTTTCCTGTTCAGCCGTGAACTTCACTTTCTTACGTGAATAAACCTATCACCTTCCCTGTTCAACTCCAGCAAATCCATACAATAGAAAGTCCGTGTAAATCTTGTCCAACTCTCCCTGTATAATCTGAACAGGCCCAAACGAAAATAAACCCACAAAGAAATCCGAGAAGAGCTCCATGAAAATTAACAGAGAGCCCGTAGCTTTCTCTCCTCCGTGTTCACGAATTCCAGATTATCCAGCCAATTTTAATCAATTCGAATGACCATACCATCCCTGTTTGGGTCTAACAAAGCTATCCCAAAGAAATCAGCGATTGAATCTCTACCTAGAATGCTGAAAAGTCGAACCCTAATTCTGGTTCATGAAGAACAATATTTTCCTACCAAAACCGTGAAGAAGATGTTCTTCTTAATCTCGCCGTTCTAGCCAATTCTAGACGAAACGATTGACCTTACCAGCTCTGTTTGATTGAATCAAGCCTTCCCAATTAATTTCAGCCATTTAATCTCTTCAGAACACCTTGAAATCTTTAACCCTAATTATGTTCTTCTTTTCCCGCCAAAATTTGAAATTCAAATGGAGAAGATGATCTTCCCCTTATCCAACAACGATGTCCCCTTAGTAATTTGGGCTACATTTAGCAATTCTTGGGGTTGCAAATAGCAATTTGAGGGGTACAAAGATGAATTTTGGGATGCACATAGTGAAAAACTCCTGGGTGACTTTATCAACTCCTCCGGGACATTTCTGGGGGTGCCTTTAACTCTTTTCTGGGTGCCTTTAGTAGTTTCTCGAGATGCCATCTCTTATCTCTCATATCCATTTCTTTTCTTCAATATTTATACATCACTAAGGCTGTCATTCTTTTCAGACATAAATCGCATCACTAAAGCCAACATGCCTTTCAGATAGAGATGAAGAAATAAAAGTAAATAATGAGAGATAATTTGCCTCCCACAGCAGTTGCACATGAAATGACACTTTAGCCCTTTTTAGCGACGTTTCCTCTTCTTTTGATCCAAAGTACCTAAAAATACAAAATCAAACAAAATATACATAATTTACAAGAAAACATAACAAAGAAAGCATAAACAATAGATAAATATCAAGGTGTTTTAGACACCTATCAAATTCCCCCACACTTAGACTTTGCTAGTCCTCGAGCAAATCAAACAAAACTAATTTTCAAACACACAACTCCATCTCGTCGAGGATACGGTCACACTTAGCACGTATAACAAGCCTTTAAACCCCTAGGTGGCCCTAGTGGCCGAGTTATAGTCTCGGGAAGGTTTACCAGAGGTGTACCTACAAAACCTTTTATTCCAAACCCTAGCTATCTGTGAAGAACTCAGGAACGACACTAAAGAGTCTCCTTGGTTGGCCTACTTTCATTGATCACAAAAGGAAGTACCTGGATGCGAGTCATATTCAAATATATAAGTGACAGAGTTCTATCAATAATCGCACTATTGACATCAATAATTGGAATCACACAAATGAACAGATTAAGAAGATGGATTATAGAGATATATAGTTCAAAACAATGTTGTCTAAAGGTCAACGGTGTTTCCCATATCTGTCTGAAGGCCTCTGCCAAGATGAACCTATGAATCCTAATGGATTGAGAAACTGGTTTGGACTAATATCAATACTGCATGGCATATACAAGGGAACCAGCGGTCGATAATCCTAATTCTAGATCAACTCACTGGCATATACAAGGGAACCAGTGGTTGATAATTTTATTGCACAATAATAAACTTTTCACTTTTTTTTTTTAAATTAACTGCATGAGTCGATTTTTTGGATCTAAGCGCATTGCTTCTTGTCAGCAGATTACATGATAGTTCTCATGGATCCTGCGTTCCACGCTTGTTTAGGCGACAGAGACAGGGAAAACACACACATATTGCTATTCCCAAGTGTTAATTATTATTTTTATTATTTTTTAATATATAACTTTATTCCGTTTGGTATCATTGGTCTGGTCTCTTTATTATTTTAGTAACTTAATCACTCTATTGCATCCGGCATTGGTAACAATTCGATGTGTTGGGCTCCACCAAATCACTTAAGAAACATATAATTTTTCAAAAATAAAACAAAAACAGAACATAGTGTGATGATTCCCTTCTAACACCTGAACTCTGTCTTTTTGTGAATAGACTCTGTTATTGGGTTCCTTAACTCCTATAACCAAGATGTTTCCATCCACTTAGACTGGTTAGTGTCATCCTAAATTGGCACAAATTTTTAGGCTCTTATGTTTTAATTTTTAATTTTTTTTATATTAAAAACTAACTAAAAGTTTTTCCCTCACCCCCAAACTTAAACCTGACATTGTCCTCAATGTTTCAAATTAAAGTGCAGTACCAAAAATATAAGTAACAAGAGGATTAAAGAGGTAAGTCAGAAAGATAGTACCTGGATGAAGCGTAGCAATCCTTCCATGGGAGCAAGAAAGAAAGAAAGAAAAAATATATATACAACAACACCAGGGTCCTCCAGAGGGACCTTTATCACCATATGTGGGTTGCCTCCCATTAGCGCTAAGTTTAGTGTCTTCAGCCAGACTTTGTAACCCGTTAAAATTAATCCTGGTATACAGGATCTCTCAACTCCGATTTTTCAATTGCATGACTGGGTAACTCCAAAAATGGTTTCAACCACTGACCATTAACCTTGAAATTTTCTCCGTTCTTAGGATTTTCAACTTCAACTGCACCATGAGGAAAAACAATTTTGACAAAGTATGGTCCGGACCACCGTGACCTCAATTTACCAGGAAAAAGATGTAGACGAGAATTGTAAAGGAGAACTTTCTGACCTGGTTCAAATGTTTTTCGAATAATCGATTTATCATGAAATATTTTTGTTTTCTCCTTGTAAATTTTCGCACTCTGTTAAGAATCATTACAAATTTATTCTAACTCATTGAGTTGTAGTCTACGGTTATCACCAGCAGTAGATAAGTCAAAGTTTAGACGTTTAATGACCCAATAAGCTCGGTGTTCTAATTCTACAGGCAAGTGGCAGGCTTTACCAAAGACAAGTCTATACGGAGACATCCCAAGTGGAGTCTTAAAAGCGGTTCGGTAAGCCCACAATGCTTCTATTAAGCGCAAAGACCAATCCTTTCGGTTTACGGTCTTTTCTAAAATCTGTTTAATTTGCCTATTAGACACTTCAACTTGGACACAAGTTTATGGGTGGTAAGGTGTAGAAACCTTATGGGTAATGGAGTATTTCTTCATGAGCGTCTCAAAAGACCGGTTACAAAAATGGGAACCTCCATCACTAATGATTGCTCTAGGCATACCAAATCGAGAGAAAATATTGTCTCTAACAAACTTGATCACAACGTGGCGATCATTTGTCTTAGTAGCGATTGCTTCGACCCACTTAGACACGTAGTCAACAGCTAATAAGATGTGATAGTTGCCATAATAATTGAAAAAAGGACCCATAAAATCTATACCCCACACATCAAATATTTCTATTATTAGTATAGGATTAAGTGGCATCATATTACGTCGGGTCATCTTTCCTAACTTTTGACATCTATCACAACTTTGACAAAATAGGTGGGAGTCCTTAAACAATGTTGGCCAATAAAGACCGGATTGCAAAACCTTCGCAGCTGTTTTCTTAGAACTAAAGTGACCCCCACAAGCTCCAGAATAACAAAAAGTCAAAACACTGGAGATTTCGTTGTCAGGAATACAACGACGGATGATCTGATCAGGGCAGTATTTGAATAAGTACGGATCATCCCAGAAAAAGTATTTAACCTCAGACAAGAATTTAACTCTATCCTGTTTATACCAATGGTCAGGCATTTGACCAGTTACCAAATAATTAAAAATGTCGGCAAACCAAGGTAACAAAGAGATGGAAAATAATTGTTCGTCAGGGAACGTGTCAAGGATCGGTTTCTCATCATCTCCAGTCTCATTAAGGATACGGGATAAATGGTCAGCTACTACATTTTCAGACCCTTTCTTATCACGAATATCTAGAGTAAATTCTTGGAACAACAATACCCATCTAATCAGCTGAGGTTTGGAGTCCTTCTTTGAAAGGAGATATTTGAGGGAGGCATGATCAGAATAGACTATGACCTTGGACACTAGGAGATATGATCTAAATTTCTCCAAAGCAAAGACGATGGCTAACATTTCTTTCTCAGTAGTTGTATAGTTCAACTGTGCATCGTTTAGGGTCCTACTAGCATAATAAATCACACTAGGTGCTTTATCACGTCGTTGGCCAAGGACAACACCAACCGCATAATCGGACGCATCACACATGAGTTCAAATGGGAGGTCCCAATCGGGTGGTTGGATTATAGGGGCAGAAGTCAACAATGATTTTATCTTCTCAAAAGCTGCAACACAGGCTTCATCAAACACAAAGGCAGTATCTTTAGCAAGTAGGTTCGACAGGGGTAAATCAATCTTACTAAAGTCTTTGATGAAAAAGCTAGAAAATCCAGCATGGCCAAGGAAAGATCTAACATCTGTCACATTCTTAGGTGGTCTTAATTTTGAAATCAGTACAACCTTGGCTTTATCAACTTATATTCCCTTAGAGGATACCACAAGTCCTAACACTATTCCAGATTTAACCATAAAATGACACTTTTCCCAATTAAGGACTAAGTTCTTTTCTTTACAACGTTCTAGAACTAGTGTAAGGTGGTGCAAGCATTCATCGAAAGAGGATCCAAAAACCGAAAAATCATCCATAAAGACTTCGAGAAATCGTTCAACCATGTCCGAAAAGATACTTAGCATGCAACGTTGGAATGTTGCGGGTGCATTACATAACCCAAAAGGCATACGCCTGTAAGCAAAAGTACCAAATGGACATGTGAAGGTTGTTTTATCTTGGTCATCCGGGGCTATAGGGATTTGGTTATAACTAGAGTAACCATCTAGGAAGCAATAACGGCTCTTGCCAGCTAATCTTTCAAACATGTGGTCGATGAATGGTATAGGAAAGTGGTCTTTCCTAGTTGTTGAGTTCAGCTTACGGTAGTCTATACAAACTCTCCACCCGGTAGTAACACGGGTAGGGATCAATTCATTGTTCTCATTCGCAACTACTATAATCCCAGACTTCTTTGGGACAACCTGGACATGAGTGACCCATTTACTATCAGATATGGGGTATATGATACCCGCATCTAATAACTTGAGCACCTCAGTGCGGACAACTTCCTTCATATTAGGATTTAAACGTCGCTGCATTTCTCTTGAGGTTTTGGCACCTTCTTCTAGGTAGATGTGGTGCATACAATCAGCAGGACTAATTCCTTTCAAATCTGCTATACTCCACCCTATTGCAGCCTTATGCTCTCTAAGAACACTAACTAGTCTACTTTCCTGATCAGGCTCTAAGTCAGAGGCAATTATGACAGGAAGAGTATTTTCATTACCAAGAAAAACATATTTCAGTGTATCTGGTAGCGGTTTTAATTATAGGGTGGGTGCCTTAACTGATGATGGGAGGGGTTTATCTATGGTTAGTGGAAGAGGTTCTGGTTTAGGTTGCCATTTTCTATAATTCATTACTGGTGCAGAATCTAACAACGCATTAACTTCTTCAAAATGACTATCCTCATTATAGTAGGCTCCAAAGTGGGCTAAGCACGCCTCTAAAGGATCGCTAACACTATTGGTGGTAAAGGTATTCTCGACTAGAGAATCAATCATACATATAGAATCATAGTGTTCAGGGTCCGATGGGGCTTGTAATTCCTTAAAAACATTCACTGAGATTTTCTGATTCCCAGAGGTAAAATCTACTATGCCAGTTTGACAGTGTATGACTGCATTTGCAGTGGCTAAAAATGGACGACCTAGGATGATTGGGATATTGATATCTTGACTAGAGACAAGTTGAGTGTCTAAAATCACAAAGTCAACTGGATAGATAAAGTTTTCTACCTGAACCAAAATGTCCTCAATAATTCCACGTGGGATTTTGACTGACCTATCGGCTAACTGTAGTGTTATCCTAGTTGATTTCATCTCTCCTAGTCCAAGTTGTTCATATACCGAGAAAGGTAAAAGATTCACATTATCCCCAAGATCTAATAGAGCATTGTCTATCGATTGTTTACCTATGAAACATGTGACAGTAGGACAACCAGGATCTTTAAATTTGACTGGGTACTTTTGTGAGATTATGGAACTAACTTGTTGGGTTAAAAATGCCTTTTTATGGACACTCGCATCTCTCTTGACGGTGCACATGTCTTTTAGGAACTTGGCCATAGCCGGTACATGTTTTATTGTATCTAACAAGGGCAGGTTTACCTTAACTTGCTTAAAGATGTCTAGGATTTCAGCATATGTACTAGGCTTTTTCTTAGCGAGTCTTTGAGGAAATGGTGCGGGTGGTATGTACACTCTCTCAAGGATATCTTCCTCACTTGGACTCTTAGTACATTCAGGCCCATTAGGGTCTTTAGACGAAGTTTGATCAGCCTCAGTCTCTTTATCTGGACTACTATCCTTAGGTGATTCTACCGAGTTTTCTAGAGTTTTACCACTCCTAAGGGTGATAAATGCTTTGACATGCTCATTGTGGTTTGAACTACCTGATCTATTACCCAGGTTAACTCCTTTAGGGTTCGGAGTTGTTTGGCTAGGAAATGTCCCGTTCTCCCTATCATTTAACCGGTTCGAAAGTTGACTTATTTGAGTCTCTAAGTTGGCTATAGCTCGATCGCTATTTTGTTGGTTACGCTGACTCAACATGATAAAATCATCGAATTTTTGGTTACTCTGGACAACACTTTGGGACAAAAGTTTCATAGATTCCTCTAAAGTCATCATCTTAGGATCAACTGGGCTTGGTACTTGGGCTTGAGGATGGTTCCTAGAAAAACCTGGTGGTGGGTTGCTAGATGTTCCACCTTGATGGTTACCTTTAGACCACAAAAAATTAGGGTTATGTCTCCAACCAGGATTATAGGTGTTAGAGTACGGGTCAAACTGGGTTCGACCCTCATATTTAGAGTTCATACCACCATGTAGGACACTAATTTGAGTCTCTAAGTTGGCTATAGTCACGACTCAACATGATAAAAGTTGTTTCATAGATTCCTCTAAAGGGTATAACATGGGGTTGCTAGATGTTCCACCTTGATGGTTAGACCACGAAAAATTAGGGTTATGACTTTGGTCACCATGTAGGACACTAACTGGTCAAATCACCACAAATGGTACATGGATATGTTCTAGGCTCACTATTACAGCTCATAGTATGGTTTGACCCTTGGTTCATCTCTAAGGCCTCTAGACGCCTAAGGATATCTGACCCATTATCAACTCTGTTGACCCTATGGATAGGGTTCCTAGTTATTTCGGGCTCCCTCATTGAATCCCATTGACGAGTCTTTTCAGCTAACTCAATAAGCTCGTCAAAACATTCCTCTGGGTCTTGATGGGTAAATTATCCACCACTCATTGTTTCTACCTGCATTCGGGTTTCACTATCAAGACCCTCATATAGGATTTGGGCCATGTGGGCTTTGTCAAAGCCATGGTGCGGGCATTGGTATAACAATTCATTAAACCTTTCTATGTAATCGTGTAGGATCTCACCTATTTTCTGCTTAAAGGTTTGGATAGACTGCCTAACAGTAGCAGTCTTGTGGTGTGCGTAGAACTTCTTAACAAAGGCCTCTACAAGGCCATCCCAGGTAGTGATTATTTTAGAAGGAATGATATGATACCACTCATTGGCTCTCTCTTCTAGGGAAAAGGGAAACAAACACAACCTAAGCACATCTTTTGCGACGTTTGGATAATTCATTGTGTCACAGATCATTTCAAAGTCCCTTACGTGGGTATACGGGTTTTCATTCTCTATTCCCCTAAATTTACGCAGCATGCCAAATGTCCCAGGTTTAATATAAAACTTAACAGTAGTAGCTGGTAAAACAACCCCAGGTTCACGTATTACTCTAGACGGGTTCAAACGGTCCCTAAGAGTTTTGATTGGTGCGACCTCTTCATCCTTTTCATTAACCATTTCGGCAATAATAGAAGTACTACCTATATCCGTGTAGTGGGTCGGAATCAAATTAAAAAGGTCGTTTTCCTCAAGTCTATCTCCTACCCGTTTCCAACGTCGCATACACAAGCAAGAATACTAGTGAAGCAAGAAAATCGTGCACATGAAAATGCTGGGGTTCACTAATTTAGGTAAGCTTTGGTTACCTACAACAAAATATACCTACAGTCAAAGACTGGTCACAGGTACTGGGCTGAGGTTTGTGGTGTTTCGGATGATAACGCCCAAAGGGTTCACCGTACTAAACCACGTGTTTTCCTTAAATCGGTGCCAGACGAATAATGCAATTGGTGTGTGCAAGTGTTTTTTTTTTAATTAAATAAAATAAAATAAATGAAATATACACACAAGGATATAAAACCTAAAAAAATAAAATTTTGGGTTTTGTTACTTACCTCTTTTGGTAGGCAATTCCACAATATAGAATATTACCTGCACAATAAAAACAAAAACAATACCCAAGTAAAATCAAAGAAAGAAAAATTAAATAAAACAAAAACTAAACTAAAAATAAAAAAAGAAAATAAAAATCTAAAACCTAACCTAAAGGCAAGTCCGCGTCGGCGGCGCCAAAAACTGGTGTAGTTTTAAGTTGTGGTAAGTAAATATTCGTTGCTCGGACTTTTATAAAGATTTGGTTTTTGATTACTAAAGGAAACACTAAGACAAACTATTAAAATTTGATTATTATTTTTTTTACCAAGGAGAGAAGAGTCTAGGGTTTTGTATTCCACTACTTCTAATAATAGTAAACTCAATAAAAATTTCGTTGACAAAATACTCCAGTTTACTCAAAACAATTTCGAACCCAATCTCATGCTTTGGAAGATATGACAATACAAGCTCTTTTTATGACTTTCGTCGCTATTCTAAGGCCTAATCCTCCTTCGCTTATAAAATAACGGTAGAAACTACCCAAAACAATTTTTACGAAGCATACAAAGAAGAGAGAATTTTTAATAATTTAAAAACACAATATTGGAGTATTTATTGTCAAAGAAAATAATTACTAAATATTAATCATCAAAAATAGCTTCTTCCAAAACCCTAAAAAAGAAATCTAGCTACTCATGGATCGAAAGTTGGAGAAAATTTCATTAATCATTGTATTCAAAAGATATAATTAATCTTACAATGATTCTGCAAACGATACACAACTTCTGTTGTTGATAAACGATACACGTTTTCTGCTGTTGAACTGCGATAGTATGCTTCTGCTGTTGAAAACGACACTCTTGTGCGACTGTTTCTGCGAGTCTGTTCTTCGTGTTCTTGAGTTTTTTTTTTTTTTTTGCAGAAGCAAGTAGGTTTCTGAAACTTCTTGTTCTATGATTATAAGCCTCCCTATTCTTCTCCAAAGTATATGTCTCGACCCTGACTTAATACTAGGATATATATACATACGCAGCAACCCTAAATCTCCCGGGAATAACTTCTTTTTCTTTTCTTCTCCAAGTTCCGGCGAGTTTGGTTATTATTTCCTTTTTCTCTTCTCACGCGGCTTTCAGTTTGGTGCAAACTCTCCTAAAAATATTAGTAAATCTTTCTGAGTATATTCTCTGACTTAACTTTCCTCCAACAGACTCAGAGAATATCTTCTCTTTCCTGTTCAGCCGTGAACTTCACTTCCTTACGTGAATAAACCTATCACCTTCCCTGTTCAACTCCAACAAATCCATACAATAGAAAGTCCGTGTAAATCTTGTCCAACTCTCCCTGTATAATCTGAACAGGCCCAAAAGAAAATAAACCCACAAAGAAATCCGAGAAGAGCTCCATGAAAATTAACAGAGAGCCCGTAGCTTTCTCTCCTCGGTGTTCACGAATTCCAGATTATCCAGCCAATTATAAGCAATTCGAACGACCATACCATCCCTGTTTGGGTCTAACAAAGCTATCCCAAAGAAATCAGCGATTGAATCTCTACCTAGAATGCTAAAAAGTCGAACCCTAATTCTGGTTCATGAAGAACAATAGTTTCCCGCCAAAACCGTGAAGAAGATGTTCTTCTTAATCTCGTCGTTCTAGCCAATTCTAGACGAAACGATTGACCTTACCAACTCTGTTTGATTGAATCAAGCCTTCCCAATTAATTTCAGCCATTTAATCTCTTCTGAACACCTTGAAATATTTAACCCTAATTATGTTCTTCTTTTCCCGCCAAAATTTGAAATTCAAATGGAGAAGATGATCCTCCCCTTATCCAACAAAGGTGCCCCCTTAGTAATTTGGGCTAAATTTAGCAATTCTTGGGGTTGCGAATAGCAATTTGAGGGGTACAAAGATGAATTTTGGGCTGCACATAGTGAAAAACTCCTGGGTGACTTTATCAACTCCTCCGGGAAATTTATGGGGGGGGTGCCTTTAACACTTTTCTGGGTGCCTTTAGTAGTTTCTCGAGCTGCCATCTCTTACCTCTCATATCCACTTATTTTCTTCAATATTTATACATCACTAAGGCTGTCATTCTTTTCATACATAAATCGCATCACTAAAGCCAACATGCCTTTTAGATAGGGATGAAGAAATAAAAGTAAATAATGAGAGATAATTTGCCTTCAACAGCAGTTGCACATGAAATGACACTTTAGCCCTTTTTAGCGACGTTTCCTCTTCTTTTGCTCCAAAGTACCTAAAAATATAAAATCAAACAAAAGATACATAATTTACAAGAAAACATAACAAAGAAAGCATAAACAATAGATAAATATCAAGGTGTTTTAGACACCTATCAGTGACTGTACGATTTACTTCGCCAGAGTTGTTTTCAATAAAGTTTTTCCTTCCTTTTCGCTATCTGTGTCAGTTATTGTCGGGGATATCTGTCCTATTTCTTGCGTAACAATCCACACTTCGGACCCCCTACTTCGTTGGCCCTATCTTTCCTTGCGTAACAATCTACTATTCGGTACCTTCTACTTAGTCGATATAACTTCGTTGAGATAATTCTGACATTTGATTTGACTCTTTACTGACACTTTGATAAATGATATCTTTTCGAAGATTTCGTTCTACTATCTCGCTTATTCTCATCTAAACACGTGGCGAGTAGGTTTTCTGCACCCACATTTTTCTTTTTCTCTTTTCGTTCACTGGGATCGAGAATGGAAAGAGAACTCTGCCTTAAATTCGTATCCGCCATATACCCGGATTTTTCGCCTTCCTATTCCCCACGTTCTTCATAACCATCAATAGCCGGTTCTGCTTCCCATGCAACCATCTCTCCCGGTCATGCCTTGGTTCACCATAAATAACTCGTCTTGTATTTTTTTTTTGCTTTTACTCTCTTCTAAAACTTCATCTTCTCCGAGCCCGGTGACCTAAGTCTCCAGAAAAACTCTCAAACTTCCCTTTGTTCCTGATTTTCTTTCTCCCGTCACCTTCTTAGAGTAATGGATCCCAAGAAATTTCCTCCTCCTACTACTTCCAAAACCCTGGAGGATTTTCAAGTTGATTTCAAGAAGAAGGGTCTCTCTCTGATGCCTGCGGTGGACTTTTCCGTTGATCCTCCGGTGACAGCCACAAAATCCATGGAATTGAATTATAGATGGATTCGAGCGGAGACATGGACTTCCACCAGGATGATTACTACTCTGGGCCAACTTCGTGCAGGGCTAGTCTTTCCTTTGTATGATCCTAATAACCCTTTGTTTTACGAGATCTTGCTCAAGGTTGACAGATCTGTCTATCAATGGAGCGGGAACTCAATCCGCATTGCAAATGAGTTTATAGTTCGTTCCAATGGTGGCACGTCACAGTTTCCGCAGGTTGCAAAGGATTATATTCGTCTAACTACAATCTTGATTCCTTCGGCGAAAATTATGTTGGTCGAACTCAATCTCGGAGGAAGTATCAAGAATAGGGCATTTCCTTGCATCGGAAGTCCTTGAAGGATCCATCTAGAGCTCTTCTCCTTGACGTCGATCCGGTTAGCACATCGAAGGATGCACCGAAGGGCCCTTCCCTACGTCTGACTAATGATGAGGAATGGATGATGTTCCCAGTGTTTGTCGAGGGCCCCCTAGTCTGGGGTTTTGACGAAAACGGGAATGCTAGAACCGGTCCCCTTTCCGAGCATGTGCATCTCGCCAATTATGAGCCGGGTCGATTTCGCTGGAAAGAGATGCCACGCGAGGTAACTTCATCGATTTGTTTTGTCTGTTTCTGGTGTTTAGTTCATTATAACTATTATTATCATTATAATTATTATATATATACTTTTTACATCACCGTAGTACCCGCTCCCTTCTCCTGGTTTAATTAAGGATCGATCTACTCAACCAAGAAAGGGTTCTGCCGAGCCTCCCACTTTTGACCAGGTACCCTGTTTTCCATTTCGCCTTTGGTGTTTTAATCTTTATTTTCAAAGTCTAATTTTTATGCTTACCTAGAAGAGGAATTTGTAGAGCCTCCCGTTGTGACTCCTCGTGCTCTGAGAAAGCGAGAGTTCTTCTGCTGCTGCTGCTGCCACCAAGGTACTTCGCTGCTATGTTTATTTTGTTAGTGACGCTCTTTTTCTCGCTACCTTAGCCTTCATATGCCCTGAGATACTAATTTATCATTTTCTAGGTTCCTTCTCAATCCACCCCCATTATTGAGCCTCCCAAACGACGCAGGGTCTTAAATATGAGGGAGCTCACCCGTATTCCTTCATCCAAGAGTTCTACCGAATTGCCTTCTCCTCCTTCCAAGAATAATCCTGAAGCGCCTCTGAGGTCACTCCTCTTCCTAAGATCCCAATGCCAACTCCTCATGTCATCGCGGGTGACTCCCAGAGTAAACCGTCTGTCGGCCCTTCTGGTGATAAAACTCGGAAACTCTTCAAAGTGGAGGATCCAGCCTACACCCCCGATATGGACTTCTTAAAGAATGCTTTCATTTTAACTTGGAACGTGCCCTCCACCAGATCTGCGGCCATGGAATCTGTGATCTCGTTCAGTTCTGACACTTTTATGGCTCATGACCAATCCTTCATGCAGAACGCGTCGTTAAACCTCTCCACCAACTAGCATGCCACTATTATGGACTTGGTAAGCGTCGCTGATCCTAAATGTGATTCATACAAAGATCCCTATCTTACTTTAGGTACTTCGTAGGAATTCAACCATCATATGGCCCAGCTCGTGGAGATGAGGGTTGCTCGTGAAGACTTGAAAACTGCCAGGGTTCAGGTTCAAGAACTCAAGAACTTCCTTGCTGAGGGGAAGAAGCACTTGGCCGAGAAGGATCAAAAGATCTCGGAGCTCGGCAGTAAGTTCTACCCATTTTCTGTCTTTCACTTCGTTTCGTTCTTGTTTTTACTATTCTTTTACTCTCGTCAAGCCCGTTCTGCGAAGTGGTATATGAATTATGAGGAAGTCAAATCTATTGCTGAAGATTTCCAAGCCGAGCAGTCAAACCTTTTATCTCGGATTAACTGTTATTTATCCGAAAATGAGATCTTGAATGAAAAACTGACGACGTCATATTCCCTGTCTGAGCGTCTGGCTAATGAATCTGCTAATAATGAAGAGTTGAACTTCGACCTTCGCGAAGATAATGAAAGTCTACAGATTGAGCTTCGGCGAGTCAATAATTCCCTCACGACTTCTCGTAATCTATATTCTTCTTCCATGGATCAGATTAGGCGTCTAAAGGAGGATAAAGAGAGGATAATTAAAAGGAGGGATAAATACGAAGCTGAACTTCGTAAGCTTAGGAGCGAACTCTCCGAGTTAGAATCGAGATATGATAAGTTGAAGGTTGAGAATACTGGGCTAAGGAATGATAATAAGAGGCTAAACAACGAGATGTCCACCATTCTGGCTCGTTTGGAAAGATTTCAAGGTAAAAAGGCAGCTCCCGCTCCCTCTTCGAAGAAGAATCCTGTTGCTCCTCCGAGGAGTGGTAGACTGGTCATAGGATCTCCTGATGATGATAAACTTTCGTTCGATCTTTGCAAAGATGAGGATAAATTTTCTCTCGAACGCTACAACTTTCTTGAATCTGAAGCGTCAAGACTCGATTTTTTGAACATCGACCTTCAGAAAACCTTAAGTTCTGTTATTTCACAGAAAGAAGTTAGCTCTAGGTATTATTGTCATACTTCATACTTTGCCCTGTTAATCCTATTTCTCACTTCGTTGTTATTTCGCATAATCTGAGGAAAGTTTGAAGAATCAAGTCTTGCATATGTCCCACCAAAGGGATGGCTTTGCCCAGGAGGTATCCGAACTGAGGGAAAGTATCGCCTCTCTAAATGAGGATTGTGATAAGATGGAAGA
The DNA here is from genome assembly GCA_023529315.1 of Papaver bracteatum. Lineage (NCBI taxonomy): Eukaryota > Viridiplantae > Streptophyta > Magnoliopsida > Ranunculales > Papaveraceae > Papaver > Papaver bracteatum. The sequence goes on from JAJJWX010001388.1 coordinate 425,412, forward strand.
GGACGCCAGGAAGGTTGCGAAGTTTACCCCCAAAAATTCCCAGGAAGAGAAGGTGAAATTCATCACTAAGTTCTGCAGTTCTCATGGCCTTGACGTTCCCCACATGGATCTCGAAGTCTTTTCCGATGATGAACCTCACGTTGACGCTGATGAAGACGAAGACACAGCGACTGACGAAGATGTTGAGGAACCTAAGGATGAAGTCCCTGGAGGTATAGGAGGTAATAGTGGAGCTGGTGCTGGTGGTGTCGATGCTGGAGCTCAAGGATCTGGAAGTGGTTCTCTTGAAAAGGAAGTTTGACAAGCTTTGAATTTTGTTTTGATGACAGTCCAAACTTTTAGTTCTTCTCTTGTTTATCATTTTAACTGGGCGCTCCCAAGCTTGGGGGGCATGACATTATCTCGTTATTGTTTCTTGCCTTAACTCTTTGCCTGCTTTAGCATGTATGCCTTGATTTTTTTTTCTATTTTGACCCAACTCGTTCAATTACCTGCACTTAATATGATTGACATATCTACTTCTCATATCTGGTTACAATCTTTTGCTTTTACTTCGCAGAAATTTGTAATTTCGTAGAATAATTAGATACTTAGATAGATGTTTCAGTAGTTATGACTTAGTGTGTAAATTGCTTCCAAGTATATACTTGTGAAGAAAATAATCAAAGAATAATATATTTGAAAAAAGTATATACTTACCTCTTATTCTTTGGATATTTTCGGAGTGTATCCGAAGTTAGAATGTAGACTGCCGTTTTGATGCGAAGTAAACAATTCGAGATGGCTGCTCAAAAGAATAATAAGTTTTAGAAGTATATACTTGCCTCTTGTTATTTTGCAGCATGCCTCATTTTTCTGTTTTGTTATCTATGCTTCAGGTTCTTCTCCGAGTTCCTGTTCATGCTAATTTTATCCGTGATCATACTTCGTTACCCTTTTAGAGCTTGTTCCTGCATTATTATTAGTGTTCTTATTGGAATAATTGAGTCGATATAAGTTTTCTGCAACATGTTAATTGCAGGTATCTCTCCTTTAGGGGAGAAATTTTTTCGGAACTTCACGGTTCCTCGTTATTACTTCGTAATGCCATAAGAGGGTCTTATTTCGGGGTCTTATTTTGCCTCCTAGTTAAGGTCTCATTTCGCCCCATCCCGCTGGTCAGGATTTTTCGACGAAGTCTCAGGCGCTCTTTACTCTTGCGAAGTAAAGATCCATCAACCTCGCCTTAACTCACGTATTCATCTTATTTTGCAACAATATCACAGGCCTATCTATTCCCATGAATACCAGACCCGTAACATTGCCATCTTTTTTGGTCACTCAGCTCCCTAAAGGAGGGTGCCGTCCCTCCCCCCTGAATACCCCCTTGCTTTCGGGATTAGGTATCAGTTGTTTCGTGACTTCTTATCCCTTTCGCTGATATATCTCTGGGTTACGAAGTCACACCCTAAGTGAGGTGATTTTGGGACCGAGTGGAAGAATCATTCCAGGCCATCTTCTATCTCCACTGGCTCGTTCTTACACCCATTACCGAGTGGTTACCCAGCTGGGGCCATCGGCGGATGGGTCTTATTTTTGCCCTTATTTGATGTAACTGAGATTGTCTCGGACGTGCGTTAGGTATTATTTTTTCCTCTTGCACTTTGTGCGTACTATGTTGCACGCCACGAGGTCCCAGCCTCCCTAAATAGAGGTTTTATGATCTCCCTGGAGATTTTGTTTTTCGTTTACTTTTGTTTTGTGGGTCTTATGCAGCCTCCTAATGAGGTCTTACTTGCCTGAAAAAAAAAGTATGGACTTTCTGTTTTGGAGTTTACTTCGCTCTGCGGAAGCTTTAGGTTTTCTCGACAAATATTTCATTTCATTTCCTTGTTGAGTTACAAACTCGTTGCCTCCAGCTGTATTACATGATTTTGTGTGTACATTTGATGACTAAGGATAATACTTCTTTATGTAAATTGGATTTCATGGATGATCCAGCCTGCGGCCTTGTCTTTCTGCTTCGCCGTATATGATATTTCCTTCATCATCTGTTTCCTTGCCCTGACAATCAGCGAGCTCATAGGCTCCATTTCCTACTACTCTTTTTATGATGAATGGTCCTTCCCAAGTAGGTTCTAGCTTTCCTCCAGGTCTTTTCTGATACGGTGGTATTTCTCGTAAAACTAGTTCACCCGGAACGAAACTTTTTTCTTTCACTCTCGTATTATATTCCCGAGATAACCTCCGGTGATAATTGGTCATATGTTGTAGCGATGTTTCCATGTTCTCCTCCAGATCATCCAACCTCGCTAGTACCATGTCCGAGTTAATACCTTTCTCCCATGCTTCCTTCTTGGTTGTAGGAAACATTATCTCGGTAGGCATGACTTCCTCTGCTCCATATGTCAAGCAAAAGGAAGACATCCCCGTTGCCTCTCGTCTTGTTGTTCTATATGACTACAGTACCTTTGGGACTTCTTCGCACCAAGTGTGCAAATGTCCTTCCCATTTCTTTTTTAGGGTTAATGCGATTATTTTGTTGGTTGCCTCCGCCTGCTCGTTACTCTGCGGGTATAACGGGGTTGACTTTCCTGATTGTATTTTGAATGTATTAAATAACATGCTTACATCCTTTCCTTCGAATTGCTTCCCATTATCGGAAAAAAATTGTAGGGGAATACCGAATCTGCAGATTATGTGTTCAAGGATGAAGTCATATACATCGATATCTTTCATGTTCTTCAGTGGTTTCGCCTCAACCCACTTCGTGAAATAATAAGTTGCCACTATTAGATATTTTCGCTGCAGATTTCCTGAGACGAATGGTCCCACTATATCTATTCCACACATGGCAAATGGCCATACACTCAGTATCGAGTTCAGACCTGTTGCTGGTGCGTGTATTCGCCTTCTGAACCTCTGGCATGATTCACATCTCACTGAGATATTTTTTGCATCTTCGTGCATGCGTGGCCAAAAATACCCTTGTGTCTTGGTTTTGTGAGCCAGAGATCTCGTGCCGCTATGGTTCCCAGCATCACCGTAGTGAATGGATTTCATGATCTGTATTCCTTGTTCTTGCGACAAGCACCACATCAATGGGCCTAAAAATGATCTTGTATATAAGATCCCTTCTCATAATTGATAATTTGTGGACCTTTCCTTGATTTTGTGTGCCTCAAATTTGTCACGAGGTAGGTCCCCTCTTGCTAAATATTTATAAATTGAAGCTCGCCAATCATCCTCGTCCAATTCGTTAGTTAAAACCTCGTTCCCAATCACGAGTACTTCCTCACCTTGCAATTAGCTTGTTACAGAGGGTTGCATTAATCTTTCAATTCGAATATACTTCTCCAAGGGATCTTCAATCATCGATGCTATGAAGGCCAGCGCATCTGCATGTCGGTTGTTATCTCTGCTCACTTGCCTCCAAATTATATTTGGTATTTTCTTAGAATATTCTTTCACAAGTTGTAAATATCGGTTCATTATAGCATCGTTCGCTTGGTATTTGCCTGACCACCAGTTGCGAATCACTGGTTATCCTCACTTCTTCTAGCTTCATCTCGATTGCCAGTCTTAAGGCTTGTATGACTGCCGCATATTCTGTCTCATTGTTAGTCGATTTGTATTCTATCCCTAATGCAGAACACCATTCTCGCTCCTGCGGGCGAAATAAATACAACTCCCATTCCTCCTCCTGCGCTATTGGATGATCCGTCTACAAATATTTCCCATCTACTTGGATGATTTTATTTTAGTAAGTCAGTGGGATCGGGGCGACCTTCATCGATGTCCAACATCTATTCTACTCCTTCATCTTCTTTGATGGGGAACTCTGCTAAAAATTCGGCGACAATGTGTGACTTCGTTGAAGTCTGCACTTCGTATTTTAATCTGAATTGGTCAATTCGTGTATTCCACCTTTCAACTCGCCTAACTCTCTTCGTGTTCTTCAAAGTTGACTCTATTGGAATCCTGGTCAGGACTTTAATCCTGTGAGTTTGGAAATATGTTCTCAACTTTTCTGACGAGTATACTAATGCTAGTATAAGTTTTTCAATCTTTGGATAATTCTTTTCCGCTGCATTGAGAGTCTTGTTGACATAGAAGATTGGCTTTTCGACTCCATTATATGTCCGAAGTAGTACCGAGCTTATTTCATTTTGTGTAGTCGCGAAGCATATCAACATTTCTTCGCCTGGCTCTGGTTTTTGAAGGATTGACATGTTTATGAGGTGCTCCTTTATGTTTTGCAATGCTCGCTCACATTATTGTGTCCATGCGAATTTGGTTCCCTTCTTCAAGGTGTTGATGGTGGATTACTATTTAAAGGGTAAAATTGTAAAAAGCCAATTCTTGTAAGCTGACGTCCTGCAAAGGATAAAGCCTTCAGGCGATGAATACTTCTCTCCATATTAATTCATTGGAGCATGTGCAACCATCCCTGAGAATTAAAACATACCCAGAACGGAGCATGTAGCAACCATCCCGACGGAGCATATAGCAACCATCCCGGTTTTCTGTAGGTATACAGCATTACTATTAATGCTTTAATTAAAGCCCTATGTTCGACGTGCAAACACCCGTAGGCTACCTGACGGCAGGTTATACTAGCCCCGTTGAATGCATGCAAGACTACCCGTGTTAGTATCACTTGCTCAAAACAAACCCAAAAATATATCTCATCCGTCCAACTTCGCAAGCATAGATGGAGGGTGTAGATATAGATTCAGGGGGTCCTGAGCATGCTACCATGATCACCTCGGACCCACCTTCATACATGACCGAACGGTCAAGACCAACTACAGTTGGTCCTTCCAAAAACTGCGCTCAAAGTGAGAATGACGCACGTCTAGGGTTCCTTTTAATCGTGAATGTCCAACTTCGCAGGCATAGTTGGACGGCTTAGATTATACCCTAAAACAAGTATTGAAGTGATGGTACACCATTGGCGGGCCCACTTTTTACCTACATGACCGACTCCCTCATAGGCAAGCCGTGGTGCAAGAAACGATTGCCCAAACAAGGCTAGATTAACGCCTTATGCAGGTTGAGAAGATCCAAAACGATCACGACCATCCGACTTCGCAGGCATAGTTGGATGGCTTAGATTGCGCCCAGGGTCATAGAGCAAGCATGTACATGCTCACTGTCGACCCAAGATGTTGCATACATGGTCGGTCTCCCCAAAGGAGGCGCACGCAACCCAAAACCGATCGCCCAAAGTGGCCGGTCCAAAATCCTAATTAGGGTTCGCGGTGTAGAAACATCTCGAGCGTCCATTTTCCCAGGCTTGGATGGAAGGCCAAGATGGAGACTACGAGTGAACCGAGCATGCTATCATGACCACCGTGGTCCCGGCTTCATGCATAGCCAGTTGTCCAAGGTTAGTGATAGACGAGCACCTCGGTACGCGCGCCCAAAGGCAACATGTCACGGCCCCTCCATAAGTTCTAATCTCGACCACTCGTCTTTGCCACCTAAGTCGAGTGGCTTAGATCAAATATTTGCGAGTCAAGCAGGCATGGGTGTGAGCACCATTGTACCGCCTCCATGCAGGGCTGATCGGTTCCTCCATTGGAACTTCTAAGCATGCAAACGTTTGGGCCGAAAGAGGCAGCATGCGCGCCTCCCATCCAACGGTCGCAAGCAAGGCTACGAGCCATCTCGTCCGTCCAACTTTGCAAGCTTGGACGAATGACTTAGGGTGCGAATCAACCAGCAAACAAGGTATCACCATGACCACCATCCGTTACTCTTCTTCACAGGGTAACCGACCAAGGAATGGCCTGTCTGTACAGCCTACAAACGGTCACCTGAAGATGGCTGCATGCGATGTTATACCAAGTTCACGGTTCACCCTGCACTATTTTCGGTGGGTCCCGCGATCCACACACTCGAGACATTAATCACGTCACAACTGGGGGATACAAACTGGGGTATTGTTCTGGCGGTTTACAGCGTGCAACGTGCAACACGCCATCACAAGATCGTGTCAGGGAAACATGGGCGGTTAGCGATGATAGGAGAAGTGGGCAAGAAACCGTGTGGCACTAACACACAACTCCACTTCCTCCACTTTCCCACAAGAGACGTAATGAAGGCTTATCGACTTGTATAAATAGGTTCTCCTCCCTATTTCTAAAAACAGAAGTCCGAACAACACAGAAAACCAAGTGTTAATACCATCATATTCAACATCCAGAGCCTGCCTGCAAAATTTTCTAGCCTGCTCAACCTTCTGTTAACAAGTCATCAAATAACCTTAATCTTCATACTCTCAACACCTTCTTCGCTTCCCTCCCTAAGATCAACATCACATCCTTCACCTGTGACCGAAACAAATCTGGAACGGCCGTGTCTTCGGTTTAGGCCAGAATTGTACAGATTATCTCTCGAATCAAAGTGCTCATCGTGCAACACATTTGTTGAAGGTTTAAACTCACTTCTCATCCACACACACCCAAAATTACCTAAACCGGCAGAAGTAGTTTTCTCCCACAAACAATTGGCGACCACAATGGGAGATTAATCTCTCGGTTGTGAAGTCGATTTCTTCGATACCTAGTCCTATTTAGTTCAAGATGGTCGGTCTTAGGAGTACCTCGATAGTCTCAGGTCATGATCAATTTCCCTCCGACGACACACCTAATGGTCTGGCTGGAAGAATCCCGACGTTGATCGAGTTAGCACGAGTACAGGAAGTTCACATGAGAAACATGGACCTGATCAAAGAAGCGATCAACAACATACTCGACCTCCTCATCAAGATGACATCAGAGATGGGCGGCCCTGTCATGGAGGTCCCGGAGATTGGGACTGAACGCCCCCAAATCAACAGTTTCACTATAGGCCAAAGACATGTGGATCAGGAAGCCGCTTCTTTAGTGGGAAGTTTATGCGAACTCCTACACCTCTCAAAAGAACAGCGAACAGAGACGTTTGCAGCCGTCAACCGGATAGCATTGGATGTACAGTTAACTCCCTTGCGTCCATAAGTTTCAAGCGCGATGGAGGCATCTGTAAACAATGTTACCTTTACAGAGGAAGACATGATGGCAGAAGAGGGCCACAATCGGGCCCTGCATGTAACCGCACGCATCAAAGATTCAGAATTCAGGCGGTCCCTCATCGACACAGGAGCATCCTCAAATGTGATTACCCTCAAGACACTCAAGGAGGCTAAGGTTCGCCCAAACAAGATTGTGCGTTGCTCTACCACAATGACGGACTTTGAAGGGAACCAAACCAACGCATATGGGTATGTCAATCTGAATTTATCTGTAGGCCCTATTCAATCAAAAGTGAAATTCGAAGTCATAGAGAAGGTCCAGACTACCACATGATACTGGGTAGGCCATGGCTCCACGAGAATAGGATTGTTCCTTCAACCTATCACTAGTGCCTGAAAACTACGCTGAACAAGGAAGTCATTCGTATACCTGCATCGTTGTCTCCATATGCACCCATATGCGGAGTAGAATTGTTCAAACCGAAGGAAGCTCTGCAGGAAGAGCCAGGCGAAGTACATTGTACCCCACTTCCCACGTGGGCGTCAATCCAGGAGGAGGATCGGCTTGCGTCATTAAAACTCAGACATGATGCATCCCAGCTGACGAGGAACTACCCTTCACCCAGCGGGGCGGGAAACCACGTTACCAAGAGATGACGAACCTTTGTGGAAACTCAAGATCAGAAAGGAAAGACTATCTACCGCCGCCGCTGTTAGAAATTAGCAGGAGAGACTGATGCTCGGTCTCTCCGCCTAATAGAATGTTGTTAAAATAGAAACCCACAAGAAGAGGTGTTGGAAGCCCCCGGACAGCTGCAAGACGGTACCACCTCTACAACTGACGAACTCGAAACTATTAACATCGGAAGTGAAGAGTCTCCTAGGCCCATTTCCATTAGTTCCACTCTGTCCATGGAGGAGCGGACGAATCTTGTGCAACTCCTCAAAGAATACCAAGATATATTCGCCTGGACGTACGATGAAATGCCTGGTCTAGATGAAAAGTTGGTTACTCATCACCTGCACATCAAGCCTGGATCCAAGCCTATCAAACAGTCTCCAAGACAATTCAGACATGAGGTGGAAGATTAGATTAAATATGAAATCCAGAAATTGCTAGCTGCCGGCTTCATCAAGCCCATCCACCATCCAACCTGGCTGATTAACGTGGTTCCAGTAAATAAAAAGAATGGGCAGATCCGATGTTGTGTAGATTTCAGAGATTTAAACAAGTACTGCCCCAAGGACGACTTTCCTCTACCCAAAATCGACATGTTGGTAGACGCCACGAGAGGGCATGGCATGTTCTCCTTCATGGATGGATACAATGTCTACAACCAGATAAGGATGTACGAGCGTGATGCAAGTAAGACTGCTTTTCGAACTCCTCTCGGAAATTTTTACTATACAGTTATGCCTTTCGGTTTGAAAAATGCCGGCGCGACATATCAACGCGCCATGACAGCAATTTTTCACGACATGATGCATAAACAAGTTGAAGATTACGTAGATGACATAGTAGTCAAATCGAAAACCCGGACGGAACACACAGAAGTTTTGCGACAAGTATTCGAGAGGTGTCGTGAGTACAAGTTGAGGATGAATCCCTTGAAGTGTGCATTTGGTGTCTCCTCTGGAAAGTTTCTGGGATTTCAAGTGACTGCTGAGGGAATCAAGGTGGACCCATCTAAAACTCAAGCCATCCTCACTATGCCGCCACCTCGAACCGTGAAGGAACTGCAAAGTTTTATGGGAAAGGTGAATTACATTCGACGTTTTATACCTGGTCTGGCTCAACTCGTTGCTTCCTTCACCACCCTGCTGAAGAAAGGAGCGGATTTTAACTGGACCAGCATCCAACAGGAAGCATTTAGGAAAATTCAGCACATACTGTCGTCTCCAGCCATCATGAAGTCTCCTGTTCAAGGTAGACCGTTATATCTCTACACCGCCTCCAGTGACACTGTCGTTGGAGCCTTGCTGGCTCAAGAGGATGATGAGGGAGTCGAACGTCCTATATACTACTTCAGTCGAATATTGAGGGACGCTGAACTCAGATACCCGAGAGCAGAGAAAGCATGCCTAGCATTGATACATTCCATCCAGAAGTTCAGGCATTACCTACTATCCAACAAGGTAACGCTCATATCCAAATCATACCCTGCGAATTTATTACTGTCGAAACTAGTTCTAATGGGAAGGGCTGCCAAGTGGCTCCTCCAAATGTCAGAGCTAGACATAACGTGTACTCCGCCCAGAGATGTTAAGGGTCAGGCTGTCGCGGATTTACTAGCAGCTTTCCCTGGAGAAGGTACCACAACATTGCATGAAGACCTGCCTGGAGAGTTTTCGGACATCTCTGTTGTCGAAGAGGAAGCTTGGCTGTTATATTTTGATGGATCCGCTACTCCTAGCAACAACACTGGAGGAGCAGGCATAGTCCTAGTATCTCCAACTGGCGAAGTCTTTTCACACTCCTTCAAGTTAGATTTTCAGTGCACTAACAACTCAGCGGAGTATAAATCCTTCCTTATAGGGCTGCTATTAGCTAAGCAGGCGGGAGCCACACGTTTGGAAATAAGAGGCGATTCCAAATTATTGGTTAATCAGATGAACGGGGTGTATGCACTAAAAGAGATAACTCTAGCTCCGTACCGGTCTGAAGCTCAGAGACTGCTGAACTACTTCGCTGACGCAACCATAACTCATGTCAGCCGCAACAACAACATGCATGCTGATTACCTGGAAACATTAGCTTCTAAATTGCAGTTCGAAGGCATAGAAGAAACCCTGAAGGTGAAAAGAAGGACAATGGAATCAACATGGCTCTCACGATGCAAGGATGCTGAAACCTGTGAATGGCGTACTACGATCATTCAGGAGCTTAGCAGTTTACTTTCTCAAATAAAGGTCAGCCTTAAAGCCTTACAGAACTTCTTTATGCTCCACGGCATGTTATACCACCGAAACCCGGATAGTTCCTTATCAAGATGTCTCGGAGAGGAAGAAGCACAGCTGCAACTTGACCGTGTTCACAACGAGATTTGTGGACAAACATTGGTGGTGACACTCTATCGACGCCTCCAACGTTTAGGCTATTACTGTCCAGAAATGGAAACATAGTCTCGAGCGCTCCAACAGTCTTGCTCAAACTGCCAGGCACCACCTCATCAACTAGAGGTACTCAACATAAATCACACCGGGGATTGGAGGCAGCCATATGTTAACTACCTTCGTGATGGCACATTTCCTGCTAACCCAAAAGAGGTAGTCAGAATGAAACAGAGAGCGAAGCGTTTCGTGTTCCACGAGGGGATTCTGTACCGAAAAAGCTTTGGAGGTGATCTGCTACGGTGCCTGGCTGGAGGAGAAATCTCAATAATATTGAAAGAGATGCATGAAGGAGAACATCAAGGAAAGAAGAAATTGTTTCTCCAGATACACGAGAAATTTTACTGGTTGTCCATGGAAGATGATGCAGCTGCCTTCGTTCAAAGCTGCCACAAATGCCAGATTCACGGGAACCTCGTCCATGCACCATCCACTCCCCTACATTCGATAAGCATCCCGTTGCCATTCTATAGATGGGGACTTGATATTGTTGGAAAGATCAACCCGTCATCATCAAAGCAGCATGAATATATTATAACCGCAACTGAATACTTCACAAAATGGGTCAAAGCTATTCCTCTGCGTGGAACTACAGGAGCAACGATTGCAGCGTTCATTAAAGAGCATATCATTTGCCGCTTTGGAGTACCTAAACATATCATTACCGATAACGGTACTCCCTTCGCCAACAAGCAAGTACGAGAGTTGCTTGAAGGATATGGAATTAAACAAGTCTTCTCCACCATCTACTACCCTCAAGGGAATGGGCAGGCTGAGAGCACCAACAAAACATTAATCCGGATTCTCAGTCGGACAGTACATGACAATCCCTGAGAGTGGCATGAACAACTACCGATGGCACTATGGGCATACCGAATGGCACCTAGGAGCTCCATTGGAGTTTCTCCATACTCACTCATTTACGGGGCTGATGTTGTCCTCCCGGCAGAAATCAAAATCCCATCAGCCAGGATTGCAGCAGCAAGTGGAGTCCACTGGAATGAAACTGAGGCGTCTAACTGCAGGATCGCTGAGCTCGATACTCTAGACTACAGAAGAAGCAAGGCATAGGAATGCGCTCAGGTGTACAGAAACAGAGTCTCCAGGGCGTATGAAAAATCTGTAAGGCCACAAAGTTTTAAAGTGGGAGACCTAGTTTTGAAGACAGCCAAACACATCCAACAAGACATGTCTGCACCAAAGTTCTCTCCAAAATGGGAAGGACCTTACGTGATTACCAGGGCTTACAACACTGGATATTACAAAATCATTAAGGTGGATGAAGGCAAGTTGGAAGCAGTCATCAATGGAAAATGGCTCAAGATATATCACGCCTGATCATTGTCCCGTACTTGTCCCATGACATGACAATACAGGCATTCTCGTTTCACGTCTAACTTGTTAATTTATTAAGAAAAAATTAATGAATTTTTCTCCATCCATCTACAAAAAAAAAAAAAAAATATCGCATCTCTCGATGGTGTGCAAAAGAAAAAGAAGGAAGGAAATCTCTCAACGCAGCTCAGAAGAGGTCGTCCAACAGGTTGTAATCCCTGGAAAGCATCATCTTCAACCTATCCTGGTACCTCTCTTTCCGGGCCTTCAAGCTTTGGATCGCCTGCTCCACCTTCTCTGACTCTGCAGCCAGAGCCTTCTCTTCCTCCAAGATAGCCTTCGCAGCAGGGACTACGTTCACCAGGATACCAGCTCGATCGACCTTGATGATGTCAAGATGCTGCCGTAGCCAACTCACGTTGAATTCCATGGACTCGCAGGTAGAGAGCATATTTTCCCACTTCTCGAGATTTGATTCAGCTACCTTGAGGATAGAGACACCTTCCATCTCAGAAATCATGGGAAGCAAGCAGTTTACCACAGTAACCAAAGAAGACGAGCAATGCCTAATTACGTTCCTGGTCGCGATGTTGCCATACTTTCTCCATATCTTTGTGTACATGGAGACGAACTCCTTTCGTACTAAAAAACCACCGACAGTCTTGTAGCTAGAAGACAAGCATTTCATACCAATATCGAACGAAAGGCCGGCATTGGGGTATTCATAGGATGAAATACCCAGGTCAGCATTCACGAGGTCGTCCGGTGAAGGTGTAGCTGAATTCGAAGAAAGTGGACTATCCAAGTCATCGTCATCAATGACTGTTACACATGTTCCAGGAGGACATCTCTGCAAAGGAGGAGATTATTCACCTGATCAGGAAATAAGGGTGACTACTCGTAAAAGAAAAGGGAAAAGAACAAACCGGTATGACCCTCTTGACTATACGCACACGAGCTGGAGGATTGTCACGAGTTTCAGAAGCGCACTGAGATGCAGAGCGGGTACGCTTGACATACGAACCTGGGTGATATGAAGAAGACGATTTGCTATTTCCTGACATGATGGAACTCTGCAGAGAAGAAATTCTATCCCAAGATGTAGAAGAGGATTCCTGTGCATACGTATATATACACGCCAAGGGAAACCCTAGAAGCAGCTATCTCGGATTACGTCCGGCCGGCAAGGGATCAACACCAACAAGTCGCGCTAGCTTCAAAAACCTAGCTGAAATCAGAGAAAAATTCGTTGAGGGGGAACAACTCCACCAGCGCTACAGGGTATTCGGCACGAGCACCCTCCCCATGTGGTAAAAGTACGTTTACCCTAGCCTTAGTTATTTTTGTGCGAACTGTCACCATTTCATGCCTACCCTACAATAGTGTAACCATTTCATGCTAGGCAGGGGACTTAATGTTGATGGTGGATTTCTATTTAAAGGGTAAAATTGTAAAAATCCAATTCTTGTAAGCTAACGTCTTGCAAAGGATAAAGCCTTCAGGCGATGAATACTTCTCGCCATATTAATTCATTGGAGCATGTGCAACCATCCCTGAGAATTAAAACATACCCAAAACGGAGCATGTAGCAACCATCCCGACGGAGCATGTAGCAACCATCCCGGTTTTATGTAGGTATACAACATTACTATTAATGCTTTAATTAAAGCCTTGTGTTCGACGTGCAAACACCCGTAGGCTACCTGACGGCAGGTTATACTAGCCCCGTTGAATGCATGCAAGACTACCCGTGTTAGTCTCACTTGCTGAAAACAAACCCAAAAATATATCTCATCCGTCCAACTTCGCAAGCATAAATGGAGGGTGTAGATATAGATTCAGGGGGTCCTGAGCATGCTACCATGATTACCTCGGACCCACCTTCATACATGACCGAACGGTCAAGACCAACTACAGTTGGTCCTTCCAAAACGTGCGCTCAAAGTGAGCATGACGCACGGCTAGGGTTCCTTTTAATCGTGAACGTCCAACTTCGCAGGCATAGTTGGACGGCTTAGATTATACCCTAAAACAAGTAGTGAAGTGATGGTACACCATTGGCGGGCCCACTTTTTTACCTACATGACCGACTCCCTCATAGGCAAGCCGTGGTGCAAGAAACGATTGCCCAAACAAGGCTAGATTAACGCCTTATGCAGGTTGAGAAGATCCAAAACGATCACGACCATCCGACTTCGCAGGCATAGTTGGATGGCTTAGATTGCGCCTAGGGTCATAGAGCAAGCATGTACATTCTCACTGTCGACCCAAGATGTTGCATACATGGTCGGTATCCCCAAAGGAGGCGCACGCAACCCAAAATCGATCGCCCAAAGTGGCCGGTCCAAAATCCTAATTAGGGTTTGCGGTGTAGAAACATCTCGAGCGTCCATCTTCGCAGGCTTGGATGGAAGGCCAAGATGGAGACTTAGAGCGAACCGAGCATGCTAGCATGACCACCATGGGCCCGGATTCATGCCTAGCCGGTCGTCCAAGTTCAGTGATAGACGAGCACCTCGGTATGCGCGCCCAAAGGCAACATGTCACGGCCCCTCCATAAGTTCTAATCTCGACCACTCGTCTTTGCCACCTGAGTCGAGTGGCTTAGATCAAATCTTTGCGAGTCAAGCAAGCATGGGTGTGAGCAACATTGTACCGCCTCCATGCAGGGCTTATCGGTTCCTCCATTGGAACTCTCTAAGCATGCAAACGTTTGGGCCGAAAGAGGTAGCATGCGCGCCTCCCATCCAACGGTCGCAAGCAAGGCTACGAGCTATCTCGTCCGTCCAACTTTGCAAGCTTGGACGAATGACTTAGGGTGAGAATCAACCAGCAAACAAGGTATCACCATGACCACTATCCGTCACTCTTCTTCACAGGGTAACCGACCAAGGCATGGCCTGTCTATACAGCCTCCAAACGGTCACCTGAAGATGGATGCATGCGATGTTATACCAAGTTCACGGTTCAACCTGCACTATTTTCTGTGGGTCCCACGATCCACACATTCGAGACATTAATCACGTCACAACTGGGGGATACAAACTGGGGTATTGGTCTGGCGTTTTACAGCGTGCAACACGCCATCACAAGATCGTGTCAGGGAAACATGGGCGGTTAGCGATGATAGGAGAAGTGGGCAAGCAACCATGTGGCACTAACACACAACTCCACTTCCTCCATCACTCCACTTCCTCCACTTTCCCACGAGAGACGTAATGAAGGCTTATCGACTTGTATAAATAGGTTCTCCTCCCTATTTCCAAAAACAGAAGTCCGAACAACACAGAAAACCAAGTGTTAATACCATCGTATTCAACATCTAGAGCTTGCCTGCAACATTTGCTAGCCTGCTTAACCTTCTGTTAACAAGTCATCAAATAGCCTTCATCTTCATACTCTCAACACCTTCTTCGCTTTCCTCCCTAAGATCAACCTCACATCCTTCACCTGTGACCGAAACAAATATGGAATGTCCGTGTCTTCGGTTTAGGACAGAATTGTACAGATTATCTCTCGAATCAAAGTGCTCATCGTGCAGCACATTTGTTGAAGGTTTAAACTTACTTCTCATCCACACACACCCAAAATTACCTAAACCGGCAAAAGTAGTTTTCTCCCACAAACACAAGGTATCAAAGAAAAGTTTACACTTATCCGATGATCTGGAAATAAACCTTCCCAGTGCCGCCAGTTGCCCATTTAACCTTTGTACGTCTTTGACCGTTGCTGGTGATGGCATGTCTAATATAGCCTGAACCTTCGCCGGATCTACTTCGATTCCTTTTTCGGACACTATGTGCCCTAGAAACTTCGCTGATTCCACCCCAAATATACACTTCGCAGGATTTATTTTCATCTTGTATATTCTCACCTGCTCAAATATTTCTCTCAAATCTTCCACGTGAGTCCCCGATCCCTTGGTTTTTACCAACATGTCATCGACGTATACTTCTAGTTTGGTATGCACCCACTTGGCGAATATTTTTTCAACCATCCGCTGGTATGTTTCCCCTACATTCTTCAACCCGAAAGGCATCCTTGTATAGCAGTACAATCCCCTTGGGGAAAAGAAAGCCGTGTGCTTTTGATCTTCCTCGGCCAATGGTATTTGATTATAACCTGAGTAGCCGTCCATCAGTGTCAATCGCGTATATCCCGAAGCTGACTCCACCATCTGGGGTATGTTGGGTAAGGGAAAGCTATCCTTTGGGGATGCAGTATTCAAATCGCTGAAATCTATACATATCCTTATCCCATTAGTCTTTTTTGGAACAATCACCATATTTGCAATCCAGGTCGGATACTTCGTTGGTCTTATTATTCCCGAGTCCAGCATCTTCTGCAACTCTTATTCTATCTGCTCATGGTAAGCCGTGGCTATTTTCCGAATTCGTTACCTTATTGGCTTGATGGTCGGGTCTAGGTCCAACTTGTGGCAGGCAACTTTTGGATCTATTCCCGGAATCTCGCTCATATTCCACGCGAAGATATCGAGGTATTCTTTCAGCAGCTCTACCAATCTTTCTTATTCATCTGCCTCCATTGTTGTCCCGATCTTTACCATTTTCGCTTCTCCTTCATCACCTAAATTTATTTCCTTCATGGGTTCTACTGCAGCGAAGTTCATGACTGACTCCCCGAGTGGAGATGGTTCCCTTAGTTGCACCACAGGTTTCTCTTTGTCCTCAGGAATCTCGCTCGGTATAGCCCATCCCTCTTTCGCTTTAACCATGTAAATCATGAGTTCTTCCTCTTTCTTGGACTCCAACACCCTTTTTCTCTGTTCTTTTTTTTTTCTTCATCCTCCCCTCATAATTGTGGACATCTTTCTCGTTGCAATCCTTTGCGTCCTTTTGATCTCCCTTTATCTCGCCGATCCCACTTGGCATAGGGAACCGTATGGCTTGATGATAACTGGAGGCAACCCTCTTTATCCCGTGTATCCATGGTCGTCCAATTAAAGCATTGTAGGGAGATTCTACATATACTACGCACATTGTTACTTCGGTCTCCAGTTCCCTTGCGAAGATCTTTATAATTAACTCGCCCCTTGGCTTCGATGCAACTCCATTGAACCCATAAATATTGTATGTTGATGGTACCAAGTCTGAATCCTGGTAACCCATTGTTTTAAATGCATGATAGAATAAGATGTCCACTGAAATCCCCGTGTCCACTAAGATCATGTCTATTTCCCATATCTTCCTTCTTTTCGTGGAATCATTCTCCCACTTTGTATATTCTCTGAAGTTTAAGGTTATCACTAAGGGATCCGTGTGCGAAACTCCTTCGTCCGGGGCATCTTCCGCCGAGAAAGTAATGGCTCTTTTTTGCCACTCCTCCAAAGGCTCCTTCTTCGCAATGCTGAATATTTCATTCCCTTCGAAGTCTCTTTTGTATACTCTCTTAAGGACATTATCATGAAATTATCGAATGATCTTGGCGGAGTGGATTATAGAATTACAATTCAACCTTTGAACTCCCCTATCTATTTCGATCCTGTATACGGGTGCATGAGTCTGATCATTCTTTCGTGGTGGTGGCGGTGGTAATGGTCTGGTGTCTGCCAAAAAATGCTTGATTTTCCCCTTTTCAAGTAAGCGAAGTATCATTCTTCGGATGTTCCTGCAATCATTCGTACGATGCCCGTGAAAGCGATGATATTTGCAGAAATCCCCGCTTCTTGATCTTGACAAAGGTTCCACCCCAAAGTTAGGTGGTGGAGGAATTTCTTCGGTTAGAACAATGGCCTACCATATCTTCTCTACAGTGGTGTTAAGTTCCGGCAGGGTTACATCTTCAAAAGGTGGTCTCCTTTCCCCATACCGCTGGTTTGGGTTGTATCTCTTCTGATTACGCGAGTTATCACCTCGTGAGTCATAATTTAATGGTCTCTAATCATCATACCTTGGATGTTGATCTATCCATTCTTGATCCCCGCTAGATACTGCTACCAACTTCGCCGGTATTTTGTTAAGTGGATCAGCTTCTACATATGGCATGCTATCGTGCACTGTATTCGCTATCCTTGGCAGGAGTCGTGAATTCCCCTCTTTTGGATGTATTGGTATTACTTCGCTGAACTCCCTTTGTTTTTCCTCTAACGTTACGTATTCCTCATGATACTCCCTGAGCTCATTCATTGTTATCTTGTTCCGGATTATGTATATTTGTGTGTGCAAAAGATCCGTCGGAATCAGAGCATTCACGAATGCCAAGATAAAATTTCTCTCATCTACTCTTCCTGCTAGCTCGCTGCATATCGTTATCAAACTTGGAAAGCTCTCTCCCGACTTTCTCCTTGAGTTGAACAAAGTCTCTATTCCCGGCTTTAATGCATTGTTGCTTATATATGTCGTTAGGAATACTCTTTGCAAGTCCTTGAATGTTGATATCGACCCTTCAGCTAGCCCGTCGAACCACTTCTTTGCTTTCCTTGTTAAACTCTCTGGAAAATATTTGCACAGCACGGCTTCGTACCTCGCCCACTTCATGAGGGAAAGAGTGTATTGCTTCAGATGTTGGACTGCGCTTCCCGTCTCGTCAAACATACTTCCGAAAGTTGGTAACGAGCATCTCCCTGGAATTCTTGTTTTCAATAACTCGTTTGAGAATGGGGATTTGCCTGCCTCCACGATCGCCTCAGCCAGCTGTACTCGTCCTCCTCTTTGCGAGCTGTGAAGTAATGACTTCATTTCTTGCACTTCGTTCATGAGTGTTCGGTTGATCTCGTCCCTTCCGTCATCTCTCCTGTCTCTTCTCCTTCTTTCTCGCCTGTTATCTTATCCTCTCCTTTTTCTCTCTTCTTCTCGCCTCCTCTCTTCTTCTTCTTCTTCATATCTCTGCCACTCTTCATCTCGCAATATCTGCTCTTCACGATATCTTTCTTCTTCCAGTATATTTTCCTCTTCACGAAGTCTTTGTTCCTCACGAAGTTTCTCCTCCTCAAGTGCTCTCTCTTCCTTGAAACGCCGCCTTTAATCCTCCCACCTGGTTTCTTCAAGGGCTCTCCTCATCCTCCGTTCTTTGCTGCTTTCTCTTATGCGTCTCTTCCTTCGTTCTCCTCTTTCTTCTCCTTGCTCATTCTACGGCGGCTCTCCTTGGCGTAAATATTTGTTTGCTCTTGTGTCTTCACCTTGTGTTCCGCGGATGGTTATTTCTTCATTAAGCTGGTTGTTTTGCTGCACCAAGATGGCATTTTGTCTCATGAGCGTCGTTCTTTGATCCGCTAGAGTTCTCTCCCTTTCTCTTTCGAGTCGTAATATCTCTCGGATTTGTTCTACTGTCATGTTTGATTCGTCAACACCTCCTTCTCCTCCTCCTCCATCTCTGTGTTGGAGGTATGAATCGATCCTTCGCGATAACGGTCGTCGTCTTCCTGTTGATCTGCACCAGGCCTTCCTCTCGCGTTCGATGTCTCTCCTCTTTCCATTCTTCCTCCTCTCTTCCCTGCTAAACGTTCACTTCTCCTTGATGCAATGATGTGTTGTGCCCGATTTGGAGTTCTTGCCATCAGCAGCTTCTCCGGGATTTACCTATGTTCACCGATCTACCAGCCGTGTCTCTTGACCTGACCTAACTCGTCTACCTCCGGGATGATTAATCTCAGATTTACCCCTTTTATGGGAATTTCACCTCGATCTATACTACCATCTTTTAGTTTTACGGAAATAACTCACTTAAACGATTTCTTAAAGAATCTCTGAAGGTGATTATAACTTTCTTAAACTATCCCAAGTGAGAGTAAACTCTCAACATGAGATCCCTGTTTCTGGGCGCCAAAATGTAACTGCAGAAAATCCACAGTTACACCCTCTTACTAATTTGGGTACCAAAAGAGGTAGATCACTTAGACGAAATGAAATAGAGTTTTCTTTTATTTATTTTTCAACTGACTTACAAATATTGACAGCCCAAGAACACCCACAAACCCTTGATACTCTCTCTCTCTCTCTTTTCCCCATCCCCCTCTCACAGTGGACCAAGTCCTCTATTTATAGAGAGAAACTCATATTGGGTTACAACGCATTTTACCTCGCTCACGCTCATACAATTCACGTGACTGTACGATTTACTTCGCCAGAGCTGTTTTCAATAAAGTTTTTCCTTCCTTTTCGCTATCTGTGTCAGTTATTGTCGGGGACAGCTGTCCACACTTCGGACCCCCTACTTCGTTGGCCCTATCTTTCCTTGCGTAATAATCTACTCTTCGGTACCTTCTACTTCGTCGATATAACTTCGTTGAGATAATTATGACATTTGATTTGACTCTTTACTGACACTTTGATAAATGATATCTTTTCGAAGATTTCGTTTTACTATCTCGCTTATTCTCATCTAAACATGTGGCGAGTAGGTTTTCTGCACCCACAATGGGAGTGGTAATCGCCAGATATGCCACTAGTTTTGTGAAGCTGGATGTATATCATTTTAGTCGGCAATTCTTATAACTCTTCAGGATTAGTACTAAATAGTGTAGTCAATCTCGACCAAGAATCTCGGTTTTGGTCTAAGGCAAAAGGTCACTCAATGTTTGCGTGACGAGATTTGATCGAGAAATTCTCCTAGATGACCGAAATCCCACTAAGATGCGGTGCCGAGATAGTTTTATCTAAATAAAAACAAGTGTTCCGCACGTGCATACGCACGTGCAATATGGAGCTATCACTTTTGTTTGTTAGTAGAACTTTTACAGAAGTAATTTTTAAACAAACTTAATTACTAATTTACCCTCATATTATTTATTTATCATCACTTATATGGGCATTGAATGAGGGAAAAAATAGGCTAAACAAAAATTGCAACTTCAAGTTAATGTTCATCTACAGTAAGGTGAGTTTGTTTTATATAATATAATAGATAGGTAAAAAATAAAAAATCCAATCAAACACTAAAAAACTCTTTTTTTTCTTTTCATAAAAATCGGTATTGTTTCTTTATATCTTTACAAATTTAACATATGTAAAGTGTACACATTGCTTGGCCTATATAGTATATGATTATAGGTATAAAAATGGAAAATAAAGACTCCAAGATTTCAATCCCAACTTCCCAACCGAAACAGATCGGGATCCGAAATTGACTACATTAGTGTTAAACACATCACACCAAGATCTAAGAAGGAGATAGGAATCTAGATACGGATAGGTAAAAAAACTGCTAAAATTTTAGGATAGGCAAGTATCAAAAAATTGGCTTTCGAGCCTACTATACAAAAAAAAAGTTTAGCAGCCAACCCAGCAGAATAGGCAACATGTCATGGACTGGATCCGCCTCTCACCGCACGTTGATTTAAGTATTTTCTCAAACACCGGGTGGTGTTTAAAACACTTCCTAAGCAGTGTCCAGAATTTTAGAGGTGGATGGAGCATTCCCAAACCACCCCGTAAGTTGACCGCTGGTCTGAAACATTGCTCGAATTAGATGTTCGAAACACTCAGCGAAATAAAAAATGAGTTTAGTAAAGGCATAGATGTGTTACAATCATTACTCCTATTGATGTGTTATCAAACCACTATTATTGGAAGTTATGTTCTAAATACCTGTTAATGTTTAAAATTGTAAAATATTATTTGTTGTGTTGTGGTTAACACCAATGTAGTCAATCTCGACCGAGGTTCATGGATGAGATGAGTCACTTAATCTCAGCGAGATGAAATTTGACCGAGAAACACGTCGAGACGACCGAGATTCCATCGAGATGCGCCGAGATGGTTTTATATATAAAAATTTAGTAAGAAAAGAAAATTCGACACTAAAAACAAACATTTTCCTTTTTTACTTTTCTTCAAACTTGGTATATTATTTCTTTATATCTATAAAAGTTTAACATATGTAAAGTATACAATATGCTTGGCCTACACATACAAAATTTGAAAATAAAGATTCCAAGATTTCACCGAGAATCTGCTTGAGATAAAAAAATTGACGTAATGTCTCAGTCCCAACCGACGCATACCGAGATCCAAGATTGATTACATTGGCACAACGCACTAAGGTCGGATCTAGGAATCTAGCTATGGGTAGGATAAGCAAGTATCAAAAATAGGCTTTGGAGCCCATTATACAAAAAAAAAAGAGGCTCAGTAGCCAACCCAACAGAGTAAGCAACTTGCCATGGGCTGGCTCCGTCTTTTAGCACGCATTGTTTTAAGCGTTGTCTCAAAACACTGAGAGGTGTTATTTTAAGAGTTGTCTCAAATACCGAGTGGTGTTTAAAACACCTCCCACGTGCAGTTTAGAAATTTTGTGGGCGGCGGGAGAATCCCAAGCCACTCCCTAGGTTCGTCGCCGATTTGAAACATTGCACTAATTAGATGTTTGAAGCAGTGCAAATTGATTTCAATGGAAAAAAAAATGAGTTTCAATACTAACACCATGTGTGTTTACTCCTGACTCATCTGAATCTAACTCGATATGTTTGTTTTGAGTCAGATTTGACCCAAAAATATGTGAGTCAGTGGTTTGGTCCCATGAGTTAGGGATATTTTGTTACGTAACTCAAACAGATCTGAGTCAGGGGTTAGGTCTGAATCATAGGTCGAGTCATATTTGACCCAAAATAGAAAATAAACGGTCACACTCCTGACTCAGCGCGAGTCAAGGGTTGACTTAGACCCCAGACATCGAGTCAAATGTAAACAAACAAGGTATAACTCTTGATGTGTTATCAAACCTGTTAGAGCATTGCTCGGTCGAACTCGCAAGCATTGCTATCTCAAGCTTGTTTGTAAAGTTTAGTTTCCAAAACTATAAGTCTTGATTTCTAGTATACTTATAGCTAAGTCTCGGATTAGGATAGTAAGTGTAGTTGAGCCTTTACTCCACGGCGTTAATCGAATGAAGACAAAGAACTACTCAAGGGAACTTGTGGAACTTCATCAATAAAGAGGCATGTGGAGACTTGGACTTATCTATCACTCAAAAGTCTATCTATTCTATCTCCTATTTTGAGACAGAAGTCGTATTGCTATATAGACTTCAATTATACACATGTGATAAATCAAGCCGAGTTTAACTCACTTATATATGCCTCGAAATATGTGTTGGTAAGCTTTTGCTTTGGCCAAGTTCATCCTTACTCGTGACGAAAGTCATGTTGATTATTTCAATAACTTGAAAATCGCTTTGATGAAAAATAGTTTATGAATAACAACTATATAACATCCTCTAAGAAAGTTTCAATGATTCAAATGAGAGTTTTGAACATGTAACCATCTTCGGATATAAACATAGTGTGTTCTCACATTTGTGTAAAAGTCCAAAACCGGGAACCTGAAGTATGCGTACCCGTACCCGTACGCGTACTGGCGGTTGTTGAAAATCCGGGTGAGTATGCGTACCCGTACGCATACTGGCAGAAAGTTCACGTCCGTGAATTTTTGCTGGATTTTAAAGTGAAAAACAAACTCAATCTGGTTACTTAGGTATGCGTACCAATTTGCGTACTTATGTAGGTTACTTTCTAAAACCGGTTTGTTCATGAACTAAAATATTTATATCATAAGGAATGCAATCTTTGCAAATCGTGGCTATAATGTTCATGAATTGATTCAAGTGAATCAAAATCGATTTCGCTTCAATTGTGTCTTGTATACTTTTATGAGATCTAAGCAATTGAACAACTCTGTAACTAGTTCATTTGAGCCTCTTGAACTAGTTATGGTGAAGATGAATAAGGTTGATATGAAAGTGCTCATATGGATAACCATTGGTTAAATATTGTTGAACCAACTAAGTGTACACGTTTAGGTACGGTTATCCGAACCTAAATGAAAGTGCATTTCATTTGTGTATAACAAGCTAAGTCCGATTTAACATTTGAAAGATATTATCTTGAATCAAATCAGGTTTTCATCTAACGGCGAATATTGAATGCTTTGTTACCAAGGTAACTTAGATTGCAAACCCTGATTTTGGAGACTATATAACGGAAAACTCTAGCAACTGGAAAACCTAATCCCCACACCTCCTATGTGATACTAGTTGCATAAAATAGAGTCGATTCTCCTTTAACCTTAGGTTTTTCACGAAACCCTGTAGGTTAACGACTTAAAGACTTCATTGGGATTGTGAAGCGAGACCCAACTATTTTTTCTGTAGTTGCGTGATCTGATCCTGCTGTTTCTATCGTATTGAGTACAATCGTAAGATTGGTTTGAGATTGATATCTCCGATAGGCAAGATAGAAAAGTAGTCACAAACGTCTTCGTCTTATCATTTGTGATTACGCAATATCTTGTTCGTTAATCGATTAAGATTATTGTGAGGTGATTGATAATTCTAGGCTGTTCTTCGGGAATATAAGTCTGGGTTATCGATTGGTTCTTGTTCACCTTGATTTATCAAAAGATGAAACAAAAATCGTAATTTTATCTGTGAGAGACAAATATATCTATTCAATAGACTTTTCTGTGTGAGACAGATTTGTTTATCAAGTCTTCGACTTTGGGTCGTAGAAACTCTTGGTTGTAGTGAGATCAGCTAAGGGAATCTAGTGCGTAGTATCATGTTGGGATCAGAGACGTAACGAATGCAACTGTACCTTGAATCAGTGTGAGATTGATTAGGGTTCAACTACAGTCCAGGCCGAAGTTAGCTTTGTAGTAGTCTAGTGTCTGTAGCGGCTTAATACAGTGTTGTGTTCAAATCTGTACTAGGTCCCGGGGTTTTTCTACATTTGCGGTTTCCTCGTTAACAAAACTTATGGTGTCTGTGTTATTTCTTTTCCGCATTATATTTTGCTATATAATTGAAATATCACAGGTTGCGCGTTGAATCGATCAATTGGTAAATCCAACCTTTGGTTGTTGATTGAAATTGATTGATCCTTGAACATTGGTCTTTTATACCGTTCAAGTTATTTCTCTTATATTCAATCAGGATCACAAATTCCTATTTGTTTGAGTGAGGATTGAATCGAGAAATTGAGATATAACTCTTTGATATACTTTTATTAAGATTGAGTCTGACTGTCTAGTTGATTCTCTTAAAAGTATATTGAAGTTAGTCCATACAGATTGCTAAACGAAATATTGCACCAATGTGGTCAATTTCGGTTTCGATCCATGGCCGAGACGAGTCACTTATTCTCGGCGGGACGAGATTTGACCGAGAAACTCGCTGAGATAACCGAGATTCCACCGAGATGCGACTGAGATCTCGCTGGGACATTTTCATGTATAAAAATTTAGTTACAAAAATCAAATCCGACACTAAGAAAACTTACATTGTTTTTACTTTTCTTAAAAGTTGGTATTGTTTCTTTATATCTATACAAGTTTAACGTATGTAAAGTGTACAATATGCTTGGTCCACATATTATGGGTATAAAATATGAAAAATAAATATCGCGAGATTTCATCGAGAATCTCCCCGAGATAAAATTGTCTCAGTATCTCGACCTCAACCGAGATAGAGTGTGATCTGAAATTGACTACATTGGCTGACATACACTATTGCTATTTTAATTTCGAAAAAAAATAAAAAAAATCTATTGCTATTTTGAGATTGTTATATTTTTATGCAATTATATAACCTTCCGTCCCAATTTAGTTGTTAAATTAGGATTTTATTTTTGTCCTGATTTGCTTGTCATAGTTCATTTTTCTTTTTTCCATTTTTTTCTTCTAATTTATCCCTAACTTGGAATAAGTTCTTAACTTAGAAAGTATATAGGTTCAACTTTCTAAACACCACTCATAACATTTTACTCTTAAATCCAATATTCTCTCTATTAAAAATAAAATACTCTAGGAATGAAAAATTAGGAATCTAAAACCTAAAAAAATAATAAAAATACTAGCATAGGGCGTTTGTAGAAACAAAAATATTACTTGTGTATTTCTATGCAAAACACAGATATAGCTACTAAATCAGGACGAAGGATTATAATATCTTACTTAATACACTTTTCCACCATGGATGGTGCAATAAAGAGGAAATTATTTTGCTCTAGCAGTGGTAGAGCATTTTTTTGAACTAGCAGCGTTTGAGGCCGTTGGATGGAAGAAATGTGATGTCAGCAGAAGACAAAAAACATGCAATGATGTCACATTCACAGGATCTAATGGTTAGAATCGATGCTAGAGCAAACTCGTTCCCCAATAAAGAGGATCACATGGCATTACATAATGATCATGACGCCAAGTCGTGTTAGTTGGAATATTTTTGCTTCGAGTCATCGGATTAATAATATTAGCAGTAGACAAATTCTTTATTCATTTAATTTTTTGTAAATAAGTATATTAAAGAAAAACTAAGTGGGATTTATATAGCAAGGGAAAACCCTTCCTCATATATCCTCCTCCAAATGGAAACCAAAAAAGATAGGCGTATAAAATTAGTGATTACAAAGGTTTTCATTTGTTGCTTTCTTAGGTAAAAGATATGCAGCACTAGTAATTTCTCGATATCCAAAAATTATTGAATACAGTTGAAGCACCAAAAAGTGGATACGGAAAATGGGTCATATGACCATAGGCCATAAAATGTGGGAGAAATGAATTTGTAAAATATAGGTCTGGGTGAAAAAGACATGAAAACTATTAGTCATATATACCCTTTATTTTAAACTTTATTTTTTTTCTTATCCTTTTCTCTCTCCTATTTATTTTCTCTCTCTACAATTAAAATTAATCGCGAGAAATGTTTTAACTTCCGAAATATAAGTCGGATTTTAATGAAATTTATATTTTTAGAAAGGGCTCGAAATTTTCTACGAAACAAGATCCATTGTTGATATGAAATTCAAAAAAAAAATAAAAAATTATTTTAAGCCAGGCCGAGGATACATTATGCACCCAGATGCAACCATGCCAAAATTGATTTCCTATAAAAATATGCATTATGCACCCAGGTGCAACTTGGCCAAAATTTCTTCTCGAAAAAAAACTTGGCCAAAATTTATTTTCTATAGGAATATACATTATGCACCTAGGTACAACCTGGCCAAAATTTATTTCTTGTAAGAATGTGCATTATGCACCCAGGTGCACCTAGTCAAAACCTATTTTCTATAACAATATGCATTATGAACCCAGGTGCAACCTGGCCAAAATTTATTTTCTAATAGAATATGGCTAAAACATTTTTCCTATACAAATCATAAAAATATACATTATGCACTCGGGTGCAACCATACAAAACCTATTTTCCTTCAGAATTATACATTATGCACTCAGGTGCATTTATGCCAAAAACTAGTTTTAGGTTAAAATATATACAACATGTACCCAGGTGCATCTTGTGTTTTCTAGATTGTATCATTAGTATAAACTTATTTTCTATAGGAATATACATTATGCACTCCGTATTATGGCTATATATACTACATTAGGTTAATTACTACGACCATATTGGGTCTTCGTTAGTTGTATTTTTAATTGGGTTCGTATACATATCCACCTGCCAAGACATTTTAAAGATGTTATGTACTCAGTACTCCACCAAAAGGTCCGAATCTTAAGCAATATAATAAGCAAATGATGTATGACACGGACACAACATCAGTTTCATGGCGTATGGAGGAAATTCAAGGCATCATATCATACACATGAGTCATTACTTGGGAGTTGATATACGCAGACATATTTCTCAAAGAACAAAAGAAACTGGTCATTTAGGCATTTCTACAAACACACGTTGTACGTGACTTGACATGGCCATGGACGAATTTGGTATTCAGTTAACTATTTTCCCATCTCCTTCCCTGCAATTTAACTACAAATTAAGAAGAAAAAAACATATCTCTCATACACCATTCAACATTAATAATTCATTATTGCTTCAAGAACGAAATTGAAATTTAACAATAAAAAAAATAAAAAATAGTCAATTGAACAGATAACTTCGAAATCAGGTTGTTCCTGGTATTTATGGAGGTGATGTTGTTGCTGGTAGTGATGGTAATGGTGGTTGAGGTGGGTATTCATGGTGGCAGAAACTGGAATGGTAAAAAAACGAAGGAAAGGTCAAGTTTTGAGATATACTACCTCGCATACGGATGCTAAGATTCTCGAGATGAAAATATTACCAAAGTTATACACCATTATCGATTAATTTCTGGTTAACCGGAGGTGGAGAAGAGGACTGGGTCTCTTTCAACGAGGATATAAAGACTAGAAAAACAAAAAGAGGGCATCTTAGTCACCTGAACTAAAGTTAATCGGGTGAAATAGCCAAATAGGATAATAGAACCATTATATTTGGATTCTGTCCATTTGAACAATTTAGGTATTGCAATTTACTTTATAGTATTATAAAAAGCCTTTGAAGGTCAGATTACAAAAAGTTGGTGGGTAGCCTGGTAACAAGCTGGGCACCAACACCCTTTTGAATTGCTAAACCTATTCTATTAAAAAGAGTACCTCCTATCTTATGATTAACATCCTGATTGGTGATGGTCATAGTTTACATGTCTTGAACAATGGTCATAGTTTACATGTCTTTTAGACCCAGAAATTCAATTCCATGGCCTATTTGACCAAAAAACTGAAAGCCGATACCTACCAAAATATCCTTAAAAACTAAGGCACGAGAACCTTTCCTTGACATAAACTGATAATGTAAATAAAATCACTCTCAACGATTAACTGTTTCTTATGCAAGGTATGTGCTAAAAGAAGACTTCTTTGGTTGCCCTAAGTTCTGCCACGCGTAATTGCTATTTTTGAAGATGTGTTGTGCATAAGCAGCACTGAATGTTTTTGAGCCATCTCGAAAGACTCCCCCAATACATGCGAAATCGAGATAATTAGAAGCGTCATCCATATCGAGTTTAACATAATTTGGAGGTGGGCATTTCCATGGCACATCGGTCAGCTATATGCGATGGTTGGGTCTGGGAGACGTAAGAATTGCATCATAATGTTTTGTTGCTTGAGTTATTGCGTTGTCGATGATATCCTGGGAGACAATCTTATATGCTAAAAGACAACCAAGTTCATGGCGTACCAAATATTTTATATCCTGGGTAGACAATCTGATAATAAGAATAAACAATTGACAATACTTTCTTCATTCTTTCTCTTTTTTTCTTTTGGTTGATCTAAAGATTTACATGCTCGACTACTCATGAGTCATGCCTCTGGATACTTTATTTTATATTGCCTTCCGCTATTTTCTTTGTCCATGATATCAAATGGGGGAAGGATTGTTCTTTTCTTTTAAATTGGTGGACACTCGCATTCATTGTTTGGTTGGCCACAAAGAACATGTGACATTATATTTGATACGTGAAAACTACAGCCACACTCATTTTTCAGATTTTGGATACTATGAAACCCACGCTCAAAAAAACACAGTCGTCGCATCCATTTTTTTTGACATAATATCTCCCAAACCCATAGTTTCTGAAACTATGTTTTGGTCTTTTTTTTTTCTTCTTCTCCGATTCATATCTCCCTACTGCTTTTGTCTCAGTTCTTCATTGGAGCTTCAATTCACCGGTAAATCTCAACACAAGCAAAATCCTAGCTCTAGTTATTCCACTCAATCAAGCAACAAGACAAGTCAAATAGCATATGAGATTCCTCTGAAAAGAGAAATCTGGAGGCAGAAAAAAAGCGAGATAAATCTCGAGATCGAAAGAGAGAGAGTTGACATGGTCTGAGGAAGGGAACAAAACCGCCGAGTTACTTTTAAACGCAAGAATGATGGCCCCATTGAAGTTCTTTCTTCAATAAAGCGAGAATGCAAGTTAAACTTTTAAAAGGTCGGTTACTTTCATGATTCTTTTGTTATCTTTGCTTGTTTCTCTCTAATTATTAAGTCAGTATAAGAGGATATATACGTACCCGACTAGATCTTTGGTTGTCGTCCAACACAAAAGAATATAATGACCATTAATTGATTGTGATCGGCAAACTGTTTTTTTGTGAGAGGCTGAAACCAGTTGCACGAGCATATGTACGCTGCAAGAGTAGCTGAGGGGGATACTATTTCAGGAGAATTAGGCTGTAGTTTTTTCTGGAATTGTATGAATTGTGCAGGAAAGAAGATGTGAAAGGTTATAAATTCAGGCGAGTTCTATCCATTTCAACACTGCAGGTCGTATACAAACTGTTTGATAGAATGCCTGAACGGCCAGTTCTCACTGTCCGGTCTTGTTGTGGCTAAATCATGGGTGCATTTGTTGTTTGCATTTACATTCCAAATTTATGAATGGGAAATGGAATGAAGAAAAAAGAAAAGAAATGTTGGTACCTTTAACTTGATTCACCAACCATAGCTCCTCCATCTATGCTGTTTCGCATTGACTATTGCAAATGAAGAAAATTATGTATTAACAAAATATAATAAACAAATTTAACATTATCTGTTGAAAATATATATAAAAAGCCTTAGAAAGTCAGATTACATTATGTTGGTGGGTAGACTGGCAACAAGCTGGGCACCAACACCCTTAAAGCCTTAGAAAATTATGTATTGACAATAAACAAAATATTGTTTGCGAAGCTACATATGTATTAGTGTTGGTATTGGTCATAATGGTTGAATAATCTTTTATGCATCTACGGAAATGGTTGCATAACCGGTTATGCATCTACAAAATTTGTTGCATAACTTGTTATGCAGTCCCGAAAATGGTCGCATAACACGTTATGCAACAAATTTTTTGTCACTATTGAAACCAATAAAAACAAAGACTGCATAACTTGTCGTGCACCTACAATAATATCTACATAACATGTTATGTAGTAGTGAAAATGGATGCATAACAGGTTATGCATCCGAAAATATGACTGCATAATGCATTACGCATCGAGAAAATATATGCATAACCTGATATGCATCCGTAAATTTGGATGCATACTGCATTATGCATCAATTTTTTTAGGTACGCACTAAAATCAACCAAAACGATTGTTACATAACTTGTTATAGATGCATAACTTTGTTATCCAAATGCATAACTTGTTATGCAGTCGAGAAAATTGTTGCATAATTCGTTATGCGTCTGCATAATGCGTTATGCGTCTGCATAATGCGTTATGCATCCTTTTTGGTGGCTGCATAATGGTTATGTATCAAGTTTTCGAAAATTTTGCCTAAAATGATGCTCACTTCCGATTTTTCGTGAAAAACAAAAATTTGATATTCTTATTTGTACTCGTTGCGTAGCTCTCTTAAAACGATTTCCAACGATATAAAATTTGTAAAATTCCAAGGCGCGGATTTTTAGATATGTTATATCCAAGTTGCGTTGCCAATTATACCCCTGATGCATAACATGTCATGCGGATGCATAATCCATCATGCAGACATTTTTAATAATTTCATATAATTATGGGTGTCATGGTACCCAAAATTAATTGTGGGCCTGACAATGAGAATAATATTTTTTTTTGGGTCTCCCCTAATTTTCCCATTTGATATATCTTGCAATCTTGCAAGGTCACTAGAATTAGGGGTCGATCCACGTAAGCCATTTTTTTTTCTCGGTAAATTAAATTAAAATAAAAAAGCGAAACTGTACAGGGGTCAGGGCTTACTAGCGCCTAGCCGTGAAGCTAAACACTAGAAAGACCTATTTGAAATGGAAATAAACCTTTCCAGGCCATTCTACGGAAATAAGCCAAATTATACATTTTAGTCTATTTTGCACTATGTAGATGTGCATGTTGGTAATTTGCACACCCATTCCTCAAAACCTATCTTCGTCCCTGATTGAAATTTTGTACGCATGAGATCCAAGATGCATTCTTATCGGGATATAGTTATAACTATATAACGTATAGTTATGAGTTGTTTCCACACCTACATT
The DNA here is from genome assembly GCA_023529315.1 of Papaver bracteatum. NCBI lineage: Eukaryota > Viridiplantae > Streptophyta > Magnoliopsida > Ranunculales > Papaveraceae > Papaver > Papaver bracteatum. The sequence continues at coordinate 456,623 of JAJJWX010001388.1, forward strand.
TTTCATGTAAAGGTTTAGGTTGGACATTTTTAATTTTTTTTGCTGCTTCAGATTTAAGTGAACATGCAATCTGTAATTGGTTAACCCTTTTCTTGTACAAGTGTTTGCGGGTAAAAACGACTCGATGGTTTTCTGGTGAAAGGTGATGGAGGAGACAAGTGCTAGATGAAGAAAATCATCTGAACCTTTAAACAAATATACTACACGAGAGTACTTTGACTTCGAGAGACTAATCTGTAGGACTCTGGCTTAAACCAAGATAATGGTCGTTCCAGATTCAATTCAGTCACAAGAAAGGAGAAGGCTCTGTCTGTAGGGAGGGAAGCTGAGAATGTGTGGAGATCAATGGAGATTGATATGTTGATGATGTGATGTGTTTATCTGCTTCGAAGATGATTTCTCTGTGTAGACGAGAGAAATTCTTTGTAAGTGTTTCATAATTGACAGTGATGAGTCTTACTCTATTCGGTTGTCTTTGTTAAGTTATCAACTCATACATTGAGGAACTTATTTATTGCAATACATTGATCTCCTGTAAGTGGTGAAAGTTGAAACAAGTGGGAGAATCTGCAAAACCACTTTCACTTTTCGTGGAAGACTTGGTTGATTGACCATCCACTATTCCATTTACTCTCGAACTATCAGCACGACTTACTCATATTTCTGATCGAGGATGTATTGCGCATCGCACATGTTGTAAGCCGCCAGAGCAAAACCCTAGTGATATCCCTTCATGTGACATGAATTGATGTCTCATGTGTAAGTATGCAAAGTATTTTATATGGTCAATCTTTGAACTAAGACTATGAATCTTAAAATGATGAATTGAACAGTTCGCAGTTCAAGGTCATGATAGATGAAGCATGATGTGTTTGCCGTAACAACAACATGCTTTATAGACCATGAACGTTGATGTAGGTCACTAATGGTTGTGACATATCATTAAGCTAGTTAAAGCAATAATAATAATAATTAAATGACTTTGATTGATAATCATAGGTTAATTGATTACTGGATCGATCATAAACCATTATGTTGGTGCGTTAAGCACTTGACAGGAAGTCGTATGAAAATAATCATTGTTGAATGATCATAGAGATCTAAAGAGATCAAAATGAAGTAATGTACTCTTATAGATGATTTTATTTCTAGATTTTCCGCAGCTCCCTCCTTTCTAAGTTCGTCATAAAAAGTTTATGGAGAACTTTGTAATTTGTACCCAATATCGAAAGTTTTCTTAATTATTTAGTAAAAAAACTAGAGGCTCTCCAAAAATAAAAACAGATATTTATTTCAAAATATGATTTGAGACATTGCCGAGAATACTAAACTCATAAAAATATGGATCCCAACAAACCATTCGTGAATTGTCTCGTTCTGAACTTGAGGTTTGCAAACTGGTTCGACAACCTTCCTGTATTCCGGAAACTCATATATCTATGGTTTGCGAGATGGTTCTCCAACCTACCCTGATTCGAAATTACAGAGGTTTTGAATTTCTCTCTTTTGATGTTTGAAACATTTCCACATGATAAAATCATTGCATGGGTAATTTTCAATTGATCCACAAATTTTTGACCAGTATATTGTTTCAAAGTAATATTGTTAAAGACCTTTGAACATCCAAAAAAAAACTAGGATGTTGGAGTGTAGACCTTGTTCTACACCAGTTTCCAAAGCTAATAGATTTTCTATATATGAGGGGAAGTTATTATCTGATCCAGCTGAATATAGGACTTTAGTGGATAGTCTATAATATTTGACATTAACCAGACTTGATATTTGTTTTGCTGTCACTTATATTTCCCAATTTATCCATGCTCCCACTGATTTGCATATGCTTCTTGTGAAGAGGATTCCTCGATATTTGAAAGGTGGTATTGGTTCAGGGATAAGTCTTAGAGCTGGTGATTTACATTGTATCAAGGTGTAGATGGGGAAAAACGATCTGCTGGTTTTTGCGGAATTGAGGACGATCGTGCGGAGGAGATTCCTTGAACAGAGCGAAATGTTCAACCTCACACAGATGCACCGCTATGAAGGGGGTGCTTTTTAGTTCGAGAGACCAATCTGTAGTATTCCAGCCTAAACCAATACAATGGCCGTTCCAGAGTAAATTCGGTCACAAGAGAGGATGGGTTGGTCTGTAGGAGGGAAGCTGAGAAATGTGTGAGATCAATGGTGATATGAGATTGTAGGTGTGTTATGGTTTCCGTGTAATGCTCTGAATGATTGAATATTGCCTGATTGAGAGTGATTTCTGTGAGTTCGTGTAGACGAATGAGCGTCCGTATGAACTTTGTTGAGAAATTGCTCGTTCAGACGATTGTTGTTCGAATGTTTTAGAACTCTTCGAATCTTTTTTGTTCAATCGGGATTCAGAAACATTATATAATGCTGGAGTTGAAAACACCATGATCCCATGAAGTGTGACAGTTGATGGAGTGAAGGAGTGGAGAGATGGAAATAATGCTCAAAACCAGTTGTGCTCATCGTGCAGAGACTTGGTTGATTTTCCACCCACTACTTTTCTAACTCCCTCAACTGATTGCACGACTTTCTCACATTTCATCGTGTGTTTGAACACACGTGCCGTAGACCGCCAAACCAAAACCCTAGTTGATATCCCCCCAAGTGACACGATTGATGTCTCGTGATTAATTAAATCTTTTGATGATTTCATGACTTCGTGGGACGATGAGTCCACGTATTTGCTGAGTTAAACATGATTTTGTAGAATGTTCTGCAACTCATGAATCGAACGTACCTGCTGAGACAGTGATAGGATCCTCTCATTGAGGAGAGCAAGTGTTGCTCGCTAATTTAATATTGGTAGTTCAATTTGAGTAAATATTGCTCATCTGAGCAAGTGTTGCTCGTCTGATGAAATATTGGTAGCGTGACCAAAATAAAATATTAATTAAAGCGCTGGTAGTTGAACCGAGCACAATTAATAAGAATATTGATCATGAGATCAATGTGAAATTATTAGTGTTTGAATCTGGAATCATGATCCTTGGATTCAGAAACCCTAATTTGATCAATTGATGACCAATTGATGATTTATTTGAAATTAACCATAGAATGAAGGAGAACCGGCTTCATGGGACCGTGGATCGACCATGAAATTCTCATATGCTCACGTGAGCAAAATCCAAGACCTCTTTGAAGAGTTGGTGAGTTGTTGAAAGAATGATTAAATGCTGGTTTAATCATTTACTGAATTATTGTTGGGTTCAGCATTAGGTGATAAAACCTAATTAATTATTATTAAAATATGAAGGACCAACCAAGGGGTTGTGAAACCAACCCTGGGTGGTCACGAGATCAAATGACGATCGCTCCGTCAAATTCTGAAATTGTTTGGAGAATTTTGGACCTAATACGTGCAATTGTGCAAATTAGGTCAGATTGTGAGAAACACGTGGGACTGGCTCATTGTGAGCCACAAAGCCAACCCTGGTCGGTCAAGGTAACATGCTTTCTTCGTCGAGACGTCCGTATCTCAGTTCTGAGAATTTTGATATTTTCTGGTGCTCGTTTGAGCGACCGTTTGAGAAAATATGACAAAATTAAGGTTTTCTGATAAAACCGTCAAAACTTCATCGGATGAAGGAAAATAATGAAAAGTGAAGGAATTATGAAGAGGTGAGGGACCGACCAAGAGGTCATGAAACCGGTCCTGGGTGGTCACGGGATCAAATGTTGATCATTTGAGCACTTCCAGATTGGTTGAAACCCTAATCAGCGTCCTTTGGTAGAATCAACATAGGTTTCTCATACGGACTCGGATTTTGCTGGTCCGCCCCTCCATTACGTACGGAAAAGAATTTCCTATCTCCCAACGCGGGAATATTTAGGTTTTAAGCTCTTTCGGGAAGTGAAAAAATCCAGAGAGTAAAACTCAGGAAAAATCAAACGGGCCGGTCCTTTAACATTTTTCCTAATATGATAAAACGAAGGAGTTTTGCTGAAATAAATGAGTTTCCATGAGACGAAGGAAACATCAAAAATCATAAATAATAAAATAAGGGACGTGTGAGCGTGTGGGACCGGCTTGGAGCATGACTGGCCGACCAAGGCCCGGTCCCGTGCGTTTTCCCTATTTTATGCATTATTTCATGATTCGAAGGAATTTTCATAATTTGAAGGAAATATCATGAAATCAGGGAATTTTCATGGGATTATGAAAACATGAAAAATATGCTAATAAAAGAGTGGGACGTGTGAGCCGTCTAGGGTTTGGCCAACCGGCCATGGTTTCCTAGTTTTTATTATTTTTCATGGGACGAAGGAAATATCATGAGATTAAGGAGTTTTCATGAAATTAGGGCAATAATAAAAAAAAAAAAGGAAATATGAGGTGTGGGGCCGGTTGGCCAATGGTCACGCCCCCCTCATGCTCTCCTTAATTTTATATTATTTCCTTCGCGCGAAGGAGACACCATGAAGTTGAGGAGTTTCCTCAAAACAAAAGATATTTGTTCAAGCGAAAGGTTTTTCATGAACTCAAGAAAAATAACAAAAATATGATAAAAATATGAGACTGGTGTGGGATTGACCACAACACGGTCGGCCGGTCAGTGGATCCATGCTCCCAGCACCTTGGTCAATTTTTATTTATTTGTTATTTTTCTTCCTATTTTGCATAGGCTCATCGTTTCATCGTATTTTGAAATACTCGCTCGTGCGGTGGTTATTAATGTATCATTGTTGAATATAATTGCACCATTTGAGACAGGGCTTGCTCAGGAATAGCCCTGATGCCCGTGCATCCAATATTTATTACTAATCCATGGACTTTTGCTGGGAACAACCATGGTTTGCGTAATAAAATATCTGCGAAAATATTTGAATATTTTCTTTAATTTCGCGGATGAATCCAAGAATTTAGGTGTGAGACAAAGCTTGCTCAAAGCGGTAGCCACGATGACCGTGCGTCCAATATTTATTACTAATCCATGGACTTCCGGGAAGAACCATGGCTTGCGTAATGAAATATCTGCGAAAATATCTGAATATTTTCAGCGATTCTGCGGATGAATCCAAGAATCTAAGTTTGAGACAGGGCTCGCTCAGGAGGTAGATCTGATGCCTGTGCGTCCAATATTTATTACTAATCCATGGACTTCTGTTGGGAACAACCATGGTTTGCGTAATGAAATATATGCGAAAATATTTGAATATTTTCAGAAATTTTGCGGATGAATCCAAGAATTTTGGTTTGATACAGAGCTTGCTCAAAGCGGTAGCCCGATGCCGTCGTCTAATATTTATTACTAATCCATGGACTTCTGCTGGGAAGAACCATGGTTTGCGTAATGAAATATCTGCGAAAATATTTGAATATTTTCAGCAATTCTGCGGATGAATCCAAGAATTTAGGATTAATTAATTCATGATTTTATACTAGCAGAGCAAGTTGTTCATCCCCTGATAGAAATAATTCTTCAAGTGCTCAGTACTCATGAGATATGCCGTTGTCATTTGTGAGACTACATATCTATATGCACTCGAGAGAAAGTATTCTCCATCATAGGATTCGATGAGAGACCCGTGTCTCAATATTCACGTCTGATTCTTTGAATCGAGGTTCGTATAATTATGGGTTTACGATTTTAGCCTTTGTCGAAAATCCACCATCTACATTAAGTCCCCTGCTTAGTGAGGAAAGCCGTGTTCCTCAGTCAGCATTGAATGGTGATTTTCCAGTCATAAAAATATAAGTAATTGAACTCAGTCGTAAGTCAAGATGTTACCGGATTTTGATCGTACGAGCATACCATAACTTGAATAAAGATTCCAATGGCATGCTAGAGCGTCATTTGATGAGCAGAAATTGGTGTTGAACCGCTGATTTGGATGACGGGTCCTTGGTCGTTTAGGATTCGTGGGACGAGCCCTCTCCATCACCTTCACGCCAGCATCAAGAGGAGGAAAAGTTGTCGGACCACCAACGCCGCCGCCGACAGGTATGCGTCCGAACTTTTTTTTTTTTTTTAAATTTTCATGAGTTCTATGGGTTGTTCACACATTGATCATGATAAAATCGTATACCCGCGTATATATAATTGTGGGTTTCGTCGAAAACCTACGTTTTTGAAAACGTATGCTCGTTTGATCGTTAGTTTTTGAAAACTAATAATAATCCCTGATTTAGAAGAGATTTTTCTTCATATATGAATATGTAGGTTCAGTGATGAAACTATGTTGATGAGCTTTCACGTGAGCCAAAGTCTTATCATAAAAGTGAATTTTTCACAAAACCGTAGTAAAATCTTCGTTTAAAAGAATAGCGGTGATGCGGAGAAGCGATTTCTCCTCTTCATGTATATATGAACTCGTGTCCAGTGATAAAATTTTGTGTATGAGCTTTCATGTAAAACTTTATCATGTAATGCGTGAGTTTTCACAAAATTGAAATAAACCTTCATTTCAAATACGTATGTCGGCACGAAGGAAAAGAGTTTTCTTGTAAAAACATGGTCGGTTCATGGAAAAGTTTTTTTTTTTTCATTGAAACCGTGGAGTATCCACGATTTATTTTTGTGAGCCTGGCTCACATTGAAAAATATTCATTTATTTACGTGAGTAAATATATATTGTTTCTCTAAAATCAAAACTTGAGTCTTGTGTGATGTTGCTTAGAGATAAAATTATTTATGATGAAATAATGTTTTGGTTTCCATAATTCTATGGTGAATGTTCACACAGTAGAAATATTCATGATTTTATGAAAAAATCTGAGTTGTTCTTTTTGTAGGTTTTGAAGAAACGAACAATTTTGGAGTGTTAACTCTAGCATTACTCTACTACTGTTAGTGGAAGCGTAAAGGTGAGAGTTAAGAGTTACCATTTTGGTAGACGCTGATGTGAGCATCCTAATTGCATGATTCATTATTCTGTCGAAGCCTGCGCTTTGTATGAACGATGTGCTGATGTATCCACTTTGCGGGGATGACTGACTCCCATTATGATACATCCAAAGATGGTGTTTCCATAGAAAACGTCTCTATGGACGAAAGTTTTAAGAAGTGGTACTTATGGAACCTCCGAGTGATGATGACAGATTCTTCATGTTTCATTGGATTTACCATAGAATAGTTGTGAAGTGAGATCCTGGCTCAATGTAGACTCCACGGAAATGGAAGAAAGTATACAGGAGCGGAGAACCCAGAAGTGAGGACTACATGATGCTAGCGAATGACGTGTAGTCCCCAGCCGTTTCTTTGACGAGTTGTTAGCGCTCCTTGTGTCATGACTTTGCCCGTGCAATTAGGATCATGAGACTAAGGTTTGTTACTTCTTCTAGACTTTTTCTCCATCGATTGATGTCTTCAACTTGTTCCCGGACAAGCAATTCATGAATCCAGCACTGATGAAAAAGTCGATGTAAGTACCTTTTCGTGCAGGTGATCTTGGAATCTCCTTGAATGAAGTAATAATAATTGTTGATGATGAACCCAAGAAGAAATCATTGTAGATAAGCATCATGTTGATGAAGCGTGCTCTTCTTTGGGATATGGGAATATGGAGAATTCCCGAACCGAATGTAGATAGCGGCATTGCTAATGGAGATTCCGGTATTTTCGAGCCTTCAAATGATTTAGAGACTCCCCCAGTAAGTATATCTCCTTTGAATCATTTTAATCCCATGTAATCTTCGCATTAGGTGCCAAACGACGAAGTTGGGAATCATGGATCCAATAATGATGATTTTGACATTCCAGGAGTTGTTGGCGATAAGACTTCCATAGATGCTCCTCAGGATGATGAAGTGATGGTCGCTGATACCGTGGAGGTGGTGGAAACTCCAATTGTGCCTCATACGGTGGAACCCGTACCCGAAATTGCAGAAGTTACTTCCCCTGAAGTTGTTTCTATGATCATTGACATTGCTCCAGTAACTGAGAACTATATGATAGTGCATAAGTATCCTACTGCAGGGATTTCCTTTGATCCTCAATTTAGTGAGTTACTCCCATATCACCAGCTTGTTGGAGGTTTTAGCGTTCCTATCAGATATGTTGCTATATACAAGGAACTGTGAGAAATGTATGGGCACTTTATTGTTACTCAGGATCCAGCAGGGCGTAGTTATTTCTTGACGAAAAAGTAGAGGCCATCTTGCGTGTTATAGATGATATCCGGATTGCAGACAGAGATGTTATTTCCCAAGATTTACTCTTTGATTGGGATTACAACTTGAATAATGCTGAATAACTTGGCTTCAATCTGAAGTGGCTCCGTGAAAGACTTGATGAAGGACTTAGCGAAAATACCTGGTGGACATCGATCAACTGTAGAGGTTATGAATCCCGTCCATGAATTCTTGCATGTAGTATGTTCTGGATGCTGTAGGAACCTCACACGGCGTCGGAATTCAATGATTGACCCCAACTTTTGAGGCTAAGAGACTGAGTTATTAAATAATAGAAAAATCACTCAATATGGAGTTGTAGAAGTCCGCCAACGAAGCGTGCACATTTGCAATTTGTAATCCCGTACAAATTTCTTAGGTTTCGTAAACCTGACGGTAAAGGCCACATATTTCAGCTTGTATGTCCAATTAATGCGCCCTTTTGGTATGTTGTTGAAGAGACACAGACGAACATCTTTTGTTGAGGAAGTATTGTCCCATTCCTCACCCATTGGCATGTTTTTTTGCAAACCCATGACCTGAAGTGTATTGTATCTCATCTGTAGAGGTGACGAGAACATCTTGTAGAAGACTTTGGATTATGCCCACCAGTCATGCCAGCTTTGGGAAGACTTCATGTGAGCATGTTATAAGGTCTACACATCTTGATATGAGTCATTAGTTCTTGGAGAAGTCCGCTTCATGTGTACCACTTCAGAGAATGATTAGTTGATGAAGCTTTGAGGATGTTGCTCCTGAGACTGTTGTTGGTGTTGAGACCATGAATGATCACGCTCCAGAGATCTTTGTCGATGTTGAGATCATGGATGGTGTTCCCTTAGAGATTATTATTGATGCTGATACCACGGTTTAAGTTGCTTCAAAGACCGAAAAGGATAGAACTATGATTATGGACATAGTAGTTGCTCCTCCATGGGTTGAGCATCTCTAAGGTGAATGTGTTCTGGGAGTTCAACATGAATTCTCCTGAACAGTATGATTTTACTATGAACTGGATTAAATCAAAGGAGTCGACGATGTTGCGGAGGATTGCATCCGTAGCCTTCATTCTGGGTGTGATCGGTGAAGAGAAGAAGTTCCTCAGTCATGCAGGAGCTTGTGATGTAGAGAGATCCCGTTGATGAAGTTTCATGGAATCACATTTGGTTGCAATAACTTGTTATGTGGATAACATTTATTAAAATAAAACTGATTTCTCCAGTAAGATCAAGTCCCCAGTGTATGTTGAAGGAATTCGTGCCTTCCATGGGTGAATGATATTGCATCTGCTTCAGAAGTCTTGTCATGGAGATAGTGAAGACTCAGCGATTGTAGTTTAGTTGCACTTCGATTGCGCTAGTGGTGAATCAGTATGTCATCATCGAGGTATTTATTCCGAATCCATAGGCGTCATTATCGAAGGTGTACCCTTTGATTGGGAGTACAATTTGAATACTTCTTATATGCTTTGGCGTTGAAGTGTCATATCCCTCGAGCTTTGAATGTCTTAGGCTTGATCGTCTCGACCTCGAGTATCTTCTGTTGATTCAGCATCCCTTCCTTGCGTTAGTGGGATTCAACACTTGTGCAAACATCATAGCTTTCTGCTTTTCTGAGACACATGGAAACTCCTGCAAGGCTCTAGAGAAACGCCCAAAGTGTTCTTTTCCATGCTTGGACATCATCTCAGTAATGAATGTTTCAATACTTAGTTCGGAGAAATGTCAGATTCAACCACTTGGTAAAATGCTAATCCGGTGAAGCTACCATTCATAACATCTTGCAGAGTTTCTAGCAGAATTGAGTCCCCGTTCTAGGATAGCATGTGAGGAAATAAATGACATATACGTGAAGTGAATGAGACTTTCCTGAGTGTGGAACCTTTCGACGAATATTTATGCATCTTTTGCAGGCTCTTGCTTCAACCTCGTCGAAGTTTGAAATTCCTCGAAGTACTCTGATGATGGAATGTCCGTCAAACCTTCTGGATCAGAACTTTCTTCGTTGGAGGAATGTGTAACCAAAGATGCTCCGTAAGTATCCATATTTTCAGTGTGGATCTACGCTCGTCTGAAGGACATGTCATATCCTGGATCTTCCTGATTATGCGAAACTTGGTTTCTGTCCAGGTTGGACTTATGTTCACTTTGAGAGTGATGTAGCCATGAGTATTTCCGAGCGCTTCTTCGAGGTATTCTGATTGAGATGGAGAATGAGTATCTTCTTGCCGAGTGATGCATGCAGATCCGATGGTTTTTTCTAGAATATTGTTGATGGTGGTCTCAACATCGATCAACATTTTTCCAAATTCATTTCTTTTAAGATTGACTGTGGTAAGCAGTCCCCAGTCGTACATCTCTTGATCTGTGGATGGAGGCTCAAGAAGTATTTTCGGGATGGACTTCTTGACACGATGTGGTTCAGTACTGTGAACATGTCTCTCCGTTGCGCCTTCGATAGATAACGCACGTTCGTCTTGAACTGCTTCTTTGATAGGTTGTCGAAAAGGTGTAAAAATTCTGACTGGGAGAGGATTCTTGTGTACTCCTTCAGTCCCCGGTTGAAGCTATTGCGGATCAACCTTCTCTTTGAGAATGTGTTTCAAAACTACGCAGTTGCTTTGTGGGATGATTGAAGAACCTGCGGAAGCCGCAGTAACGAGGTCTTTCCATGTCTTCCTCAGTTGGTTCTTTCCGGACATATAGCAACTTGATTGCACCATCTTGGATCCAGACATCTAGGAGTTCGATCACCTCTTCAATGGAAAAGGAAAGTCATGTGCTTTTGATCAATAACTCTTGTGCATTGGTCAAAGGCTCGTGCATCTTGATTATTCTTGCTTTGTACTTTTGAAGGAGCTGAGGTATACTTGCGCAGTAGTTTGGATTCCTGTTTGATCCTTTCTACAACAGTGTTTGTGGAAGGCTGGAGGTTGTACTGCTTGAAGATTAGACGCCTGCTTCCTCAAGTGTCTCGCGATTCTTTAGTCTTTGTAGATTTTATTCTTTCCAACAGAGCATATGCAGTGGTTTCTGATCTCTTCGCGGCTTCGTGGAGTTCTGAGAAAGTTTGGAATCGAAGATTCTCCAGTAATGCTCTATAGACCATGAGCATACCGTTGATGCATAATTCCACCAGTTGTTGCTCTGTGACGTTTGGATCATGGAAATCCAAGGCTTGGACCCTGAATCTTTTTACAAAGTCGTTGGGGTTTTCACCCACCCTTTGAAACATCCTTTCAAGGTCAGAGAGAGTGATTTTCTATGACATGAAGAAGTACTTTCTATAGAAGGCGTTAATCATTTCTCCCCAATTATTGATGGTTCCTGGTGCGATGTTGTTGTACCAGGTGTATGCTATGCCTTTCAAGGATTTTGAGAATTCCTTGAGACGGATGACATGGTTATGTTCATGCCAGTTCCATCATACAGAGTAAAGGTTGGAGAGATATAACCTTTAGGAAGTGGAGTTCTTTGTGTAGCGGTAGGATAGGGAGGTTAGTGACGATGGACATGCGGTGTCTTGTCTTTCCCATGATTCTCCAAAAGGCGCTCCAAGTCTTCCCGAGTGATGAAACTTGATGATTCTTTTGACGAATTGCCCGTGGCTTTATCGGTTTCGTTATCATTCACTGTGTGAATCGAAGTTACCTCAGGATCAGCAGTGTCTGAGGAATTCTCCTTTTCTTTCCCTTTGTCTGGGGTTTTCTCTGACAGCTTGTCAGTAAGAGTCTTCAAGTGATCAAATAACTTTTGTTGCGCTGTAGCCATGTCCGTATAATTCTTTGCAAGAGTTTCTTGCGCTTTGATGAGGTCAGCGAGGGCAGGTAGTAGATTTCCTCTGACTTCTTCGGGATATCGGCCGAAAAAAGGATGACCTTCCGCGTTGGCGTGAGGAGGAGTGATGTCACCACCATCAGTGCTAGTGGCTGGAACAGTTTCCAGGATATATTCATTGTTGCTAGTGCTATCGATATTTGCGTTAGGATTTGTGACCGATCCTGACCTAAGACCAACCATCTTGTAAAAATGAGAGATTGCAACCGAGAGAATGATCACCCACTGTAGTCGCCAATCTGTAGATGGGGAAAAATGATCTGCTGGTTTTTGCGGAATTGAGGACGACCGTGCAGAGGAGATTCCTTGAACCGATCGAAATTTTCAACCTCACACAGATGCACCGCTATGAAGGGGGTGCTTTTTAGTTCGAGAGACCAATCTGTAGTACTCCAGCCTAAACCAAGACAATGGCCGTTCCAGAGTAAATTCGGTCACAAGAGAGGATGGGTTGGTCTGTAGGAGGGAAGTTGAGAAATGTGTGAGATCAATGGTGATCTGAGATTGTAGGTGTGTTATGGTTTCCGTGTAATGCTCTGAATGATTGAATATTGCCTGATTGAGAGTGATTTCTGTGAGTTCGTGTAGACGAATGAGCGTCCGTATGAACTTTGTTGAGAAATTGCTCGTTCAGACGATTGTTGTTCGAATGTTTTAGAACTCTTCGAATCTTTTTTGTTCAATCGGGATTCAGAAACATTATATAATGCCGGAGTTGAAAACACCATGATCCCATGAAGTGTGACAGTTGATGGGGTGAAGGAGTGGAGAGATGGAAATAATGCTCAAAACCAGTTGCGCTCATCGTGCGGAGACTTGGTTGATTTTCCACCCACTACTTTTCTAACTCCCTCAACTGATTGCACGACTAGCTCACATTTCATCATGTGTTTGAACACACGTGCCGTAGACCGCCAAACAAAAACCCTAGTTGATATCCCCCCAAGTGACACGATTGATGTCTCGTGATTAATTAAATCAGTTGCTGATTTCATGACTTCGTGGGACGATGAGTCCACGTATTTGCTGAGTTAAACATGATTTTGTAGAATGTTACGCAACTCATGAATCGAACGTGTCGCACGAGACAGTGATAGGATCCTCTCGTTGAGGAGAGCAAGTGTTGCTCGCTAATTTAATATTGGTAGTTCAATTTGAGTAAATATTGCTCATCTGAGCAAGTGTTGCTCGTCTGATGAAATATTGGTAGCGTGAGCAAAATAAAATATTAATTAAAGCGCTGGTAGTTGAACCGAGCATAATTAATAAGAATATTGATCATGAGATCAATGTGAAATTATTAGTGTTTGAATCTGGAATCATGATCCTTGGATTCAGAAACCCTAATTTGATCAATTGATGATTTATTTGAAATTAACCATAGAATGAAGGAGAATCGGCTTCATGGGACCGTGGATATACCATGGAATTCTCATATGCTCATGTGATCAAAATCCAAGACCTCTTTGAAGAGTTGGTGAGTTGTTGAAAGAATGATTAAATGCTGGTTTAATCATTTACTGAATTACCATTGGGTTCAAACATTAGGTGATAGAACCTAATTAATTATTATTAAAATATGAAGGACCAACCAAGGGGTTGTGAAACCAACCCTGGGTGGTCACGGGATCAAATGACGATCGCTCCGTCAAATTCTAAAATTGTTTGGAGAGTTTTGGACCTAATACGTGCAATTGTGCAAATTAGGTCAGATTGTGAGAAACACGTGGGACTGGCTCATTGTGAGCCACAAAGCCAACCCTGGTCGGTCAAGGTAACATGCTTTCGTTGTCGAGACGTCCGTGTCTCAGTTATGAGAATTTTGATATTTTCTGGTGCTCGTTTGAGCGACCGTTTGAGAAAATATGACAAAATTAAGGTTTTCTGATAAAACCGTCAAAACTTCATCGGATGAAGGAAAATAATGAAAAGTGAAGGAATTATGAAGAGGTGAGGGACCGACCAAGAGGTCATGAAACCGGTCCTGGGTGGTCACGGGATCAAATGTTGATCGTTTGAGCACTTCCAGATTGGTTGAAACCCTAATCGGCGTCCTTTGGTAGAATCAACATAGATTTCTCATACGGACTCGGATTTTGCTGGTCCGCCCCTCCATTACGTACGGAAAAGAATTTCCTATCTCCCAACGCGGGAATATTTATGGTGGGTTTGGATGTAGTATTTTAAAGGTGGGATTTATGGGTCCAGGGGATTTGGTGGAATTACGTTTCTTTCGATATGTTTGGTTACCAGAATCCCTTGGATCACGTTTCCCACGGGAATCAGTTTTCCAGCAAATCCTCCATATGGAGTCCGACCCCTCCCCCCTAAGATTTGATGGGAAACTTATCAAGGGATTTATGGACCCATATTTTTTAACTCTAAATCTTATATATATACAATTTTAATATTACGAGGGTAATACCAAACCGTTTATGTTCTTTAAAACAATATATTTCTATGAATCCTAGGAATTTTAAATGGGTTACCAAACACACAAGGGATTTAGATGAATCCCAGAATTTTTAATCTCATGGGATTATAAATCCTAGAAATCATGAATTCTATAAACAAACTCACCATTAGGTTTTAAGCTCTTTCGGGAAGTGAAAACAGCCAGAGAGTAAAACTCAGGAAAAATCAAACGGGCCGGTCCCTTAACATTTTTCCTAATATGATAAAACGAAGGAGTTTTGCTGAAATAAATGAGTTTCCATGAGACGAAGGAAACATCAAAAATCATAAAAAATAAAATAAGGGACGTGTGAGCGTGTGGGACTGGCTTGGAGCATGACTGGCCGACCAAGGCCCAGTCCCGTGCGTTTTCCCTATTTTATGCATTATTTCATGATTCGAAGGAATTTTCATAATTTGAAGGAAATATCATAAAATCAGGGAATTTTCATGGGATTATGAAAACATGAAAAATATGCTAATAAAAGAGTGGGACGTGTGAGCCGTCTAGGGTTTGGCCAACCGGCCATGGTTCGTGCACACGGGTTTCCTAGTTTTTATTATTTTTCATGGGACGAAGGAAATATCATGAGATTAAGGAGTTTTCATGAAATTAGGGCAATAATAAAAAAAAAAGGAAATATGAGGTGTGGGGCCGGTTGGCCAATTGTCACGCCCCCCTCATGCTCTCCTTAATTTTATATTATTTCCTCCGCGCGAAGGAGGCACCATGAAGTTGAGGAGTTTCCTCAAAACAAAAGATATTTGTTCAAGCGAAAGGTTTTTCATGAACTCAAGAAAAATAACAAAAATATGAGACTGGTGTGGGATTGACCACAACACGGTCGGCCGGTCAGTGGATCCATGCTCCCAGCACCTTGGTCAATTTTTATTTATTTGTTATTTTTCTTCCTATTTTGCATAGGCTCATCGTTTCATCGTATTTTGAAATACTCGCTCGTGCGGTGGTTATTAATGTATCATTGTTGAATATAATTGCACCATTTGAGACAGGGCTTGCTCAGGCATAGCCCTGATGCCCGTGCGTCCAATATTTATTACTAATCCATGGACTTTTGCTGGGAACAACCATGGTTTGCGTAATAAAATATCTGCGAAAATATTTGAATATTTTCAGCAATTCTGCGGATGAATCCAAGAATTTAGGTGTGAGACAAAGCTTGCTCAGGCGGTAGCCCTGATGACCGTGCGTCCAATATTTATTACTAATCCATGGACTTCTGCTGGGAAGAACCATGGCTTGCGTAATGAAATATCTGCGAAAATATCTGAATATTTTCAGCGATTCTGCGGATGAATCCAAGAATCTAAGTTTGAGACAGGGCTCGCTCAGGCGGTAGATCTGATGCCTGTGCGTCCAATATTTATTACTAATCCATGGACTTCTGTTGGGAACAACCATGGTTTGCGTAATGAAATATATGCGAAAATATTTGAATATTTTCAGAAATTTTGCGGATGAATCCAAGAATTTTGGTTTGAGACAGAGCTTGCTCAGGCGGTAGCCCTGATGCCCGTGCGTCTAATATTTATTACTAATCCATGGACTTCTGCTGGGAAGAACCATGGTTTGCGTAATGAAATATCTGCGAAAATATTTGAATATTTTCAGCAATTCTGAGGATGAATCCAAGAATTTAGGATTAATTAATTCATGATTTTATACTAGCAGAGCAAGTTGTTCGGGAGTTGTTCATCCCCTGATAGAAATAATTACTGAAGTGCTCAGTACTCATGAGATATGCCGTTGTACAGCTGTGAGACTACATATCTATATGCACTCTGAGAGAAAGTATTCTCCATCATAGGATTTGATGAGAGACCCGTGTCTCAATATTCACGTCTGATTGCTGAATCAGAGGTTCGTATAATTATGGGTTTACGATTTTAGCCTTTGTCGAAAATCCACCATCTACACAAGGTTTTTACAGATTCTGATTGGGCTGGTTGCCATGATACCATAAGATATTCTTCTGGTTATGTTGTATATTTGGGTTCTTCTCCTATTGCATGGTCTTCTAGAAGCAACCTACAGTGTCAAAGTCCTCTGCAAAAGCATAGTATAAGTGCTTAACAATTGTTGCTTTTGAATTGCAATGGGTGTCTTATGTTTTGAAAGAGTTACATATTCCTTTGAAGTATCGTGAACTTCTTTACTGTGATAATACAAGTGCCATCTATCTGGCTTCTAACCCAGTTTTTCACGCTAGGTCTAAGCACATAAAAGTGCATTATCATGTTGTGAGGGAGTTGGTGAAGTCTGACTTTTTGCGGGTCCTTCATATTGCTAGTGGAGATCAGATACTTGGTACTTCTACTGTTCATGTTCCTACTGATACTACTACTTTTTATGTTGACTTAGAATAGTTCTAGTTGTTTTTCTGTTTCTGTATTTTTATTTCTCAAGCTGATTCAGTCGAGTGTTTGGCTGATCGGTTTGAATGGGTGTATTAGTGTTTTGTATTAGTTAATCTTGACTACTCTCTTATTCTGTCAAGATTGACATGACTTCTGTTAACTATTACAGTTGTTCCAGTTGTTGTTTTCCTCTCTGTTTATATAGTTTATCATGTACACAGAAACAGTTATTAAATGTTTTACCAAAATACCAATAAAATTTTCAGTCTCAGACTACCAAAATAATCAAATAGTTTTTTTTTTTTTTTTTTATCGGTCTCAAGAATGGTTCATTAAGCCAAAAAATTCAAGTTAACTCCTAGATTCCTAGCAGTATTTAAGCTTTAAAGTAGTTTGCTTTGCTTTTCTTCATTACTAGATTATACTTTTATGGTTTTTGGTGACAACTTTCTTAATACCAACAATCCGACTTAACAAAGCTGACCTCGATTCCTCTCCTTAAAGAAAATGGAATGGTTGATGATCAAAGGTGCAACTGTTTGTTCCTTATGTTATGCATCGGGTGGGAATGCTTCCCCAAATGGATGGAAAATTTCGGGACCCTGACAGATCGTTGGGAATACTTCATAAGTTATCACGGATCAGACCGTCTAGGTTGAACCTTCATTTAGAATATTTGCCTCTACATAATTTTCCAGCCTTACTTGATTAGTGGTAACATAATCAATTTGACCGACATCAACATTAGCATAGTAAACAAACTACGGTTTGTTCTTGTTGTTGGCTTAGTTACCAACTTGTTGGGTTTGAATCCTGCTGAAGAGTTGTGTAATACTAGTAAATACATGTAGTCCTCTGTAATTTAAAAACTAAATCTTATACTCCGAAACAAACAAATTGAAAACAATCAGTGGATTTTTGCTCCGATTTTTGCTCTGCAAATCGGAGGCCACCTCAGTCCATTGACTGTTCTTAACCAGTTATAATGTTTACAGAATTGCTTCAGAAACCTGCCATTCATCTAGTTATTCTCATCCTCAGCTGCCTTAACTACAGATTTTTGATCTATCTAATCAATTCCACAACCAGAAAAGAACAACAGAAATGTACCAATTCTACCAAAACCAAACATAAATTCTTTCCAAACATCTTTGCAAGCAATAACCAAGAATCCAAAAACAACATTAACAGTAGAATTTAAAGTAAAGAAGACTACAGATATATTAACAGCTTGTTCATCATCATTACAAACTAAAAATCTAAGACCCATTACCAACATCATTACCAGCAACCCAAATTTACAGACACCATTGAAATTGCAAAACAACAACTACTCAAAATATATCCCACAGATACTATCAGTTCCAACTGCTCCCCACAACTACCACAAGAACAAAAACTTAAACACCATAACACCATCTCCGTCCGATAAGATAAAAAAAAAAGAGCAAGAAACTATCCATCACCTTCATCAACAGATTCAAGAAGTTGGGTAGACAAGGAAATCACCAAAAGAGCCAATTCACAAAAAATTTGTTAATCATCTTTAGTCTTTATAAACATCCAGAAAAAAATGGCTTCTGCTGGAAACTTTGTGGCTCTCACAACACATCTTGATACCCACCTTTCTTTCACCGTTCGCTATCTTCACTGTCAGATGGAGTAGGAGAAGTCCCACTTGAATTTGTATCACCATCCAAACCACTATCACCATAATAAGCTTTCACACTTACACTAAAGCATATATGCTCTCCTTATTTCATGGTGCGTGAGAAGATTTTCGGGTTGGATAGTTCATATGCAAAACGATTTCGCAAATGCTCCTCATCATAAATAATCTCTCCATCCCATCTTCCTCTATCTCCATCATCTTCTTCATCTGTATCCATGTCATTGGCCTCCACCCCATAATAATTTTAAACATCTGCTTCAAACCCATCAGATGAATCAGAATCTTCTTCTGTCATGCTTCCATATTTGGGTGTCTTGGCACTTCTGGAATCTCTCCTCTCTTGCTGCTCTCCCCATTCCTCATCTTTCCTCTCTCGCCGCTCATAGCATTTCGGAAACCAGGCTTCATACACATTCTCACGCCTTCTCGCCTCTTGTTCTCTTATTTGAGCAGCTTGCTCCTCTCCCCTTTGTTGGTTTTGCAACTGCTTATGCCTCTCAATCTCTGAGAGAACAATCCCATGCATCTTCCGCAATTCATCGAATCCCAATGATCTCAAAAGATATTTGGATAACTCAAACTCTGGAGATACTGGAGATGCAACTGTGGTGGTTTGAGATGACCCTGCTGGAATTCCTTCATTACCTCGTGAAGACTCTCCGGCCATTTCTTAAATCTGTTAAATCTTACCTAAACCTTTCCTCTTCTGGTGAAATTTCTATAATTCTTTTCTTGATTTTTTCTAATTACCCCCTCAAACCCCTTCTTATAGCCATCAACATACCCATTCAATATCATTTAAGACTCTTGGTTAAGCATCATGTCGCTTTGTTTACCATGCCTCTTCAATGCCATGTGTCTGATTTTACCATTTCAAATCATAATTACACTACTAAGACCTAATTTCAACACCTAAAACCCATTATAACCTCTGCCCCCCTACGGAACCACTATTAAGAGGACCCTTGGTGGATTACCAACTTCTGAATTTTATATTTGGGGCCTAATTAACATTTCTTGTTACATGCAGATTGGGAGATGGCAGCACCAGTCGGGAGGCACCACTGCAAACTGGGGCATATTATCCAGGAACTGTTCTAGTCCACCTACCATACATACCGGCCTAGTATACAATACTACAACTCCACCTTCTCATCAATTCATAAAGGAAATTTTCCCTCATTTTTCTTCCATTATTACTTTTGGAAGTTTCCACCATCACCTCTACGTCACTGCTAAAGATGACAAACAAAATAAATACTCAACAACCATCCATCACTATTCTAAACTATCCTAAAGTGATCACTATATCATCACAAGTTGCACATTGTCATGGTTCTCATCCTATAACACTCACGTGAATACCTTGCAGCAAAGACAAACTCAAAAATCTGTTAATGAAAGTGACTTACCGTTTACCAAGCATCTCACTCAAAGTACAACATATAACCTCTTTCCAATAGTCTTGCATCAAAAACACCCTGAATTATGTCCTAATTCTAGTCAACATTATTCTCATTCCTTTTATAAGGTTCAAATTCAAGAAACTACAAACTTCTCCAATACATCCATTTTCTATCTTGCCTGCTCCACATATCAACACAATATTCAACAAAACTCTTTCTCATTATTTATCTATTTGATAATAACTACTGGAAATATTAAGCTCACCCAAATATCTGAAATATATATTCTCATCACTTTCATTATGGAAAATACTTCTTCTCCTGAGGAATCCCATAACCTTAACATTGATATCCAAGCTCTCACCTCTCAAATTTCTGAAAAGTTAAACCTTCCTTCTTCCCTTACTAAACCTGTTTTTATTGACAAGTGAGTTATTCTAGCTGAAGCTGATAATAACTGGAAATGGTGTATGGCCTGCTACATATTTTGTGAAACTATTATCCCAACTTTTTCTATCAGATACTATATTTGCAACAATTGTCCTTTGGCTCAACACCCTTCTGTTACCACTTTCAATGGTCAAAGAAATAAAGTTCTGATCCGTTTCCCTTCAGAGGAGAATTTCAACAGAATCAATTCTCAAAAACCTTGGTTCATATGTGGTTATCTCTCAGTTCTGAAAGTTGTTCCAGTAGAAGGTTGGCTTCCAAACCAATAAATAACCCTTGATGAAGAGATTATGTGGTTCATATTGTGTAATATACCAAATGAGTGCACATAATTTGAGGATCTGAAGCTTCTTTCTAAAGATATGGGTGTTCTCATCGAAGCTCAGAACCCATTTGGAAAGCACCCTCATAAGAAGAATGTTAAAGTCTGTATCAGAATTCCAGTCCAGAAAGCTATACCAACAGGCATTCCCCTTTTTACTAATGAAAGAAATGAACCTTTTCTTATTGAATGCAGACATATCAGAGTTCCAAGATACTTCTGTACCTCTTGTCGCATTCTTGATCACAAGGATCAAAATTGCCCTGCTTGGAAGCTTAAACAAATGAAAATCAAAGAATTGAATCTCAGCTGCAACAACTATAATATTCCAAGAGTTTCAAAGCTTATGATGCCATCTCTTGTCAAAGATGCAAATACATCATCTGCAAGTACTTCTGAGACTAACACTCAAAATCCTGAGGATATTCAAGATACTCCTATGAGTCCACCTATTGAAGTTAAATCTAAGAGCAAATCTATAGTGGTTGATCAAAGATTGCAAAACTCTGCTCAACAAATTTTGTCCAACACCTTTCAGATGGGTCCCTTTTTCAATAGATCCTCTACTTTGAAAATCTTTGATGTTGGTCATGTTTAAAAGCATACATCTCAGATAGAAAATGGCTTGCCAATAATAGTTAAGCAACTTACCACCCAAAATGTTACTGTAACTGCCTCAGTTATTGGTTCTGAGTCAACTCCTAGTGGGTCAATTCGTACTACCAACTCCTCAAGAAGATTCAAGGCTGCTGCTTTACCAAATATCAGCCATATCGTCACTAGAGGAGCTGTTAGTTCTACTGAAAAAGATGCTATAGCAAATCTCAAAACAAAGATCAATCCCAGGTCTGACCTGAGGAAACGTACCAGAGCTAATTTAAATGTTTCTGGTCTTGAAGCTATCTCTGAAGATCATACCTCCAGCGAGCCGGATTATGCTCATCTATGCTCTCCAATCACCAATCTGGGTGAATTACCAGATATTAACTTGTCCAATTGCTCCCTCAACACCCAAACTAGGTTCAACACCTTTGGCACCTTCACAGTTCCTGCTGATACCTCCCCAGTAAGCAATGGCATCTGCAAGAATTCCCCTCTCAATGCTGCTAGTCCTAATCTGATTACTTCCCAAAGTTCTACTCAGAGTGGTGATGGCTCCAATTCTCCTCTTGGCAGTGGTTCTGGCTCTCCCACCCAAGTAAATTCCACTCCAAATACACCTATTCTTGATAATTCAAACCTGATCTTTAATCAATTCCCTGTCAATAAAATAAATCTCATAGCATGGAACATTGGAGGCTTTGGAAAGAAATCGGCTAATAAAGAACTTAGCTTGCTTTGTAAAAATGTTAACCCTGATATTATATTTCTTTCTGAGACCAAAATGGGTAAAGATTTGGCTACTAGGAAACTAAAAAATATGGGTTTTCCCTGTACCTTCAATGTTCCTAGTGTTGGTAGGAGTGGAGGTCTGGTGTTGGCTTGGAAAAAATAAATTCATTTGAATGTTATATCTTCTAGCTTAAGGGGCATCTATGTGACTTCAACTGACATCATTCATTATAAAACTTGCCACATTCATTTTGTGTATGGTGAACCTGATAGTTCTCTTAGAGCTTCTTTTTGAGAACAACAATGTCAGCAGACTATTGCTCCCATTAGTGAACCCGTTTTTGTTATTGGTGATTTTAACACTCTTTTAGGAACTGAGGATAAAAATGGTGGTCTAGAAGTGAATGATTCTGATTTTTAATTTTTAATTTTTTTTTGCTCTACTCACAGTTTACATGATCCTGGGTTTTCTGGCCCAAGATTCACTTGGTCTAATATGCAACAAGGACCTGATCTAATTCTTGAAAGAATTGATAGATGTTTTCTTAACCAAATGGCTGAGGAGATTTTTCCTAAATTATGTGTTAACAATCTCCCAAAGGATTCTTCTGATCATTGTCCTATGCATATAGGCTTTAACTATGAGGAAAATAGTATGCCTAGGCCTTTTCATTTTATGGCTATGTGGATAGAGGATCCTACCTGTAGAGATATCATTGCTAATTCCTGGTCTGTCAATGTCATAGGCTCTCCTGCCTATAAACTAAAAGCCAAACTTCTGAACACTAAGAAGGGTCTTAGAGATTGGAACAAATCTTCTTTTGGTAATATTCAATCTGATATATCTACCACTAGAAAAGACTTGTTAAATTTACAGATATCTAATCCCACTGGTACCACCTCTACTTCTAGATTTAAAGCTAGACTAGAGTATCTCTATACCTAGAGGAACTCTACTGGAAAGATAAGTCTAGAGAAGTCTGGCTCATTGAGGGTGATATAAATACTCATTATTTTCATAGAGTTACTCTTTTCAGAAGAAAGAGTAATGCTATCAGCTGGATCAAGGATTCTAACAATGCTATTCTAACTGATAGAGATAGTATTGGAAACTCCTTCTTAGATTATTTCAAAAATCTTTATTCCTCTCAATCCCAACAATTTCAGGAAGAAATCCTAAATTATCTCCCTGTTAAGTTTACTACTGAGGATAATGATTTTCTGAATATCCCCCTCACTGCTGAGGAAATCAAAAATGTTGTTTTTCAAATGGGAGGCAAAAAAGCTCCTGGGCCAGATGGTTTTACTGGTCTCTTCTACCAAAAACACTAGGATATAGTGGGTGAAGCTGTGGTGGATATGACCCAGACTTGCTTTAGAACTGGTCATATTGCAAAAGTTTTCAACCATACAAACATAACTCTTATCCCCAAAGTCCCTCTGGCTGAGCTGGTCAACCAATACAGACCTATTGGTCTATGTAACTTCATTTACAAAATCCTCTCTAAAACTCTTGCTAACAGACTCAAAACTTTTATGAACAACATTATATCCCAAAATCAAAGTGCCTTCATACCTAAGAGGAGTATTTCAGATAATATTATCCTTGCCAATGAAGCCATATATTCAGTCAATCATAATGACAAAGTTGAGGGCACTGCTGATATTAAACTTGATATGTCTAAGGCTTATGATAAACTGGAATGGGGTATTCTAGAAAAAGTTATGAGAAAAATGGGCTTAGCTGAAAACTGGATTAAACTCATAAATCAATGTGTGTCTACAGTCTCTTATTATGTTCTTCTTAATGGTAGTCCTACTAGTTTTTTTCAACCTGAGAGAGGTCTAAGGCAAGGGGATCCTTTATCCCCTTACCTTTACATTATCTGTGTTGAGGCTTTATCTTCTTATATAGATAGTCTCCAAAGAAATGGTTCTCTCAAAGGTATAAAGATTTGTAAAAATTCCCCTGAGATGACCCACCTCCTTTTTGCTGATGACTCTCTTCTATTTTCTTCTGCTACTACTGAAAATTTCAATGTTATAAAGAGTTATCTTCAAAAGTATTGTCTTGCTTCTGGTCAGGAAATAAATTTTGAAAAGTCTGGTATTCTTTTTAGTAGAAAAATCCATGAACATAGGAAAGCCATTTTAGACAATATTTTGGAAATCCAAAACAGGGATTTGGGGGAGAAATATCTGGGTACCCCAACTATTTTTCAATCTTCTAAAATTCAAACCCATATGGGCATTTTACAAGCTGTAGATGCCAGAATAACTGTTTGGCTCCATAAACTTATTTCTCAGGCTGCTAGAACTACTCTGGTAAAACACATTGGCCAGGCTATCCCCCTCTACCAAATGGGAGCTTTTCTAATCCCTAAGCACCTTTGTAGACAGATGGATGCCCATCTCTGCAAATTCTGGTTTGGAGAGTCTTTAGATCCAAAAGATAAAAAGCTTCATCTTTTGGGGTGGGATACTCTTTGCTCCCCTAAATCTGAAGGTGGTCTGGGATTTATAAAAGCTGAGTTAAATAATCTGGTTATGCTAGATAGAAATGCTTGGAAAATCATTGAAAACCCTGATTGTATGTTAGCAATTTTTTTAAAAGTTAGGTATTTTCCTAGGACTGATTTCCTCAATGCCAAGTGTCCTCCCCATTGCTCTTGGACTTGGAAATGTCTTCATGCTATTAAGGAGTTGATTAAACCCTTTGTGTCCTGGATTGTAGGAAATGGTAAATTTATCAACCCTTGGTGTGATAAATGGATACCAAGTTTAGGGTATGCTATTCCTAACCCTTGTACTCCTCTAAATCCCAGCTTAACTGTTGATTATTTCATTGATAATACTACTAGAACTTGGATTGTTTCTAGACTCACTACTCATTTTGATGATGCTTTTGTTAAGAAGATTATCACAATTCCCTTAAGCCAGCTCCGCACTCCTGATAGGAGGGCTTGGGACCTCTCGAAGAATGGTAAATTTTCTTCTAAATCTGCTTATTTGGTACTCAGAGGCTCTTACCCCTCTCCCTATAAGACTCTTTGGTTACATATCTGGAAAATTAGAATTCCTTACAGAATTCAACTTTTCCTTTGGAAAGCTGCTAAAAATGCTTTACCAGCTAGAAATGTTCTCCATACCAGAATGCCTATGCATTCTGTTGATTGTACCAGGTGTAAGGATCCTCTTGAAACTATTATGCATGCTTTGGTTCTGTGTCCTTTCTCCTCTAAGGTTTGGTTTATGTCTAAGTTTTGTATAAATACTGCTTACTTTACTCAAAATGTTTTTCAACAGTGGCTTGTTTTCTGGTTGTTGTACAAAAACTCTAGATTGCCTGATGAAGATCAACAACTCTTTGTTGCTATTCGATGGTTTATCTGGACTAGTAGAAACAAATTGGTTTTCCAAAACTTGTCTGAAACTCACAAATTTGTTTTAGAAAGAGCTAAAGCTATGCTTCTTACTAGAAAGAATTCTGTTGTAACAACTCTTTCTAGTCCTGTTGGCCTGAATCACAAATGAATGCCCCCAATGGTTGGATTGTTCAAATGTAACACTGATGGAACCTATGATGACATCTCTGGAGATAATGGTGCAGGTTATGTGATGAGAGACCACACTAATAAAGCTTCCCTCTGTGCTGCCTTGGTCTTTGAAGTCCTGTCAGCTGAAGAAGCTAAAGCTAGAGCTATCTGGGGAGTACTCAAGAAAGTTGTGGAACAGAAGATTACTCATATCATTGTTGAAACTGATGCAAAAAACTTGGTGGAACAATTCTCCTTAGGTATCTTTGATGGTGATGCTAGGACAAATGCTATCTTTAAAGACATTCAACATTTTGCTTCTAGTTTAATTGCTTGTATTTTTACTTTTCAACCTAGAATTTGTAACTCTGTTGCCCATGAGTTAGCTCTTTGGGCAAAACAGAAAAAAAACATCTATGTTCTGGTCTATGCCTCCTGCTTGGCTAGCTCCAGCAGTTGCAGCTGACCTTTTGCTTGTTCCCAGGCCTTTGATTAAAAAAAAAAAACTAAATCTTATACAGTATTTCACAACAAGGTGTTCTTTACAGTAATTTCTTTTGTAACAGTTTAATCTGATAGCTTTAGGCATAAAATTTTCTTTTCAAACAAAACATAGGAGATGCGATAAAAATGTTTCAATGCTAAAACTCTCAAAGGATTGTGTATAAGGTAGCTCGGCTCTGCTAGACACCTGAGGCTCAACTACATCACTGAACATTGCAGAGTTTGATTAGCATTTTATAGACGAGAACACCACAATGTTAGACAGAGCTCCTCTAGCCATTGCCTCCAGCCTTCATCATTTCAAGCCCTTCCAAGGAAGTCTCTGTAAAAGGAAATGTACTGATATTCTATTGATTTAAACTATCAAAACACAATGAAAAAGAAGGAAGGGTCTTTTAAGCCTGCCCTCTACACCAGCTTAATTGTTCTCAAGCAATGCGAATAAGCAACAAAAAATAAAACAGCATAGAGGAGATGAATATGATTCACCTAAATATTTCAACAAAATGCTAAAGATACAAATAAACATCCAAAAGACAACAGTTTACAACAAGAACAAGCATTAGGATTTAACAAAAAGATGAAAATGTAGCATTTCTATGACAAATTCCCACCACTTTGCTGCCACAAATTGATAATATCAGTAGCTTGATTAAGTAAAATAATCATCCTTTTCTGCGAAATCCATGGTTTACTTTCAAGCATTGATTTCAATTCTTCCCAAGCATCTTTCCTTGGCCAAAAATAATAAGGACTTAATGGAATTGTACCATGAGCAGGTATCACTTGATCAAGTGCTAATCCAATATTCTTCTCCAACCAAACAAACTTCAATACTAGTCTTGGTTTCTCAAATGCCTTCACTACCACACCAAGTTTCTACAAAAACGAAACAAAAAAGTCAATCAAAGTCAACAAAAGTCAAAGCTGGAATGAAATTGTTGATGAAACAAACCTGGGATTCATCATCTGTGTCTCCTGGCACTTCTTCTTCAGTTGACGATGCTTCTTCTTCAACAATGGCTTCAGCTGCAGATGCTGATGCAGGAAATTTAGTTTCTCTAGAAACATCGAGTTTTAAGGTAGAGAAATGGAAAGAAGTGATTTTCGGGCTGATTGAGATTGAAGATTTAAAGGATTTAAAGAGGGGTTTTTGCAGAGGTAATGAAGAATGTGTTACAACAGATGTATTGATACTTGCTTGAACTGCCATGGTTAACATCTTCAATTTCTAGAGAGAAAAGGATAGAAATAGAGTGTTCGGTTTTTTTAAGGGTTTTTTCTATATGTTCTTGTTTGGATAAGAGAAATGGGGATTACAGACGGAGGGGCTGGAAGAAGGGTTATTTACAAGCCTATCCTAAGCTAACGGTGTACAAACCTAACCTATTCCAGATTCCAGCTCCCGTCTTAGTTGGGTTTCGTTAGTTGTGGGCGTTTGGATACACATCCAGAAGTAACTTTTTAAATCAATTTGGGTGTAGAATTTCAGAATGACTTCTAGAAGTAGAAAAGTCGACTTTTTATGAAGCAAAATATATGAACTTATGACTTCTGCTTTTGACTTTTACTTCTGGAGAAGCAGAAGTCCTAAGTAAAAATGTAGCTTATCCCAGATTGTATGTGTGCACTAGAATCCGATAATTGACAATGAATGGAGGTCCTTTTTTTTTTTTTTTTGAAGCATGCAATTTATTAAAGGATAGCCCTTAACCCCTGACGTAATGACAAGGGTCTTGATGTTTGTTCATTTTTAATATCGTATAAAATGTGTCCCGAATACTTATCAACTCTTTCTGGTCCGATGTAGGTTATATCTGGGTTGGTCGGTATCGCAGGGATATCCCCTGTTTTTTTCTCTCTGTTCTATTGGGTAGACAACTAATGTTGTTAACACACTCCATTAAATCAGAATGGTTTCTAAAATTATAGGAGTCGTCGCCATATAAAATTCAAAAAAATATATACCACAAATAATTTTAAAGGGAGTTTGTTCGCATTTAATATCCTAAATTAAGAAAATGAGTTCACCCCTTGTTTTTCTATTTTCTTCCCCCATTTCCGATTTAAAAAATTTGTACATAATTTGTACTTTCTCAGACCTTTTCTTTACTTATTGGAATATATGCTAATGAAATTTTACTTCTGAAAATATATCTCTGGATTTGCAAGACCATATATATACTTTTATGTTGCGAAGTCTCTCTGACATATAAGTAGATATGGTCACCTCCAGAATCGTCAGCCTCTTTGGCAGTCGTTTGCCTTAATCATTGCATGACTTTTTATGGTCGATAAGTATGCGGCTTCATCGCAATATGTATTCTTTTTCTTTTTATTTTTTGAGAGAAAAAAATTTCAAAACCGACTAATATGTAATTGGGGAGGCAAGACCGAAGTTCCCTTATTGTCATGCATCCTTCAATGATTGAGTACATATTTTTTGTTACTGAGATGATTTGTAAGACCACATACTTACCTTGCAAAGTCGCTCATACAATCCGGTCATCTCTTACACATGACAATAGGTGCCTATTGTTTCCTCTAGAATCGTCAACCTCTTTGGTAGGTGTATGTCATAACAATCTTCTGTCTTTTCAATGTGGAGCAGTTTGGTGACCAATTGGTGAGGTCTCGCTTCTTTCAATTTATGCTACCTCCGGTATTTTTGTATACTTAGAAAGAAGAAATTATAAATAACCTGATCTGCCAGTGTTTGTGATGGTCATCATAATGATATTGTTTGATTTTTCATTCTTTACCGCATATCAATCTTGAGAATTGCTATCAATAAGAAAAGTAGAACACCGAGACGTTATAACCTATTCAAGAAAACCGAACAATTGTAGAATAAAACACGTAAGTCAGAGTGCATTATCCGAAACCATAACATTTGTTGGGCGTCTTCGATTTTTTTTTTTGTTGCCAAAAGTGCAATCTTATTGATTTAATATTTTCCAAAAGTGAAATTATCTGCTTAGGAAGTTGAAATACGTTAGCTTGGTGATGCCAGGGTTAGAAAATTTCCTTCAAAACCGCTATGGATTCAGATCAAGAATGAGAACACGGATTAGATTAGATTTTCATATCAGCACAGTTACACAGGAGATAAATCAGATCCACCCATGGCACTGTAGATCATGACCAAAGGGACTAATATTGAAATGCAAAAAAAAAAAAAAAAAAAAAAAAGAAGGAAATTACACGTCAACGAAATGCAGTAAGGGAAACACACCAGAATAAAATGTAGAAAGCAAAACACACCAAAAAAAATAAAAAAATGCTAACATACAAA
Source organism: Papaver bracteatum (assembly GCA_023529315.1). Lineage (NCBI taxonomy): Eukaryota > Viridiplantae > Streptophyta > Magnoliopsida > Ranunculales > Papaveraceae > Papaver > Papaver bracteatum. Next base: position 485,949 of record JAJJWX010001388.1, read on the forward strand.
GAAACATGATATACTATTCCCATGTATTGTTTTATTTGGTGCAAGGCTTCATAATGCTTAATCTTCGGCAATGGTATATGCCAAGAAACCTTGGGGCATCTTATGAAGGCATGGTTTCTTGCGAGGTGGATCATTATCGGCCACAGTCTCATATTTAGCGCAGATGATTCCGGTATTATGGGAAGATATGGTTGGAGTTGGTGCTGCAGGGAGCGAAGGAAGATTTGCTACAGTGAAGCTTGGGGTATCAAGATTTCTAGGATAAAGGATTTTGGGTATCTGTAAAAAACGATGAGCACCCATGGTGACTCATCCATCTCCCTAAAACCTAACGAACACGTGTAGAAAATGTGTGAGGTCTGGACATGTCCATTGATCTATCTTTCCCCAAGATATCTACCAATAACACACGTAAAGTTATCCAAATTATGGTTTTTTTTATTAAAATAAAATATATTAGATTTCAATATAAAAGAGAATATAACAACAACAAAAAATAGAAAAAATTAATTGAAGACTTAAGTTTGTTCAATCTAAGCATTATACACGACGTTTGTGATTAAAAATTAAAAGCATGCCTAGCTGTAGAGGGTGGCAACAGTGGTATCAGGTGATTTTGCTGTGGTGGCGTGTGACAGCCCAGATTGTCGGATTTCTAGCGGACACATGTTCGATCTTTTGGGTCGGGTCCGATCCAGTTAGTAAATCAAAATTTCTGGACCACCACTTGTGTAAGACCAGATTTTTCGTTTTAAAAGATTTCAATAAATAAAATCAATAATTCAAGTAAAATCAATAATTCAAGCTCAATAAAATTTACTAAATACAATGTAATCTTACTTTTAAAATTACAAAACTTTCAAATAATAATTAAGAAATCAAAAGTTTCAAATCAAAACGAAATAACGTTACGATTAAATTTAAAACGCGATACTCAAATATCAGTGATATATAATAATTCCTCGTCATGTAGTATGTCTTCGTTCTCCGTGGAAACGGAGGAAAATGGGTGATCAACCGCAGCCCAGTAGGAAGTTTCCAAAAATAATAGAGTGCATCGAAAAACAAACAAATGCAACACATACAATAATTAAAATCATGCATAAAAGTTTACAACATGATGGGTGTCGTAACCACAACAAATTAATTAAGATATTTCCCACTAATTAACTGGTAATATAGCAGTAGTAAGAGATCGTTCCCACATAGAGCTGTGTAATTGATATGTTATTTAGTTCAGCAAAATAATAAAAGACAAGGGCGATTGGTTTAAAGTAAATATAAAGAATAACAAATAAAATAAAGAGGTGATCAAGGAATCCTTCGCCGTTACCAAGCGCTAACTGGATTATTATACTTATCTATCTTCGTAAGAACCATTCATCACCAACCGTAGGAAAGCAGCTGGCGCAGTGCTATCCCCAAAGTTCCTCTTGTAACCGGATACCGAAGCGCTCGCATATCAAGTTCTATCCAACCGAACCACCAAGTAGTAGCGCACTCAAGGTGTAACCCAACAGAAGCTTTAAGCTATGTGAACTTAGGTTGATCCTAGCAATTAGACTCTTAGCGCAAGGTCCACTTACTAGTGTTATCTTCACACATGATTGCTCCACAGAATCCCTCTACAAGGTCTCGCGTTCTCTACTTGTGTAAGGATTATTCAACAATTACACGGATATCCTAACCCTTTACGAACAATAGAATGATCAATAGATTAATCTATTGTGCACTCCAAACAATCTAATTAATCACTCATAAACCCTAATAATAGTGAAAACAAACCATGAGATGATAAAACTCCGAATAGATTTGTATAATAATAGAGCTTCACGCTAGAACATTGAATTCATCCTTAACCAAAAATAGTTTAGCTTCTCATCATTACACAATTACCCGGTTTCTCCCTAAAGGGGTAAACCCTAGAATATTTTATGAAGAACAAAAGTATAATATGAGATATAGAGGTATGATCTGATTATGTCAAGAAGTGTTTCTTATATAGTCTCCAAATTATAAAAGTGTCCGTGTATCGAAACCCGTGCTAAATTGTTGCCAAAAACTAGCCAAATTCCCAAATATAAGTCACTGCTGTGAATTTAAGAGTAAAACAGTCGCATGGGCTCACGCCATATGCTGAACAGGTCCAGCCCATATATAACATTTGTATTGTCAGTCTTGCGAAACTGGCAACCTATCTCTTTTTTCTTCCATCACGGCCAGGACTTCCCATTCGTGAGTTCTCCTGTATACTTTTCTTTTCCATTATTTTCAAACACGGCTGGATTTTTCCCATACGTAAACTCTCCTGGATTCAACTCGCAATTCTTATTTTCAACTACGGATGGGTTAATTTACTCATCCGTAAATTCTCCTGATATTCCTTACGGCAAAGACCCCACCGTATCCGCAACTGTGATTCTCTACGGTGAGAAACATAACTCTAACTTCTTTTCATTCTCCCTGATATTTCATTCGAGAGATATTCTCTCTTCTGCTCCCTTATAAACTCGGGTTTCTCCCTGTACAACACCAAAATCCATCTCTCTTCCTTGTTCCTTCTTGAGCTCAACATCTCCACAGATCCACCTATCAGTTTCAATCTTATCTGTATTTACGGTCTGCTAAATCAGAAGCCATCACCGATAATGGCAAGTGACAACAACTCCACTGATCCCGGCCTGCTCATTCCATTCCTCGCCAGCCAATGCTCTTACTCGAGCTTAACAGCTGCACCAATGATCACTGACAATCTTCATAACCACTGCCAATAATAGAAGCTGCTCAATCCCATGCATATTGCTAACCAGCTCCATCATCATCTAACTCATTCTCACTTCCATCACCTTCATTGCATGCACGAGCCAACCACCATAGTTCAACTCATCTCCATTATTCCATCGTTAATCATTTCCAAGATCGAGCTGTACCTTCCCACGGTAATCATCATAACAGCAATACAATCATCTCATTCAATCACCGATGACATTCCGAGCAGACTTCACCATCAACAATGGCAGCAACATCGCTCCATGGCAACAATAGTAATGAACTTAAGCTTCCATCATCGTCACTGCCCAGCACTTTAACCACAACTCCATTAACACCAACCCAAACTCCATCTCAGTCAACCATGAACTATGAAGCACAGGATAACAGTCGATCTCCTTTTCTGCTATACCATAGTTCACCGTTCTCTCTCACGTAGCAACATCCTTGTTCTGTTATAAACTCGAGCTCTCAACTGCCTTCAACAATATTCCAGTTCCTTTTCTCATTCGAGATACCACAACCAACAACTCTATCTCGATCACCGACATCAACATATCATCATTCGCTGTGGCTTTGAACCATCAACGTCATTATAAACCAAACTGGCAATACTCGTATCAAGCTGAACTCCATCTTCGAGTTCATCACCATCGTCATCAACAACCTCTACAAACTAAACCCAGCGACCATCACCGCAGACTTGATCTTCTCTATCAATCCATGGAAACTAACAATATGAGTATTTCCGGAAAACTGCATGTGAAAACTCGACCGTAGGTTACGTGAAGAAGATGATAGCCCCCAACAGAAATAAGGGCAGCGTTTAATATCTTTCCATTCCACTGTCAGTCTTACGAGACTAACAGTTCAACTCTATTATCACCCCTACGCGGATGCCCTGAGTAAATTATGATGGTGCCTTCATAAATTCTGTGCCTCAACAACTTTCGCAACTTTGACTCTCATCAATTTCCCATAAAATCTTCATTCGACTTCGGAATAACTCCATTCTTTCGCCATTGCCTTCGTCTTTTCATCCTCTTCGAGATGATAGCAAGAACTCCTCAATTTGGATGAGTACCACTTGGTCTTTAGCCCTTCTCTACTTGTGGCTAACTTCTTTTATTGCACAATAAAGTGCAAATTCGCTTCTTTTGGATGATTCACCTAGCAAAACATAAATAAAACAAAACAAACGTAATATACAATAATTCACAAGAATATATAGCAATTACTAACATGGATTCGACACTAAATATATGCAAAATACGCACTTAACACAACACTACTTATACCATTCTCAATCACAAATACTTAACATTTTCTTATTCAAAATCTTCAATCTTAAATTCTAGATCCTTAATATAAAATTATTTATTAATGGAGATACAAATTTATTAATTTAATTAAGGGAAAATTTATAATGAAAAAAATTAATAGATAATTCATTATGAGCAATTAATGAAAAAAATTATTATGATGAATTAATAAATTATTTATTATCAATAATTAATGTGAACCACTAATTAGTTAGGAATTTATTATATTAGATTTTCCTTAACGGGTCATTAAATGATAGTTTAAGGGGAGAAATTACAGTCATAGATTTATATATAGGGAGAGTAAATCTCAACCACCACTTACATAGGCTAACTTAGCCAATCTGTGCTTTATATTCTAGAAATTAGATTACAATTTTTCGTGGGTATGTGATACCCTCAGAGTCATGAAATAAAATTTGATTAATAAAAAATGGGATTGCCTGATCCCATATTTTGGTTGATGAGCGTCCTGTTTGACTTTCATCCGCCGCGTGATTGGCCAATACGTCGGCTTCCTGGTTTTCTTCACTGTAGTTGTGTTGGATAGCCGCTTGCGGGATCTGTTGAAATCTAAATTTTATTTCCTCAATTATTCCTGCTATGTGCCAAAGTGGAGGGTAGATAAAGTGATTAAACGCAGTAGGTTTTCTGAGTCGGTTTCAAAGATAACTCTTGGCCATTTTATTTCTGTTGTTGTTCTTGAAGCTAAAAGCATAGCCCAGGTTTCCGAAGTTAAAGCAGTCATAATTCCCAGCGGTTGAGCTATAGCTAATAAGGTTCGTGCGTCCGAATCTCTACAGATGAATCTCGTTCCTACAAATCCTGGATGACCTTTGGCTGCTCCATCTGTGTTAATCTTGATCCAGTTGATATTGGGCATGGTCCATCCTACTGATATTGTGTATAACCTCTTATCTCCTATTGGGTGATTAAATGTTGGTGTATCTCCTGGAAAAATTGGTGGTGTGGAGTGTTTTCTTGTTGCAGTTTTTGTGCTCAGGCTAGGATTTCGTTGTGTGTTGTGTTAAGGTGAAAGCTTGGAGGGGATTGGAGTTTGGTGAATTTATAGATTGATTGAATAAGGTGTTCTAGGAATTAGTTGTAGTTGGACAATGAATTAGAATGTGACTTACCAATTTTGGATTTGTGTTGCATCTTGGGCATATGTATGAGTTAGTCAAATGAATGTGGCATAGGAGAGCGAAGGTTGGTAATCCTTTATTGATGGCTTTCCACAAGAAAAGCTAAATTTTTGGTGGACAAGGTAAGTTTAATATAAATTTGGTAGGTGGTAGTGGGGTGTGCATTGGTTGACCTTGGTGTTGATGGTGGATTTTAGTTCAGGGCTAAAGTTGTAAAACCAATATTTTGTATAACCATCCTGCAGAGGATGAGATTATTTTATAAGTGATGAATACTTCTTCACTTTATTAATTCACCTCGAATGGAGCATGTAGCAACAATCCCCCGAATATTTTGTGAATTTTATCATTATTGATTAATGCATAAAACGCCTTGTATTTCCTGTGTTGTTCCTAGCAGAACTCTTATTGTTGGTGCGGCATGATGACTGATTGTTACTCGCAGCAGAGTAGCATGAATATCCAAGTACCAACAGTGAGGCATGCACGAAATGCCCGTACAGGCTGTAACTCTCGGTGTGTTATACTTGCCCAATTGAGCATATAACTCTCGGTGTGTTATACTAGCCCGATTGTCCATATAACTCTCGGTGTGTTATACTATCCCGATTGAGCATATAAACTCTCGGTGTGTTATACTAGCCCGATTGAGTGTCTAGACTGTCCATAACAGTATATAAACGATCCCGATCATCCAACTTCACCAGCATGATTGGATGGTCCAGATCGAATCCAATATCCCCAAGCAGGTATTGGAACATTCACTACCGACCCAACGCGGACCCCGCATGGCCAGCCTCCAAAAAGGGGTGGCATAGCTTGCCAAACCGTCCAAACCAAGCAGAATGGACAAGAAACCCTAAATTAGGGTTTGCGACACATTTTCATGTGTCGCAAAACGATCTCAACCATCCATCTTCGCAGGCATAGATGAATGGTGTAGATGTAAATTCAAAGGGCCCAGAGCATGTCAACACAATCACCATAGGCCCGCCTACACACATGAACAATCGGTCAGGACCAAAACCCTAATTAGGGTTTGTATCGATCACGAGCGTCTGTTTTCTGATCGAATGAAGGGCTTAGGAGACAATTGAGCATGTCCAATGAGCATCAACATGATCACCGTGGAACCATCTATCTCCTCACCCGACCGACCAAGGCATACCATGCCTGGTTTCTCCAAAACGCACGCCCAAACTAGTGTGGTCACGCTTCCCAAATCACAAACTGATCTCGACCACTCAACTTCGCCGAACGAATTGAGCGGCTTAGATAACGTTTCCATTGGACAGTCAGGTATAGGCGTGAATATCATCCTACCACCTACATGCCGGACCAAACGGCTGAGATCGACCAAGCTTGGTCGTCTCGAAATGAGCGCCTTGAAAGTGGCATGCCGCGCCCTTTAGAAATCCTTTGCGGCATAGGATTTCACTACACCAAATCCAGGATTCTGTCACAGGGCATATCTGTTACTAAAAAATTTGTAACAGATATAAGCCGTTAGAGAAACGCTGTGATATTAATTGTTATTTTTTTTGTAACAGTTTTCACTGTGACAAAATTTGGTTACAATCACAATTATAAAATGTGACATTATTTAATAGTAACAGTTATCCTAATTTTATTAAAGCGACACGTGGATTATTTGTCACAGTAATTATAACAGAAATAATTGTGATTCTAACTTTGCAGCAATTCGGTGATGCCACGTGTCTTACCGCCATGTATGCATCGATTTAGTTTTTCCACGTGTCACTTTTTCTAACGATTAGAATAACACATATGACTGTTGCATACTTTTTGCAACAAATTCCCTATGGACACCTGTCATCTTTTTGTCACTATTAATGTAACGTTTAAACTATTACTCTTATTTGTAACAACATTAAGATGATGACATGTGTCGTTTTTCTTCACAGTTTTTGTCATAGTTAAAACTGTGACAATTCTTTCAATTACAATTAAAAAAAATGGATAGTCCAGGTCATTCTCATGGACCTGACCTTCCAGTTTACATGCCTGCACAATTACACCTGAAACATAGGCCTGCAATACAACAACTAAACCTGAAACACATGCCTGTGATACTAAAAGCATGATTTATGTCTTCCAATGACATGCCAAGTTCTCCTCTTTCCACTTGCTCTTTCATTGCTTTCATATTCCCCTACCATCAGTCATCAACTAAATCAGTCACCAAACCACAAAGCAATAGCCGCAACAAAATGTACATACTAAAGATCCAAATATACTAAAATTAAGAAGATTCAAACACTAATTCAGTCCCTATACACATTTCTCAGAGCAATCCCACGAATTCCTCTTGCAAAGTTTTAGGGTACGTTTTTCCAAAAAACTTAAATTCATCTGCAAGCCTATGTGTCGCACATGTTCTGCAATTAGATTATAATAATTATACATCTAGTCAGTCAACTACGATTCAAGTAATACTTCCACATGGAAGAGTCTTCAATACAGGTACACAAGAATGAAAAAGAAATCCAAGTTCATTGTGGTACCAGAAATATTGTATGCACAATACAGACTATATATAGCTACTCTAAATCAGACTTTCTATTACAACAATCAATACTCATTCCACAAGAACATAAAACTATACCTTAATAGCTTCACAAGTGGGATCGGTAGACTTCTTATCGGTCACGGCAAACATCGTGATTGAATCAGTGGGTTCTCCATTCAACGCCTATAAAAACATAACATAGGATAAGTACAACATGAAACACATAATACGAACTATGGGAACATAGACAGTTACTTGACTAAAAAAAAGGAATGCAGACAGTTAAAGATGATAAGTTTACCCTACTACGCGACTGGGAAAAATTCATCAGGCCATTAGAATGTTTCAAGACTTTGACTATTTCTGGCTCTGCTTGCTTGATCGTATTTAGACTGTTACTCGAATAAGAATATTCCAAGTTAATTAAGCAGTTTTATACTTTATATGCAGTGAAGACATATATGCAGTGAAGTCTAACCTCCTGAAAGTAATATAAAAAGGAAGAATTCAACTCACTTTCTCCGAAGGCTTTAAGTGAGAAAGTAGATATCTACTGGTTAACTTGCTTCATTGCTTTGCCTCCAGTGGAACTAGCAAGAGACAGCGTATACAGCCTCAAACGTCTCAGTTGCCTGCAATAAAAATAAAAATAAAATCATCAACTTGTACATTTGGAAGTTTAGAATAACATCATTGAACACAAAACTACAAAACATGATTGATACTGCTGGAGATGCTAACCTTGACTCAAGCTTAGGATGCTGGAAAGGAAAGTGGCATTAAAAGCTCAAAAGCTGAAGGTGGAATCATACTCTCACCCTTTCTGACTGCGCTGTTCAACAAGATAGGGCAAGCTTTTGGGTCTGACGAGATTCTGAAACAATAAAAGAAATGACATGAAATTTTTAGGTTTATAATAAGAGATTAATAAGGAAAATCAGAACAAAATTCAACTTACCATGATGCTCCCAAGTCAATGGGACAACCAAGTGAGTAGTTCGTATGAATTCAACCACCAATTATATTCCAACAAAAGTACCTGATAATGAGGAAAGGACAGAAACCAAGGAAAACAATGAGAAAGATACAAAACAGTCACTAAATTTAACTACTTCTAACTCAAACCATTCATAATATATCACCTTAAAAGATGCAACGCGAAGGGCACGAGCAGCTGCAATTCCCAATATGCCACCACCTACCACAATGACGGAAGGAGGAGAAGGTTGCCTATCGGTATGTGAGAAAAAGTACCTAAACCGTGGATAATAAATAATCATCAATTAGAGTAAATAGTAGTCAGGTAGACAAAGATATGCAATCACACAAACTAGAGAACGCGAAATTGCAAGGGTGACACACTAAATTTTCATCGTAATGAATGAAATTTTATGCACAACGGATCACAAAGTGGAAGTGAAAAATTACAAGTAAAATTTCCAGCCAAGTTTGCTTCTCATCAATTTTTCTGCCTTCTGCAAATTAGCATATCCAACAATTTATAATGGTAACTTTATTAAATGGAACTGTCATAAAACTGAGAACAATAACAAACAACAAAATTGCCAAACCCACCACTTTCATCCACACAGTAACGAATTTCCTCATTGGTGTGAAGATGTCCTTCGAAAAATTCTTTATCTTATGTTCTAAATTGGCATCCGGCTGGGCAGCTAGACCAACCAGTCTTCTCCATCAAAGTACAAGTCATTCATAAGATTCATCCTGCGTGGCCAAAAAGAAAAAGCTAGAATGTTAACAACCATTGCTTGTCAAAATCATAGATTCAAGTTTTGACACTCATCGAATATTACTTACATTTTCTTCAATGTAGTTCAAACAACCATGGTTGGGCACAAAAGCAGCAATTTTTTTTTCCATTCTTGACAAATTGAACTCTAGCACACTTTCTGATAGCAGAGTTAGGCTGCTTAGCCTCAATACCACCGTGAAAGGCACACAAACAATCTTTCATCTTACGAAGTAGACACTAATGACTAAGGAGTTCATCTGAACATCCATCAAAAGAGAATAAACCAATCAATACTAATCATACATTTTCTCAATAATGATCCCCTTCAAGTGAGAAGAACAAGAAAATGGTTTCTTCCATTCATTTCCAAGATGGGACTTCTTGTGTGACTTGTCAGCCCATCTCTGTCTACTACAGTGAGACTTGAGCTTGCGACCATCTCCCATACCTCTAGTCTTCATGTATCCCACTCACAGATTTCGTTACTAAACCTCCATTCCTGATAAGCACAAAAGTTTAAAAACTTCAATTGAAATGGTTGGAAACATCACACTAATCAAAACACCAATCAATTCAAAAAATTCCAAAAATATCTAATCGATTTACAAATTTACCATCTTTGCTTTCGCACTTTGATCAACGGATTGGACTAGAACAAATGTTGCAAATGTTGATCACCAGCCTTCACACAATAACAACACAGTGAAGACAATCAAACCCCAAAGATAATCTAGGTTGTACCAACTCATCCACAAAATCAGATCCCAACAAAAAATAATCCGAAGGAAAAATCAAATAATGAAAAATATGGTAAAAAAATACTATGAAAATAAAGAAATGGGGAAAAGAAGATGGATCTCCAAACCGATAAACATAAAAAGGATGAACAAAACCCTAGGTTTTAAAAGATTTATAATAGTGATGGATTCAATTCATGAAAGCAGATTCAGCCTTCTAATCTCACTGAAATCGGCTAATACATAAGATTTACCATCAGTAGCCCTTCTAATCTGATTTATATACTTATGGAAAGGCTGGAAAACATAGAACCAAATCAAAATCAGATCAGTAAATCGCCAAAGTAGAATTAAAAGACAACGAAACTTATATTGATGGGAGAATCGAACGGAAAATCGAGATACTCTCTGGAAAAAAAATATGAAATATTGGTTTTTATTCTCTGTTGACAAAACCAATCATCAGATCTACTATTATAAGTAGAATCAGGATGCATCAAGTAGATATGATGATTTATTACTATTAACGAGAAGTTACAGCTGCAGTTTCTGGGAGTAAAATGAAGAATCATCAAGATGTGAAGAATAATCAGTGGGCGAAGAAGGTAGCCGCAGAAAGGGTTTTTTCTGCGAGGAAGAGGAAAGAAAAGTGATAAGAGAAAGGGGATGAGCAAAAAAAAGAAGGGAAATGAGAGAAAAAAAAACCGAGTTTTATAAAAAGAAAATAGGAAGGTGTAAGATATTGTTTGGGAATGTCATGCGGATTCATGAAATCTTTGGACGGTAGAGATTTAGTTTGGGAGTGTCATATGGATCAAGACAATTGTGCTTCTATTTGTGGTTCTCTTTGTGTTTCTCTTTCGATTTTCGATTAGCAGAAGGTCATAATTTAGATTTTTTTTTAAGCAGTCATGATTTAGATTCTGTATAACATTTAGAGAATCGAGAATAGATTATGATTATCCGGAAGTCATAATAAAGTAGAATCTAATCGACATTTTAGATGTCATAAAGTAGTACCCAGTTAATATTTGGAGATCCAAAATATATTTCGATTAGTCATAGATGTCATGAAGTAGATTTGAGTTTCTCATTCGGATGAATTGGAGAGGAAATATATCTGAATTGAACATCTCGGGTTCAAAGATTACTAGAGCTAGACCACAGTTTTTGATTCAGATGAACTGGAGGTGAAATATATCAGAATTGAACATACCGGGTTCAAAGATTACCGGAGTTAGACCTGAGTTTCTGATTCGGATGTACAGGAGACGTAATATATCAGAATTGAACATCTCGGGTTCAAATATTACTAAAGTTGGACCTGAGTTTTTCGTTCGGATGAAATGGAGACGAAATATATCAGAATTGAACATTATAGGTTCAAAGATTACTATAGTTGGACCTGAGTTTCTCGTTTAGATGAACTGTAGACGAAATATATCAGATTTGAACATCACATGTTCAAATATTATTAAAGTTAGACCTGAGTTTCTCGTTCGGATGAACTTCCAACGAAATATATTAGAATTGAACATCACAGGTTCAAAGATTACTTAAGTTGGACTTGAGTTTCTCGTTCGGAAGAACTGAAGACGAAATTTATTAGAATTGAACATCACAGGTTCAAAGATTACCAGAGTCGACCTGAGTTTCTCGTCCGGATGAACTGGAGACGAAATATATCAGAACTGAACATCACAGGTTCAAAGATTACCAGAGTTAGACCTGAATTTCACGTCCGGATGAACTGGAGACGAAATATATCATAATTAAACATAACATGTTCAAAGATTACCAGAGTTAGACCTGAGTTTCTCGTCCGGATGAACTGGAGACGAAATATATCAGAATTTAACATCACATGTTCAAAGATTACCAGAGTTAGACCCGAGATTTTCGTCAGGATGAACTGGATACGAAATATATCAGAATTTAACATCACAGATTCAAAGATTACCAGAGTTAGACCTGAGTTTCTGATTCGGATGAACTGGAGACGAAATATATCAGAATTGAACATCACAGGTTCAAAGATTACCAGAGTTAGACCTGAGTTTCTGATTCGGATGAACTGGAGACAAAATATATCATAATTGAACATCCACATGTACAAATATTACCAGAATTAGACATGAGTTTCTGATTCGGATGAACTGGAGACGAAATATATCAGAATTGAACATCACAGGTTCAAAGATTACCAGAGTTCGACCTGAGTTTCTGATTCGGATGAACTGGAGACGAAATATATCAGAATTGAACATCACAGGTTCAAATATTACCAGAGTTCGACCTGAGTTTATGATTTGGATGAACTGGAGACAAAATATATCATAATTGAACATCACAGGTTCAAAGATTACCAGAGTTAGACCTGAGTTTCTGAATCGGATGAACTGGAGACAAAATATTTCAGAATTGAACATCACAGGTTCAAAGATTACTAGAGTTGGACCTGAGTTTCTGATTCGGATGAACTGGAGTGGAAATATATCAGAATTGAACATCACAGGTTCAAAGATTACCAGAGTTGGAGCTGAGTTTCTCGTCCGGATGAACTGGAGACGAAATATACCAGAATTGAACATCACAGGTTCAAAGATTACCAGAGTTAGACCTGAGTTTCTCGTCCGGATTAACTGAAGACAAAATATATTAGAATTAAACATCACATGTTCAAAGATTACCAGAGTTAGACCTGAATTTCATGTCCGGATGAACTGGAAACGAAATATATCAGAATTAAACATCACAGGTTCAAAGATTACCAGAGTTAGACATGAGTTTCTTATTCAGATGAACTGGAGACGAAATATATTAGAATTGAACATCACCGGTTCAAATATTACCAGAGTTGGACCTAAGTTTCTCGTCCAGATGAACTGGAGACGAAATATATCAGAATTAAACATCACAGGTTCAAAGATTACCAGAGTTAGACGTGACTTTCACGTCCGGATGAACTGGAGACGAAATAAATTGGAATTAAACATCACAAGTTCAAATATTACCAGAGTTAGACCTGAGTTTCTCGTCCGGATGAACTGGAGACGAAATATATTAGAATTAAACATCACATGTTCAAAGATTACCAGAGTTAGACCTGAGTTTCTGATTCGGATGAACTGGAGACGAAATATATCAGAATTGAACATCACAGGTTCAAAGATTACCAGAGTTGGACCTGAGTTTCTCCTCCGGATCAACTGGAGACGAAATATATCAGAATTAAACATCACAGTTTCAAAGATTACCAGAGTTAGACCTGAGTTTCTGATTCGGATGAACTGGAGACGAAATATGTCAGAATTGAACATCACATGTTCAAAGATTACCAGAGTTGGACATGAGTTTCTGATTCGGATTAACTGGAGACGAAATATATTTAATTGAACATCACAGGTTCAAAGATTACGAGTTCGACACGAGTTTCTGATTTGGACGAACTGGAGACAAAATATATCAGAATTGAACATCACAGGTTCAAAGATTACCAGAGTTAGACCTGAGTTTCTGAATCGGATGAACTGGAGACAAAATATTTCAGAATTGAACATCACAGGTTCAAAGATTACCAGAGTTGGACATGACTTTCATGTCCGGATGAACTGGAGACGAAATATATCAGAATTAAACATCACATATTCAAAGATTACCAGAGTTAGACATGAGTTTCTTATTCAGATGAAATGGAGACGAAATATATTAGAATTGAACATCACCGGTTCAAATATTACAAGAGTTGGACCTAAGTTTCTCGTCCGGATATACTGGAGACGAAATATATCAGAATTGAACATCACAAGTTCAAAGATTACCAGAGTTAGACCTGACTTTCACGTCCGGATGAACTGGAGGCGAAATATATCGGAATTAAACATCACAGGTTCAAAGATTACCAGAGTTAGACCTGAGTTTCTCGTCCGGATGAACTGGAGACGAAATATATTAGAATTAAACATCACATGTTCAAAGATTACCAGAGTTAGACCTGAGTTTCTGATTCGGATGAATCGGAGACGAAATATATCAGAATTGAACATCACAGGTTCAAAGATTACCAGAGTTGGACCTGAGTTTCTGATTCGGATGAACTGGAGATGAAATATATCAGAATTGAACTTCACAGGTTCAAAGATTACCAGAGTTAGACCTGAGTTTCTGATACGGATGAACTTGAGACGAAATATATCAGAATTGAACATCACAGGTTCAAAGATTACCATACTACCCTTATTTGAAATAAGTAAAATAAATGTTACATACTGTGAAAATGACCATATTACCCTTATTAGAAAAAAGTAAATAAATATTATGTAGACAGTGAAAATGACCAAACTACCGTTAGTGAAAATAAGTAAGTAAATATTACAGTCCGTGAAAATGACCATATTACCCTTATTCGATAAAAGTGAAATAAATATTATGGAGACTGTGAAAATGACCAAACTACCCTTAGTAAAAAAAAGTGCAATAAATATTACAGACTGTGAAAATGAATATATTACCCTTATTGGAAAAAAATGCAATAAATATTATGGAGACTGTGAAAATGACCATACTACCCTTATTGAAAAAGTGCAATAAATATTACAGACTATGAAAATGACCATATTATCCTTATTGGGAAAAAGTGCAATAAATATTATGGAAACTGTGAAAATGACCAGACTATCTTTATCGAAAATAAGTAAGTAAATATTACAGACTATGAAAATAAACATATTACCCTTACTGGAAAAGTGCAATAAATATCATGGAGACTGTGAAAATGACCATATTACCCTTATCAAAAATGACCATATTACCCTTATTAAGACTGTAATGACCATATTACCTTATTGGAAAAAAGTGCAATAAATATTATGGGGACTGTGAAAATGACCAAACTACCCTTATTGGAAAAAGTGCAATAAATATTACAGATTGTGAAAATGACCAGATCACACTTATCGAAAATAAGTAAAGTAAATATTACAGATTGTGAAAATGACCATATTACCCTTATTCGAAATACAATGTAATAAATATTACGGAGACTGTAAAAATGACCAAACTACCCTTATCGGAAATAAGAAAAGTAATTCTTATAGACTGTGAAAAAGATCAAATTACCCTTATTGGAAAAAAGTGAAATAAATATCATGGAGACTGTGAAAACGACCATACTACCCTTATCGAAAATAAGTAAAGTAAATGTTACAGACTGTGAAAATGACCATATTACCCTTATTGGAAAAAAGTGCAATAAATATTATGGAGACTGTAAAAATGACCACACTAAACTTATTGGAAATAAGAAAAGTAATTCTTACAGACTGTGAAAAAGACCATATTACCCTTATTGGAAAAGGTGCAATAAATATCATGGAGACTGTGAAAATGACCAAACTACCCTTATTAAAAATCAATATAGTAAATATTACAGAATGTGAAAATGACCATATTACCCTTATTGGAAATAAGTGTAATAAATATTATGGAGACTGTGTAATTGACCATAGTACCCTTATTATAAATAAGGGTAGTCCGAAAATGTCATTTTTGGAGACAGTGAAAATGACCATACTCTTCATAATATTTATTGCACTTTTTCCAATAAGGGTGGTTATATAGTCATTTTCATAAGGGTAGCGGTCATTTTTCACGATCTTCATAAGAATTACTTTATTTATATCTGATAAGGGTAGTTTGGTCATTTTCACAGTCTCCATAATATTTATTGCACTTATTTCCAATAAGGGTTATATGGTTATTTTCACATTCTGTAATATTTACTATCTTGATTTTTAATAAGGGTAATTTGGTCATTTTCACAGTCTCCATAATATTTATTGCACTTTTTCCAATAAGGGTAATATGTTCATTTTCATATTCTGTAATATTTACTTTATTTATTTCCAATAAGGGTAGTTTGGTCATTTTTCCAGTCTCCATAATATTTATTGCACGTATTTCCAATAAGGGTAATATGGTCATTTTTCCAGTCTGTAATATATTTACTTTACTTATTTTCGATAAGGGTAGTGTGGTCATTTTCACAGTCTCGATGATATTTATTGCACTTTTTACAAAAAGGGTAATATTGTCATTTTCATAGTCTGTACGAACTACTTTACTTATTTCCGATAAGGGTAATTTGGTCATTTTCACAGTCTCCATAATATTTATTGCGTTTATTTCCAATAAGGGTAATATGATTATTTTCACAGTCTGTAATATTTACTATATTTATTTTCAATAAGGGTAGTTTGGTTATTTTCACAGGCTCCATAATATTTATGGTACTTATTTCCAATAAGGGTAATATGGTCATTTTCACAGTATGTAGTATTTACTTTATTTATTTTCAATAAGGGTCATTTTCACAGTCTCCATAATATTTATTGCACGTATTTCCAATAAGGGTAATATGGTCATTTTTCAGTCTGTATTATTTACTTTACTTATTTTCAATAAGGGTATTGTGGTCATTTTCACAGTCTCCATGATATTTATTGCACTTTTTACAATAAGGGTAATATTGTCATTTTCACAGTATGTACGAACTACTTTACTTATTTCCGATAAGGGTAATTTGGTCATTTCACAGTCTCCATAATATGTATTGCGCTTATTTCCAATAAGGGTAATATGATTATTTTCACAGTCTGTAATATTTACTATATTTATTTTCAATAAGGGTAGTTTGGTTATTTTCACAGGCTCCATAATATTTATGGCACTTATTTCCAATAAGGGTAATATGGTCATTTTCATAGTATGTAATATTGACTTTATTTATTTTCAATAAGGGTCATTTTCACAGTCTCCCTAATATTTATTCCATTTATTTCCAATAAGGTAATATGGTCATTTTCACAATTTGTAATATTTACTTACTTATTTTCGATAAGGGTAGTCTGGTCATTTTCACAGTCTCTATAATATTTGTGGCACTTATTTCTAATAAGGTAATATGGTCATTTTCACAGTATATAGTATTTACTTTATTTAATTTCAATAAGGGTAGTTTGGTCATTTTCACAATATCCATAATATTTATTCACTTATTTCCAATAAGGGTAATATGGTCATTTCAAAGTGTGTAATATTAGTTTACTTATTTTCAATAAGGGCAGTCTGGTCATTTTCACTGTCACAGTAATATTTATTCCACTTAATTCCAATAAGGGTAATATGGTCATTTCACAGTCTGTAATATGTACTTTACCTTTTTTCCTTAAGGGTAATTTGGTCATTTTCGCAGTCTCCATAATATTTATTGCACTATTTCTAATAAGGGTAATATGGTCATTTTACCAGTCTGTAATATTTACTTTACTTATTACACTTAATTGGGTACTCTGGTCATTTTCACAGTCTCCATAATATTTATTGTGCTTATTTCCAGTAAGGGTAATATGATCTTTTTCAAAGTGTGTAATATTTACTTTACTTATTTTCGATAATTTGAGTCCGGTCATTTTCGACTTCCATAAAAATTATTGCAGTTATTTCCAATAAGGGTAATATGGTCATTTTCACAATCTGTAATATTTTTTTTCTTTTTTCAATAAGGGTATTCTGGTCATTTTGACAGTCTCTATAATATTTATTGCATTTATTTCCTGTAAGGGTAATATGGTCATTATCATGGTCTTCTGAATTTTTATTGCACTTATTCCGATAAGGGTAGTATGGTCATTTTCACAGCGTTCGGAAGAAGCAGAATTTTTTTTGTGGTTTTGTCGAGAAAATCGAGAGAAAATGTTGGTATTTGTCCAAGTCAAATGTCATACAAAGTCATGACTTGTTGACTTGGTCTTAATCCTTTTTTCTAATATTAAGAAAATTAAAAAATAAAATAAAAATAAATTTTGATATTTAGAAATTAAAAAAAAAAAAAAAAATTGTATAACTATTGCGAAAATAGTGACAACCAAAATTCT
Organism: Papaver bracteatum; assembly: GCA_023529315.1. Classification (NCBI taxonomy): domain Eukaryota; kingdom Viridiplantae; phylum Streptophyta; class Magnoliopsida; order Ranunculales; family Papaveraceae; genus Papaver; species Papaver bracteatum. The sequence continues at coordinate 504,139 of JAJJWX010001388.1, forward strand.
AAGAGTGATTAATTCGGGGTTGTTTTAGATGTGGTGGAATTTTTGGGTGGAAACATCATTTTAGATTATAATTGTGACTGTCTGACTCTGGATAATTGTCAACAAATATAATTGTGACTAGTAAAAATGTTAAATATTCAGATTCATTATCACGATTACAAAATTTAGCAACAGTTATAATTGTTGCAGGACTTATCACAGGTGTATCAGTGACTGAAAAATAAAATGTGACAGGTTACACTGTGAGAAAATCATTGTTTTGGTGTAGTGTTTCTGTCGCAAAACGATCTCAGCCACTCAACTTCACCGGTAAATTTGAGTGGCCTAGATCAAACCTTCATGGGACAGTGAAGCATGGACATGGACATCAGCATGCCGCCTGCATGCATGCCTGATCGGTCCTCCATGAAACGCCTCCCATGCTTGGATTCGACCAAGCTGAAGGAGTACACTAGCGCACCTCCTAAACCCTAATTCGAGGGTCGCAGATGTGGGTCGCAAGTCATCTCGTCCGTCCAACTTCGCCAGCTCGGACGGACGGCCTATGATAAGAGTTAGGCGACCAATGAAGTATCACCGTGATCACTGTCTGCCACTCTACCACACCATGTGGTCGGCCAAGGGAGGATTTGCTAGCGCAGCCTCCAAACCCTCACGTGAAGTAGGCAGGGCATGGTGCTCAACAACGATGCTTCATATATGCCGAATACATTCGATGCATAACATGCATAGAATACACACGATACTTTACAAGTATCGACTTCCTAAATAACTTAGTTATTTAATTAGCATTACATGCTACCTTCTGTGGGTCCCACGATCCACACACTCGAGACATCAATCATGTCACAAACTGGGGGATACACACTGGGGTATTGGTCTGGCGGTTTACAGCGTGCAGCGTGCAACGCGCCATCACAATAACGTGTCAAGAAGACATGGACGGTTAGTGATGATGGGAGAAGTGGGCAAGATTGATCGTGTGACACTAACACACCACTCCACTACTCCATCACTCCACTTCCTCCACTTCCTACGAGAGATGTGAGTAAGGCTCAAATGACTTGTATAAATAGGTTCTCCTCCCTATTTCCAAACAGAGAAGAGAACACAACACAAAAACCAAGTGTTAATACAACACGTATTCAAACATCCAGAGCCTGCTTTCATTAATCGTAAGCCTGCTCACCATTCTGTTACAAGTCATAAACAAGCCTACACCTTCACAATCTCAACACCTTCTTCGCTTCCCTCCCTAAGATCAATCTCCTTCACTTTGTGACCGAAACAAGTCTGGAACGGATATTTCTTGGTTTAAGCCAGAATTGTATAGATTGATCTCTCGAATCAAAAGCACTCATCGCGCAGTGCATTTGTTTAGGGTTTAGATTCACTTCTCATCCACACACCCCAAATTACCAAAACCAGCAGAAGTAGTTTTCACCCATAAACACTTGGTTTAGACATTTGTATCCCATTGAAGTAGTGTAGATTCCATATTTTGAGTGTGGCCAGATGATTTTATCTTGGGGGCTATTTTGGGGCAGGTGGATGTTTATGAGTTTTCAGATTATAGGGTTGGGGATGATGCTTAATATTTCATGATTCCAAGAGTGGGATAATGGGTCGATGATATCTGCTACTATTCGGATTGGGTAGGATTGTGTTGGGTCTAGGTTTGGTGAGTGTGAAATCCAATTGGATTCTATTGGAGTTGATAATCCATTTCCAATACGATGGAATATTAGTTGTTGCATGGTAGGGACAATTTCCGCCAGTTGTATCCATTAAGGACTGGAGAAGGAGGGTATAGAATCAATGACTTGTAGAATTGGTTGTTGATTAAGATGTTTTTCACTGAAGAGACTTCCGCAGATAGAGTTAGGTTGTTCGTGAAGATTCTAGATTCTCTTCATGAGTAACGCTTTATTATGATCACTGCTCTTCTTTATTCCCAATCCTCATTCGGATAATGGTTTTGTTACTTTGTCTCATCCTATAGGGTGGAGTTTTTTGATAGTTGAGTTGTGTCCCCAGAAAAAATCTCTTGTGATACGGTCTATTTTTTTGTGTATATTTCTAGGTAGGTTTTATATTTGCATGATGTGATTTGATGTGGGAATTATTGATGTTTTGATTGGCGTGAGTCTTCCGGCCAAAGTTAGGCATTTTGTCATCCATCCTTTATCTTTTCGGGCTAATCTCTGTAAGAGGGGAGCGAAGGTCTGATTGGATGCCCTTCCATGTTTGAACTGAACTCCCAGATAGATTGGAGGTTTCGATGTGGCCGGCATATTGAAGAAGTGTTGAAGATTATTTATTTTGATCGGGTCTAGGTTTGGGTGATGGATGATTACTGATTTGGTAGTATTAATTACTTGACCGGAAGAAGTGCTATAGGAGTGGAGGAGGTTTTTAAGGTGTTGATTACTCTGATTCGAAGCTTTGTATGTGATCAATAAATCATCTACATACATTAAGTGTAGAATTGGCTGTATTTATTTTATATGTTAAGACCTTGAACTAATTTTTGGGTTTGAAGGTTTCCTAGGTGTGTAGATAGGATTTCATCACATATGGTAAAAATATAGGAGGATAATGGGTCTCTACTGTCCTTGTCTTATACCTCTACTTGGGATGATGTATCCATGGGGTGTACCATTTATTTTTATCGAGCATGTAGCTGTTGTGACTAGGGCTGTCAACGGAACATATCGAAACGGTAACTGCCTCCACCGGTACCATTACCGATAATTCATATCGGAATTCCGATACCGATAATTTCCGACGGAAATATCAAAATCCTATCTGATATTGTTCCGTTAGGGTTAAGGATATCGGAAAAATTACCGATAAATACCGTTATCTGACACAGTTTTACATAATCTCTTTTTAAGACCCAAATTCAGTTCAAATAAGAAGTTTTTAATTCAAAATCCATGTCAAACACAAAGTAAACACATATAAATATTCCAAGTTTGCTTAGCTACATGTTCTTGCAAAAGAAAACTCAAAGAAATTCAAAAAAAGTTGCATCCTTGGATTGAAATGTGAGTTTTACCGATACTGATAGACAATAATTTTCGGTATCGGTAGTTAACCAACCAGTAGGTGCCTCATCCGATACCGTTTCGTTAAAACAATAGTTACCGATAAATTTCTGTTACCGAATTTCAATAATTGTTATGTCGTAAAATTACCTATAGGAATTCGGATTATAGGTTATGAAATTCGAAATTCGGTGCCCCATTGACATCCCTAGTTGTGACGCGTAGAATAATATAGTTTATAAAGGCTGGTGGAAATCCAAGTTTTGTAAATGAGGTTTTGATGAATCCCCAATCTAAGCTATCATAGGCTTTCAAGATGTCTAGCTTGAGAGCTATTTTTGGATTTTTTGTTAGGTTGGAGGTTTTCATATGGTGGAAGAGTTCTCCATCTATTGTTATATTGTCATGTATTTATCTTTGTGGCACAAAGCCACTTTGGTAAGGGCTTATTAAAAAGGGTAGGAGGGGTCTAATTCGGTTGACTAAGATTTTTGAAATGATTTTATATGTGACATTACATAGTCCTATGGGTCTGAACTGTGAAGGTTTTGAAGGATGGTTGAATTTAAGTATTAGTGTTATGCTTGTGTGATTGATGAGAGGATGCATATTTAAGTTATTAAAAAAACTCATAACCATTGCTATCAGTTGGGGATGAGTTGTATCCCATAAATCCTTGAAAAACTTACTTGTATATCCATCTGGACCAGGGGCACTTTCAGAGTTTATGAAGAAGAGGGCTTGTTTGATTTCTGCTGTAGTTACTTCCTTTGTAAGTAGTTCCAATTGTATGGGAGTTAATCTTGGTCTGATATTTGTAAAGAGATCTTCATCTATTACTGTAGGCGGTGTTGTATATTGTTGTTGAGTAAAATGAGCTGAACAATGTCTTCTTTCTTGTTAATACAGTTATTTTGTGGGTCTTGTAGTTGTTGTATGTTGTTGTAGGCTCTGTGTATTGTATTTTTAGTGTGAAAGAAGGTTGTGTTGAGATTACCTAATTGTATCCATTGAATTCTAGATCTTTGTTGCAAGTATGTCGCATGAAATTATAGTAGTTGTTCATGAGCTATTATTAGCTATTTTTCTTGATGCAGCCAATATTCCAGGCCGGAGCCCGATTAAGTTGCACATTGATGTTGAGCCTACTTTATTTTGGATGTTGATTTCTTGATCATAGTTGGTATGTGACCAAAATTTATTTTTTTCTATTACATGAGAGTGTGTCCGGTTGTAATGAGTTTGGGTTGGTGGTCGAGGGAAGGTTCACTATCTTGTTGTTGTTCCCATGCCGATTCAACCACTTGCCTGAGTTGTGGATGAGAGATCCATAAGTGCTCAAATTTGTAGTTTTTTGTTCCTTGACAATCCATTGCTTTTTCTTGTAGTAATATTGGTGCGTAATCAGATGCTATTCTTGGGAGATGAGTAATTACTGCATGTAATTCCATGGAGGTCCTTTTACTGAGACATTGACTCTGTTTGATAACATATAATTCCATGGAATTAACCGTCTTCAATGGAAATGGCTAGTTTTCCTTATTTGGATAACAAATCTAATTATATGGGGTTGTGGACCCATTTAATAAAATATGTGTTTCATTATTTCCTTGTGTTTGAAGGTAAAAATTGGTTCTGCTGTTTTTGGTAAATTTGGGTGTGTTGATGAGAAACGAATTAGTACCCTAAACAAATGCACTGCACGGGATCACTTTTAGATTTGAGAGATAAATCTGTAAGTCTCTGGCCTAAACCAAGAAATGACCGTTCCAGACTCAATTCAGTCACAAAGTGAAGGAGAAGGATTGATCTTAGGGAGGGAAGCGAAGAAGGTGTTTGAGATCAGAATGTTGAATGATGAAGGTGTGGTTGTTTTATGACTTGTATCATAACATGGTTTCTGGATACTTGTGTTGATAACACTTGTGGTTTTTGAAATAGGTTGAAAACCTATTTATATAAGTCATTGAGCGCACCCTGATCTCATAAGAAGTTGAGGAAGTCAAATAGTGGAGAAGTGGAGTCGTGTGGAAGGTGGTGATCATCGTGTTTCCGTTATGAGGGAAGACTAGTCACACCTTCACCCACTACTCTCATTACTATTAACCGTCCGTCATTCCTGACACTTTCTCGTCATGGGCGTGTTGCACGCCGCACGTTTTAAACCTCCAAACCAATACCCCAGTGAGTATCCCCCAGTTTGTGACATGTTTGATGTCTCGAGTAAATGGGTCAAGTCGCAAGACTCGCAGCTAAAAGCAGCACAGGCCACCTTTGGGTGATCGTTTGAGTGCCCTATGAGCAAGCTATCACTTGGTCGACCGCTCCCAGTGGAGGAATGATGGCAAATGGTCACAATACTACCTTGCTGATTTTCTGAAAAAAAATCTACACCGTCCAACTAGGCTAGGGAAGTTGGATGGACGAGATGATTTGCGGCAGTTAATGATTGTTATTGAAGCAGCGCGAAGGACTATTTTTGGGCGATCGTTTGGGATCGCACGGGATAGATGTAGCTCGGCCGATCACTCCTTACAGCAGGGGAGTGATCGGTGATCACAGCGTTACCCTATTAGTTATCAAAAATCTGATCTATACCGCCCGACCAAGATAGCAAAGTTGGACGAATGAGATGGTTTGCGGCAGTTGTTCATTGTCGTTAATGTGGTTTTAGGGTTTAGGAGCAGCGCGGCTGACTCTCTTTCGGTCGATCGATTCAAGACATTGAGCCTTAGATTGAAGAGGCCAATCATCCATGTGCAAAGATGAGTTTCCAATGAGCATGCTAACACTTTCGGGGTCACCTGAAATTGAATCTAAGCCACTTGATTTGGCTGGAGAAGATGGATGGTTGTGATCAATTTGTGATAGTAGCATACTGCCGCAAAACAAAATTAGGGTTTTTTGAAATAACGTGTTCGGCCTAGTTTGGGCAAACAATTTAACGCCCTATAGACTTGCTGCGGGCAGGTTGATCGACCAAGGGGGATTTTGGGCCGCCAATGGGCATGCTGGCGCCTCTTTGATCATTCCAAGGAAGATCTTAGCCGTCCAACTAGGCTGGCTAAGTTGGATGGTTATGATGTTTTTGAGACCCTATTCGCCGGTCTTAGCTCGTTTGAGCTTATTTTCAAGTAGCGCGAACACCCATGTTTCGATTAACGTTTGAAGCGCTTGAGTATGAACTAAATAGGACTCGATCGACTAGCGCACTAATGGGCCCGTCGGTAGTCAATACGGTGATTGCCTAGTTCCACTAGGAGTAATCTAGGCTTGCTGAATCGCGTGGACAAATTGTGTGGCCTTGATTATTTTTGAGACTGGCATGGACAGTCTAAAGTTTCCTTAAGGAATTTAAGCACGTTCGATCACGCTAACTTTTTAAAAGGTGTGTAAACACCTAATCTCTTTATCAGAGAGTGGTGTAGCCTACGTGAGTATTTTCCTGCAGGTTTCAACACTGACACATCGGGAGCTTCATGATACTCTGCTGCGAGTGAACATTAATCATCATGTCATGCCAATATTGAGAGTTCGGCTGGGAACATAACATGGGAAAATACTAGGCAGCTCATGCATTAGTGAATAATGTAATAGGTTTAAAATTTGCAGAATATCTGGGATTATTGTTTCACGCACCATTCTGGATAAATTTCATAAATATGTTGAATTGCTCAGTACATATGTAAGTGAAAAGGTTTATGCACTCATCACTTCCAAATGGTTTTTGTTACTTTGCAGGACGACAACGTATTAAAATATAGGGTTTCACGATTTTAACCCTAAACTGAAAACCACCATCAATATTAAGTCCCATGCATAGCATGTAATAACAACGTTATTACGGGGTAAGCACTAGATGGTGACATTTGAATAAATTCACAAGAGAAGTTCGGCGCACATTACTAGGATAGAGGCTGGCTCGATCTTTGAGCAAGATACGTTTGTTTTCAGCATACATCAGTTGTCTTCAGGTAGATAAGTATCTATTTAATTGTTATCCCGCATCTGAAGCCTTTATTCATGGTAGGTATAGACTCTTTTACTTCTCGGGATGCTGCTGGTTTGTGGAATATAAAGGAAGCGCTTGAGACCTTCTCTCTACACCGATCGTCACAGAGTTTCTTTCTTATTTTTTATTTTAGGTATTGCTCCATATGTCTCATGTAGTTTGATTTTGATTTTGACTTTTCGATTGCTGAGATAATCATGATGCCTCCTTGCAGTATATGATGGGAACTGTTGGTGATGATTATTCTTCAACTTCTCCTGAGAAGAGTTTTGAAGTCGACAAACCCAGGACTAACACGTTCGAGGAGGTGATGGAAAAAATAGATTCTCCGTTTTACGAAGTTGGTCGTGCTATACAGGGTATGTCTATTGTGCACTTATGCGTCTTTAGAGAGCGTGTTCAAGCTTTTATGTCTTCAATTAGTATGGAGGAGAAGTGGAGACATGATGAAGCGTCTCAACATGATGAAGCATCTCATCTCCCGAGTGTCAGGGCTGAAAGATTCGTGGCTCGATTGAAGCGGCAGAGGGTTGAGCACAAGCAATCTCCAGGTGGGAATAAGTATGATTACCCTATTCATAATTGGATCATTATTCTCGACTTTGATGTGGAAGAACCGGAGCATCCTCAAAAGGCTGTTGGGGCAGTTTCTAAAAAGGATGTCGGTGAAGCTTCCGAGGAAGAGGTCAAAGTAGCTTCTGTAGAGGATATTGAAGTGACTGCTGGAGGGAACGCTGAAGTGGCTGCTGGGGAGAATATGGGAGCAATATCTAGAGTGGATGTTAAAGCATCTGCTGACAGAGGTGTTGAAGCGGCGTCCGAAAGGGAAGTCGAGGCAGCTTCTGGAGAGTATGTAGGGGAAGATGTTGAACCATCTTCCAATGAAGACTCCAGTGAAGGCGCCATTGATCCCTGTGTTAACGCCGATTACTAGATTTCCTACTTTATTATTTCTTTTTATTTTAGTATCTTTTCGTAACTCGTAGACATCTTGGTATTCTGTGGTTTTTCTGTTTATGTGATTGGAGCCTAAACCTTATCAAATAGTAGTTCTTCTATTCATGTTATCTTGAGACTCTAGTTGTGGCGCTCTCCAGTAGGGTTACAATAGAATCTCCCCATTCCATCGAGTTGCGCAGCCGAAGGTAATGCGACACACATAAGTGATGATGTGTTCTTATGTGCCCGGGCGCTGCCTCCATGATAATTGCATATAACCCTAATAATGATAGCTTGAAGTAGGGTATGCAATGATGGAAATTAAGGATTGACCACGAACCTGATCGCATTTAATTGATAGCGCGTTGCAATCTATGTGGTGATTGAGGTGCTACCTCATCGTTGAAGCAGGCTGCTCTTCAGGGTACAAAAGGCGCTTGCCTTAAAAAATCACATACTGATTGACAATTTCCTTGCCCTTTTCGATATTCACGTACTCGCCTTTTTGGTGTTTCTTGAAAGATATGAGATGTTCCTTTTAGGGTTTTGTCTTTCTGGTTTGAATTGATGGGCAATGATTAGAGTTTAGGCTTGATCGAGACTTTACGTCATGATTCAGGAGTAAAGAAATCTCTAAAAGGAAACGATACTTCGATTAACTGACAAATTCAAACCCTAATTATGAATGCAAGCAATGCAATCATTTTGGAGGAATTACAAATTGCATGAAAAGGGAAATTGCTAGAGAAAATACTAAAGGGAACGCTGGAGGAAAAGGTAACACATGGCGCTTTAGGTGTTGAAAGGTTTGAGTCATCGTAAGTGAATTGTCAAGCCTCCCAGTTTGTCGGAATTGATGAGCTTGCAGTAACCCCCTAAGATAATGTCTGCCACTAAGTACGGCTCGTCTTTCCCTTCTGTAGGTGAATCCGGATGAACGGTAACTTTCACTACCATGTCTCCAACTTAGAATGGATTTGGGCGTTACTCCATTACTTTCCTAGATTCCTTATCTTTAACTGTGACATCTTCTAAACTCTTGATAAAATACTTGAAAGGACCAACATCCCATTCAAATCCCCTATTAATGGTTGGGTTGATAATAGGATCGAGTCCTAAGGTTTTAATGGGAGGAGAAGTGATTGGTTGCAGAATAGGTTGTTCAATAAGACTTACTTGGGTTCGAAATATACGAATGTACATCGACGGGCTATCTCCAGGTAGTTGTGTCACATTGGCAAGTTGTTGATACGACAACGAATGATCTTCGGGGTTGGACGGATTGTTGGGAATCCTTTCAGGTATATACACTGGCAAAGGACACACTCATAGCCTTGATTTGTTGTCGTGCACCCATGAATGACCCAGAATCATATTATAGTTCTAGCATTCTTTAACAATATGAAACTTGCCGCTTGTTAGAGCATATCCTACCTTGATTTCTCGATTAATGTACCTGTAAGCATCCTTCGATTCTCCTTCTACACCTTTAATCACAGTTGGGCAGTGAACAACTTCCTGCTTTGAAATATTTGCAGCTCTCAGAGTCTTGACAGTGATAATATTGAAATTTGATGCTGCATCAATCAGTGTGCTGTCAAACTCGACATCCTTTAAGTGAGCAGTGGTTAGGAGTCCCCAGTTACATTTGTTAGTCGCGCTTCCCAGGAAAGATTGGGGTTTGGCATTGACTTCCCCGATTGGAAACAGTCGCTTGCCTGATACGACATGGTTGAGGGATCCAAACATGTCTTGACGCTGCGCCTTGGAGAAATACAGAATCTCACATAAATGATCCATCATAGACTGCACAGTTTTATGAATAGAGTTCCTAGAAATCATGCAGCTCCTTAGAGGAAGAGGGTCCCTGTGAAATCCTTCATTTCCTAAATGAAGTTCTCCTGCATCCACATTCTCTTTGAAAATACGCTTCAATTTGTTGCAGTCACTGGTTGGGTGGTTAAAAAACCTATGGTAACGACAATATTTGGGATTTTCCATCTCTTCTTCGGTTGGCGGACGTGGAGAGGAGGTAGCTTGATGGAGTCATCTTGAATCCATGCTTCTAGGAGTTCAATGACTTCATCCTTTGGGAATAATAAATCTGGAGCGGCATCTCAGCTAGTTTGTTGTTGTTGCATGGGCGTATTAGCCGCAGAGTTTTGGGATAAAGTTGTCTGCGCTTGTGCTTCATGCTTGGGTTGTTGTTCCAGTGCCGGAGTTTTCCTTTTTCCTCCTTCACCCACTACGCTCACATAAGGACCAATGTTATATTGTTTGTTGATGAGGCACCTATTTCCTCGAGTTTCACGTGCATTTTCACCTCTGGCTGGTCTGGTTCTTTCTATCAGTGTTGGTGCTATCGTAACCGACTGCTTAGCAGCTTCATGGATTTCAAAAAATGTCTGGAAATGCATGTTCTCCAGTAAAGCACGATATATGGGAACCATACCATTAATGCATGACTCCACCAGCTGTTGTTCAGTCACATTTCGGTCGTAACAATCCAATGCTTGAATTATGAATCTCTTGACATAATCATTTGGATGTTCATTATTTCATTGAAATATTCTCCCTTAGTTTGAGAAAGTTATTAGATCAGACACGAAAAAATACTTCTTGTAGAAAGCGGTGACCATCTCTTACTAGTTGGATATGCTATTTGGTGCGATATTGTTGTACCAGGTATACGCTCTTCCGGTAAGCGACTTTGAAAATTCTTTCAGGCGAAGGACATGATTGTATTCATGTTCTCCTAGGGATTATAGAAAGCGAGAGATGTGTTCACGGGCATTACTAGTGCCATCATAGAGGGAAAACTGAGAATAGAAATATCCTCTCGGGAGAGACGGAGGTTGATGTTGGTGCATGTCCACCGGGTTTTCTTTGCTTCAATTTTGTAGGAGACGCTCCAGGTCCTCTAGTGTGATGAAGTTTGATTCCTTTCCCGTGAGCGTTCAGGAGTAACACGAACTTTCTCATCTATGAAGGAACGCCCTATTGAAGTGCTTGCACTAGGAGTATTAAGATTACTCCTCGTTGGCTCCATGGGTTGACGCGGCTCTTGTGGTAGTCGCTCCGTTAGCGTCTTAGGAAAAGTGAGTACCACTTTATGAGTTGTAGCCATGTGTGTCTGAGCCTTAGAAAAAACTTCTTATCTTTCCATAAAATCGACAATGGTGATAAGGGGTTGGCTTCCTCTGGCTCATCTGGTCTCTCGTCCTGATGAATAAATGGTGGCATCCCTGGTGACAATTAGAGGTGTCATGCTTGAAGAAATATTAGGAGTAGCAGCAGCTCTGGATCTGGTAATAGGAGGTGTCATGCCGGAAGGGATGCTTCCGACGTTACTGGTATTGGTGTTAGAGGATGTAATATCATGTGATGGATTGATTATGTTGGCATGCGGTACATTGGTGTTAACGGTAGGGATATTGGCACCAGGAGTGTGATCAGCGCCAGTAGCATCAGGATTGGTAACTGACCCAGACCTAAGATCTACTATCTTAAATTTAAGGAAATTTAAATGAAGATTAAAATTGATTTCTTGCAAACGAGAGATTAATCTCCCACTGTGGTCGCTAGTTGTTTGAGGGTAAAAACTGGTTCTGCTATTTTTTTAGTAAATTTGGGTGTGTTGATGAGAAACGAATTAGTACCCTAAACAAATGCACTGCACGGGAGTACTTTTAGATTCGAGAGATCAATCTGTAAGACTCTGGCCTAAACCAAGAAATAGTCGTTCTAGATTCAATTCGGTCACAAAGTGAAGGAAAAGGGTTGATCTTAGGGAAAGAAGCGAAGAAGGTGTTTTATATCAGAATATTGAATGATGAAGGTGTGGATGTTTTATGACTTGTATCAGAACATGGTTTATGGATACTTGTGTTGATAACACTTGTGTTTTTTGAAATAGGTTGAAAACCTATTTATATAAGTCATTGAGCGCACCCTGATCTCATAGGAAGTGGAGGAAGTTAAGTAGTGGAGAAGTGGACTCGTGTGGAAGTTGGTGATTATCGTGTTTCCGTTAGGAGGGAAGACTAGTCATACCTTCACCCACTACTCTCATTACTGTTAACCGTCTGTCCTTCCTGACACTTTCTCGTAATGGAGTTTTGCACGCCGCACGTTATAGATCGCCAGACCACTACCCCCGTGAGTATCCCCAAGTTTGTGACATGTTTAATGTCTCGAGTAAATGGGTCAATTCATGAGACTCGCTGCTAAAAGCATCACATAGTGCTTTTAGGTCAAATAATAAAGTTATTTGTGAAATTAATATTTGCATAGCATCACTTATAGTCGATGTTTACAAAGCATCGCTTTTAAACAAGCAGCTGAAAAATAATCGATGTGCTGGAAGCATCATTGTTTTAGAGATCGATTTAATTAGTCACGGATTGAGCGTCTTAAAAGGTAGCATGATCGGCCACCTTTGGGTGATCGTTTGAGTGCCCTATGAGCAAGCTATCACTTGGTCGATCGCTCCCTATGGAGGAATGATGGTCGATGGTCACAATACTACCTTGTGGGTTTTCTGAAAACAAATCTACATCGTCCAACTAGGCTAGCGAAGTTGGATGGACGAGATGATTTATGACAGTTAATGATTATTGTTGAAGCAGCTCGAAGGACTATCTTTGGCGATCCTTTAGGATCGCACAGGAGAGTTGTAGCTCGATCGATCACTCCTTGCATGAGGGGAGTGGTCGGTGATCACAGCGTCACCCTATTAGTTATCTAAAATCTAATCTAAACCGTCCAACCAAGCTAGCAAAGTTGGACGAATGAGATGGTTTGCGACAGTTGTTCATTGTCGTTAATGTGGTTTTAGGGTTTAGGAGCAGCGCGGCTGAATCTCTTTCGGTCAATCGATTCAATACATTGAGCATTAGCTTGAAGAGGCCGATAAACCATGTGCAAAGATAAGTTTCCAGTGAGCACGCTAACACTTTCGGGGTCACCTGAAATTGAATTTAAGCCACTTGATTTTGCTGGCGAAGATGGATGGTTGTGATCAATTTGCGATAGTATCATACTTTCGCAAAACAAAATTAGGGTTTTTTGAAATAGCGTGTTCGGCCTAGTTTGGGAAAATGATTAACGCCCTATAGACTTGCTACGGGAAGGTCGATCGACCAAGGGAGATGTTGGGCCGCTAATGGGCATGCTGGCGCCTCTTTGATCATTCCAAGGAAGATATTAGCCGTCCAACTAGGCTGGCTAAGTTGGACGGTTATGATTTTTTTGAGACCGTCGTCGGTCTTAGCTCGTTTGAGCTTATTTTCAAGTAGCGCGAACACCCATGTTTTGGTTAACGTTTGAATCGCTTGTGAATGAACTAAATAGGACTCGGTCAACTAGGGAACTAATGGGACCGCCGATGGTCAATACGGTGATTTCCTAGTTCCGCCAGGAGTAATCTAGGCTTGCTGAATCGTGTGGTCCAATTGTGTGGCCGTGATTATTTTTGAGAATGACATGGACATTCCAGATTTTCCTTAAGGAATTTAAGCGCATTTGATCGCGCTAAGTTTTTAAAAAGGTGTGTAAACACACTAATCTCTTTATCAGAGAGTGGTGTAGCCTACGTGAGTGTTTTTCATGCAGGTCTCAACACTGACACTTCGGGAGCTTCATGCTACTCCGCTGTGAGTGAACATTAATCATCATGTCATGCTAATATTGAGAGTTCGACTGGTAACATATCATAGGAAAATACTAGGCAGGTCATACATTAGTGAATAATTCAATAGGTTTAAAATTTACAGAATATCTGGGATTGTTGTTTCACGCACCATGCTGGATAAATTTCGTAAATATATTGAATTCTTCGATACATATGTAAGTAAAAAGGTTTATGCACTCATCACTTCCAAATGGCTTTTGTTCCTTTGCATGACGACAGCGTATTAAAATACAGGGTTTCACGATTTTAGCCATAAACCGAAAACCACCATCAACACCTTGGAATTCAACTTTATATTTCAAATGAATCAAATTGTACCAAGCTTGGTTAAATATAGTCATTTGATATGATATTTTTATTTTTTTTTCACTAATACCCACTTCTTTAAGCAACTCAATAAAATCAATCGAATATATTAATTTCTTTAATATGTTGTAATTCCTTACAACTTTAGATTTAATTTGTGATGGTATTCTCCAATTGTATTACATGCTTACAGTAATTCGTTTCAGTTTCACTAAGATTACCTGAAATGAACACCATTTGTAAAGACAAATTTGAAATTTTTTAAAGCCCATATATTTATAATTACAGTTTATGGCATTCAACATTGCCTAATACACCATATTTTTTTGTAGGTTATTATGTTTTTTTTCTCGTCAACTTCATAATAGTTACATGATGATCTAGTATAATAGTATATATCATCATAATTTAAACTAGTTAGTTAAATTAAATCTAAACAAATAAGAAGCATAATTATATGTTTGTTTAGTTAAAATATCAGCCACAGTTGGCCTCTCTTGGAACAAAACAAATTTTTAAATCCTCAAAGTTCTTTAATAATTTAACGCAATCTAAAATGATAGAATTAGTTGTCCATTTGACAGTTGAATATATTCCAAGTGCACATCCTTTGCTCATAGTATTGGATATAGAACCCCCAAAGCTTCTGCTTGACCTCCATCAGTTGCGGCTACTGGAATGAACCTCGTCCCACTACAGGTTCCTGTAAATGAACGAATAATTAGACCCAACCTTGCAGATTTTGTATTATCATGCTTACATCAAAGTTAGTTTTTAGGATAATTAGACTTTGGTACTCATGCTTTTGTCCAGGACTAGGCTTTGGTCTAACATTTGACCAATGTTAGGGCTTGGTACCTAGACCGGATGTTGACTCTAGTTGACCGTCTATGACCTGATTTTAATTAATTTTATAAAACGAAAAACTTTAAAAATACTGACTTTACAAGTCTATCCCAGAAGTGGATCTGAGATCCAACAGTTAGAAGAAAAAAAACATTTAGTTTACGGCTAGGATGTATGTAGACCAATTAAACCTAATTACAACTTTTTGTTATCCGCCTCCATGTCCACTTCAATCTTCTTCTTCTGCAACAAATGTATACACCCATTCGCTTTAATTTCACCTCAAACATCGTTGAAATTTTTTAACCTTCGGTGATTAATTCCAATAACACCACATCTTCTACATAATTTCATCTTCCAAATCCCTTCTACCCACTTCGACGGCAACCACCAGATTCTTCTTTATTTCTCTTGATTTCAGTATTATCAACAATATCAGCTTTACAAATTTACCAAGATCCATTTCTAGCCCTAAAATATCATTAAATCTAGCCACTTTCGATCATTGACAGCGGATTTCAAATTCAATCAAACTCGTTCTTACAAAATGATTCAATTGCAAAAATCAATGGAAATGGTAATGTTTACTCCACATCCGTTTCTCCAGATCCAGTGTCATATTTTTCTTTCACAAAACCCTAATTTTTAGAATCAAACTAAACCCGAATCGCTTGATCAAACAAAACCCAAAATTACCGATTAAATCAAACCCACAATTTTACTAAATCGAAACCTCAATTTTTGAACCAAACAAACCCCTAATTTCAGTAAATGGAAACCACGATTTCTGAATCCAACCGTATTAGAGCATTGCTCGGTCGAACTCGCATGTGTTTCTATCTCAAGCATGTTTGTCAATGTTAGTGATCAAAACTATAAGTCTTGATTTCTAGTCTACTATAGCTAAGGTCTCGGACTAGGATAGAAAGTGTAGTTGAGCTCAAAAACTCCATGGAAATTATCATACAAGACGAAGGACAACTCAAGGAACTGGTGGATCTTCATCGACTAAAAGATATGTGGAGAGTTGAACTTATCTATCACTCAAAAGTCTATTTATCTCCTATCTTGAGACAAAAGTCGTTTTTCTATATAGACTTATATTATACACATTTGGTATTTCGAGCCGAGTTTACCTCGCCTATCTATTTCTCGAAATATATGTTGGTAAAGCTTTCCTTTTAGCCAAGTTCATCTTTACCTAGTGACGAAAGTCATGTTAAGTTTCAATCACTTTGGAAATTGCTCTGACGAAAAATGGTTTGTGAATAACAACTATATAACGTCTTCTGAGAATGTTTCAATTATTAAAATGAGAGTTTAGACTATATAACCATTGGAGGATATAAGCATTGTTGTGGAAATACATATATGTATAAGTCCTTATTTCCTTGAACCGAAGTTTGCGAACTTTGTTAATAAAGAGAACTGGAGAAGTGCGTAAGCTAAGTCCGCGAACTGGTGGAAGTTCTCGACCCGAGAATTTCTACTGGAGTTTGTGAACTCCATCTGGGAACTTAAGTCCGGGAACTTGAGTAGGTTATGTCTAAAAAAGATGTTTGTGAACTTATCTTTATAAACTAATGAATTCTATTGCAAAACATGGCAATATAGTTCATGAACCGATTCGAGTGAATCAAATCGTTTTTGCTTCAATTATGTCTTGTGTAGTACATGAGATTTCCTTGTAATTGAACAACTCTCTAACTAGTTCTTGAGTCATTTGAACTAGTTATGGTGAAGAAGAATATGGTTGATATGAAAGCTATCATATGGCTAACCATTTGGTTAACTATTGTTGAACCAACTAATGTATAAGTTTGGGTATGATTACATAAATCTAGAAACGTGCATTTCATGTGTGTATAACAAGCTATGTTTTCGATCTAACTGTTGATAAATATTAGCTTGAATCTAATCAGGTTTTCATCTAACGTTGAATTTTGAATGCTTTGTTACCAAGCTAACATTGATTGCAAACCCTGGTTTGAAAGACTATATAAGGGAGAACTCTAGGAACTGGGAAACCAAATCCCCACACATTCTGTGTGATACTAGTTGTGCTAAGCTAGAGTCGATTCTCCTTTAACCTTTGGTTTCTTCTTCTAAACCAGGCTAACGACTTAAATACTTCATTGGGATTATGAAGCCAGACCGATACTAATTTTCTTATAGTTGTGTGATTTGATCTTGTTGTTTCTATCATACGAGTACAATTGTAATAATTGGCTTGATATTTCGATCTCCGATAGGCAAGATAAAAAGTAGTCACAAATATCTTCATCTCATCATTTGTGATTCCACAATATCTTTTTTCGTTGCGTCGATTAAGATTATTGTGAGGTGATTGATAATACTGAGATGTTCTTCGGTAATATAAGTATGGTTTATCAATTAGTTCCTGTTCACCTTAATTTATCAAAAGATGGAACAAAACTCGTAGGTATATTCATGGGAGATGGATTTATATATTACCGTAGACTTTTCTGTTTGATACAAATTTGTTTATTAAAGTCTTCGACTTTGGGTCTTAGCAACTCTTAGTTGTGGGTGAGATCATCTAAGGGAATCAAGTACGTAGTATCTTGCTGGGATAAGAGACGTAGGAGCATAACTGTATCTTGGATCAGTGTGAGATTGGTTGGGGTTCAACTACAGTCCATACCAAAGTTATTTTGGAGTAGGCTAGTGTTTGTAGCGGCTTAATACAGTGTATGTTTTAATCTGGACTAGGTCCCGGGTTTTTTTTGCATTTGAGGTTTCCTCGTTAACAAAATTCTGGTATCCGTGTTATTTCTTTTCCGCATTATATTTATTATATAATTAAAATAATACAGGTTGTGCGTTGTTCAATCAATTAGAATATCCGACCTTTTGGTTGTTGATTTAAATTGATTGTCACTTGGGTATTGGTCTTTGTTACCATCCAAGTTTATCTCTCTTGTATTTAAATTGAGACTCGCAGTTTGCTTGAATAAGATTTAAATCGAGAGATAGAGATATAAACTCTTTGATATACTTTTATCTAGATTGAGTCTGACTGTCTTGTTGATTCTCTAGAAAGTATATTGGAGTTTGTCCATATAGATTGCTAATCGAAATATTGGGTGTGGTTGTTAGACCCCCCACTTTTTCAATTGGTATCAGAGCAGGAAAACACGTTCAAGACCTTACAAGTCTGTGTTTGTAAAGATCCGACTCTATGAAATTGAGTAGTATCTCTGATAAACGCGGTACCAAAAATAAAAACTCTGTCTCGTCTATTTCTATTAAAGAGAAAGATTCTTCAATCTTGAACATAGATGAACCTTGTGTTCAAACTAGACAGATAGGTTCTGACATGTGTTGTCCCGATTACCCTTCAAAAGAGTATATTTCTCAAAATAAATGGGAAACAACTGAAGAGAGTGATTTGATTCCAAATCTTGTTAGAATCTAAGAGGATAGATTCAATTGGTTGAAACAACATATCAATGTTTTTCTTGGTGTAATAAGAGACTGCAAATTCAAAGAAAATACTGAAGATCATTCTTCTTTTACTGCGTCAATAAATATATTAAAAAAACGAAAAAACTGTATATGGATAAGTCTATCTAGAGCATAGCCGAGAGGCCATCCCTAGAAGAAGACTTACTTAAAATAAACTTCACCATGCCACTCATAAATTTTCGTGGACACTGGCCTACCCTCATAAAACTCAAAGACATCCTTGGCCAACAAACATGCTTGTTTTGCCGAGGCATCCGCAGAAAAATTAACTTCCCTATAGCTATGAACATATCTAATATTATCATAAAAAGTTCTAGCCATTCTCCACTTTGGCATTAATTTCCACGGCAGTTGATCTTGCTCAAAAGCTTGAATGCAACTTCTCGAGTCAGAACGAACACAAAGATTTTTAATATTCCATCTCTTAGCCACCATCGCGCCATAAATAATAGCACAAACCTCCGCATAGAAGTTTGTTTTCCATCCAAGTCCAACAAGAAGGCTGCCAAGAATTTCCACACCCGTACCACGAAACGTAACTCCACAGCCCTCCTGGACTGGGTTGCCAAGAGATGCTCCATCACAGTATATCATAATCTCACCAATGTCCGGAGGCCACCAACTCACCTCAAAAGGAGTCGAGACCCTGCAAGACCTGTGCCGCACCTTGAAGTAATTAAAAATCCGCAAATAATCTTCATTATTGTGCATATAACCCTTCATGCGAATCGAGTTATCGTGAATTAATTGATAAACCCGGCCCTTGAAGCCAAGCCAATGCACCTTGGCCTCATCAAAATAAATATTATTACGAAGCTTCCATAGCTCCGTCGCAATAGCAAGATGAGTAACAAGCCACAGATCTTTAATCATCCTACTTCGACCTTTTTCCACCTTATAAGAGTCCACCAAATCCTCCAAAGGCTGCAACTTAAAAATTCTATCAGCCCAATTCCAAATACGCTTTGCAAACCTGCAGTGCCAAATAATATGGCGCATGGACTCACAACTCTTCCTACAAATGCGACACATTATAGCCATTGACCTCTTTGTATGATGGATAATATTATCTTCAGTAGCGCAACACTGATTAGCCCAAATTTTCCAATATTGTACACTCAAGGTTGGGTGCACAACATTACGAGTAAACAAAACAGCATGAGGCTCAACTTCCACCGGCACTCTAATTTCCTCCTTGGCTGATTTAACCGAGAAGACACCTTTTTATCCAAATCCCAAATCTTATAATCATCCCCACCAGAAATGATGGGCAATTTGTCGACATCAATATTGCAACTAATCATTAAATCTTTAGTTACCTGAGGAATGGCCCAAGCACCATCAAAAATAATATCACTAACCTTCGTCTTAAAATCATTTGGGCCCTTGGAAGAGATACCAAGCCTCCCTGCAATAGAAAAATCTCCACACCAATTATCACAGAATAAGGAAGTATTAGCACCATTACCAATAATTGATCGAGTATGCTGCTGAACAAAATTGTAAACCCAACGAACTCCTGGAAAAACCGAAGAAATTAGCTTGTAGTCAATTAAATTGCCATTCAATTTGAAGTATTTCGCCCTTAGAAACCTTGCCCAAGTCTTGTTAGAGTCACGGACAAAGATCCAAAACTTCATAAGCATAGCCTTATTGATGTCAATCAGCTTTCGCAAACCTAAACCACCTTCACGCTTTGACAACACAAATCATCATAACGCACAGTAAAGTACTTACGCTTCTCGGCATCACCAGACCAAAGAAAATTATTAATGGCCCTCTCCACCTCTTTGATCATAGTACACGGCCACTTATAAACAGCCATGGAATAAATAACGTAGCTTGATATAACCGATTTAATCAA
Source organism: Papaver bracteatum (assembly GCA_023529315.1). Lineage (NCBI taxonomy): Eukaryota > Viridiplantae > Streptophyta > Magnoliopsida > Ranunculales > Papaveraceae > Papaver > Papaver bracteatum. The sequence goes on from JAJJWX010001388.1 coordinate 524,337, forward strand.
CATAAGTCTATCTTGAAAGGATAAAAGCTTACCCTTCCACCCGGACAGCTTGGACAAAATCTTCTCCACAACCTGACGGACATGGATATGACGCACAATCCCCGTCTTCAGCTGGATTCCCAAATATTTATCCGGAAAGAAAGCCCTTTCCATGCCTAAAAAATTAGCAATAGCAATCGCACGAGAAACTCTATCACCACCATAATAAAATTTACTTTTGGCATAGCTAACGCTTTGGCCAGATGCCAATTGGTACATGCCTAGCATCTCCTTCAAGCTTGATAAACTTTGCAAATCACCCTTATAGAAAATAAGAATATCATCTGCAAAGAGTAAGTGTGTAGGCGCCACACCTTTTTTGCTAACCATAGCATGTATTTTTTTCGAAGCAAACAACTTTGAAAGATTCCTACTTAAAACATCTTCAATAAGAATAAAAATCAAAGGTGAGAGAGGATCACCTTGGCGCAAACCTCTAGTAATGCTGAAGAAACCTTCTGGACTGCCATTAATCATGACAGAAATCCATGCTGAATGAAGAATGTTAAGAATCCAACCGCACCAAACCTCAGAGAACCCATACTGCCGAAACACTTCAACAATAAAATCCCAACTGACCGTGTCAAAAGCCTGAGCAATGTCCAACTTAAGACCCACGTTACCATGCTTCCTTTGAATACTAAGCTTATTGATCAATTCGGAGGCCAAAGCTATATTTTCATGTATATTTCGGACCTTCATAAATGCCACTTGCTCTTCAGAAATCAACTTGTTAAGCACCGTACCCAATCAGGTAGCCAAAATCTTTGTAATGATTTTGAAAAAAAAATTACTCAAGCCAATTGTCCTATAATCCTTAATAGCATCAGATTTGCTATTTTTAGGGATTAGAACAATAAAACTAGAGTTAACGCCATTTGGAATTTTGCGCATAGTCCAATAATTAGTAATGGCCTTAAGAAGATCTCCAGAAATAATATTCCAACAATGTCTATAGAAAGAACCTGGAAAGCCATCTGGACCAGGAGCCGAATCCGCACCAAGATCAAAAACAGCCACCTTAATTTCCTCCAAAGAAGGAACTGCATCCATAAAAACACTTTCCTCCAAAGAAATACGCTCATGTTCTACATCAAACAGCTTCGGATCAATTGTAACGTCACCACCATTGAATTTTTCATGGTAATAATTGACAATATAGTCAGTAATCTCATCCTGAAAAAACAAAGTAGAGTTAGAAGAAATCTTGAGCTCTGAGATCGTGTTTTGACTCCTCCTCATGCGAATGATATTATGGATAAAACGAGTGTTCTGGTCACCATCTTCCAACCAAGAAACTCTCGCCTTTTGCTTTAGCATAACTTCCAAATCAGTTCGCACCTCCTCAACAGCCTTCTTAGCATCCACCACCTTAATAAACTGAGCTTCATCCCGGTGATCAAAATCAAGAAGATCAGTTTCGGCCTCCAGAATTAATTCTGCTTGCTTCAACCGATATTTCATGTCACCAAAAACGGTTCTATTCCAGTTTTTCAACGCCTCCTTTAAGCTTTTCAGCTTGGACATAAAAACAAAAGGTGGCGCACCTGCAATATGAATCTTCCAAACATCTTCCACTAGCTTCATAAAAGTAGGGTGATTAAGCCACATCTTTTGAAATCTGAAAGGAGCTCTACTCGGCCTTGGACTCACAACAGCAAACCCAAAAAGAGGAGAGTGGTCCGAGCAAATTCTAGGTAGCGCCTTGCATCTCCAATTAGGAAATTTCTCATACCAAGCTTCATTAACAATAGCCCTGTCATGCTTTGAAACAATTCTCTGATTCCCACTTCGACAATTAGACCAAGTAAACTTCTTACCAAGAGAATCCACCTCAACCATGCCATTATTAGAAATCCAGTTTCGAAAATCATTCATGGGTAAATCTGTTAACTCCTTACCCCCTTTCTTCTCGTCCAAGCGAAGAACGCAATTAAAATCCCCCAACACCAACCAAGGATTAGATATAAAACCCAAACCTAATTGCCGCCAAAGTCTTCTCCTTTCCACCGGATGATAAGAAGCATGAACAGCCGTGATATAAACCCCAGAAAAGTAATAGCTTGCTTAGAAGAAGATAAAACAACCGGCCTTGTTAAGGAATTCCTCCACAATATCCAAATGTTTCCCTTCTCCCCATTCACCTCATTAGTAATAACATCCTCAGAAAAATCAAATAAATTCAATCTCCTAACGATTGGCTCAGCAATACAAATTATGTCAGGAGCGTGCAAGTTATATAACTCAGTCAACTTGGCCCTTGCACCATCCTTAGCCAAGCCTTGAGTATTCCAATAGAGAACCCGCATTAATCAACCCCTTTTTTAGGAGGGCTTGCCGAACCCATACGAAATATACTTCTTCCTCTCGTGCTAACCTCTGGTTTCACCTGATCTTTTGTCTTTGTCTTCCCCGCTTCCAGTTTCCTAGCTGCAGCATCCAACTTATTTTTAGCAGCTAGTTCCTTTTTTGTCTTCTCTTCCTGGTCTATAATTGCACTCCATTCTAAGAGTTTAGACTCGTCCTCAACAGGAGTTGAAGCAGCCACTGAAGCCAATGGTGCTTCCGAGTAAACCTCTTCATCCTCATCCTCCACACCATCAGTCCCAATATCAAACATGTTTGATGTTGCCACCACATCAACATGCTTGACTGGTGAAGATATTCTTGACGTTCTTGTAGATGGACTAAAGCCATCATCCACTACCTGTACCAAAACCGGATCAACATTTGGCAATGAGCCACCCGCATGTTCTATATGCCCAGAATTAATAGTCGCCTCACTATTAGCAACCACGCCAAAATTAGCAGTCATATCGATTTCCTTTCCCTGGCGCGCCAACTCTTCCTTCTTGCTAGCCTCACTACTAGTAACCGCTCCAATATTGGCAGCCACATCAGTTTCCTTTTTCTTGCTCAACTCCACGTCCCTGGCCCTACGAGCCTCCACATCAGCAGCCTTGCGCGCCAACGCATCAACTTTTCGTTTCTCCAAGGACAATTGACGCAAATGATTAACCCTCGCCCTGGCAGCATCCAACTCAATTGCAGCCATCTCGGCTGACTTATCAAGTTTAGTATCCCTCTTCTTGAGATCCTACAACTCCTTAATCGCCTCAAGCTCTTCATTATCCTCCATATCACTGTCAACTTCTTGAGATGCTAACTTTGCTTCAACTTCAATTAGATTGGGCGCACTACTTGAAAGAGAGAATTTAGATGCGCTAGCTGTTGGCGTAGCTATGTAAGTATGCGCACCAGCAAAAATCCCAGTCAAATGAACTTTCGGTGTTTGTTTAGGAGGGTTTGGTATGGTATCATCCTCCTTAGGAGGAGATGTATCATCTCCCTTAGGATTTGGTGGATCATCATCATTAGCTAGCTTCTTATACTTACGCAATCTCCAAAAATTTAGCATCTCATGAATCTGATCTCTAAGATTCTTCTTAACATCCGGATCCTTCTTATTCCTTTCTTGTTCCTCCAACTCCTTACGAAGCTTAATTCTACAGTCCTTATTCTCGTGACCAATTGATTTACAATAGTCATAAAAACTTGGCTGATTCATAATTTCATAATCAACATAGAAACCCTCAGTGGCATCTTCATCATTAACCACAATATTACCTAACGGCTTAGCAAAATAAATATCAATCAAGACTGAAGCAAAATAACCATATTCATGACACAAAGTTCTTGGATCAACAACTACCGGTTTTCCAAGCCCCCTTGCTAAGCAAAACAGCGTTTCTTCATCCCAGAATTCCCATGGCAAATTTGTAAAACGAACCCAAACCGCTGCTCTTGTAACCTTATCAACATCAGGGTTGAACATAGGCGTCCATGGCTGGATTTTCAGTTGTTGCTTCTTTATTTTCCACGAACCATCATATCTAACTCTCTTGCGATCATCCTCATTGTCTAGTTTGATAACAAAATAACCACGAATCCATGGAATAAATTGCACCGAACCCGATAACTTCCATAGGTTTAATAATTCACGCTTAGCTTCCTCAAAATTTAGGGTTTTTAAATCTAAACACCCAACCAAACTATATTTCCAAACTTCAATAATTCTTGTATGAGTTTCCTTCGGTATCCTAATAATAAAATCACCATATTTGTTATGAATCGGAGGAAGAGATAAAGAATCAGCGTCAATCTTTGACAAAACATGAGTTCTTCTCCTTAAAACTGACGCATAAGAACGACCTTCAACGTGTGTCTCGCCAGTTGAAGCTTCAATCGGTTTCCTTAAACCCTCTTCAATCGGTTTACCTAAAACGTTTGAATTAGGGTTTCCAGTTTTTGGAACAAATTCCATCCTTGGTCTTGATTTTGAATGAAATCTATTTTTGGGTTGCATGAATCGACCCGTGTGTGTTGCTGTTGATTTTGATCGTTACGATCAGGAGGTTTTGGTTGATTTGACGCCATGATTGACGTCAAACCCTAGCAAAAAACAAGAACGCGTGAGAAAAAGAAATATAGAAAAAACCGGAGCTAGCCGGCCCAAACCCTAGGTTTTTCATTTATTTATTTTACTGAAGATCATTCTTCATGTATGACTCTTGAGGCAAGCCTTAAAAAAATGCATTGGAAATAGAACATCGCTTGAGTAAGCTCTCTATTCAAGGATGCTCTAAGCAGTCCTATATACAAACTACTTCTGCTACAACTAAAAATTCTCCAGCACCAGGAGTAAAATTGGAGTCCCTTCCAATCAAGAAAGTCACCTCTAATCAAGGAAATTCCACACCACATGGAAGGAATAAATCTCCTGACGAGAATGTAAAGACTAAACTGCCTAATCACTAGTGTGATCAGAAAGTATGTCTCTTTTGTGAGGCAAAAGGTTCTGTTAAACAAAAGGGAAACTCTAGGTTGAATAAAAATTCTCTTGTTCAACTTCAACACACCTTAGACTTAATCCTCAAAGGTGTAACTGACATTCGTATGTTAAAACCCGTTGGTTTTCGTACTTACCCTGTGTATGTTACCAGGAATGTCAGTTCAATGAGTTCCTAAAATGCTCAAAAGAAGAAAAAAAGTCTTAATAAGAATCGTCTAAGGAAAGATCAAGTCGTTTTATCTGAAAACAACGTTTCCCTTGATATGAAAGAAATTCCAGGAGAAAGAAGAAAAATTGATGATATGAGAAATAACCTAATAGAGATAATTCAAGGGTACAAAGAAATTGTCAACATGTTGTCATCCTCCTCAAGTCAAGACTTTTCTGGTAAGAACTCAAACTATGTCTCGTATTTTGATGGCAGTAAGTTTTATGATAATTTCTCAAATCTAAAGGGATCCCTCTCAAAATTAAGAAGGAAAAGAGACTTGATCATAAACACAATTATTTTAATGAGCTCAAAGCTCATACTTGTGCTAATTAATCACAAGGGTTAAGAACTTGCTCATAAAAATCATGTTGAGCAAGATGTGTAAAAGTCAGGTATACTAATGTAAAAATTATTTTTATTTAGTTAAGCTATTTTCTTATCGTGCATATCTAAAGTTTTTACTACAGACAAGTTTGCCTAAGTATTGTTTGTACTTATAGTTCTGTTTTTTTTTTAAGAATTGTTTTATTTCTTATGCCTTGTGGGGTGTACTGTATTCGAATGTGTACACGAGTTACCATCTCGAATCGACAGTTTGAAAACCTTAAAAATCTTCCTTCCTAAGAAAACTTTAAATACCAAACCTCTGGGTCACGTTTACGTACTCTAGGTTATTTCGTTTTATCAAGAAATGTCTTCTCCTTCACGAGCGTGTGGTTTTTCTAGAGGATTTCTTGCTAAAGGTATTGGTTTTGAGTCCAAAGGAAGGAAGAAGAGAACCCCTGTTCAATATGATCATCCCAATTCCTCATGTTACTATGCTTACTCACATGAAGATATTGAGAATGGGGATATGATCTCTGCTGAAGTGGTTCATGACTTTCTTAAATATTACAAGGAAGAAAAACTGTAACTTGATGGTACCTTGAAAAGTCTTGACGTGTTAAAAAATGAGTTGGAAAAGGTTACATCTAATCCTGATCTCATGAAAACACAAATTAAAGACCTTCTCAAAGAAGACATCTTTTCTAAATTTATAATAGATGTTGTCGATCACAAGATTCAACGATCTCAAGACTTATGGGGATCCAGAACTATATATATGACTTCAGTTTGTGTTCGGCTTTGCCTTTGAAGTGTTTTTTAATTAAGTCTGTTTTGATTTAGTTTGCCTAGTAAATCTTCTATTTTTCTTGTTTTTGTTTAGAAGAATAACTAGAGGTTGTAATAGCCATTATTGTGATTAAATATAGCTATGTCCAACGTTTTCATCTTCATGTTTTTAGGTTTGTTTGTTTAAATTCTAAAATTGTTTGGAAGATGATTTTTGCATTATTAATCTTTATGGTTTCATATATTGCAATATTTTTATGGGATATGTGTGTTTGCCTCCGTGAACTTGATTATTCCATACCTTGTCAAAAGTAAAGTCGTTCTTATGAGTTGATATGCATATATTGATAAAAGAATGAAGTGACTTTTGACAAATACAAAAGTTAAGCCTATTATGTCAATTTTGTTGATGGAAGATAGGTTAAAATCTTTTGTTTTCAAGGATTATGTCTATTGTATGTCATTGTGCAAATGGTGATCGAAAATAGAATGAATCCTTGTGTATTCCGCAGTAACTGATCTTCCCTGATCCATATTTTATGTACTACTGTGAGGCTCCATAATGTGTCTTATGTTGAGCACTAAACAACCAAGTTGATTATTTTTTATGATTAGCTTTGTTGTTGTTCCGTAAAGTACTTTATGTCGAGCATATTGAACTTAATTAATCATCTTGTTTGGTTATTTAGTTAAGTCTCCATAAGTTTACTTGTGTTAAGCATGTTCGGTTAAATTAATTATAGGTTCACTTATAGTTAATTTAATTGAATATTTTTGGATTCAAATTCATACTTGTATGTGATTTGTTATGTCCAAAGAAATCCTTCTTTTCTTTTGAAATTAAGGTCGCTCTTGTTGTTTTTTCGGGAATGACATATTATGGAGGAGAGCTCTTAATTGAACTTGTGCTTAATTGCCAAATCTTTGCGGGGAGTGCGGATGTGGAATATTATAGGGGTTATCTTGTATCTTTATAGACTCCTTGATGAATGTATTTAGATTCGGCTTTATGATTGCATCTAAATAATTTGATATACGCTTACTTTTGGTCATGAAATGTCTCGTTTGAAAATTTCATTAGGATCCCGTTCTTGTACCTTTGCCAATTTTATTGACAAAAGGGGGGGAATTAATATGTAGTTCACACTACAAATTCATATGGTTTTCGGATCATTATGTAAGGGGGAGTGATCTCCATGTGAGATGGAGTATTTACTAAGGGGGAGTGACATATCACCATAGTATTATTGTTAAAGTTGTGATGAAATTGGACTTTGACGATGTGTAATGATACTATGATACTGTGTAACAATGATTGAGAACTCTTGTTTTCTCGTTGTTATAGCTACGTATTTTCAACAATGATGATGCTAAACTTACAACCTTTGGGATCATTGGAGTACTTGGAAGTGATAAAGATTTCGAGTAATGTTGAAGATTAGACATGTGGAATAGGAGCTACAAAGTTTATTCATTTATTTTTTGTATTCCATATGTATTGATAGTTTTGTCACTAAAATTGACAAAGGGGGAGATTGTTAGAGCATTGCTCGGTCGAACTCGCATGCGTTGCTATCTCAAGCATGTTTGTCAATGTTAGTGATCAAAACTATAAGTCTTGATTTCTAGTCTACTATAGATGAGCTCAAGGAACTTGTGGATCATTATCGACTAAAAGGTATGTGGAGACTTGAACTTTTCTATCACTCAAAAGTCTATTTATCTCCTATCTTGAGACAAAAGTAGTTTTGCTATATAGTCTTAGATTATACACATTTGGTATTTCAAGCCGAGTTTACCTTGCCTATCTATTTCACGAAATATGTGTTGGTAAAGCTTTTGCTTTAGCCAAGTTCATCTTTACCTAGTGACAAAAGTCATGTTAAGTTTCAATCACTTTGAAAATTGCTCTGACGAAAAATGGTTGTGAATAACAACTATATAACATCCTCTGAGATTGTTTCAATGATTGAAATGAGAGTTTAGACTATATAACCATTGGAGGATATAAGCATTGTTGTGGAAACACATATATATGTAAGTCCTTATTCCTTGAACCGAAGTTTGCGAACTTTGTTGATCAAGAGAACCGGAGAAGTGCGTGAGCTAAGTTCGCGAACTCAGTATGTGAACCCAGTCCGCGATCTGGCGGAATTTCTCGACCCGATAATTTCTGCTGGAGTTTGTGAACTCCATCCGAGAACTTAAGTCCGCGAACCCAGTCCGCGAACTTGAGTAGGTTATGTCTAAAAACGATGTTTGTGAACTTATCTTTATAAACTAAGGAATGTTATTGCAAACCGTGGCTATATAGTTAATGAACCGATTCGAATGAATCAAATCATTATTGCTTCAATTGTGTCTTGTGTAGTACAAGATATTTCCTTGCAATTCAAAAACTCTCTAACTAGTTCATTTGAGTCATTTGAACTAGTTATGGTGAAGAAGAATATGGTTGATATGAAAGTTATCATATAGCTAACCATTTGGTTAACTATTGTTGAACCAACTAATGTACAAGTTTGGGTATGGTTACACAAACCTAGAAACGTGCATTTCATGTGTGTATAACGATCTATGTTTTCGATCTAACGGTTGATAAATATTAGCTTGAATCTAATCAGGTTTTCATCTAACGGTGAATATTGAATACTTTGTTACCAAGCTAACATTAATTGCAAACCCTGATTTGAAAGACTATAAAATGGGGAACTCTAGCAACTGGGAAACGTAATCCCCGTACATTCTGTGTGATACTAGTTGTGCTAAGCTAGATTCGATTCTCCTTTAACCTTTGGTTTCTTCTTCTAAACCAGGTTAACGACTTAAAGACTTCATTGGGATTGTGAAGCCAGACCGATACTACTTTTCTTGTAGTTGTGTGATATGATCTTACTGTTTCTATCATACGAGTACAATTGTAATAATTGGCTTGGGATTTCTATCTCCGATAGGCATGATAAAAAATAGTCATAAACATCTTCGTTTCATCGTTTGTGATTCCACAATATCTTTTTTCGCTGTGTCGATTAAGATTATTGTGAGGTGATTGATAATACTGAATTGTTCTTCGAGAATATAAGTATGATTTATCAATTGGTTCCTGTTCACCTTTATTTATCAAAAGACGGAATAAAACTCGTAGATATATTCTTGGGAGACGGATTTATCTATTACCGTAGACTTTTCTGTATGATACAATTTTTTTTATTAAAGTCTTTGACTTTGGGTCGTAGCAACTCTTAGTTGTGGGTGAGATAAGCTAAGAGAATCAAGTACTAGTATCATGCCGGGATCAGAGACGTGGGAGCATAATTGTATCTTGGTTAGTGTGAGATTGGTTGGGGTTCAGCTACAGTCCAGACCGAAGTTAGTTTGGAGTAGGCTAGTGTATATAGCGGCTTAATACAGTGTATGTTTAATTTGAACTAGGTCACGAGTTTTTTTTTGCATTTGCGGTTTTCTCGTTAACAAAACTATGGTGTCTGTGTTATTTCTTTTCCACATTATATTTGTTATATAATTGAAATAATACAGGTTGTGCATTGTTCAATCAATTAGAATATCCGACCTTTTGGTTGTTGATTTAAATTGATTGACACTTGGATATTGGTCTTTGGTACCATCCAAGTTTATTTCTCTTGTATTTAAATTGAGACTCGTAGTTTGCTTGAGTAAGATTTAAATCGAGTGATAGAGATATAAACTCTTTGATGTAATTTTATCTAGATTGAGTCTGACTGTCTAGTTGATTCTCTAGAAAGTATATTGGACTTTGTCCATACAGATTGCTAATCGAAATATTGGGTGTGGTTGTTAGACCCCCACTTTTTCAAACAGAACCCCTATTTTTTGAATCTAATCAAACCCCCAATTTACTGATTTAATGGGAAACCCAAATATCGTTAAATCGAAACCCATATTTCACTGAATTAAAACCCCAATTGTTGTTTGTTTGAACTAGTGCTGGTGATTATGGTGGAATGTGTGTTATAATGGTTAAAGTGGTAGGAAAAAAAAAGACAAGAAAGGTGATGGTGGAGGTCACGGTGAGAAGGAAGAAGAAAGAGAAGACGCAATTACAATGTAAATTTTAGGGAGAAGGTTAATTTGTTGTTTAATTTAATTTTAATTTTAATGTTAATTATTAATTTATTTAATGGTTTTAAACATAAATCAATAATTAACTTAGTCAATGATAGTCAACATTCAGTCTAGGTACCAAGCCCTAACATTGGACAAATGTAAGACCAAATCCTATTCCTGGACAAAACTTGAATACCAAAGTCCAATTATCCCTTAGTTTTTCCATAAGGTGTGATAGTAGACATCATTTAATGCTTATGTCCATACTTGTGGCGGTTATATTCCTATTGATAACATCCAACTTCATAAAGCTTACCCAATCTATAATATATTTGTTAACCATATTGACTAGAGCAGCAACATTCATAATGCTGCCTTCAACGATTAACGTGCATATGCATTTCCAAAGATGTCGCAAAGCAATACTTAAACTTTGAATGAAGTTCCGACGTTGAGTAGAAAAGCCAACATGATTGCTTAACCAATCATTAAACCAAATAATAAAACCAAAATTCTGAAATTTAGGTAATATGTTAGAGCCAATCATACGCCACATATTTTTAGCAAAATCACATTCCAAAAAAACGTGCTAAATAATTTCAGATCAATAGAAAGGGCGAAGCCGATCAACATTGGGTATACATTAACCATGGATTATCTTCCTCTCAAGTATCCATGTATCCATTTTCATAAAATAATAAGATTTTATGAGGTAACTTTATTTTCCAGAAGCCAGACCAAGGAAATTTGTTTTTAGATACACTAGACCAATGAAATTTGTTGTTAGCTTTTTTTTCAAGACCTACGAAGAACTAATTGAATTTTTAGGTTTGTAGACGTAACTGATTATTGAGCTCATCTAGTTTATGTTCTTATTCTTTGAACGCATATTTAGCTTTTATTAATTTCACTTTGAATTTACTTATGCATCCATAGTATGGACTAATGTGAACGAGTGCATGTTAACATAAATTGTATTTCATAAAGACATTATTGGACCATCATGATACTCATAGTTAAGGCCTAGTTGAGTAAGTTATTAGAGATGTGATACATGGAAGGGACCACGTTAGTAAATGTGCAATCTGTATGACTCGCATTAGAAGTTTAGTTAATTAAGGTATTATGTTAACCATTAAACTTTATTTAGAAATTATGTTTTCCTTTGTATTTTGTTTGATTAACCGTCAACTTCATTATCACATTGGTGGAAGATTTTGAGATAATTCCACACTTTTGGGATTATCTCATCAGGATGATGTGATATTTTTAGGTTAATCTAGATATTGTTATACTTATTAGGTTCATATAATGAATTATTTCCTTATTTCCTCTTCCTATTGTACGGTCTTAGATCTAAAGACTAATGTTAAAACCCTAGAAACTTTATCCTCTCTCTACCTATAAAAGAAACACGACACTTATCAATGTTGTGCCTAAGGAATTACAACTCATTACATCAAAGGTTTTTTTTTTAACAAAAGGAAAATTATATTAAAAGAAGTATCAGTCATAAAGCACGATTAAATACAAATTACAGAGATGATAAGATGGCTAAAATATCATGCCAATATATCCTCCTAAATACAGATGATGATACTCAAAGGAATATTTTCAAAAATCTTAGTACTCCTGCACCATTTATAGATTGTACATTCCACTGCAATGATTAACTAATCTACATTTTTCCTCCTATCCTCATAGAGTCTGTTGTCGCGCTCTATCCAAATGTTCTACCATATTGCAAAGGGTAATAAACCTCATAACTTCCTATGCATGGCCTTATCTTTCTTTGATGGCCACTCCCATAAAGTTTTTTTAACAGAGTCAGTCAATACCAAAAATATAAGGAAGTAATTCCAAAGCTTGAAGGTTTTTGTGCATTGCATGAAGAGATGATTGTTTGTTTCTTGAGCCACATTACAAAATAAACATTGTCTATTATCTATTCTACCAATTCTGTGAAAATAATCCAGTGTTGATGAGGTACAAATGTACTTATGTATATATATATATATATATATATATATATATATATATATAAATTCATACAATTTTTAAAATTTTCTTAGTACTCATGCATGTTTAAAGAACTGTAACTTTGTTTGGAACTAATTGTACTATTATATCTAATATGTAAGATCCTTCCCCGCGAAATCGGATGCCAACCATGGAAGATTTAATGGAAAATTGGATACCAGCCATACTAGATTTGTAATACAACTTTAAAAGGGATGGTATCGTAGAATTTAAGGAACAAACATACTACAACGAAGGTACACTGAAGCTAAAACTCCATAATATATTACTAGATATAGGTTTTCCTACTGAATTCCTAGACGATGAATAATTTGAAGGTGTATGGTGTCGCAAAATCAGACTACATATTTGATCTAGAGTATTAACAATATGGGTTATAGATTCAGTCACAATTTACTTGGATCGACCAATAACCGAAGTAGATATTATACTTTCTGTGGTGAAATATTGACTGACGACTATATCAAAGTTAATATTGCATGGAGGTGGTGAAATAGTTTACATATAAAGAGAAACATTCTGCACATAGTGTGAATCATTGAATTTCATGTTACACATGAAGCGTTTTCCTATAAAAGTCAACGAATACTTGGAGAAAAAACAGAAACTAATAAAAGCATGTAAGAGAAGAGCGCGTAGAATAATCACCATGATAAGAGAAATTTATATGTAATATGGATCACCTGTCGTAGGCCAAAACTAAGGCTTGTCGGCTGGAAGAAATTATAAAACAATAATGAGTGAAGTTTCAAGGGTATACGAATAACTATTTTAGGGATTTATTGAGTAACTATATACCTTATAAAATTTGTTAAATTTCGATGACTAAAATCAAGTTACATGGTTAGTACTTCCGGTGGAAAAACTAGCTTATTGAGATGCAAAAGCAAGGTTCATAATAGTACACGTACAAAACACAAATGTACTGGCGGGTTTGTTGAGTTGTTTGTTAAAATATTAAGGTTTTAGACCAAATGGACACACTAATTCCAAAATACCTAAAAATTTACAAAAATGTACAAACAATTTACACAGTTTCCTAAAACTAGGCAATTTCCCAAATCAGTTAGAATTTCATATATACTCAAGCATACGAATCACAAGATAGCATAAAAAATAAGCTATATAAACCAACAAAATAACAAGGTTATCATATTATAACAGCTGAAGTTTGAGAACAATAAAAGATAGTTCAAACTTCAGATCAAAATATTTCTATAGGTTAAGAACAGATCGTTATCAAACAATCAATGTTAGGTGTGGCACAACAAAAGAAACCCTAAACACGGCTTCCTTATTCCCTTAATAGGAAACTGATGGATTCTGATGAGAAATATGAGTTGGGACAGTATATACATGGAGAACGATACGGGTACGAGACCAAGTTTTCGCAATATTATCTGATTGTGTTTTATGAATTTAAAAAAAATGGATTAAAGATCAATACAATAGGATCATATATATGTACAACGGAAAGAGAAGACAAAAATACGACCTTACAAAGATTAAAAAATATCAAAAATTAGAAAAAGACTGGAACGACATCACGTTCATCCAATTTTTAGAATTGGATGACACTGATGAAATCAACAATGCTGGGAAAAAATATACATCTTATCCATTGTCGCGTGACAGTAAAATGTTTAAAGCTTATTTACTGGGGAAAACTCACATAGAAGATTCAGATGCAAGAGACTACAAAGACATCTTTGCAGCATTAAAAAAAATAAAATTGTTTTCCAGATGTTTTTTTGAAGAAAAAAAACAAAAGACATAGAAGTGATTTCGTTCCTAGGAAAACAAGTAACCGAAAAGATATATAGAGAGCACGACAAAATGAGACTTTTCCCAAATCATGGATTTGAAGAGAAAATATAAGAATTTGAGAAATATTATTACAAAGATGAACGAAAAGTAAAAAAGAAAAACAAGAATGTAGGATGTTAACGTTCAATGAACATCTACAACAAAAACACACTATGAACGTGGATAGAATTTGGGATCGGGAAAGAATGAAAATATGCTAATAAGGTCTTATAGTGTATAAAAAAAACGAAAGAATATGGCAAGTCGAGCGCAATTCAAAAACATATATATTTGGTGTCTGGTTAAATGACTAGCATAAGTCAAATAAGATTAAAATGTAATGTTATGCTACCTTATGGTTGTTTTCATGTCGTTTTTTAATCAATACATATTACTGCTGTCTTATTTTTATTAAACGTAATATATGTACAAATGCAGGTTACAACAGGTATCAATATGTATTTATCAAGGGTTTCTAAATTTTTCTAAATTTAATCTTTTATGAGGGTTAAATTTTTTCATCAATTTTGTTAATGAGTTTATGCAAATTTGTTATACAATTATATTACTCAATGAGTTTTATGATGTTTATTTGTTGTCGTATTGTTTTGTCAATATCAATCATTTTAACTAAGGGTGCACACGGTACGGTTCGGCTCGGTTCTTGTCGAGGCCGAGTACCTGTACCTCCCTAGCCTCGGTTCCAAAATTTTGGACCGGTACCTATACATTGTACCTCGGTTCGGTACCATTCGGTACACGGGCGGTTTTGTGCACGGTTCCGGTACTAGTCTCGGTTCCATTCGCGTGAGACTAATCATGAACCAGCCTCCTAAACTCTAACTCCATCAATTTCTGTTAGCTTTCCATCACTTTCATTCGAGCTCTAAATACATGAACCAGCCTCCTGAACTTACTCCATCACTTTCTGTTTTACTCGGCATTTTGCAGAAGGGAAACTTGTTTGTGGAGTTTGAAACCGAGAAGAATTGGAGTTGCTGATGGTATTTGAATTGTTGATAATCAAGGGTTTATGGTGATGATCTCAATCGCAGTTATTGGAGGTTAAGTGGATGATTTTGTGGATGTTTGTGAGGCTTGAAAGTGACGAGAAGGAAGAAAAACCGTGAACAAAGTTGGAGACCGAAAAAGAAGGGACAAAGCTTGGTCGATTTTTCAGATGCCGTGAGATGGTGAACGATGATGGGTTCGTGGATAAAAAGTCACGCTTCTATTCACTACCTAGGCTAAAAACTAGGTTGGTTGACTTCGTTGGATGAAGTTTATTTCAAAACCAAAAGAAGGGACAATGTCTCGGGTAAGTATTGACCATTGAGTACTATGTCGAGATACGTGAGTTGAACAAACAAGAAAAAAATGAAGAGATGGTTCATCATCATCGTTAATTAATGGCTATCACCATTATTCTCGGTTTTTGTTTAGAAATGACAACAAGCCAAAGACTCTCCCGAATCGGTCATGATATGGAAGTGAAGAAAACGATGGTAGCAAGCCAACACTCTCTTATTCACTCTACAAACTATTACTACTCGGGACTTTTCATTCCAGACGATTTTAAGACTGTCTTTGGATCGTAATACTGCACCCCAGCACCTCGGTTCCTAGTTTTTTGGTACCGGTGCACTGCACTTGTACCTCGGGTTCGGTCCAAAACCGAATGCAGTTCTTCGGTTCGGTTGATCCTTCGGTCCGCTCGGTTCCTGTGCACCCTTAATTTTAACCATATTTGTTTGTTGAAGGAATGTAATTTATTGTTCAAACTCAGTTCAAAACAAGGTGCTATCATATACACTTTTAATTATAAGGTAATCTCTCTCTTAGGTATAATTCTTTATGTTCGAAATACTATACTAATCTTTGTTTCATGTATAATTGACCAAGTTATAGTCTTTTTAAAGTATTTGGACGCATTATGTTGTAATATTTTTTAATATATTTTTACAAAAAAAAAAAAAAGTATGCACACTAAAGACTAAAAAAAGAGGTTGAGCCGGTGCCGATACCTAGGAAAGTAGGTGGGGTACATTCATAACTTCAGTTGCACACTTAATAGAAAAGTTTTTTTTTTTTTTTTTTTTTTTTTGAGAACAACAAAATAAGATTGGATGATCAATTTGAAAGTTTTCTAGATTTGGAATCGTCTGTGCTTTTACTCTAGATTGATTATCAATATAGGTTGTAAGTATTTACAAGAAAAAAAAAAAAAAAAAAACCTTTAAAGCGTTTTTACTAAAAAAAAGATTTTTTTTCCTCAGTCACGTTGTTGTTTGGGTGTGAATTCTTCCATACAGATTGAAAGGTAACAATCAAATGTCCTTTAAGATTTAAATTCTCTTCTTTTATGATTAATTGAAGTTTAAACGGGTTTTGTTAAAAAAAAATCTTTTTAATATACAAGTTTAATGGGATTTTGTCTGAATTTTGTTCTTCCTCTTTGGTTGAACTTCAATGGGGTTTTCTTTGAACTTTTTTTTTTGTTCGAGTGAACTTTATTGTCTACATATTTGTATGTTATGATTTGAACTTCAATGTATTTCCTCATTGAAGTTTAATGGGCCTGGTTCTGTCTGAATTTTCTTCATCTCCTTTGATTCAACTGGGGTTTTATCTGAATTTTCTTCTTCTTCTGTGATTCAACTGTACTGGGTTTTATCTGATTTTTTGTCTAAATATTCTTGTCTTATTTTATGATTGATCCTTTAATGGGTCCTTGCTTAACCTTCAGTTTTGTATGATTCAATATCTTATGTTATATTGCTTAAATCCTTGTTCTGTTTTTTTTTTTACTTTTTATCCAAGAACATAAGAAACTCTAGATTTTGGTTGTGATGGAGTCAAATTTTCGTTTTCTGATAATTGAATCCTGGATTATGGTTCTTAGTGTTTCCCCATAATAATCACACTTTGATTGTAATGGATATCTAATGTGCTAGATCAATGGTATACAATGATAAAAGTACCCCCTTTTGTTTGATTCAGTATGTTAAGTTGTTGTGAACTTATTAGTATTCAAAATTTAACTGAACTATCATTGATTTGTGATGAATTATCTAGCAAGAGTGCATGGACCCAGAAACATTGTTAAGTCGTCCAATGGTGATCAATGCTAGAAATTCTCTACTGACAACACATGGAATGCCTACTGAATTATGTTATGATCATAATTTTGGTAATAATGATTTTTTCATGGGTGAGTTTCCTCTCCAATGATGCAGAGTTTTTTCTTGCTATCTATATTTTCCTAGTGGTGTTTTTAATCTTTCTTTGTTTCTTGCTTTACAGAACCTGTGTCTAATGGGACATCACACTCTAATTACTATGGTGAAATAACATTGCTCTGTTGTAGAATGATGGCATGATTCATATTCCTAATGATGGAAACACATCATCAATGCAACAACTTCAATTGGAGTATTCATTCAACGGTTCATTTGGCTCTACGGAGAGATCTTATTGTGATTCTCAGTTGCCCATCTTTCTTGGTAGCAGTATTCATGGGATGAACAATCGAAGCACCTCCTCCATACAATCGATGGTTTTAATGATTGTATACGAACTTATGTTCTTGTGATAATAGTAATAATCCCTTTTATTTCTTTCAGTAATCAAAATTTAACTGAAATATCATTGATTTGTGATGAATTAGGAAGAGTGCAATGACCCGGATACATTGTTAAGTCGCGTAATGTGGATCAATGCTTGCAATTCTCTACTGCTACCACATGAAATGCTCGTTGACAGTTATGACTTGTGCTACGATTATGATTGTGGTAATAATAGTTTCAGGGATAAGTTTCCTCTTTAATGATGCAGAGTTTTTTTTGTCAATATTTATACTTTCCCTAGTGGTATTTTGAATCTTTGTTTCTTTCCAAAACCTACGGATAATAATGTGCCATCACACTCTAATTAATATGGTAAAAATAACACGACTCTATTGCAGAATGATGGCACCGCTCCTACTCCTAATGCTGGAACCACAACAGTATTGCAATAACATCAACCAAATTATTCATTCAACGGTTCATTCATTTCCACAAAGATATTTTAGTGTGATGCTCATATTTACATCCTTCTTGATAACAGTACTTATGTTGTGAGTGATGGTAGAAATAGTTTTGGAGCAACACAATCTGGAAATTGTGTAGATTATTTTGTCCCTAATAGTTCTTTTGGAAGGCCATTGCGAGATTTCGATCACACATTCGCACATAGGTAACTTTTTCTTACTCATATCCTAGGTCTATATTTCGTGTTTGTGTATAGAGAGATATATGCTTCCCGAATTTCGTTTCTATTTTTACTTGGATTTGATAACTCTAGCTGGCAAGTGGATTTAACCTCTAAGGTATGATTCAAAATATAATATTCCTCTCTTAGAACTTCGTATCCTAATACGTCAACTAGATAACCATCTAAAGGTCAACGATCATATGAGACTAGTATGAAAAGCATGCATCAACAACCATTTCAACAAACCTAGTGGACTAACTCAATAAGGCGTTTCCTTACCCCTCATCCAAAATGAAGTTTCTGAGTGTTCCCACAACATAGGGTGCGAGTCCAAAAAATTAGCATATTTGATGAAAACACATGTCACCCAGTTTAGAACCGGAGCTTAAATATAATTATTGAGCATCATTGGTTGAAACATCCAGATTTTTATAAGTTGGTGGAATTGTGGTGGAGGTCTATGACATTTGTAGGATCTCCAAGTTATGTTTTCTTTAGAAAGCTGCAAAATCTCAAATTTTTCCTGAAGGCTTGGAGCAAAGAAACTTTTGGAAACATAAAAAAGAAAGGGGATGAATTTACAACAAACATTAGAAGACTGAATCTGTTGGAAGAGAATTCTTCTCTTTCGGATGTGCAAAGAGCTGAAAGAACGGAAGACTTGTTAAAGCTTAACCAGCTGAAAATGACAAGGGTGAGGATGAGTTTTCAAAGAGCTAAGGTTCAAGGATTTAAGGAGGGGATAAGAATACAAGGGGTATTTCAACCGGATAACAAACTATAAAAGGAAAAGGAATACTATTTCTAAATTTTTTATTGGAGGGACAAACGTCTTTAACCAGGAAGTGATAAAACATGAGATTCATCAATATTACACGGATCGTTTTACAGCTACAGATACAGTCTCTCCCAGTTTTGAAAATCTTAACTTTAAGAAAATAGACGAGCAACAACGATCTTGGCTTGAGAGAGATTTTGAAGAGCAAGAAGTGTATGAGGTGATTAAGAGGTGTGGAGTAAATAAGGCACCAGGTCCGGATGGTTTTACTATTGAGTTTTACAAACTCTGCTGGAATATAGTAAAGGAAAATCTGATGTTGGCTATTAAATTTTTTCACTCTCATGGAAAAGCATATTGGAGACTTAATATGGCCTTTATGAGATTAATACCTAAGAAAGAAGATTCTGTAACTCCAAAAGATTACAAGCCTTTGAGCTTGATTTGTAGCTTCTACAAAATTATTTCAAAATTATTGGCCTAGAGAATGAAGATGGTTATGCCAACGCTGATTTCGTATGCACAAGGCGCCTTTATCAATGGTAAACAAATTTTAGATGGTATTTTGGTTGCTAGTAAATGCATTGACAGCATAATGAAGCAGAAGATACCGGGTATTCTTTGTAAGATAGAAATGGAGAAAGCCTTCGATAACGTTCGTTGGAGCGCTTTGTTTACTATTTTGCGGTAGAATGGTTTTGGAAAAACGTGGATAAGGTGGTGTGTCACAGAGGCACAATTTTCAGTGCTTATTAATGGTGCGGCTTCAAATAGATCTAAGCCATCTAAAGGAATCAGGCAAGGTGATCCGTTATCTCCCTTTGTTTTTCTTCTGGTAGTGGAAGTTCTGTCTATCTTGGTGAATAAAGCTGTAGAAAATGGAAGATTAGGTGGTTTCCAAGTTAAAGAGAATGTCACAATTATTTCTCACCTACAATTTGCAGATGACACAATTATTCTACTGAATGCGTCAAAGGATGAGGTGAGAAGACTTCATGTCTTGCTGGTGGTGTTTGAAGTTCTTACAGGGTTGAAGCTAAATTTGGAAAAGAGCTCGATGGTAAGTATTGGAGCAGATGAAATAATACATGATCTTGCTGCGAAACTGGGGTGTAAGGTTGAATCCCTGCCAATAAAGTATTTGGGTATTCCAATTGGTATGAATAAACTAGAGTGGCGATCTGGGATATTATCATTGAAAGGATGAAGAAGAAGCCGGAGCCTTGGAAACGAAAGTGTTTGAATAAATCTGGGAGGATTGCATTGATTCTCCATTCACTAGATAGTTTGGTGACTTACTTTATGTCTCTTATAGAATTACCTCGTACGGTTGAGAAGAAGCTTAACAACATAATGAGAAGATTTTTGTGGGGGGAAGATGAAAACATAAAAAAGATGAGCTGGGTGGGTTTTAAGAGAGTGTGTAAGCCAAAGAAACTTGGAGGTTTAGGTTTAAGAAGTCAGAGACATGTGAATAGATCCCTACTGTCAAAGTGGCATTGGAGGTTTGCTAAAGAAAAAGGGGCTTGGTAGAGACAGATTATGGTGGAGAAAACTAGTTTCGATGAAAATTGTATTATCCCGGCTATTGCGAATGAGACTTTAGGAAAAAGTTTGTGGCATGTAATTGCCAAGGCTAAGCAGGATTTCATGGCAGTGGTGGATATCAAAGTGGGAGATGGAAAGAGCATTCATTTTTGGCACGACTTCTGGATTGACAATATGGAGTTAAAATGTAAATACCCGAGGCTGTACAGGCTGCATACTCAAAATAATGGAAAGGTGGAGGATATTCTGGGTCATAACATGACATTGAAATTCATAAGAGAGCTTCATGCGGCAGAAAGAATTGATTTTCTAGAATTAAAGTATGAACTGCGAAATATTGTTTTGACCGAAGGAGTAGAAGACAGTATATCAGGAGAGTATTCTTCAAATATAGCATATGACAAGATTTTGGATAATACATATGGTGTGGATTTTGCAGGTCTCCTGGAGAATAAGTTTATTCCACCTAAGGTTATGTTCCTAACTTGGGCGTCACTACGCAATTCTCTACCAACAAAGTGTATGCTTAGAAGAATAATAATGCATATTCCTTCAACGACTTGTGTGTTGTGTAATGAAGAGGACGAAGACCTAGAGCATCTATTCATACATTGCAAATGGACGAAGCAGGTTTGGGATTTTTTCTTATCTTCTTTAAAAGTGAACTGGGCAATGCCGCAGATTTTTAAGGCCATGTTGGAGAGCTGGAGTTTATGTAAAGTGAATAAGAAGAAAGCTTTTATATGGTAGTTAACACCATACGCAGTTTTTTGGGAGATTTGGAAAGAAAGAAACTCCAGAATACATGGTGGAAGAAGTAAAGATGTGGAAGACGTCAAGATTTTGGTAATCCAATATATTTGTTTATGGAGTACACCGAAGGATATTTTCAAGGATTACACAGCTAATCAAGTTTTATTTCAATGGGAAACTATAATCTCTTCTATGTAAGGAAACTATTTTTATCTTTCGTTTTGGCTTAAAGATCCTATGATCTTTGCACATACTGTAAATATCCTTTTTCCCCTTTAATATATATCCTTCATTTTTCTAAAAAAAAAAAAACGACAACCATTAGAATGTTGTTGGATACAGATTTATTCCGCGAAAACCCATATGGGATAAGCTGAATCTGATCTACTATAATGATCCAGCAGTTCCCCCGGATGCGGACGCGATTTCTTGAGAGGCTTAAAGCATTGGAGGTGATCATATTGGATTCGATTTCACAGAAGTACTGTTTGGGAGTCAATCTGACATAATTTTTAGATTCGAGAAACTTTTAAATCCTAATGATTTGGCAGAATCGAATCCTCCTCCTCATGGTTATATGAGTATGAAAAAAGATGAGAGTTGGTTCCATGGGAGAGAAACCGATGTACATATGAGAAAATTGATAGACTTTGAATCGGTAGTGGCACATGAGCTAGGACATGTCTATGGCTTATACCACGTAAGAAAATATATAAAGGAAAGTGTTATGGTGCAAACAGCACCACAACCAGGATATGCTAGGAGGTATCTATTCTCAATCAACGTGCAAGCTATACGTTTATTGTATAATGATATTGTCTAGATATTGAGGTGAATACATAACAATTGTACAATATTCAAAACCGTAATGCAGTATTGGGACATATGTAACTGAGCTCTGCTATATAAGTGAGCATTTGTTTAAAAAAAAAAACTTTTTCCTTTTTCAGCTATAACACCTTCTTAGTGTTGAATTGTTGTTGACCCTTGATGTTAACAGGGATGTAATCTTATTCACACGCCGGGTATTTTCCACAGGGCCAAAATTATCGCACTTTTACTTGAAACGTTATACACACGTCTCTAACCACGTCATTTCCGCAGGGTCAAAACGATTTTGTAACCGCCTCCCACCTCCGTTGGTGTTCTTCTTTGTCTCTCTAAAATTTTCCTGTATCGACAGTCCTGCATCCTATGATCCAAACCCTTAAATGATTCGAATTCAAATAACTATATAACCCAAAATTCAAAACACTGGATCTAATCAAGAACAAGTGAGAAATATCAACACCACCACCACCACTGTCAATATCATCTTGTACGTCTTTAGGGTTTCCAGAATCAAAAGTAAAACATACTAATAAACATGTCCCAAAATCACTTTTGTTTCAAGAGCAGACAAGGAAAGAGCTATCCATGTTTTTTTCGTAGTCTACTTTTATGTTGTCTTATACATTCCTAATTTAAAACTTTGAATCTTAAACAGGGACAACTTCTGTAATGGGATTGACATATCAAAATGACTTTGTCTTGCACTAAAGAAAATCAATATCTTCTAAAATTTGTTTCATCCTTAGGATCTCAAACTTCAAAGCTAGGCCTAATTCTGACTATAGTTTGGGGTTTTATGTTAGAAGTAACAAGACAGTAAAAGCAAACCCAAAATTAGTATTAGATTTCATACTGATTTTAAATAGGTGGTTTAGGGATTAACAAATTCATATGATATGTTGGTTTTTTTACTATATAAAATAAATTTAAAAAAGAGAAAAAACTAATTCCTTCTTTTTATGCAGAAACAAAAAAGAAGATGAAGATGGAAGTTCAAACTAGATAAGATTTAGATTTTGGTTGTAGGTAATGTTTGGTTAATTAACGTTAGGTTCATAGAATTAGATGAGGAAGAAGAATCTCATTTTGAGAGGATTAAATATGTAATCGGAAAAATATGATAGGACTGGAGGAGGCGGCGATAGGTGTAAGGAATTGGCCCTGTGAAGATTAAACTGAAAACACGCAAAGGTCAAACTGTGTATTTACTTTTTCAAAACTTATCACTTTTTGGTCCATACTCCACGACAATGGTCGGAAAAAAGTCGGTCATGTATATAACAAAACCTAGCCCTCTGAATATGCAAGGTCTTGTTGTTGGTGGATCTTCTGTAAATCCTAAAGTAAAACTTCAAGTACATTTTCAGAGGAAAAGTTGAAATCATTCTATAACTTTAGTGCACTAAAAATTATGCAGATGTAATATTGAACCTTTTTTAGATAAGTCAAAATATTTATTAAATAACTTATAAGATTAGAAAGGTAGACAGGTTCACAAACGACCCTGCCAAGAAAGAAACTATCTAAAAAGATAGTAATGCAAATATAAAACTGCATTTCAGCTTGTTTGAGTCTATGATTGACATCACCTACAATATTCAAGTTTTGTTCCTCCATCCTCAGTTTCAACCTCTTCAGCTTAGTCGTAAATATATATGAGGCAAGTCTGAAACATTCTTCTTCCCAACAATCCCTCACCATCTTCAGTAAATCCTTATGTGAGAACTAGATAAATGCATGGCATTGAATGGAATCACATATTACAATTACGATTTGATCAAGATTAAAATGATGATCAAATCACTATATAAACAGGGTGCATATATGTTCGTACAGACTACGTCATGTGTTGGCAGACAGTTAACCGACTCAACTAAAAATGACAGTTAGAACATGATAATAACATACACACAAACACTAAGAGCACCCATAAACACAATGGTTGTGCACTCTAAGACTTCTTCACTCTGTTAGCCCCCCTCAAGCTGAGCTGAGAAGAACATTGAACACTCAACTTGTTACAAATAAAGTCAAACCGATGAGAGTCGAAACCCTTTGTGAAAATATCAGCAACCAAGTGATCTGTAGATATGTAGGTAATGTGTAAGGTCTTGGACTGAACCATCTCTCGAGATAAATGAAAATCAATAGCCACATGTTTCATTTTGATGTGAAGGACATGATTGGATGCCATAGAAATTGAACTTTTGTTATCACAACCCAAAGTAGGAGGGAAAAAAAAGAAAAATACATAAGTCCTTCAAGAGTTGATAGATCCAAAGAACCTCAGTTGTAGTGTGAGTTGAACACCTATACTCTACTTCAGTGGAGCTTATAGCCATTGTTGGTTGTTTCTTTAAAGACCAAGAGATGGGATTAGAACTAAAGAAGACACAATATCCACAAGTGAAGTTCCTATCATCTGGATTTCCAGCCCAATCAGAGCCTGAGAAGGATGACAAAGCTGTGAGACCCTTCTGAAGTATAATACCATAGTGAGTTGTAAGCTTGAGATATATAAAATCATTTTAGCTGCAATCAAATGGACAGAAGTAGGAGCACTCATATGTTGGCGGACTTTATTGACTGCATAACAAATTTTTGGTTTGGTCTAAGTAAGATATTGCGAAACTCCAACCAATGATCTATAATCAGTAGCTTCATCTTTAGTAAGAGATTTTTCATCAAATTTACTCATCTTAGTGATAGGTGTTTAAAAACACCTCTCTAAGTATCGATTGGTTATGCTTTCTTAGCTAGTTTTCTTGCGAAATTGTATTATTAGCTTTCTTTTATATTTTATGGGCATTTTGGAGCTTATTCCCGAAATGAACAAGAAATCGTCCAATTGGCCACAAAAGAGACAGATTTGTCTTTGCATGAAAACTATTACGGGCAGTCGTGTGGGCATATCGGACGCTCGAAGCTCGTGTCAGCTAATGCACTGATTCAAAGACCAAAAGACGTTGGAACTATGAAATTTCATTAGTTCATAATTTTTCAACAGCTTAATGCTTAATGGGTTGGAGGTACCGAGTCCGTTGTCTACAACATGCGCTTAATATGAGTTGTGGCTAACAAAACTGGCAGTAGTAATCGTTGAAGAGAATGTTTCTGTGGAAGTGAAGGGTTATAAAACTGGCAGTAGTAATCATTGTTGTAATGGAACTGGAGGGTAGATTATCAAGGGTTGTTGTTGAATGTCGGGGGAATGAAGAGAGTCCACTGCCATTGACAGTAATGATGAAGATGGCAATGATGGTGGATGATCGGTCACTGATGGTAGGGAGGAATAATGGGAAGATAGGGAAGACTTGGTTCTCGCCGAGAGATGAGTTTGCTGTGGAACAGATATGTAGTGATGCTCGGTAATGGTGGTGACTGCTGCTGCTACCATGATAGCGAAGATGAGAAAGGGATTTGGCAGAGAAGCTCGAGTCTGCAATGAGGTTCTGTGTTGCTCGAGTCTGATGATGCTGTCAGTAATAGAGATTCCATTGAAGGTCAGGGAAGGTGATGTGAGTTTTGGTACTGATCGTGATGATGGAGGATGGTGATGTTGTTCATGGACTGGTGTAACTCGAGCTTAACAGTGGTTGGAGATGACGATGAACTTGAATCGAGAAGATATTAAGTTGCTGCCATCGAGTGTGCTGTGATGATGAACACCTCATGTTGTGCTGGAGAGTACGAGTTGAGCATGGAAAGATTGATGCTGCCATTTTCTAAAAAGAACAAGCCGAGCTGGGAAAACAGAGAAGTAATGGCTACTGCCAATGATAAGACTGCATTCAATGTTAGGGATGAAGAGTAATGTGTTTACTGGCAGTGGAGGAGGAGATCGAGACTAGGTGATGCTGTGGTGTCGAACAGGAAAATAGAGCTGCACTTTGGTCTTAGTAGCAGAATAACATGTTCGGGAAGTTTGCAGTGACAACGACAGTTGGGTTAATGATCAAAATGGTGTCGATGAAGATCAGTGAAGGTGGAAGGCCGAATATAGCAGTTGAATTGGTTTTTATGAGAAACAAGGAAAGGTTGTTGTTATGATTATAAACTCAAGCTGGGATGCAGAGATTGGTTGCAGTAAGACTCGTGAAGAAGGTTGAGGTGAATGGGAAAATCAAGGGAGCCTGAGTTAGGTTGGACAGGGAAGATGTTGCTGGTAATCGGTGATGAAACTGAAGCTTGGTGATGAGTACTCGATAATGAATGGGTTGGAGCTGTGAAGTTGGTGATAGAGAACTCGAGTGAGACAGAGAAATTGATGCTGCTGATAATAAACGGAGTTTGTGCCTGGGTATTGAGTCTATTGACCGAGCAGCAAGCCAAGGATTTGAGTCTGTCAGAGAAGTCGAGAAGTAAAAGATGTTAGGAGTCCGAAGGAAGATGGATTGAAAATAGGTTGCCAGTTCCGCAGAACTGACAAGCCAATAACGATAAATAGGCTGAGCTTCTGCCATACGCAAGCAGACTTGGACCTGACTTCTTTGTTGGGGATTTTGACGACTTTGGTGACCAGCCTTGGCCGTGAGTGGCACGGGGTGTGATGCACGGGACACAATTCTTAAGGAGGTGCACTTTCCTATCTTAACTAGGTTTCCTAGTTTTCTTCAAGAAGAGGTTACAAAACTCTATATATAGGGAAGCTTAGATACAATTTGGGATATCTTCTACTCACCGTTGTTCTCACCCCTAAGGGGGAGAACTATCTATTTTATATATTCTTTTTATTGTTAAGGATGAATTCAAAGTTCTAATTGTGAAGCTTAATTATTTACAGGTTTATTTCAAGTTTTAAAGTTAATCATTGTGGATTGTTTTTACTATATCGAAGGTTTATGATGATTCTTAGATTGGTTTGGGTGGCCAACTAGATTAGTCTATTGGTTATTCTAATGCTAGTAGAGAGTTGAGTCGATCCGTAATTTTCGCTTATCTCCTACATAAGTAGAAATCGCAAGACCTTACGGAGGGATTCTGTGGAGAAATTGCGAGTAAAGACAACACCAGTAAGTGGACCGAGCGTACCGAGTTTAACTGCTGGGATCAAACCTAAATTCATAAATCTTAATGCGTTCGTGGAATTACATCATGTAAGCGAACCTCAACGTGGTTCTTTTGAATATAATCCGGTAGTCGAGCGCTTCCGTATCCGGTGATACAAGGAGTTTTGGGGATAGCTAAGCGTACCTGCTATTCTACGGTTGGAGATAATTGATTCTAACAAGAGATAAGCGGGTACAATGTTGAGTTAACGGTTAGTAACGGCGAAGGATTTCTTCACCATCTTTATCTTATTATTCATTTTATCTTTTTTTTTTTATTTTCGCTAATTTAGATAACATATCAATTGCATTACTCATCGTGGTAACGATCCTTACAACCGCTTTATTACTTGTTAATTAGTGGGAAACATCTTATTATTTTGTTGAGTAATTGACGCTCATCACTTAGTGTCAGCCACAGCTGGTATGTGTTGATGGTAGATTTTCATTTAAGGCTAAAATTGTAAAAGCCAAAATTATGCGCTAACATCTTGCAAAAGGATAAAGCCATTAATAAGTGATGAATACTTCTTCACTTTACTAATTCACCTAGAATGGAGAATGTGGCAACAATCCCAGTATTCTGTGAATTAAATACACGAAATTCATCCAGGTTGGAGCATGTAGCAACAATCCCATATACCCTGTGAATTTACAGCATTATTAATTAATGCATGACCAGCCTTGTATTTCCTGTACTCATTATCGGTGCGGCATGATGACTGAGTGTTGTTCTCAGCTACAATTCTCGGTGTGTTATACTAGCCCGATTGAGCATACATCTCTCGGTGTGTTATACTAGCCCGATTGAGCATATTTGAATCTGGATTGTCCATATCAGTCTCAGAAACGATCACGACCATCCAACTTCACTAAGCATGGTTGGATGGCTTAGATCGAATCCATTACCCCAAGAAGGTATTATAATATTCACTACCGACCCAACGCGGGCCCTGCATGGTCGGCCTCCCTAAAAGGGTGGCATAGATTGCCAAACCGTCCAAGCCAAAGCAGTATGGACGAAAAACCCTAAATTAGGTTTGCGGCACATCACATGTGTCGCAAAATAGTCTCATGATCGTTGTCGTAAGCGTCAAAAATAATTCACTTTCTTACTCAACAAAATATGAATGAAGTATAAAGTAAGGAAGAGTTTGTATCCACAGAGAGGCGATTGTATTTATCAATTTCTAGTTTCTTAGTAACCAAGATGGGGGATTTCTGATTTTTGTAAAATAAAAGTTAAATAAAAGCAAAGTAAATAGTTGGAAGTAATCAATGAGAGAAATATATTGGTCAAGGAATTCATCTTCAATCTTAAACATGTGCTTGCATATATGATTAGAATTACAATTTAATCTCTTTTATTATCAAAAGCCTAGAATATCATGAGAGCAAGATAATCCAATAATTTCCTAAGTTCATCAACACACACATTATAGCTGCGTATGTGAATTCTACCTAAAGAATAACCTAACGCCTTGCGCTAAATAAGTTCAATTCCTAGGAGCATTAAGTTGGGAAATAGGCTAATCAATGCAATTGTCACACATTGCGCATGACAATTCAGACAATGGTCAAACTCTACATATGATTATAAGAGTGTATCACTACAAACTATAATCATATCATGAATACCTTAATGGTACCATGTGTATTTGGGGTTATCGCTCGATGAAAAACCCTAAAATAGCTATGGACAAGATGCAAGTTCAATTAATTGGCCACTTAACTAACCAAACATCTATATCCTATCACAATACATCAATCATGTGATATTAAAAACAGTAGAGATATGAACGAAAACAAAGAGAGAAAACTAATACATAACTCAAGCACAAATTTTAGAAATAGGACTACATCCTTAACCAATAATATAAGATTTAGCTACACATATTAATGGAGTTCATCATCATCAATAATCAAATAAAGAAGATGAAAAATAAATTCGAAAGCAAACCCTAGTTGCAGTTATCTCCTTAGCTCCAAGAATAATACGTGATCCCCAAAAAGAAGTAAAACTTCTCCTTTTGTAGCTTTTCTCCAAAATTAGGTCCAACTCTTCAAAATCAATTAAATAGAAATCCATCAAGCCCACAAGTAAGAGAAACCCGTGTAGAAAATATGTCCCAAAAAAGCTCGCCAGAAAACTGGGTTCTTGGCCGGAATATGGCCGGAATCCGGCTAGAAAAGTCGTCGCCGATAACCTGATATTCCTATCCGTCGACGGAATATTCCGTCACATCGCTGTTAAAGTTAACAGTTGACCTAACGGTTATCGTTAGTCAACCAGGTCAAAATACATTGAGTCAGAACCGAGTCAGCTGGCTAACTCGGCTGACTTAGCCAAGACCAGGCCATTTGCACAGGCTGCTACAATAACATCATGTTCAGCCATAATTTCCATTCAAGCTTACATTCCACCTTATCTGCGGCAAGACCAATTCCATCTAACTCTCCACCAAAATCAACAGCTCAAGTCCACCAATCCATCATAACCTTCACTGCACAGCTCATTCGACTACATTATCACTTCAGTCGAACCAACCGAACCAAATAAATTCCATTGCAGCACTAGAGAGTTAGCTAACTCCATTTCTTGCTCTAGATCCATATCGCACCGCAGTGATGTCCCCAGCTGCAAATATCATTACCTAAACATACATATAATGCTTCACTTCCATTAAAACCTAACCAAACTAGAGTGCAGTTCTGCCCCTTTTTACTGAACCTTGCCTGCAATTTTGACTTGAGCACTACACCAATTCCAACTGCAGAACAGAATCACCACCTGCACTACAACACACGGCACATAACTCATTCTACCACTGCAATTTCAGTACAATACCACCACTGCCATACTCCCAGCCATCTGTGTAAGCACCTTCACATACATCTAAGATCACCAGTACCCATTATCTCAGTTCAATAGCACATTACCACTGTATCCAACCACTTCAATATCTTATTGAACACCACTTGAAACACAGTAGCATCAACTCCATTCAATTCAGTTTAACCCTTTGCAATTTAGTAGCAGCTGCAATAGTCATCCATTCTCCTCATTGCATAGTATCACCTCCAACACTCCATAACCAGCTTGACATGTTCCTAAGCATACATCTACCAAACCATCTCTTCAACTCATTCAAAGCTTCCACCATAACCACAATACCATCACCTGCAACACATGCCTTGAACTGCACATGTTGAACTCCAACGATCAACCATTACAAAGACTTTCACCACTTTTCTCTTCCATACAGCTTTTTCTCCCTGCCTGCACCTAAATCAACCCCAATCTCTGCCAATTTCCTCATTGTTTTCTTGTGCTGCCAACTTTCCTTCTCCAGCTGTAGCCCAGACCATCTTTTTCCATGTATTGCAGTTTCTTCATACCCATTTAGCTGCCATCTACACATTACAGATCCACTTGTAATCATTTCAGCTGCTCCAGTTAATGCTCCAAACACAATGTCACAGCCTAGATTCATAACCAGTCCCTCTATTCAGCTCCCTCTTCTCAATCACAGCAACAGAACCACCAACAACACTACCATCTCACTTTCAATCACAGCTTCAGAACTGCAGCAACATTTCACTGTCTCATACCAGAACCACCTATGTCTGCTTTTAATCCAACACCAAGCACAACTCAAACTCCATAACTCTCCTTCATTGCTTTCAATTCCAGAACCCATCTCAATTTGCTTGCTTTGCCCCTCAACAGTGCCACCAACAACCACAGATTCAATATTTCCTTCATCCCAGCAATCACCAGCAAATTCGGTGCAAACCCATTTCTTAATCTCCCTGTTTTCAATCCTCTCTGTTCAATTGATCACAGCAAACCCATTTAATCAATAACAGCAGATACATTCACCCAAACTTCATACCTTGATTTTGTTTTAATTTGATTCTCCCAAGAACACCAAACCCTAACTTCACTGGCATCAGAATCTAGTGTTCTTCCCCATTTGAACAGCAACAATACCATCTCTCCCTGTTTCGATCCAAATTCATCAGCAGCTCTCTTTCTCTCTCGGTTCCTCTCAATCTCTCAATTTCAGATGCAGCCACCAATTTTCTATTTCTCAATTTCAGTGAAAAATGATTGAATGAATGGATTTCTTGATATAGGGTTAAGTCAATCATTGGGGTAGATAGTTACACCCCAGGATATTTACACCCACTCATGATTGATAAGGGATACCTTAAATGACAGCCCCTAACCACAGCTACACTGTGTTTAGTATTCCTCCAAAGAGCTTCCCCTTAACCAGTACCGGGCTCCAGATAATGTTTTCCTGTGAAATGACTTTTCTGGCCTTTTTCGCTCCAAATGGACGGTTTCTTCTTATTTGAATTCTTTTACCAACATCAGCCATCTTTAACTTCTCAAATTCACTTCTTCCCTTCAATGTCTCTTCATCACTAAAGTTGTCGGGCTTTTCAGACAAAAATCGCATCAGTAAAGCCGACATACTTTTCAGACAGAGATGAAGAAATAAAAGCAAATAATGAGAAATAGTTCGCCTCCAATAGCCATTGAATATGAGATGAGACTTTCTCGCTGTTTATTTTCCTTTTGTTCCAAATGACTCCAAAGTACCTAAATACTCAAAAAAAAACATAAGATACATAATTTACAAGAGAACTAGCAGAGAAAGCGTAAACAATAGATAAATATTAAGGTGTTTTAGACACCTATCAAATTCCCCCACACTTAGACTTTGCTAGTCCTCGAGCAAATCAAACAAAATAATTATAAAACATACATACAACTCCGTCTCGTCGAGGCTACGGTCACTTTAAGCATAAATAACAAGCCTTTAAACCCCTAGGTGTCCCTGGTGGAGGAGTTTTAGTCTCGTGAAGGTTTACAAGAGGTCTGCCTACAAAACCTATATTTCCAACTCCGTCTATTTGTGACAAATCAATGAACGAATCCAAAATGACTACATGAGGAGGTACCTTGCACAAATTCAGTTCATATATTAGTAAATAAATCTTTAATTAGATAGTCGAACAAGCCACAATACTCGGAAACTAACAAACCACAATCACAATGAAAAGATTAAGAAGATGGATATAGATGTAGATGTTGGCGAATGTTCACAAGTGATCGATGTTTCCCATATCTGTCTGAAGGTCACTACCAAGATGAACCTATGCATCCTATTGGATTGAGCTACTGGTCTGAATTCTACATCAACTCACTGGCATATACAAGGGAACCAGGAGTGACTTTATTCAACCAATATAATACTTTCTTTTCTTTTTCACTTTTTTTTTAAGAGAGATCATGATTAGATCATTTGGATCCAAGCGCATGCTTCTTGTCAGCAAGTATATGATAGTTGCCTTGGATCCTGCATTCCACGCTTGTTTAGGCGACGGAGACAGGGACAACGTTTCGCACATAATGTTATCCAAGTGTCTTTTTATTCCGTTTGGTCTAATTGGTCGGTCTTTTTCTTTTTCTTTCTTAGCAACTCAATCACTCTATTTCATCCTAGCAGTAATAACAAGTCGATGTTTAGTGACCCACCAAAACACTTAGAGAACAATAGATAAATATGGAAAAATAAAAATAGAATGTGATATGGTGATATTCCGAGATATGGTAATAACTATCATATTATTTGTGATTTCTGAGCTATGTTCGTCCCTTTTTAGTTAATTGGTTCCTCAACTCCTGCAATCAAAATGATTCCATCCACTAATGGTGTCATCCTAAAGGCACAAGTTTCTAGATTTCGGAGTTCAAAAAGCACAATTTTTTTCTTGGTTTTTCTATTTTTCTGATTTTTTTTTTTACTAAAGGCATAAAACAAACTAAAACAAACTATACAAACATATAAATGCTCCCCCACACTTAAACTTTACATTGTCCTCAATGTAAAATTGAATCGTCCAAAGAAAGTTCAAGGTGGGAAATTCCGCAAATGATATGCAAAAACAAAGAAAACAAAGATAAAAGCAAATGCTTAAAAAAAAAAAAAAAGATAAAGGTAAAGATACAAAACCGGTGGGTTGCCTCCCACTTAGCGCTTGGTTTAAAGTCATCATCCTGACTTGATCCTTGCTTGTTATGCCTTAGCTGGCTTCCAACACATTATGGAAATTTGATTGAATGGTACTTTGATGTTTCCTCGCCTCAAAGATGTTGAAGTGTATGACTTCTTCATCGAACTCCATAGTCAAGGTGCCATTGTGGACATCAATCTTCATTCTAGCGGTACTCATAAATGGTCGACCCAACAGTAAAGGTGTAGACGAGGATGAATTCACATCACTCATGTCTAAAACGTAGAAATCCACTGGAAATATTAGTCCTTTTACCTGCACCAAAACATCCTCAACAATCCATTTCGGGTAAACATTAGATCTATTGGAAAGTTGAATAACTATGCCCATTTTCTTGAGAGGACCAAGATTTAAAGCATCATAAATCGAAGTAGGCATACCATTAATAGACGCTCCTAAATCTAACATAGCTTTTGCAAACCTTGTTTTACCAATAGTGAATGGAATAGTGAAACTACCGGGATCTTTCAATTTAGGTGGGAGTTTATTTGTAAGATACGCCGAAGCGTTTTCCCCCACACTCATTACCTCATTACCGGTTAGCTTGTGCTTGTGAGTGCACAATTCCTTTACACACTTTGCATAGCGAGGAGATTGCCTAATTACTTCAATGAGTGGAATATTCACTTGGACCTTCTTAAAAACATCCCAAATATCCCTATCTTGTTCCACCTTCTCATTAGCTTTAGCGAACCTGCCAGGAAAAGGTAGAGGAGGAACATATGTAGAAATAACAGGTTTAGAGTTTGATTTAGTTACCTCGGGAGTTTGGGGAAAATCTGCGTTCTTTTCCTCCAAAATTGATTCCTTTGGCGCTTCTTCTTCACCCGAATTTGTAACTTCGGGTTGCACAAATTGTGTACCACTTCCCAACTTAATAGCATTGACACCCTCTCTTGAGTTAAGAGGTTGGGAAGGGAGTTTCTCACCATTTTGTGCATGCAACTGATTAATCTCCTCGGCCTTTGAACCTACTTGTGTTTGCAAGTCCTGAACCACACCCTCTGTTCTTTGCATAAAAGATTTCAGCAACTCTTCCATATTGGACCCTTGATTTTCAGGTGGTTGTTGTTGTTGCTGGAATTGTTTTTGTTGCGGTTGACCAACTTGTAATCGCTAGTTGTTGATTTTGATGTACCACGGACATTAGAGCCTCCACCAAAGTATCCATCTTCTCCAATTCTGGATTATGCCCTTGTTGTGGTTGTTGTACTTGTTGTTGGAACTCATGCGGATGGCTGTAAACAGAACTTGAACTTGCAACTTGATCGTAAGTGTTGGAGTAAATACCATACGGATGAGTTGAGAATATAGCATTGACATGCTCTATGTTCTCATAAGTTGGGCGTGACGGTTTTACAACCACTGCTGCAATTTGTTGCATCATTGCCATCATATTGCTCATTTGTTGACTAATTCAATAATCTCGTCAACTTGATTAACTCCCTTGGTAGTTGGTTCTGATCCACGACTTGAAAATTGTTGAGAATTTGCTGCCATACTCTCAATCAACTCCCTAGATTGTGTCACCGTCTTGTTCATAAGTTCACCACCACTTGCAGCGTCAATAAGATTCCTATCACTTGCTTGGAGACCTTCATATAAGTATTGGATAATCATTGCGTCACTAAATTGGTGATGAGGGCAGCTTGCCACCAATCTCTTGTATCGTTCCCAACATTCATATAAAGATTCTCCCACATTTTGCTTCATCCCAAAAATCTCCTTGCGAATTTGAGTAGCCTTTGATGCGGGAAAATATCTCTCTAAAAAGAGTTTCTTCAACCCATTCCAAGTTGTGACACTTTCGGGAGGCAAATAATATAACCAATCCTTAGCACTATCCGCTAAAGAGAATCGAAAAACTTTCAACATTGCACCATCCGCCTCCATATTCGCTGGAAGCACGGCCATGAAAATGGTGTGGAAGTCCATAAGATGCTTGTTTGGATCTTCATTCACCATGCCATGGAACTTTGGTAATTCTGTAAGCAACCCTGGCTTGATCTCAAAAGTAGAGTTTGTTTGAATACAACCATGATGTGTATCCAGCTTGTGAGAAGCCAAGTCCTTGAGTGTACGATTTGCATCACCCATTGCTTCTTCCGGTTTGTATTTCATTAGGGTACCTGAAACACAATTCTCAAAACTAAGTCAGAAAAACGAAACCAGAAATAAGAAGCAATGATAAAAGCAAAAATAATAAAAAAAAACTAAAAACTATATAACAAGCTGAATGCCTCCCCGACAACGGCGCCAAAATTTGATCGCTGTCGTAAGCGTCAAAAATAATTCACTTTCTTACTCAACAAAATATGAATGAATTATAAAGTAAG
Organism: Papaver bracteatum; assembly: GCA_023529315.1. NCBI lineage: Eukaryota > Viridiplantae > Streptophyta > Magnoliopsida > Ranunculales > Papaveraceae > Papaver > Papaver bracteatum. Next base: position 560,122 of record JAJJWX010001388.1, read on the forward strand.
GAAGAGTTCGTATCCACAGAGAGGCGATTGTAGTTACCAATTTCTAGTTTCTTAGTAACCAAGATGGGGGATTTCTGATTTTTGTAAAATAAAATTTAAATAAAAGCAAAGTAAATAGTTGGAAGTAATTAATGAGAGAAAGATATTGGTCAAGGAATTCATCTTCAATCTTAAACATGTGCTTGCATATATGATTAGAATTACAATTTAATCTCTTTTATTATCAAAAGCCTAGAATATCATGAGATCAAGATAATCCAATAATTTCCTAAGTTCATCAACACACACATTAGAGCTGCGTATGTGAATTCTACCTAAAGAATAACCTAACGCCTTGCGCTAATTAAGTTCAATTCCTAGGAGCATTAAGTTGGGAAATAGGCTAATCAATGCAATTGTCACACATTGCGCATGACAATTCGGACAATGGTCAAACTCTACATATGATTATAAGAGTGTATCACTACAAACTATAATCATATCATGCTGCTTGTATTTGGGGTTATCGCTCGATGAAAAACCCTAAAATAGCTTTGGACAAGATGCAGGTTCAATTAATTATCCACTTAACTAACCAAACATCTACATCCTATCACAACATCAATCATGTGATATTAAAAACAGTAGATATATGAACGAAAACAAAGAGAGAAAACTAATACATAACTCAAGCACAAGTTTTAGAAATAGGACTACATCCTTAACCAATAATATAAGATTTAGCTACACATATTAATGGAGTTCATCATCATCAATAATCAAATAAAGAAGATGAAAAATAAATTCGAAAGCAAACCCTAGTTGCAGTTCTCTCCTTAGCTCCAAGAATAATACGTGATCCCCAAAAAGAAGTAAAACTTCTCCTTTTGTAGCTTTTCTCCAAAATTAGGTCCAACTCTTCAAAATCCATTAGATATAAATACACCAAGCCCACAAGTGATAGAAACCAGTGTAGAAAATATGTCCCAAAAAAGCTCGCCGGAAAACTGGGTTTTTGGCCGGAATCCGGCTAGAAAAGTCACCGCCGGTAACCTGAGATTCCTCTCAATCGACGGAATATTCCGTCACGGCGCCGTTAAAGTTAACCGTTGACCTAACGGTTAACTTTATTCAACCAGGTCAAAATACACTGAGTCAGAACCGAGTCAGCTGGCTAACTCGGCTGACTTAGCTAAGACCAGGCCATTTGCACAGGCTGCTACAATAACATCATGTCCATCCATAATGGCCATTCAAGCTTACATTCCACCTTATCTGCGGCAAGACCAATTCCATCTAACTCTCCACCAAAACCAACAGCTCAATTCCACCAATCCAACATAACCTTCACTGCACAGCTCATTCGACTGCATTATCACTTCAGTCGAACCAACCGAACCAAATCAATTCCATTGCAGCACTAGAGAGTTAGCTAACTCCATTTCTTGCTCTAGCTCCATCTCGCACCGCAGTGATGTCCCCAGCTGCAAATATCATTACCTAAACATACATCTAATGCTTCACTTCCATTAAAACCTAGCCAAACTAGAGTGCAGTTCTGCCCCTTTTTACTGAACCTTGCCTGCAATTTCGACTTGAGCACTACACCAATTCCAACTGCAGAACAGAATCACCACCTACACTACAACACACGGCACACAACTCATTCTACCACTGCAACTTCAGTACAATACCACCACTGCCATACTCCCATCCATCTGTGTAAGCACCTTCACATACATCTAAGATCACCAGTACCCATTAGCTCAGTTCAATATCACAGTACCACTGTATCCAACCACTTCAATATCTTCTTGAACACCACCTGAAACAAAGTAGCATCAACTCCATTCAATTCAGTTTAACCCTTTGTAATTTAGTAGCAGCTTCAATTGTCATCCATTCTCCTCATTGCATAGTATCACCTCCAACACTCCATAACCAGCTTGACCTGTTCCTAAGCATACATCTACCAAACCATCTCTTCAACTCATTCAAAGCTTTCACCATAACCACAGTACCATCACCTGCAACACATGCCTTGAACTGCACCTGTTGAACTCCAACAATCAACCACTTCAAAGACTTTCACCTCTTTTCTCTTCCATACAGCTTTCTCTTCCTGCCTGCACCTAAATCAACCCCAATCTCTGCCAATTTCCTCATTGTTCTCTTGTGCTGCCAACCTGCCTTATCCAGCTGTATCCCAGACCAGCTTATTCCATGTATTTCAGCTACTTCAAACCCATTTAGCTGCCATATACACATTACAGCTCCACCTGCAATCATTTCAGCTGCTCTAGCTAATGCTCCAAACACAATGTCACAACCTAGCTTCATAACCAGTCCCTCTATTCATCTCCCTCTTCTCAATCACAGCAACAGAACCACCAACAACACTGCCATCTCACTTTCAATCACAGCTTCAGAACTGCAGAAATATTTCACTTTCTCATACCAGAACCACCTATGTCTGCTTCTAATCCAACACCAAGCACAACTCAGACTTCATAAATCTCCTTCCTTGCTTTCAATTCCAGAACCCATCTCAATTTGCTTGCTTTGCCCCTCAACAGTGCCACCAACAACCACAGATTCAATATTTTCTGCATCCCAGCAACCACCAGCAAATTCGGTGCAAACCCATTTCTTAATCTCCCAACTTTCAATCCTCTCTGTTCAATTGATCACAACAAACCCATTTAATCAATAACAATAGATACATTCACCCAAACTTCATACCTTGATTTTGTTTCAATTTGATTCTCTCAAGAACACCAAACCCTAACTTCACTAGCATCAGAATCTAGTGTTCTTCCCTATTTGAACAACAACAATACCATCTCTCCCTGTTTCGATCCAAATTCATCAGCAACTCTCTTTCTCTCTCGGTTCCACTCAATCTCTCAATTTCAGATGCAGCCACCAATTTTCTATTTCTCAATTTCAATGAAAAATGATTGAATGAATGGATTTCTTGATTTAGGGTTAAGTCAATCATTGGGGTAGATAGTTACACCCCAGGATATTTACACCCACTCATGATTGATAAGGGATACCTTAAATGACAGCCCCTAACCACAACTACACTGTGTTTAGTATTCCTCCAAAGAGCTGCCCCTTAACCAGTACCGGGCTCCAGATAATGTTTGCCTGTGAAATGACTTTTCTTCCCTTTTTTGCTCCAAATGGACGGTTTATTATTCTTTGAATTCTTTCACCAACATCAGCCATCTTTAACTTCTCAAATTCACTTATTCCCTTCAATGTCTGTTCATCACTAAAGTTGTCATGCTTTTCAGACAAAAATCGCATCACTAAAGCCGACATACTTTTCAGACAGAGATGAAGAAATAAAAGCAAATAATGAGAAATAGTTCGCCCCCAATAGCCATTGAATATGAGATGAGACTTTCGCTTTGTTTATTCTCCTTTTGTTCCAAATGACTCCAAAGTACCTAAATACTCAAAAACAAAACATAAGATACATAATTTACAAGAGAACTAGCAGAGAAAGCATAAACAATAGATAAATATTAAGGTGTTTTAGACACCTATCATCTCAACCATGCATCTTCGCAGGCATAGATGGAGGGTGTAGATGTATATTCAAAGGGCCCATAGCATGTCAACACGCTCACTGTAAGCCCGCCTACACACATGACCGATCGGTCAGGACCAACCATGGCTTGTCGTTCCAAATCGTGTGCTCAAAGTGGGCATGCTGCAAGGCCGGAAAAACCCTAATTAGGGTTTGCATTGATCGCAAACGTCCGTTTTCTCCTGATCGAATTGAGGGTTTAGGAGTAGACTGATCAGGTCCAGTGAGCATCAACATGATCTCTGTGGACCCATCTATCTCCACACCCGATCAGCCAAGGCATACCATGCCTGGTCGTTCCAGTTTGCACGCCCAAACTAGTGTGGTCACACTTCCCAATCACAAACTGATCTCGACCACTCAACTTCGTCGGACGAATTGAGTGGCTTATATCACGTTCCTATGGGAAAGTAAGGTATAGGCATGTACACCAGCCTGCCACCTACACGCCGGACCAATCGGTTGGGACCGACCAAGCTTGGTTGTCCCGAAACGCGCGCCTGAAGAAGGCATAACGCGCGGTATTTGCGGCACCAAACTTCTGTCGTAAATCAATCTTGACCTCTCCTCTTTTCCGGACAAATTGAGCGGTCCATATCACACTTTCACGGGACAATGAGGTATGGGCATGTATACCGGCATGCTGTCTACACGCATGCCCGATCGGCCATGCCAAAATCGTGTCCCAAGCTTGGATTCGACCAAGCTGAAAAGTGGTGCTTACACACCTCTTCTAAAACCCTAATTCCACTAACGGTCGCAGATGAGTATCTCAAAGATCATATTGTCCGTCCAACTTCACCGGCTTGGTTATACAGCCCTGGTCAGGAGTTAATTGGTCAGTGAGGCATCATGGTGATCACCACCCGTCACTCTACCACACTATGTGGTCGGCCAAAGGATGACTTGATTGCGCAACCTCCAAACCATCACACGAAGTAGGCAGGGAATAATGCTCAACAGTGATGCTTCATATATGCCGAATACATTCAATGCATAACATGCATAGAATACACACGATACTTTACAAGTATCGACTTCCTAAATAACTTAGTTATTTAACTAGCATTACATGCTACCTTATGTGGGTCCCACGATCCACACACTCAAGACATCAATCATGTCACAAACTGGGAAACATACTGGGGTATTGGTATGGCGGTTTACATCGTGCAGCGCACAACGCGCCATCACAAGAACGTGTCAGGAAGTCATGGACGGTTAGTGATGATGGGAGAAGTGGGTAAGACTGGTCGTGTGACACTAACACACGACTCCACTACTCCATCACTCCACTTTCTCCACTTCCCACGAGATACGATGGTTAGGCTTAAAGACTTGTATAAATAGGTTATCTTCCCTATTTTCCAAACAGGAACAAGGCAAGACAAGACAACAGAGGCAAGTTTTGATACAATCGTATTCAAACACCGGAACTAATAGCTTACATCCTGCAAGCCAGTTCATATTTCTGATACAAGTCATACATATCCAACATCTTCACAATCTCAACACCTTCTTCGCTTTCCGCTCTAAGATCAACCCCATCTCCTTCACTTTCTGACCGAAACAAGTCTGGAATGGCTATTTCTTAGTTTAGGACATACTTGCACAGATTGATTTCTCGAATCAACAAGCACTCCCGTGCAGTGCATTTTTTTAAGGTTTACACTCATTTCTCATCCACACACCCCAAATTACCAAAACCGGCAGAAATAGTTTTCACCCATAAACAATTGGCGACCACAGCGGGAGGTTAATCTCTCGGTTGTAAAGTCAATTTCTTCGAAATCCGATTCAATTTTATCAATTTCAAAAAGGGTAGATCTTAGAACCAATTCAATCAGCAATCCATTTCAAGATGGTGAAACTCGGGTCTGGATCAATAATCAATTCTGATGGATCTAGTGTGGATAAAACTCCTAGTGTCGATGTACCTGTCAATGGAGCTACCGTGGTCAATACATATCGTGGAGCCGTCAGTTCTATCACTAACGCTAGCGGAGCAGAAGATATTCCAGTATGTGTAACACCTCCCATTACCAGGGCCAGAGCAACCGCTAATCCCGGCATCTCCTCAAGTGTAATGCCTCCAGTGGTCACCAGAGCAATGACTTTCACTCCTTCATTAGGTCGAGGGGCCTGAGGGACGAGAGGAGGACCACCGCCCATTACCAATACAGACTTAATAGAGAAGTAGGATGTTCTTGCTAAGACTCAAACGGATATGGACGCAACTCAGAAAGAGGTACTCACTTTCCTAAAAACTTTAACTGAACAGTTACCACAAGATTCACGACAACCCGGGGGAAGCGTTTCCATCCTAGCCCACATGGATGAAGAAACTCGCGTTGCTCCTGAACACCCAAGAGAAATGGACCAGTCGTCCAACTTCATCACACGTGAGGACCTGGAATGACTTCTCCAAAACCGAGGAAAATGAGACCGAACAGATGTACACCAGCATCAGCCATCGTACCCGCAAGATGTGCAACGAATTCCTCTTCCAAGAGGTTACACATCTCCCAAGTTCTCCCTCTACGATGGTACTGGTAATGCTCGTGAACACGTCTCTCGATTCTTGAAATCCTTGGGAGGGCATGAATACAATCATGTTCTCCACCTAAAAAAATTCTCAAAGTCACTTATGGGAAGGGTGTACACCTGGTATAACAATATCGCGCCTAACATCGTATCCAATTGGAGCGAGATGGTCAGTGCTTTCTACAAAAAGTACTTCTTCGTGTCTGAACAGATCACCTTTTCAGATCTAGGAAGAATTCTTCAGTGGAAAAATGAGCATCCTAACGACTTCGTTAAGAGGTTCAGAACCCGAGCACTAGAATGTCACGACCCGAACGTCACCGAACGACAATTGGTGGAGTTGTGCATTAATGGGATGATACCCATATACCGCGATTTATTAGAGAATCCGGGCTTTCAAACGTTTTCCGAACTCCATGAAGCTGCCAAACGTTCAGCCACAACTGCACCAACATTTCTAGAGAAAACCGAGTTGTTCGAAGTGAAAATTCACGTGAAAGTAGAGGAAGCAGACGTCTCACGAAAAAGTAATACAACACTGGTCCTTCTGTGAGTGTGGTGGGCGAATGAGAAAAAAAAGGAAAGCTTCAGCAACAGAACAACAAACCAAGCGGGCATCCCCGGCGCACACGACTTTCTCTCGGAAGGGGGCGGACAAAGCTCCTGCATAATACACCGAAGATGCAGGCTTTCCTTTCCCCATGAATGAAGTAATAGAACTCTTGGAAGCATGGATTCAAGACGATGCCATCAAGCTGCCTCCTATCATATGACCACCAACTGAGAAAGATATGGTGGATCCCAAGTATTGTCGCTACCATAGGTTCGTTTGTAAGACTATACAATCTATAATGGAACATTTATGCGAGATCTTGTACTTCTCCAAAGCACAACATCATGACATATTTGCAGCCCTCAACCGCCTTGTCTCAGGCATGCGCTTGTATCTGGAAGAGGAAGCGGTCTCGAAATGTCAGTCCTTGCTGGAATATGCAAGCAAGGGAAACTGGGGACGCTTAACCGTTGCTCGTTTGAGGGATGTCGGGTTCGATAACATATTGATCGATACGTCCTCTGAATTCAACATCATCACCCTCCAGACCTTAAAAGCAGCAAAGATTTCAAAACAGGAGACTACTCGCAACCCAACTGTGATTAAGACTCCAGAAGGAGAACTCAGAGATGCATATGGATACATCGATCTTGAAGTAAGATTGGGTGATTCCTCGACACAATCAAAAGTCTACATAGTCAGAGAACATCTGAACTACAACATGATCCTAGGGTGCTCTTGGATACACGACGACAAGGCAACACTAGGAGTCTATCATCTACCGGCTCTGATACCCGAAAGGATCTGCAACATGCCGTATGGACCTGATGACTACCTATTTCCACACCACCTACAACTTTCCAACGTGACACAACTTCCTAGAGAGAGCCCGTCAGCATACATTAAAAGGTTCCGAGCTCAAGTAAGTCTCATCACGCAACCTTTTTTACAATCAACTGCTCCTCACTCTGATAAGTCCTGGGGACTGACTCCAACCAACAAACCAACCCTGGATAAGAGATGTGAATGGGAGGATGGCCCCGTCAAACATTTTATCAAGAGCCTAGAAGCTGTCTCGATAAAAGACGACGAGTCCAACAAGTCTAAGGTCCTAACATCTGCACTTCCAAACCCGTTTGGAATTGGAGATCTGATGACGAAGATAACCACATTCAATATTGGAAGCATTACGGTGAAAGTGGCTACCCCACCTGACTAACCCATCGAAAAGGAGGATGAACCATACCTGGTAGCAGATGTCATCCTAGGCGGCTACTGCAAGCTCATCAACGCTGACAAGGTAGAATGCATAACAATTCACACGCTATGGCTCAAGCCCTACCTTACTTAAGACGCTGTGCTACCACTTTCCAGCGTCCTCCACACTTTAAAATATTGTGCTACTTCCTCCAGCGTGTTTCCTTTTACAATTTCACGTCATACTTGTAATTCCTCCGGAAAATTATTGCAATACTTGCATTCATAATTAGGGTTTCAATTTTTCATTTTCAATTTAATTGAAGAATTATTTTCATCTGAGAACCTCTTTACCCCTAAAAACACAAAGTTCTGAGTCAGCCTAAATCAACCCACTAAAGCAAGGAAGGAAACCCTAAGCAAACATCTCACGGGAAGAAGGAAATAAAATGTGTGTACAAAAGGAAGATGATTTGAGCCATTTACCCCAGCAAGACCAAGGAGATATCTCAGGATCACATACAGATTCAATCTTAACGAAAGGTTATGGCATAAACATTTATTCAAAGTAAGCAAACATAAGAAAAAGATCTTGAACTCAGCCGCCACTGAGTACAAGAAAGATGTTCAAGAATTACGGGAATACACTTGAAAAAAAAAGAAGAGGTTTAGACGTCAAGAAGATCGATCGCGCCTGCACCACTGCTAGGTCCTGCTTCAACACCATCACCTGCTACCGCTTATACCTTCGGATCTGCCTCAGCTTCTGCTTCATATGTTTCTGCAACAACACTCTCTGCAGCAACACTCTCCGTCCTAACATCATCGGCAGGAGAAGCTTCCAAGTCTTCCTCAAAGGCAACAGCAACATTAGGGGTTGCGTTGATTGCTTTCAGACACTCAGGTCCTTCTGTGTCAGAGTCAAGGATTATCACACCGTCCTGGATTGGATAATCACGCCTATCTTCATCCATAGGTTGTTTATTCTCCACCTTCCGCCTCTTTAACCGCGCTGCAAATCACTCTGCCCTTGCGCTTACTGGTGATTGCAATGCTTTTTCACGCCTCCATCGCTCTTCCATGTCAATCGTAGATGAAAGGCATAGATGCGTCCCCTGGCAATATGCAGGTGCAGAATGGACATCCCCTGTATAGCACGACCGACTTCGCGAAGTGGGAGGTCAATTTTAGCCATTACCTCTTCATGTGCATTAGTTTTAGGTATGTTAACTTCGAAACTTTTTTCTGGAGAAGTTACAGAATGATCATCGCCCACCGCTTCCATGATAAGCTGCAAAGAAGAATTTATGAGCACACAAAAATATATGTATCATCATTAGTCAATCAGAAGATCAGATAAGTGCGGAGCAATACCTGAGATATAGAAGGAATGACTATGTGATGAGAAGAATCCTTAGAATTTTTTTTATAATCTAGAAAGTCAACAGAATCCCAGTAGAAGAGTAGTCTTTACTTCCAACCTATAAAGGCTACCGATTTTGGATAGCGATCAACGATGCTTATCGGATATATCTTAGTAAAGCTATCGTGTAACGAATGGGAGTGCACCTCGTCCAAGAAACAGGCCAAGCTTTGTACATATATGTACGGAGGAAACCAAAGCGACTCACCAGATCAAGTCCTGCTTCCTTCACAATCCTAATCAGGACTGACCAGTTCCGGGACAACACCAGACGATGTCGACCTATGCGGTAAATGTATATTCACTTTATCTTAGTCATTTCTGTATACAAACTTGTCACCATCTTATACCTAACCCATAATAGCGTAACCATTATGCGCTAGGCAGGGGACTTAATGTTGATGGTGGATTTTCATTTAAGGCTAAAATTGTAAAAGCCAGAATTATGCTCTAACATCTTGCAAAAGATAAAGCCATTAATAAATGATGAATACTTCTTCACTTTACTAATTCACCTAGAATGGAGCATTTGGAAACAATCCCAGTATTCTGTGAATTAAATACACGAAATTCATCCAGGTTGGAGCATGTAGCAACAATCCCATATACCCTGTGAATTTACAGCATTATTAATTAATGCATGACCATCCTTGTATTTCTTGTACTCATTATCGGTGCGGCATGACGACTGAGTGTTTTTCTCAGCAGAGCAAAACGAACCTCCAAGCATTAATAATAAAGCATGTACGAAATACCCGTACAGGCTGCAACTCTCGGTGTGTTATATTATCCCGATTGAGCATACATCTCTCGGTGTGTTATACTAACCCGATTGAGCATATTTGAATCTGAACTGTCCATATCAGTCTCAGAAACGATCACGACCATCCAACTTCACCAAGCATGGTTGGATGGCTTAGATCGAATCCATGACCCCAAGCAGGTATTGGAATATTCACTACCGACCCAATGCGGGGCCCGTATGTTCGGCCTCCCCAAAATGGTGTAATAGCTTGCCAAACTGTCCAAGCCAAAGCAGAATGGACGGAAAACCCTAAATTAGGTTTGCGGCACATTACATATGTAGCAAAACAGTCTCAACCATCCATCTTCGCAGGCATAGATAGAGGGTGTAAATGAAATTCAAAGGACCCAGAGCATGTCAACACGCTCACTGTAAGCCCGCCTACACACATGAATGATCGGTCAGGACCAACCATGGCTGGTCGTTCCAGATCGTGCGCCCAAAGTGGGCATGCCGCACGGCCGGCAAAACCCTAATTAGGGTTTGCATTGATCGCAAATGTTCGTTTTCTCCTGATCGAATTGAGGGTTTAGGAGTCGACTGAGCAGGTCCAGTTAGCATCAACATGATCACCGTGGACCCATCTATCTCCACACCCGATCGGCCAAGGCATACCATGCCTGGTCGTTCCAATTCGCACGCCCAAACTAGTGTGGTCACACTTCCCAATCGCAAACTGATCTCGACCATTCAACTTCGCCGGAAGAATTGAGTGGTTTAGATCACGTTCTTATGGGAAAGTAAGGTATAGTCATGTACACCAGCCTGCCACCTACATGCCGAACCAATCGAACGGGACCGACCAAGCTTGGTTTTCCCGAAATGCGCGCCTGAAGAAGGAATAACGCGCGGCATTTGCGGCACCAAACTTCTATCGTAAATCAATCATGACCACTCCTCTTTGCCGGAAAAATTGAGCAGTCCAGATCACACTTTCACGGGACAATAAGGTATGGGAATTATACAGGCATGCCGTCTACATGCATTCCCGATCATCCATGCCAAAATCGTGTCCCAAGCTTAGATTAGACCAAGATGAAAAGTGGTGCTTGCACACCTCTTCTAAAACCCTAATTCCACTAACACTCGCAGATGAGTGTCTCAAAGATCATCTTGTCCGTACAACTTCACTGGCTTGGTTATACAGCCATGGTCATGAGTTAATTGTCCAGTGAGGCGTTATGGTGATCACCACCCATCACTCTACCACACTATGTGGTCGTCCAAGGGAGGACTTGCTTGCGCAACCTCCAAACCATCACATGAAGTAGGCTGGACATGAGGCTATTTTGAGACGCTCAAACTGCGATGCTTCATACATGCTGAATATACTCGATGCAGCACCTGCATAGAATACACACGATACTTCACAAGTATAGACTTCCTAAATAACTTAGGTATTTAATCTAGCATTACATGCTACTTTCTGTGGGTCCCACGATCCACACACTCGAGACATCAATCATGTCACAAACTTGGGGATACATATTTGGGTATTGGTCTGGCGGTTTATAGCGTGCAGCGGAAAATGCGCCATCACAAGAACGTGTCAGGAAGTCATGGACGGCTAGTGATTATGGGAGAAGTGGGCAAGACTCTGGTCGTGTGACACTAACACACGACTCCACTACTCCATCACTCCACTTTCTCCACTTCCCAAGAGATACGAGGGTTAGGCTTAAAGACTTGTATAAATAAGTTCTCCTCCCTATTTTCCAAACAGTAACAAGGCAAAAAAAGACAACAGAGGAAAGTGTTGATACAATCGTATTAAAACACCGGAACTGATAGATTACATCCTGCAAGCCAGTTCAGCTTTCTGATACAAGTCATACATAGCCAACATCTTCACAATCTCAACACCTTTTTCATTTCCCTCTCTAAGATAAACCCCATCTCCGTCACTTTGTGACCGAAACAAGTCTGGAACGACCATTTCTTGGTTTAGGCCGGACTTGCACAGATTGATTTTTCGAATCTACAAGCACTCCTGTGCAGTGCATTATTTTAAGGTTTAGACTCATTTCTCATCCACACACCCCAAATTACCAAAACCGGCAGAAATAGTTTTCACCCATAAACAATTAGAGACCACAGCAGGAGGTTAATCTCTCGGTTGTAAAGTCAATTTCTTCGAAATCCGATTCAATTTTATCAATTTAAAAAAGGGTAGATCTTAGAACCAATTTAATCAGCAATCTATTTCAAGATGGTGGAACTCAGGTTTGGATCAGCAATCAATTCTAATGGATCTAGTGTGGTTAACACTCCCGGTGTCGATGTACCTGTCAGTGGATCTACCGTGGTCAATACATATCGCGGAGCCGTCACTTATATCACCAACGCTAGCGGAGCAGGAGATATTCCAGTAGGTGTAACGCCTCCCATCACCAGAGCAAGAGTAGCCGTGAATCCCTGTATCTCCTCAAGTGTAACGCCTCCGGTAGTCACCAGAGCAACGAATTTCACTCCTTTATTAGGACGAGGGGACGTATGGACGTGAGGAGGACCACTGCCTATTACCATTGCAGACTTGATGGAGAAGTAGGAAGTTCTTGCTAAGACTCAAACGAATATAGCCGCAACTCAGAAAGAGGTACTCACTTTCCTTAAAACTTTAACTGAACGATTACCACAAGATTCACGACAACCTGGGGGAAGCATTTCCATCCTGTCCCTCATGGATGCAGAAACTCGCGTTGCTCCTGAATGCTCAAGAGAAAGGGACCAGCCGTCCAACTTCATCACACGTGAGGACCTGGAATGACTTTTCCAAAACTGAGGCAAAGGAGACCGAACAGATGTACACCAGCATCAGCCACCGTACCCTCAATATGTGCAACGAATTCCGCTTCCAAGAGGTTACACGTCTCCCCAGTTCTCCCTCTACGATGGTACTAGTAATTCTCGTGAACACGTCTCTCGATTCTTGGAATCCTTGGGAGAGCATGAATACAATCATGTTCTCCACCTAAAAAAATTCTCAAAATCACTTACGGGAAGGGTGTACACCTGGTACAACAACATCGCGCCTAATATCGTATCCAATTGGAGCGATATGGTCAGTGATTTCTACAGAAAGTACTTCTTCATGTCTGAACAGATCACCTTTTCAGATCTGGAAAGAATTCTTCAACGGAACAACGAGCATCCTAACGACTTCGTTAAGAGGTTCAGAACCCAAGCACTAGATTGTCACGACCCTAACGTCACCGAACGACAATTGGTGGAGTTGTGCATTAATGGGATGATACCCATATACCGCGCTTTATGAGAGAATCTGGGCTTTCAAACGTTGTCCAAACTCTATGAATCTGCCAAACGTTCAGCTACAACTGCACCAACATTGCTAGGGAAAACCAGAGTTTTTCGAAGTGAATATTCATGTAAAAGTTGAGGAAGCATGCGTCTCACGAAAAATCAATACAACACTAGTCTTTCTGTGAGTGTGGTGGGCGGAGGAGAAAAAAAGGAAAGCTTACGCATCAGAAAAACAAACCAAGCGGGCATCCCCGGTGCACACGACTTCGTCTCGGAAGGGAGCGGACAAAGATCCTGCACAAGACACCGAAGATGCAGGCTTTTCTTTCCCCATGAATGAAGTAATAGAACTCTTGGAAGCATGGATTCAAGACGATGCCATCAAGCTGCCTCCTATCAGATGACCACTAGCTGAGAAAGATATGGAGGATTCCAAGTACTATCGCTACCATAGGTTCGTTCACCATCCAACCAAAGACTGCAACAGGCTGAAACAAATCTTCAGAGAAAAGATAGAGACGGGAGAACTCCAGCTTGGAAACGAAGGTGTTCGTATAGATCCTCTTCTTGTCAGGAACTGCATGATTTCTGGGGATTCCGTTTGCAAGACTATACAATAATTGATGGAACATTTATGCGAGATCTTGTAATTCTCCAAAGCACAACGTCAGGACATATTTGCAGCCCTCAACCGCGTTGTCTCAGGCAGGCACTTGTATCTGGAATACGAAGCGGTCTCGAAACCTCACTCCTTGCTGGAAGATACAAGCAAGGGAAACTTGGAACTCTTAACTGTTGCTCGTTTGAGGGATGTCGGGTTCGATAACATATTGGTCGATACGCCTCTGTATTAAACATCACCACCCTCCAGACCTTAAAAGCAGCAAATATTTCAAAATAAGAGGCTACTCGCAACCCAACTGTGATTAAGACTCTAGAAGGAGAACTCAGAAATGCATATGGATACATCGATATTGAAGTAAGATTTAGTGATGCCTCGACACAAGCAAAGTTCTACATAGTCACAGAACATTCGAACTACGACATGATCCTAGGGCGCTCTTGGATACACGACGACAAGGAAACACTAGGAGTCTGTCCTCTACCGGCTCGGATGCCCGAAAGTATCTCTAACATGTCATCTGGACCATATGAATGCCTATTTACGCACCACCTACAACTTGCCAACGTGACACAACTTCCTAGAGAGAACTCGTCAGCATACATTAAAAGGTTCCGAGCTCAAGTAAGTCTCATCACGCCACCTTTTTTACAATGAACTGCTCCTCACTCTGATAAGTCATGGGACTGGCTCCAACCAACAAACCAACCCTGGATAAGAGATGTGAATGGGAGGTTGGCCCCTTCAAATAGTTTATCAAGAGCCTAGAAGTTATCTCGATCAAAGACGATGAGTCCAACAAGTCCAAGGTTCAGACATCTACACGTCCAAATCTGTATGGAAATGGAGATCTGATGACGAAGACAACCGCATTCAAGGTTGGAAGCATTACGGTGAAAGTGGCTACCCCACCTGACTCTCCCACCGAAAAGGAGGATGATCCATACCTGGTAGCAGATGTCATCCTAGGCGGCTACTGCAAGCTCATCAACGCTGACAAGCTAGAAGGCATAACAAATCACTCACGATGGCTCAAGCCCTATCTTACTTAAGACGTTGTGCTACCACTTTCCAGCATCCTCCACACTTTAAAATGATGTGCTACTTCCTCCAGCGTTTTTTATTTTACAATTTCACGTCATACTTGTAATTCCTCCGGAAAATGATTGCAATACTTGCATTCATAGTTAGGGTTTCAATTTTTAATTTTTAATTTAATTGAAGAATTATTTCCATCTGAGAACCTCTTTACCCCTAAAAACATAAAGTCCTTAGTCAGCCTAAATCAACCCACTAGAGTAAGAAAGGAAACCCTAAGCAAACATCTCACGGGAAGAAGGAAATAGAATGTGTGCACAAAAGGAAGATGATTTGAGCCATTTATTCCAGCAAGACCAAGGAGATATCACGTCAGGAGCACATACAGATGCAATCTTAACGAGGGGTTATGACATAAACCTTTATTCAAAGTAAGCAAACATAAGAAAAAGATCTTGAACTCAGCCGCCACTGAGTACAAGAAAGATGTTCAAGAATTACGGGAATACACTTGAAAAAAAAAAAGGGTTTAGCCGTCAAGAAGATCGACCGCGCCTGCACCACTGCTAGGTCCTGCTTCAACGCCATCACCTGCTACCGCTTCTCCCTTCGGATCTGCCTCAGCTTCTGCTTCAGATGTTTCTGCAACAACACTCTCTGCAGCAACACTCTCCGTCCTAACATCATCGACAGGAGCAACTTCCAAGTATTCCTCAAAGTCCACAACAACATTAGGGGTTGCGTTGACTGCTTTCAAACACTCAAGTCTGTCTGTGTCAGAGTCAAGGATTATCACACCGTCCTGGATTGGATAATCACGCCTATCTTCATCCATAGGACGTTTATGCTCCACCCTCTTCCTCTTTAACCGCGCTGAAAATCTCTCTACCCTTGAGCTTATTGGTGCTCGAAACTCTTCCTCACTCCTCCTCCGCTCTTCTATGTCAATCATAGATGATAGGGCACAGATGCGTTCCCTGGCAATACGCAGGTGCAGAATGGACATCCCATGTATAGCATGACCGACTTCGCGAAGTGTGAGGTCAATTTTATCCATTACCTTTTCGTGCGCATTAGTTTCAGGTTTGTCAACTTCGAAACTATTTTCTGGAGAAGTTACAGAATGATCATCGCCCACCGCTTCCATGATAAGCTGCAAAGAAGAAGAAGTTATAAGCACACAAAAATGTATGTATCATCGTCAGTGAATCAGAAGATCATATAAGTACGGAGCAATACCTGAGATATAGAAGGAGCGACTATGTGATGAGAAGAATCTTTAGAATTTTTCTTTATAATCTATCAAGTCAACAGAATCCCAGGAGAAGAGTAGTCTTTACTTGCCACCTATAAAGGCTACCAATTCGGGATATCGATCAACGATGCTTATCGGATATATCTGAGGAAAGATGACGTGTAACGAAGGGGAGTGCACCTAGTCCAATAAACGGGCCAAGCTCTGTCCAGATATGTACGGAGGAAACCAAAGCGACTCGCCAGATCAAGCCCTGCTTCCTTCACAATCCTAATCAGGATTGAACAGTTCCGGGACAACACATGACGATGTCGACCTATGCGGTAAATGTATATTCACTTTATCTTGGTCATTTTTTTATACAAACTTGTCACCATCTTATGCCTACCCCACAATAGAGTAACCATTATGTGCTAGGCAAGGGGACTTAATGTTGATGGTGGATTTTCATTTTAAGGATAAAATTGTAAAAGCCAAAATTATGCGCTAACATCTTGCAATATATAAAGCCATTAATAAGTGATGAAAACTTCTTCACTTTACTAATTCACCTAGAATGGAGCATGTGGCAACAATCCCAGTATTCTGTGAATTAAATACACGAAATTCATCCAGGTTGGAGCATGTAGCAACAATCCCATATACCATGTGAATTTACAGCATTATTAATTAATGCATGACTAGCCTTGTATTTCATGTACTCATTATCGGTGCGGCATGACGACTGAGTGTTGTTCTCAACAGAGAAACACGAACCTCCAAGCATTAATAATGAAGCATGTACGAAATTGATAATCACGTAAGTGCTACATTTTATACCCATATTTATATTAGCTAGGACTCGATATTTTGGTTAACAATACTATTTTAGTGCTTTTGTAGAAAGTACATGTGAACATGATCACCGGAGAAATAACTAGCTAAATTGGAGTTATAATAGCAGTTTCGACAAAAAACCACATTTGAGTTCACGGCACAAAAGGAGACGTACTTGAAGGATGATAATTTCGGTTATCAAAGTTGAGCCATTCACTAGTAGCACCACTTTGGTACATAGACGGCAGAGGATTGATATAGGAAACAAAGATGCTCTTTGTTTATTCATGCATGTTAGCCAACAAGACAAAAGATAGTGGGACGTGGCTTCAACATCCCCACAAGTTCCATGTGAATGTCATTTCTTATTGCAGCAGCTCCTTCATTTCCATTCAAAAGAAAAGGGGGTTTGGTCAGTGTTCGAATCATGAGGATATGATGGAGATTTCTTCCAGTATTAGCGACAATATTTGCTGGTTTGTATACCAACTAAAATTGGGAGATTTGTCTCAACAATTCAAACAGTGGAAGAAGGTTTTGAGATGGACAATATTGAGCTGGACTTCAGCCGTTGCCGTGTTGTGGTCTGACATTTTTAGGGAGTTAGCCGTTGATTATATGAATGCATGGCTTGGACTTCTATTGCTTTACAGTCTTGGAGGTAAGAGGAAACTTGGGTTCTCTTTGGAATTGAAATTGCAAGTGCAACTCGTCATAGAAATAAGCCAGAAATCAGCAAGGACACCTCCTCAAGCACCGAAAATTGCCCAAAAGATGTTATGGAAAAGGGCTAAGAAGAAATGGGTTTGGTCTGGTGGTTAATGGCATTTGTGAAGATGGTTTGACATCAAATAAGGAGAGCTTACTACTGTGGAGAGTGGCGTTGTTGGCCTATTGCTGATGGCAGTCACGATGGAAGCTTGGTTGTGTACGAGAAGATTAAAGAGGTTCTTGAACTCGACTGATGAAGATGGTGGTATTGGAAATAGCTCGTGTTGGCTTGTATAGATGGTTGAGCAGCTGCCAACGGAGATGGAGTCGTGCTGGTTGTATGGAGATGACAGAATAACAACTTAATGGAGTTGGGACTTAAATTTAAGTTTGTCGTGGGTTGACTTGGGACGAGCTGTGGCTGTGTTTGAGAATAATGGAATGGGGTTGTTTGGTTCGTGTGGAGTAAGTCTTGTGCTTGCAGGAGAAGAAGGGAGAAGAGAAGTTTGTTGTGGCATGGATTTGGAAGTCGTCGTCATGGCAGCATCTCCTTGCAAGTCGTGGCTGGAATACCAGGGAGAGAATAAGGAAGCCAAGACGTAATTGGCCGACACTGAGAAGTTCATATAGGTGATGGTGGCAGCACAACAGCAAAGGCATGAAAGGAGATGGCAGAAAAGCAACATGTGGACCGAGATGATGTTGATCTTGGCAGTGATGGCCACAGAGATGGAGTTAGAAATTTGGCTCGAGTTGTTGATGATTTCAAATCGTATTTGGCCTGAACTTGTAGCTGACGAGATGGTACCTGAGTTCGGATTTGAGGGTTCAGTTTGGCTTGATTGACGGAGTTGTTAGTCTGGAATCTTGGGATTCAGATATGGTTTGAAGTTCGGTCGAAATAAGGTGACGATATTCTAAAGTGGATTTCGGCAATTGGAGTTTGTAACGGACCTACCTGGATTGGGCTTGAAGGAAATTATTGGGTCGATACTAATTGGACCCTAAACAGTAACTACATATAACACAACAGAGACGAGAAGGAGGAAAAAGGCCGGCTGGGGAGTTCTGTCCTGGAGGTTCTGTCTGAAGCTGACTACTGGGGTTCTCTGGTGGAGGCGACGCAAAGCGAAGAACACAACAACGAGAGAAGGAGAAGGGGCTAAAAGGGTTGCGTGACACAATCTTATTGGGTTTAATTTTTTCTCTCTTGATTATTATTTTGATGGGTTTTGAGAAACCCATAGCTATGTTCTAATTTCTATGTAACTAGGGCTTGATAGTTGAAACCACTTTTGAGCATTAGTCCACTATGATTTGGAACACATATGGTTTTAAGGCTATTTTGATTTGAATAAATTAATTTCATGATCTTATTTATTGATTAATTGAAATATGGGTTGTTGCTTCACCGGTTTTAAAACCTATGTGCATAATTGATAGTGTTTCAAATATATTTGTCTTATTATTTGATGATCCATGCTTCGTTAAAAACTTTGATGGGTTATGATTAGAAAAGCCATATAGAATTTGTGAACCTATATTTAGTTTCGTATAACTTTCTCGCTGATGCAATTTGGTGGCGCATGCTTGGATTTAGTCTTTTGATGTGTCATGCTTAGGGTATACCAGTGATATTTGCTACTCTAATATATATAATAGGTGATGTCAATAGAACGAAAAATAAACAAATATTCATGAGTTATGTTTCATTTCAGTAATTGAATAGATATAGTGGTGGATACGATAAAAACTCTGGTTATCGACCTTTCCATTTGATTCATTCGGTTCAATTAGTTTGGTTTATTTTCTTTGTTTTATTATTTTCGAAAATCCAAAAACATCTTTATTGGTTAGTCGATTAGAGATATTGATTACGGTATTTCCACCGCTCCTCGTGGGAACGACCCGTACTTGCCTCTGTCTACCTTGTAGACACCGTGCGATTGCGGTTTATTATATATGCATCTCCGGATCCTATCAATTTTTGGCGCCGCTGCCGGGGAGCGGCTGTGGAATATTGTAATTGGTATTCTTGATTTTGTATATAATTTTTATTTTATTTTGTACATAGTTATTATTATTTTTTCTTTTGTACATAACTTATTTTTGCTTTTGCTTTTGCTTTTATTTTTATATTTTCTTTTTGTTCTTTTTACCTAGCTTATTTGATTTTTTTGTTAGGTACCTTAGTCTGAAGAGCGGCGATTGGAGTCAACAATAGGCCTAAAGTAAGTACTTGATATTCTCACAAAGCTTTTGCAAGGTGAGTTATTGGGAAAATTTTACTTTGTATAATGGTTTCCAGTGAGATGACTTCTTTTATAGCTTTTTGGGATCTTACAAAAAGAGTTGAGACAGAGGAGCCATTTGATATTTCACCTGAGGAGTATGCATATGCACCTTCTCATTATCAAGAACCTGCCGAGTGTGTAAATAATGATTGGAATTATTCTCATAGGTATGATAAAAAACCCTGGTTACCGACCTTTCCATGAGTTATGTTTCATTTCAGTAATTGAATAGATATATTGGTGGATACGATAAAAACCCAGGTTACCGACCTTTCCATTTGATTCATTCGGTTCAATTAGTTTGGTTTATTTTCTTTGTTTTATTATTTTCGAAAATCCAAAAACATCTTTATTGGTTAGTCGATTAGAGATATTGATTAGGGTATTTCCATCGCTCCTCGTGGGAACGACCCGTACTTGCCTATGTCTACATTGTAGACACCGTGCGATTTTGGTTTATTATATAGGCATCTCCGGATCCTATCAATTTTTGACGCCATGGGAGTGGTTAACTTTTACTTTTGTTTTTCAGGAATTTTCTTGCAATTTATGACCAGCTGTGTAGCGGGTCTCTTTCTATCTTTATCTTACTATATGGACAGTTGTGTAGCGGGTTTTTAAAAAAAATCATGACCAAAAATACCCGTACAGGCTGCAACTCTCGATGTGTTATACTAGCCCGATTGAGCATATTTGAATCTGGATTGTCCATATCAGTCTCAGAAACTATCACGACCATCCAACTTCACCAAGCATGGTTGGATGGCTTAGATCGAAACCATGACCCCAAGCAAGTATTGGAATATTCACTACCGACCTAACGCGGGCCCCGCATGGTCGGCCTCACCAAAAGGGTAGCATAGCTTTCCAAACCGTCCAAGCCAAAGCAGTATGGACGAAAAACCCTAAATTTGGTTTGCGGCACATTACATGTGTCGCAAAACAATCTCAACCATCCATCTTCGCAGGCATAGATGGAGGGTGTAGATGTAGATTCAAAGGGCCCAGAGCATGTAAACATGCTCACTGTAAGCCCAGCTACACACATGACCGATCGATCAGGACCAACCATGGATGGTCGTTCCATATCGTGCGCCCAAAGTGGGTATGTCGCACGGCCGGCAAAACCCTAATTACGGTTTGTATTGATCACAAACGTTCGTTTATCCTGGTCGAATGGAGAGTTTAAAAGTCGACTGATCAGGTCCAGTGAGCATCAACATGATCACCGTGGACCCATCTATCTCCACACCCGATCGTCCAAGGCATACCATGCCTGGTCGTTCCAATTCGCACGCCCAAACTAGTGTGGTCACACTTCCCAATCACAAACTGATCTCGACCACTCGACTTCGCCGGACGAATTGAGTGGCTTAGATCACGTTCCTATGGGAAAGTAAGGTATAGGCATGTACACCAGCCTTCCACCTACACGCCGAACCAATCGTCCGGGACCGACCAAGCTTGGTTGTCCCGAAACGCGCGCCTGAAGAAGGTATAACGCGCAGCATTTGCGGCACCAAACTTCTATCGTAAATCAATGCTAACCACTCCTCTTTGCTGGACAAATTGAGCAGTCCAGATCACACTTTCACGGGACAATGAGGTATGGGCAAGTATACTGGCATGTCGTCTACACGCATGCCCGATCATCCATGCCAAAATCGTGTCCCAAGCTTGGATTCGACCAAGCTGAAAAATGGTTCTTGCAAACCTCTTCTAAAACCCTAATTCAACTAACGATCGCAGATGAGTATCTCAAAGATCATCTCATCCGTCCAACTTCACCGGCTTGGTTATACAGCCCTGGTCAGGAGTTAATTGGTCAGTGAGGCGTCATGGTGATCACCACCCGTCACTCTACCACACTACGTGGTCGGCCAAGGGAGGACTTGCTTGTGCAACCTCCAAACCATCACATGAAGTAGGATGTACATGAGGCTATTTTGAGACGCTCAAACAACGATGCTTCATACATGCTGAATATACTCGATGCAGTACCTGCATAGAATACACACGATACTTCTCAAGTATCGACTTCCTAAATAACTTAGTTATTTAATCTAGCATTACATGATATTTTTTGTGGGTCCCACGATCCACACACTCGAGACATCAATCATGTCACAAACTGGGGGATACATACTGGGGTATTAGTCTGCCGGTTTACAGCGTGCAGCGCATAGCGCTCCATCACAAGAACGTGTCAGGAAGTCATGGATGGTTAGTGATGATGGGAGAAGTGGGCAAGACTGGTCGTGTGAAACTAACACAAGACTCCACTACTCCATCACTCCACTTTCTCCACTTTCCACGAGATACGAGGGTTAGGCTTAAAGACTTGTATAAATAGGTTCTCCTCCCTATTTTCCAAACAGGAACAAGGAAAGACAAGACAACAGAGGCAAGTGTTGATACAATCGTATTCAAACACCGGAACTAATAGCTTACATCCTGCAAGCCAGTTCAGATTTCTGATACAAGTCATACATAGCCAACATATTCACAATCTCAACATCTTCTTCGCTTCCCTCTCTAAGATCAACCCCATCTCCTTCACTTTGTGACCGAAACAAGTCTGGAACGGCCATTTCTTGGTTTAGGCAGGACTTGCACAGATTGATTTCTTGAATCTAGAATCACTCTCGTGTAGTGCATTTGTTTAAGGTTTAGACTCATTTCTCATCCACACACCCCAAATTACCAAAACCGGCAGAAATAGTTTTCACCCATAAACAGTATGATACAAGGCTTAGTATCCAACATATTAAATTTCTTTAAGAGATCAAGAACATATTTAGCTTGAGAGAGACGCATAGCACTTGCATTTCTTTTAACCTCAATACCAAGAAAGTAATGGAGAGCTCCTAAGTCCTTAATTGGGAATTGTTGACTGAGAGTAAAAATTACCTCATTGGAAAATTCATAAGAAGAGCCAGTGATGAGAATGTCATCAAAATAAATAGAACAACAGTTATTTGGGAACCAAACCTATGAGTGAATAATGAAGTATCTGTTTGAGATTCTTGAAAACCAAGAGCACGTTAAGAGTCCATAAGTTTAACATACCATGCCCTGGGAGACTATTTGAGACCGTAAATGAATTTTTGAAGCTTACACACATGATTTGGTTTAGATTTATCAATAATCCAGCATGCTGAGCCATATAAACATCCTCTTGAAGTTCTCCATGAAGGAAGGCATTGCTCACATCAAGCTGCTTAACCATCCAGTCTTTGTGAACCACAATATAAAGAAGTAATCTTATAATAGTTGTCTTAGCAACAAAGCTAAAAGTCTCTGGATAATCAATGCCTTTATGCTGATGATATCCCTTAGCCACTAACCTAGCCTTATACCTCCAATAGTACCATCAAGATTGTGCTTTATCTTAAACACCCATTTATACCCAAATAAATTAATACCATCAAAAGGCAAACATAAGTCCATGTATCTGCATCCTTGAGTGCTTGATTTTTATTTTCCACAGCAGTTAACCATTTTGGATGTTTACAAGATTGAGTATAATAAGTAGGAACGGATGGAGTAATATGAATCATTAGAGCAGAAGAAAGGGCATATTTATTGGTGAAATAATTTTTTGGTTTATGTATGCCATTTTTTCCTCTAGTAACCATCTAATGAGTGTTGGTGATAGAAAATGCAGGAACACTACTTGTATAAGAAAGTGAAGTAGACACAACATTGTCAGGTACATAAGCAAGAGACTTAGCTGGGGATGAAATATCTGACACGGAGTTAGAAATATCTAGTGGTGGATCTTGAGAAAGAGCATCAGAATGAAATAAATGAGATGATTTGCTTGTGTTGGAGATTTTGAATAGTTTACCAGCGAAATATGGAAAGTGTGACTCATCAAATGTGACATGTCTGGATATGTACACTTTCCTGGAGTAAGGCTCAAAGTATCTGTAGCCTTTTTGAGAAGATGCATATTCCAGAAAAATACACAAGTTACTTATGGATTCTAACTTATTGGTAGTGTAAGGTTTTAACCAAGGGTAACAGGCACGGCCAAAACCCCTAAAACTGTTGTAGTTAGGAGAAGTACCATACAGTTTATCATATGGAGATATGAAGGAAAGAGAAGCAGCAGGTAATTTGTTTATCAAATAGTTGGCAGTTTGAAAAACATCTACCCATAATGAATCTTCAAGATTAGATTGAATCAATAGAGTTCCGCCAAGGCCTACCAAATGTTTATGCTTAGATTCAGCTACACCATTTTTTTCTAGGTGTGCAGGGACAAGTATCCATCGGTCTTAATAATCTTGATTCTTAAATCAAAAGCATTCTCAACTTTAAGTTTGAAATCAACAAAAACAGAAGCAAAATCTGACTCTCTCATTAATGCAAAAATCCAACAATACTTGTTGAATTTATCTATGATATTTCAATAGTAATTGAAGCCACTATTTGAAACTACAATTTGAAACTACAGGACTTGGTCCCCACAAATCCATATGCAAGAGCTGCAATGGTTTATTAGAAATGGTAAGAGACATACTAAAAGGTAATTTGTGATTTCTCCCCAACTGATAATGACTACAGAAGACTGGCTTTTTAGAAATATCAGAGACTAGACTATGACTTATTCTCTGAAAGGATTGAAATGATGGATGGCCAAGGTGCATGTGTAGCGGGATAGGTGATATCTGAACAATGGCATAGGCAGTATAGGGTGGAGAAACAAAAATATGAGATAGATGAGCTGAAGTAGAGTAAGATGCATTGGTTGTTGCAGCAGTAGAGGGAAAATACATAGGACACAAACCATCTTTACTATGCCCTTGGGAAATTCTCTTCCCATAGTTGAGATCCTTCACATAGAAGTCATTACCCTCAAATGTCATACTATAATGATTATTAGTGGTGAACTTGTGGACTGTCAAAAGTTTATATGAAGCAGAAGGTATGATACAAGTGTATCTGTACTCCTTTAGGGAACTTAGTTAATCTCAAGATAAGTTGATGGAAGAATCCTATTTTAGGCAGGAGTTTTATTATAGGCGGTACTCTTAGTTTAGGAAATAGATTCCTAATAAAAGTCCTTGGTCGGAAGAGTATGATGAAGGATATAAATAGAGGACTTTGGATAATAGCTAAGGACATATACTAGACAGA
Organism: Papaver bracteatum; assembly: GCA_023529315.1. Lineage (NCBI taxonomy): Eukaryota > Viridiplantae > Streptophyta > Magnoliopsida > Ranunculales > Papaveraceae > Papaver > Papaver bracteatum. The sequence goes on from JAJJWX010001388.1 coordinate 585,366, forward strand.
AAAACCTAGAGAAAGCTTGGAACAATACTTGTGCAAGCTTAGCAGTAGTTTAAGGTTAATCCACTGTTTAGAGAATATTGTGAGTGTAACAAAGAGAGAATTGTATTCGTTTTATTTTTCGTAATCTAGAGAATATATTTTCTTCGAATTACTACTTGTGTTTTGTTTTTTAAGTTTCTCGTCTACTATTATTCTGAATTCCGCCTTTATAGTAATAGCTACCAAGGTATAGAGATCAATACGTATCAAGTAGGCATCAAGAGCAAGGTCAGTTTCTAGGGTAAATCCCTGTGGTATATAGTTTTCACTATATCTCCCTACAAAATGCTTGGTGAGGTACTCGAGAAGCTAGAATATGTTAGGAGAACAAATGGATCAAGGATGACAAAGTCAGATGATGAACCTAAGCAAAGTGAACCACAAACTATAGAAGAACAGGTGGCTACGCTAAAAACATACATGAAGTCGATTAAAACTACCCTTGAAGAATTGACTGAATGTATTTGTTCTCATATACCCAAGTCGAAGACGAAGAAAAAGGTTTCACCTTCACCTGAAACTTTGGAAGAAGAGGAAGGAGAATAAGAAGAAAAAGAAGAGGATGGAGAAAAACGAGTTTCTTAAAATTCCTACATCAACTAAATGTCATGGTAATAATTTGAAAATTGATTTTCGTGTTGATATTCCACTTTACGATGGGAGTGTCGATGTAGAAAAGTTATATGATTGGATTGAACATCTAGAGACGTATTTATATTTCTTTGAATATGGTTCATAGTAAAATATTTCTTTCGAGGTATTGAAGCTACAATAACATACTCTAACCTGGTGGAAAGCTTATCAAAGACAAAACCTATGTAAAGGAGTATTGTTGTGGAAACAATTCAAGGCAGTTATAAGGAAACAGTTTTATCCGGTTGGCCACTTTGAAAAGAGATGGTTCAAGTGGTACAGCTTGAAGCAGAATTATAACCAAACAGTGCAATAATATACTTCAGAATTTCAGAATCAAGCTATGATTTTGGATTTAGACTTGGGAGATTATGTTATTTGTATGAAATATATTTCCGGGTTCCATAAGTATATACGGAAGGAGTTGAAGATGTTCTTGGTGGATATTATCTTCGAAGCAAGTATAAAAGCTAATGCCATTGAAGACAGACTTAAGGAATCTGATTCAAAGGGAAATACTAAAGTGAAATCTGGAGGTGCCAAAGGAGGTGAAAGGAGCAAAGAAGAAGGGAAGTCTAGTGACAAGGAATGTTTGATTTGCACCCATTGCAATAAAATAGGTCACGTTGTCGACAAGTGTTGGGTTAAGAACCCTCATCTAAATCCTAAAGGGTTGTATAGGAAAGAAGCTAAGAAGGCAGCACTAGTCGCTCAAACTCCAAAAGAAGTCCATGGACTAACGGAACCCAATTCAAAGATCTATCTTATGACAGGGGCAAAAGAAAAAGACCTTCAAAAGATGATCTTAGGGAGTGACTCTTCATAGTGAAGATGCAAGTCAAAACATCACTAGTTGATGATGTTATTGACCCAGGAAGTCAGAAGAATTTACTTTCACATTCTTTGGTACAAAAGTTGGGTTTGAAGACTTTCAAACATATGAAACCTTATCCTTTAGGGTGGCTTCAAAAGGAAATAGGGGTACAGGTTGGAGAGCAGTGTACGTTCAAGTTTTCTTTTGATGAGTCATACATTGATGAGGTTACATGCGATGTAGTACCTTTGGATGTCTGTCAGGTAGTACTAGGTAGCCCTTACTTGTGGGATAGAGATGCAACTCTTCATAGGAGGGAGCAAAAGTACACCTTTACCAAGAATGAAGAGAGTTTTGTGATTCAAGATATAGATTCTCCTCTTGAGGGAGTGAGCTTGATCACAGCCACTCAGGCTAAGCAGTTGGTGAGTGCTAGCACAAAGTTTATTCTCCTTGTTATCCGTTCTCTTGAGGAGCAGATGAGTAGAGTTTGTTTGGCATCTTTGACTGCTCAACAAGAAGATGACCTAGAAAGGTTGAAGTTGAAGTATAAGGATTTATTTTCAGATATCACGGGATTACTTCCAAAGAGGAGTGTGAAGCATGAGATCATATTGATCGGGGAGAGTTCTCTACCTAATGTAGGTCTTTATCACACGACTATCGAGGAATCTGATGAGATCAAGAAATAAGTCCAAGAACTTCTAGAATTAGGAATGATAGTGCCAAGTGCCTCACCTTGTGGATCAGCTGTGTTTTTGGTGCCAAATAAAGATGGAGGCCGGCGTATGTGCATTGATTATAGAGCATTAAACAAGATCACAATCAAGAATCGTTACCCTTTACCTATGATATACGACATGATGGATCAGTTGGAAAAATCTCGAGTCTTTACAAAGTTAGATTTTAAATCCAGATACCACCAAATAAGAGTCCGATAAGATGATACATGGAAGACTGCTTTCAAAACCAAACAAGGCTTGTTCGAATGGTTGGTGATGCCTTTTGGTTTGTGTAGCGCTTCAGCGATGTTTATGCGTTTTATGAATGATTTGTTACGACCTTTTATAGAAGATTTTGTGATAGTTTACTTGGATGATATCCTAATATACAGCAAAACTTGGGAAGAGCATCTCGTTCACGTTGAGAATGTGTTTAAAGTATTACATGAAGGCCAGCTGAAGTTGAATGGAAAGAAGTGTGAGTTTGGAAATGAGGAGTTGGTATATCTCGGATTCATTGTTGGTGGTGGACAACGGAAGATTGTTCCAAGAAAGGTTTAATTGATCACTAAGTGGCCTAAACCTAGTACTATAACTTAAATCAGGAGTTTCTTAGGGGCTTGCACATACTTGCGTAAGTTTATCTGACATTTTTTAACTATTGCAGGACCATTACATGGTTTTATGAGAGCTAAGGCAAAGTTTGAATGGCAGCAAACCCATGAAGACGCTTTTCAGTTACTAAAAAGGAAGATTTCAGAAGCACCGATATTGGCATTTCCTAACTTACAGAGTACTTTTGAAGTTGAGACCGACGCTTCTAACTATGCAATGGGAGGAGTGTTGTTCAAAGATGGTAAACCAGTGGAGTACCATTCAGAATTGTTCTCAGGTGCTATTAAGAAATACACACCTTATGACAAATAATTTCATGCTTTATATCAATGTATCAAGCATTCACGAGTGTATCTCTTAGGTAAAGAAGTAGTGGTACATTCAGATCACAAACTATTAGAGTATCTACATGCTCAGCCGAAACTACAACAAGCCCGACACATGAAGTGGATATCTTACTTGATGAGTTTCAACATTCTCATTAAGTACAAGAAGGGAGTAACAAACAAGTTGGCAGATATGTTGTCTCGTCCACGAATCCGAGCATTAATGGTGACCATGAGAATTCAGCCGATTATTCCTCAAGAGTATGCAGAGTCATACACATCTAGGAAAGACTTCAAGAAGGTGTTAGAATGTATAAAGAGTGGTTTAAAGGGAGAGTTTGAACTCCGAGATGGATTGTTATACAAGGGTCAGTTACTTTGCATTCCAGAAGATGGGGATCGTTTACAATGGTTGAGAGAGGAACACACTGTTAGAGCTTTCTCAAGCATGTTTGTCAATATTAGTGATCAAAACTATAAAGTCTTTGATTTCTAGTCTACTATAGCTAAGGTCTCGGACTAGGATAGAAAGTGTAGTTGAGCTCAAGAACTCCATGGCAATCATCATACAAGAATAAGGACTACTCAAGGAACCAGTGGATCTTCATCGACTAAAAGGTATGTAGAGACTTGAACTTATAAAAGTAGTCACAAACACTTCGGCTCATCGTTTGTGATTCCTCAATAATCTTCTTCGTTGCGTCGATTAAGTTTATTGTGATGTGATGTGATTGATAAAGCTGAGTTGTTCTTCGGTAATATAAGTATGGTTTTATCAATTGGTTCATGTTCACCTTGATTTATCAAAAGACAAAACAAAACTCATAGGTTTATTTATGGGAGACGAATTTATCTATCCTTGTATACTTTTCTGTGTGAGACAGATTTGTTTACTGAAGTCTTTGACTTTGGGTCGTAGCAACTCTTGGTTGTGGGTGAGATAAGCTAAGGGAATCAAGTGTGTAGTATCCTGCTGGGATCAGAGGCGTATGAACATAATTGTACCTTGGATCAATGTGAGATTGGTTGGGGTTCAACTACAGTCCAGACCGAAGTTAGCTTGGAATAGGCTAGTGTCTGTAGCGGCTTAATATAGTGTATGTTTAATATGGACTAAGTCTCGGGGTTTTTCTGCATTTGCGTTTTCCTCGTTAACAAAATTCTGGTGTCTGTGTTATTTCTTTTCCACATTATATTTTGTTATATAATTGAAATAATACAGGTTGTATGTTGTTCAATCAATTAGAATATCCGACCTTCTTGGTTGTTGATTTAAATTGATTGACACTTGGATATTGGTCTTTGGTACCATCCAAGTTATCTCTCTTTGATTAAGACTCGCAGATTTCTATTTCCTTTAGTATATATCAAATTGAGAGATTGATATAATAATTGCTTGAGATATTTTCTATTGATTGAGACTGACTGTCTAGTTGATTCTCTAGAAAGTAACTCGGAGTTGTCCATACAGAGTGCTAATCGAAATATTGGGTGTGGCTGTTAGACCCCCGCATTTTCACACACATCCCGAGTTGATGGACACTTTGGGATAATAAAACTCTTCTTAACCTTCGTCGTTATGTCTTTTGGTCAAAGTTACAAGATGATATGTGTTAGAGCATTGCTCGGTCGAACTCGCATGCGTTTCTATCTCAAGCATGTTTGTCAATATTAGTGATCAAAATTATAAAGTCTTTGATTTTTAGTCTACTATAGCTAAGGTCTCGGACTAGGATAGAAAGTGTAATTGAGCTCAAGAACTCCATGGCGATCATCATACAAGACGAAGGACTACTTAAGGAACCAGTGGATCTTCATCGACTAAAAGGTATGTGGAGACTTGAACTTATAAAAGTAGTCACAAACACTTCGTCTCATCGTTTGTGATTCCTCAATAATCTTCTTCGCTGTGTCGATTAAGTTTATTGTGAGGTGATTGATAAAGCTGAGCTATTCTTCGGGAATATAACTCTGGTTTTATCAATTGGATCCTGTTCACCTTGATTTATCAAAATACGGAACAAAACTCATAGGTTTATTCGTGGGAGACGAATTTATCTATCCTTGTAGACTTTTCTGTGTGAGACAGATTTGTTTATTGAAGTCTTCGACTTTGGGTCGTATCAACTCTTGGTTGTGGGTGATATCAGCTAAGGGAATCAAGTGCGCAGTATCCTCTTGGGATCAGAGGCGTAGGAACATAATTGTACCTTGGATCAGTGTGAGATTGGTTGGGGTTCAACTACAGTCCATACCGAAGTTAGCTTGGAGTAGGCTAATGTCTGTAGCGGCTAATACAATGTATGTTTAAGTGGAAATTGAATAACTATCCCTCCTTTTGATGGGCCTCTACAAATATCCTTGAGGAACTTTATAAATATCCCTGATGGCATTCTTGAAATTATTTTGGAAAACATAATTTGTAAAGTTCTGTTTTTAGCCTTCCTCTCTCACCCTGTTCATCTTCTACTCTTATAACATAAATAAATCTGATCGCTCCCACCATCACAACGATTTCTGTCGCCACCACCACTACCACCATCAACTCTATCGTCGCCACCACAAATAACATCATTACATCTGCAACACCACCGACTTATATGTGAAAATAAGATTATACATCAGTTAAGTTTTAGATATGATTGGAAACTACCTCCACCACCAATACTTCCATCGACCCCAACTGCAATCCAACACCAGCTAGAATTTCCTCACCACCTCTTAGTCCTCCACCACCACCACCACCTAATCCACCAAAAATTTGAGGGTTTTTAAAATAGGTGAGGTTTTTTGATAATCTGCATTTCAGAATTATCAAGATATGGCGAGGAGAATATGGGTACATAAATCAATTAACTGTGAAGGAAGTGGAACTACCAAGAGTAAAATTTTGATGGGGGAGCAAATGGGTGATTGAAGAGCAGTTTGGTTTTCTAGTTCCATGTATATGGCCATCATTTTCGACAAATTAAGGTAAATATCTTTACTGTTATGGATCCGATTCTTGAATGCTAGGACATTTAGTTTTGATACTGTCCAAGTAATGATGCGGCATATGAGTTGATTGTAATAGTAATCTTGAATCATTTTAACTATAACCAGTTTTAATTGATTTTGTTGGTGTCTTTTGTCTTTAGTTTAGTACTCCGAGATTATTGAAATGATGGTTGATTAAATGGATGAATTGTCTCACTGATTTTCTGAGTGCCCATGTAGTGTTTGATAAAATGTTCATGGACCATTAGATCGCAGACTTGTTAAACGGCAATTTATACTAGCTTGGAATTAATATCAAAGAGCCCTAAATAACGATTTTCATAATAGTAGTAGCTAAATATGTTTTGGTTCACTTTGCTCAACCTACCTAAATTTAGTCATGCGAGCATTAAGGTGTTTTTCTCAATAGCGGAATGCATTCGGGACTGGTTTGACACTACATGATAGCATATTTGTTATTGAACTTATTTTGATTCTTGAGCACTACTGTTATGTATTATCAACTGATTCTACATTGGGTAGATTTGATTTGAGTATGTGATGTATTTTTTTTGGAGTTACCTCTTACAATGGATTGATCTATTAAATATTTGTACGAGTAGCAATTTCCTATCTTCATTTATAACTGTTGATTTTCTTAAATATGATGCTCAATGATTGCTTTTAAAATTTTGTTCATGCATATGGTTATTCAGTTGAATTTTGAATTGAGTGGCCATCTTCATTTTGAAAAAGATCTCTGGACTTTAGTTTATGGATCAACTCATGTTGTTGATCCCATTTATGATGGACCAACTTATGTTGTTGATCCCATCAACTCATGTAGTTGATCCCATTTATGATAGATCAACTCCTGTAGTTGATCTCATAAAAACTGAGATCAACTTGTTGACACCATTTTTTATGGAATCAACTCTTATTGTTGGCCGCATTTCCTTGGATTAATATAATTATGCTTGTAATTTAAATTAGGGTTTTTATGGGATCAATTACGGTTGTTGATCCATTTATGGGATCAATTCTTGTTGTTGAACCATTTTTTTATTGGATCAACTACTGTTGTTGATCCATTTATGGGATCAACTCCTGTTGTTGACCCAATTTTTTATGGGATCAACTACGGTTGTTGATCCATTCATTGGATCAACTCCTATTGTTGACCCAATTTTTTATGGGATCAACTACTGTTGTTGATCCTTTCAACTCCAGTTGTTGACAATATTTCCTTGGATAAGTATAATCATGCTTGTATTTTAAATCATGCTTGTAGTTTAAATCATGTAAATTTCTTCCAATGTTGAACTTGTGGTGCAATGGTAGCATGACTGACTCCATGTCAGATGATGCGTGTTCGACTCACGCCAAGTTCACTCCATTTATATGGATCAACTTCTACTGTTGATCCTTTTTTTTTTGGATCAACTACCGTTGTTGATCCCCTAAATTGGATCAACTTTTACTATTGGTTTTTTTTTTTTAATTAGCTATTGTTGTTGATCCAAAATATCTAACCGAGCGGCGACGACGGTGGCGGTGGTGGCGGCGGCGATGGACTAGTGGTGGAGGAGAACTGTTGGTGGTGTAACGGTAGTGGTGAAGGAGTGGTGGTGGCGGTTGGTAGGTGGTGGTTGTTGAACGGTGGTGGTGGAATGGTAGTTGAATGTTGGTGATAGTGGTGCTAGTGGTGGTGGTGAAGTGGTAGAGGAAGAAATTTGTTGTATTTTGAAATAAAGAAAAATATTATATGGGTGAGGGTATTAAGGTAATCTAATATTAAATAGATAAGGTTATAAAAAAGTAGGGACATATTTATTGTTGTATGAGGACATATAAATAATGTACCCCTATGTTTAATCTGGACTAGGTCCCGGGATTTTTCTGCATTTGCGGTTTCCTCGTTTACAAAATTCTGGTGTCTGTGTTATTTCTTTTCCGCATTATATTTTGTTATATAATTGAAATAATACAGGTTGTGCGTTGTTCAATCAATTAGAATATCCGACCTTATTGGTTGTTGATTTAAATTGATTGACACTTGGATATTGGTCTTTGGTACCATCCAAGTTATCTCTCTTTGATTAAGACTCGCAGATTATATTTGCTTGAGTAAATCAAATTGAGAGATAGAGATAATAAACTCCTTGAGATATTTTTTATTGATTGAGTCTAACCGTCTAATTGATTCTCTAGAAAGTAACTCGGAGTGTTCCATACAGATTGCTAATCGAAATATTGGGTGTGGTTGTTAGACCCCCTCTTTTTCAATATGGCTAAGTTAGTTAGAGGGTGTAAGTTGTGTAGCACATCTAAACCTTCCAATAGAAAACGTGGGTTATATATACCATTACCAATACCATCAAGGCCTTGGAAGAGTATTTATATGGATTTTCTTGGTGGATTACCGAAGACTAAGTCTGGTTAATGATTACTTGTTCGTTGTGGTCGACCAATTCAGCAAGATGATTGCATTAATTCCATGTACAAAGACGGTAATGGGAGCCGGTGCAGCAAAGCTCTTCTTTGAGCATGTGTGGAAGCATTTTGGTTTACCTACTTCGATTATTTCGGATAGGGATAGTCTATTCCTTAGTCATTTTTGGGATTCTTTATAGAAAATGATGGACACTGGGTTGAAGAAGAGTATAACTTTTCATCCACAAACAGATGGATAAACAGAAGTGGTCAACAGGACTATGGTTCACATGTTAAGGGGATATAATTCCAAGCACCCTAAAACTTGGGATGAGAGTTTACCATATCTACAATGTGCATTCAATAGAGAAGTTCATAGTTATTCGGAAAAATCTCCTTTTGATACGTGCTATGGTTACTTACCACCTAATCCTTTCGATCTAGTATTTTCTGGTAACACCTCAATGGGGGGAAAGGAAGAAAGTGACGGGAAAAGGCACAAAAGTTCTTGGAGAAGATATCTCAGATTCGTGCAACTGTTGAAGAACAATTAAAGAAGTCGCAAGGCAAATACCAAGCAAAGCATGACAAGCATCTTGTGCCTTGTGATTTCGGTGTTGGTGACTTGGTATGGTTAAAATAGGTAAGGAACGACTGGATAGGGAAGGTAAGAAGTTGAAGCCATTGAGGTATGGACCATTTCGTATTCTCGATCAGATTGGTGACAATGCCTTTCGTCTGGATCTGCCACCTTATCTAGGAATGTACTCGATTATAAATGCCGAATACTTGAAGTTTTTTGAACCACCATTCCTAGACGATGACGGTGACAACACTATGATCTTACCTCGGGTAGAAGACTTATGGTTTGATAGAGAGGAACCACTCAAGGAAGACTATGTATTGGAGAGAAGAGTGACTAAAACACGACAAGGAGAGAAAAAAATATTTTCAAATTGGATGTAAAGGTCAAGTTCCTAGCAAGGCCAAGTGGTTTAACAAGGAAAAACGGGCTCTCGAGTTCCCTAACCTTCATTTTTAACTCTCACAGGAGTTCAAGTTCTTAAAAGGGAGACCCATGATACAGGTGTATTCGTACTCCTTTAGGGAACTTAGTTAACCTCAAGCTAAGTTGAGGGAAGAATCCTATTCTAGGCAGGAATACTTGTTTAGGCAGAATTCCTAGTTAGGGATGAGTTTTGTTTTAGGCAATACTCTTAGTTTAGGAAATAGATTCCTAATAAAAGTCCTTGGTCGGCTGAGTACGATGAAGGTTATAAATAGAGGGCTTTGGCTAATAGCTAAGGACATATACTAGACAGAAAACCTAGAGAAAGCTTGGAACAATACTTGTGCAAGCTTAGCAAACAGTCTAAGGTTAATCCAGTGTTTAGAGAAGATTGTGAGCGTAACAAAGAAAGAATTGTAATTGTTTTCTTGTTCATAATCTAGAGAAGATATTTTCTTTGAATAACTATTTGTGTTCTGTTTTCTAAGTTTATCGTCTATTATTATTCTGAATTCCGCCTTTATAGTAATAGCTACCAACGTATAGAGATCAATACGTATCAAGGTATTAGAGCATAGCTCGGTTGAACCCACCAATCGTTGGTATGTCAAGTTTGGTTGTCATATTGTAGTATCAAAACTCATTTAGAGTCGCTTGATTAATTACTAGAGTCAACTTCGTTTAGGTTAGACTAGAAATTCTAGGAATGTTGAGACATACAAGTATTACTCTGAAGATCTGAAGAACGTGAAGAAGTAACGACTACAACGACAACATCATCCTTCCTCTTAAGGTTAGTAATATTGATTGATCTTGTTTTTGTTCCTAACGTACAAAATGCCTTTATAATTCAACTTCCAACAGAGGTTGGATTGACGTTTTCATGTATTCAAAACATCGGTTAAGCATTGAAAATATTAGTAAAGTTTCGCGAGCCAAGAAGTATAGATAATTAAGAAAAAATTAGAGGTATAACTCTTTTTCAGCCAACCAAGAGATAAAGAACACACTAATGTACACGTTATGTGTTCAAAGCTCGGTTGCACGGACGCTGTATTTTTTTAGCCGTCTCTGCGTCCAACGCGTGTCCGACGCACCAATGTGCACGTCCTGCGCGTGTCTGGTTTGGACGCACTGATGACTCGGATTTGAAGCGTTTTTTTTTTTTTCATTTTCATTTAAACTTCTTCCATTATTTATATATTATTAACTAAATGAAGAAAGGGGAACATTTAGATCTTTATTAAGGTTTTGTAATTGGAAATGATATCACGTATATCCTTGGTTGGACATGTATTGTTCTAAGAATGCATTTTGATTGTGCCATGTGTTTAATAGTGATTGATTGCTTGACCTTCGGTGTTTATAAACAAAGGATCTCTTCTTTTCTTTTGAAATTTATACACATGTAGCATCATTTTCTCATTTTTAGGTTCGAAACACTTAGCTTTGTTGTATATATACACGATTTTATATATAAATAAAATATGTATATACGTGTCTGCGTTCTAGTTTTTTGAGAATTTTGAAGCTGAAAACTAGACAGGAGATCAGGGATTCCTTACTGTCGAGCCTAGTTAGTAATTCGCGAATTATTCGGTCCCGCACTTACACGCGTCCGTTTCGCGAATTACTCTAACACCGAACATAGTACGCATCTATTTGGAGTTCCCGCATAATTCGCAACATTTGAGTTATGGATTTACTGCTAGGATACGGGCACGTGGCAGCAACATTTGAGTTATGGATTTAAATTCAAAAATTAAGGGCGTGATGAGTATTGAACTAATGACCTCAAGCTTAAGTACAGAACACTGTATCCATTGGGCTACGCGTTTACTGCTAGGATACGAGCACGTGGCAGCAACATTAAAAATTAAGGGCGTGATGAGTATTGAACTAAGGACCTCAAGTTTAAGTACAGAACACCAATTGGTGATCTATATTAAGATATCATGTACACATATACCATTTTTATCATATTTCCTATGTATTATTATATCCAAAAGCTATCTTAGTGTATTTTAACCAAATTTTAAGTGCCGCACTAACATCTCAAAAACGAATTAACCCGTACGTTTGCCGTTCCGTATACGAAATACAGAATTGCTAACTAAGCTGTGAGTACAGTTTGATCTTTACTAGCTTTTAAAGGGTATTTTAGGGAGACAGCTAATTCAGTATGCGAACTGCTGCTGTACCTCTTCAATGATCATTATGTAGTCTTATATAAGCCCTCTCAAACAATATCTAGTTTCAACGTCACTTTTTATGCCAAAAAGAAAAATGCACACAACCTGTTGGGAAATCTAATATAACATTTAGCGTCAAATGATGCTAATTACAAGTTCGTACAGGTTAGTAATCATACAAATATGAAAATATTAACGCACACAAAACATGATGAATATGGGAGGAAAAAAACAGGAAGGGGGAAAGGAAAGAGGGACAAAAGGCAGAAAATATTAATAGTGAGAAGTGTGCTTAGTTAGACATCATGACTTGATCACTAGCTTGAAGTGCTTGGCTGGCAAAAAACCTGACGTCCACATCAGGGTCCTCACTGAGTTCAACCAAGCAGGGACGTATTGTCTGCTCGACCACCTGCAAGATAATAATACCACCATCGCATAAACAATAGAAATACTACAATGGCATGAAAAATATAAAGATTATGTGCACTTACAGATTGATCAACTATGGGAATGAGCGACTGCAAAACCTTCGCAACATTGAATTTGATGTTTGGTACTCTGTGAAGTTTGACATTGTCAGAAATATTCAAGAACATTCTCCACGCAAAATGTGAGTCAACATTTATCTGATATTGTGACCAGGAGCAGGGCAACAGGCAAAAGCGTTCTTAAACCACTGTTCTATCTCATAATTAATAGCCTACCTATCTTTTGATGCATTGATTGCAATAGGAAGCAGCTTTGAGCATGTAATTTCTGACCCCATGACAGGGGCTAGTAGAGAAATTGCTTGTAAAATAGTCATCCGGTACAAATAGTGTGGGTTATTAATCATCTCGAGTACCTGGTAAGAATCAAATTCATTAAGACATAAAGAAGAGCAAGGAGGAAACAAACACATACATGTAAATGAGTGGTCTGATAGCATAATGGTCACCCACAGGACATCAAACACTTCTTCCATGTTTTACCAATTTATTACAAACAGATAGGGGTGAAAATCGAACAAGGTCAATAACTTTTAAGCAAAATTTTGTTTGCCTGCCTTATTCATACTAAACTAAGTAAGAAATACATATCAAGGATTAAGATCAAACCTGTGGAACTATGTGCTGCATTGCCCATTCAGGGCCGAATTCTTCTGCAAGGCGCTTCAAGTTATTAGCAGCAGCATCTCGAATAGAATACACCTGCATCAGGATATAGGCACTAGTTTATTTTTATTTGTACTGCATATGCATTAGTTGTTTATTCTCGAAATGGACTAAGCAAACCTTGTCTTCCAGCCACTGCATGCATAGAGCACCAAGCTTGTCATCAAAGAATCCAACACCCAACTGGCTTGCCAATAAAGGTATGTACTCTATTATTGCAAGTCTAACTCTCCAATGTCTATCCTCGGCTAGCTCAACAATAGCAGGTAACAACGATTGTGACAATAGATCAATTCCAATCACCTGGAAGACAAAACGAGCAAAATAGGAAGTGAATAATATGCCATTTTTTGGCCTATAACTGAATACGTTTAATGCAAATGGTTAATAATATGCAACAAAATGCTATGACAAAAAAACTCTCCCAAGTAGAGTTTTAGTGGAAACATCCTAAAATTCTAGGACTGCATAAAAATAAGCTTATCTAAGAGCACACTCCATAAGCAGATTGAGCCTACTTTAAAGATTGCTCTCGTAAATGCAGTACAAACCTGGTTCACTTGGTCAAGCTTGCTGATGATATTGAGCCTAACATCAGGGAATTCGTCTTTTAGTAGAGAAAGAAAAATAGGTAAAAGTTGCTCGATTGTTGCATCCTGAAAATTTTGAACACAGATATTGATTAGAGTCTGCACTACATGCACCCAAAGAAGCAATACATTAGCAGCTTCATCAACAAACCAGGCATGAGTATGATTTGAAAGGATAAAGACTTTGAACACATATGGGCCTTTGCACTAATTTGGTGTAATTATAAGCAAGTCGTAGACAGCTCTCCAAGATGAATAACTATGGTTCTTTCTATTGATTAATGTTTTACTTCTCACCTTCCCCAATACTGGTGCCATCCCCATTATCACTGAGGCCAAGGCAGAGCGTACATGCTGAGAAGAGTCTGTAGACAACTCCTGCAAAAAGTAATATCAACTTGTGATGAGTCATGAGCAAACATAAGAAAGCGCCATTAGTACACCAATACCCTAAACGAAACCTGGAACATTAACGAAGCAAATGTACCTTCACACAGGGAAGAATGTGCTGAATTGCAAGATGTGGGTTCAAGATGCGGCAAAACTTGGTAACTTTACCAGCAGCTGCTATTCGTACTTCTGCCTCATTATCTCGAAGCAGCCGCACATACGCAGGAACCAAGTCCACCCTTGGAATATCACAATTACCACCAGTCAAGATATACGGCGAAAAGTAAAGAGGAAAATCACTATATGGAAGTACTTAAACTCTAATGCAGGTATTTGAAAGAAGTGGCATTAGCATTTTTGTTGAACCATTTTATGAAAACTTTGGACTGCCCAAGTTTGAAGAAGCATCAGCATACGGAGTCACTTTCATATACCTGGTAGGCTCAGGCCCCATAGCTTCACAAAGCTCATACAATTGATTTGCCACCATGTAACGAACACGCCAAGATTTATCCTACTCAGGAAAAGAAAAAAAATAAGAGGCGTAAGAAACTCTGATACTATCTATAATATCCAAATGTATTAAACACATCCCCGACACCCTCGAATGTAAGAGTGACATGACACATCTCTGACATCCAAATGCATACAATATACATGCAGAAGCAGTTTTTCACCGGATGTCCAGGAAGAAGGAAATTGAGGGAAATACATTTGCTGCCAACAAAAAAAAAAGCCTGAAAGAGCATTTCAAGGTTTTAAAAAGCGAAAGCATGGGGCGAAGCGCTTTCATATCAAAGCGTGAAGCGTTGCAAAAGCGTAAAGCGAGCTTTTTAAAATATGTAATAATATATATAAATAAGAAGTCTCCAACCTAATAAAAGAAAAATAAGAACTTCAGACATAATAAAAGGAACAATTAAACTAACTAAGCATATTGATACGCCTATTCTACTCAAGAGCTATAAAAATATACTAGCCATGAATGTTGCATCATTCATATCATCATGTAGGCAGTCATTGTCATCATGATCATCATTCCCTATAGAGAAATCATCACTGGACCATTCATTTTCTCGGGTCTGACTAACAGAGTAGAAGTCCCTATTGGGCCTCAAAGCCCAATTTTTTATCTTCTAATATGTACCAAATCACAGAGCGGCGCTCTAGAAGCGCCTATGACCTAAAGCGCGAAAAAAGCGCGCCCCAGAAGCGCCTTTTTAAACCATGGAGCATGTACAGAGTCAGTTGCATCAGATGGGTTTACCTGTGAGAAATTAACGACAACGGGGAGGATATGTGTCACGCAGTTTTGCGGTTCCAACAACTTTCCTAGTGCTGCACAACCCTCCACAGCCAATAACCGAACAGAATCTTGATCTATAAAAGGGTTGAGATATAGCAAATCCTTATTACTTTCTGCTTTCCCAATATAATATAAAATCACAGCTTACAATGTATAGTACAGGTTAACATACCATCCTGGGTCAGATCATCGAAAATCGACATGATATCTGACTTCAGATGGGGAGGTTCAACGGTAGCAGCAAACTTTCCCAAGTTTGATGCAGCAGATCTTCGCACCATAGGCATGTCATCCTGACACAGCTGACTGTATATGGTCCTTAATTCTGTCTTCATTACCTCGGGGGCACTGGGATAAGCAATGTGAAAAAGACCACATGATGAAACCCTAGCTGTAAACCACTCACCAGCTGCCAGTCTCTGAGATAAGAAATTACAATCAGTTCAAATAGAAGTCACTGGGGGATTTGACAAACAACCCTATGCATTTGATAAAAAAGTATTCAACTGTGACATCATCCATGAAGCAAGGTCACCATTGATAACATAACCGTACTGAGAGCCTCTCAATAATCATATTTACGAACCAACAAACTTCAACTGATCTACATGACCAAATAGTCAAGATATTATTAAAGCCATAACTATAGCTGGAAAAAGATAGGTAGTTGTGGAAAAGAGCAAGCAACCGGCTCAAATAACAGGCATATTAAACAAGAAACCCGGATAAACACTTATTCTACACCCATTCCAAGAATGACATTGGTTTTCAAGGTTAAACCAACAACATTTCGGGCAACGATGGAGCACTTCTTTTTTCTTCTTCCTCAAGAGGCAAAAGAAGTATTTTCCATGTAACAAAACCTTATAGAGCTGAGATAGCACAACGGTTAATTCCTTCGGCTTACTACTACTTCAGACCTTCCATTACCATCTCCTTCCAAAAGTTTTCTATACAAGTTTCGTGTTCTGTTCTCTATTCCACTATTACCGAGTGATAAAGACAAGTCCACAAGAAACACAACATAAAACTCAATAAAAATTCAAAAAATTTACCTTGACAAGAGGAACAAATGAATCAACCAAATCGGACTCCTTCATTTGAGCACCAATCCGACATAACGACTCAACAGCTTTGTCCCTAACACAAGTTTCTTCAACAGTACAAAGTGTCTCCAATGGTGGCAACAACACATTTGCATAATCAATACCACCAACATAAGGTATAAAAACACCCAATTCTTCAGCCATTGCAAGTAACACTTCATCATCGTCATCATTATTTTCACTAAGAAATGGTATCAATTCTTTTCGCGTTCTTTCTTCGCCTAATGCCCGTGCAATCGTTGATAGCCTACGTATCGAGTTTAACCTAAGCTGAATATCTTCGTTCTTTAACTCATCTATCAATATTGCTATTGGATACAGTGGCTCATCCATCATAGCCATTGTATCTCTTTCTCAAACAAAACCTAGAAATCAAAATTGAGTCAAAATCATGAAACGTAAGTCAAAATCAAGAAACGTGAGTCAAAATTAAGAATGAATTTCGTTAGAGTATTAATGAAGATTGAGATCTATGACAAACCTTAAATTTATGAAACCCTAACATAAAAACAATAAGGTTCATTAAATGGAACTTGAAAGGTTTAAGAGAGAGAGAGAAAAAAATTGAGTCAGACCTGTTGTTAATGGCTTTCTGAAAATGAAAATTTCTGATCGGAGTAGAGGTTTAAAGTCTATCTTCGGATGGATCTGATTAGAATGGAGAAAGAGAGGAAGAAGAAGAAAAGCTCTTACGTTGGAACTATGAATGAAGATCTAGACTCGGAGTCGGATTTTGTTCACCCACGGGCCACGGGTGAGAAAACTGACCTTAAATAATCAACAGTACTATCATCGACCATTTTGAACGCGCAATTGGGGATACTTAGTTATATTTAGGGGTGAGCATAAAAACCGGAACCGCGGATTTCACCCGTATCCGTCCACAAAATTGCGGATTTCACCCAAACCGCAAGACGTATGGGCCGGACACGGGTGGGATTCTCAAATCCGCACATTTTAGCGGTTTGGGTGCGGTTGGGTATTGAAAACCGCGGATTCACCCGCACCGGCTATTACCATAAATTCTTAATTTGTTTTGCTGGATTGCTTAGTGTAGACGTCGCATTTGGCTAACCATAAGGAGACCAGGCCCAATCCATGTAGTGAACCCCAAGACTTTCCTAAAATTTCTAGTTTTGGCTGACCAAAACATCCCAATTTTTCTGGTGATACTATCTTCACGCTTCACCCAAGTTTCTTTTTTTCATTGCCTTATTCAGGAAAACTTCATCTTGCTTGGTAAACAAAGTAAAGATCATCTTAAACTTATTCACTGACAGAAAGTACAAATAACAAAATGCTAATTCGCATTGCATTTGATCTGTGGAAGGTGCGAATTCTTGGACAGGAGGTAGGAGGTTCAACAAAGTTCAAGTGACACTGTTAATGCTTATCGTTGTTATTCAGCTGCATTCAAATTGTTAATACTACAACGATACGATCATCAAGTAGCTACTGCTTCGGCTTTAGCTTCATTGGAGATCCAAACATGCTGACATACATTTGAACTTTACCGCATTAGGCACTGGAAAAATTGAACCATAGAAAGTGGGGAATAGAAGAAAAATCCGCGGTTTATCCGCATCCGTCCCGTACAATCCGCTGATCCGCGGAGGTCAAATCCGCGGGTGATTGGGCCGGTCACGGTTCCATTTTCCAAATCCGCAACTTTGACGGTTTGGTTGCGGGTGACCCCTAATCCGCATCCGTCCGTCAGTTACTCACCCCTAGTTATATTAAGAAGGTTATTATTGGGGCGTCACATTCTAATAGATGGGCTTCACTTGGATCTCTAGTGACCAAAAAATTGGTTATGGGGTATTCTTGATTCAATATAAAATGTCTAGATTACCCTTTAACTAAAATCAAAACCTAAAAACTAAAACTAAAATCAAAACCTAATTCTCATTCAAAGATCTGTTCCTCTTCTTCTTCTTCTTAACTTCCTCTCCTTCATCAACCATAAATCATTCCCTCCTTTTTTTTTCAATCAAAATCATTTCACCATCTTCGATCAATCGACGGTTCGAAAAACTTATAATCTTCGATTGAATTCTCTATTAAAAGTGCGGAAGAAGCATATTGATAGAAGTGATGGTAATCAACAAACCAATTGCATCTGAAATGGTTAGATTGATTGAAATCTTAGAAAAAACTTAGGTTTCAGAACCAGTTACGGTTGGGTTTTCCTCAACAAAACCCAACCGTAATTGTTTTACAGTTGGGTTCGACCAAAAAAAAACAGCCATAACGCATTTACAGTTAGGTTCAATCACAAAAAACCCAGCCGTAACTGTTTTACAGTTGGGTTCGACAAAAAAAAAACCAGCCGTAACTGATTTACAGTTGGGTTTCGACCAAAAAACCCTAGCCATAACTGAGTTACGGTTGGGTTTCGACCAAAAAAACTCAGCCATAACTGGTTTAAAATTGGGTTTCTTAATTTTACCTAGTTACGGTTAGGAGTTCATCATCACCTAACCATAAATTTGTCTTACGGTTGGCTACGAAGGAAAAATCCAACCGTAAACCGCTCTGAAAAGCTAAAAAATTCAATTTTTTTTTACTTACTTTCATCAATTTTGAGAAATAAAAAGAACATTGTTTGGGTGATTTAAAATCTAGGGTTTTACTTAGGAAAAAAATCTCCAAAGTTTCTCATTTTTTCAACTTTTTCTTCCCACCAAAATCACTTAATATGATTGTTTATCACTAATTATATAAAAAACCTTATCAGTCTAATTATTAGTTAATTATATTATTAGTCTAACCACATAAGGGTTGTTTAGTCATTATAAAATTATTTTAGATAAGGGGTTTTTGATATTACTTATGTGTGACCCGTTTTTGTCCTATTAGGTGACGCCCCTCTATTGGAATGTGACGCCCCAATAATAGCTTTCTATATTAATAATTGGGATAGAGAAAACATATAGTACCAAAAAAATAATATAATAAAAGTATAAAAAATGGATTTAAATATCAAATTTTATCTATGTATTTTAACTAATTCCTAATCTACCCTTCATTAATCAGGTTTAGTGTATAATTATAATTAGAAAATTTATATGATTATTTGATAAATTATTAGTGTGTATATTTGAGTGAGGTGAGAGTAGAAGGAGATAAAAAAATTGAGAGAGAAGTTTTTTTTGGTGAAAATGGTGGATGATATAGTGAAGAGAGAAATGTTGTTGAATCTTTAGCTTAACTACAACAAGGAGCATATCTTGAATCTTCTACTAATAACAATAACTCATAATTGCAAGTATTTGTGGAACCAACACCCTTGGATCATGATTTTTATGAGCATGAAGTGTTTCGTGAAGAACCAACCCAAGTGGGTAAACAAGTTCAACATACGAGCACTCCTAATACTCAGATAAAGGTGTCAATGTGTTGAAAATTTGTTTTTTTCTTTGAATCCACCATTGTTGCAGCTGAAATAGCTTGGTGCCGGTATGGGCGTAGTACGAATACATTGCCGGCAGCACTATTACCGACATAGTATTCATATTACAGCCATGCCGACCAATATAATGCCCCATTTTGAAATGCACGCCGGCATTGTATTCAACCAAAATACTATGCCGGTACAAAAGTTATGTTTTACCTACCACGGAATGCGCTACCGGCATGGTTCAATTCTAATGTTATTATGCCGGTACTTCCAAGAAAACATACAGGAATAAGTGACTTTGGAAGTTAACTATCGGCGTGGTTGATTAATTATCGACCTAGCCGGCACTTTGTACCGGCATGGAATCATAGGTAAAGAGCATGCCGGTGTTAATGTTTTCGGCATTGATTTCCAATAAAATTTTATGCCGGAAGCATTTCAGAGTTTGTTTTCAGTTTCGGTTCAGTTCGACCATGCCGGAACTTTGGTCGAGCATGCCGGAATTGTGGTCCGGCATAGTATTTTAAATTTTTGGAACTAATTTAATTTTCTTTTCATTCGTTGCTTAGATTGTGACATATATTGATCCAACAAATGCAAGACCGCTTGGTCGGGATACGTCGGAATACTATAAAATGTCACTGGTATGTTACCAAAGAATACTTTTCACCTAGTATCTTGAACTTTACTAGTGGATTGCTTATAATGAACCTTATCATCTCCCGTGGTTGTCCTTACGTATGGAATAACATCTAAAAATGAAACAATTGTTTGGGCTAAAAAGACTGCTCTTAAGAACATGTGTGTGTTGGTGAGGAATACCCAAGGTTTAAAGATTCTTTTTGAGATAGCTTGCGAGAGAAGTTGGGATTACAAGGAGAAGAATAGACACAAGAGAAAGGGTTATGTATATCCAAAGAAGACTAATACGGTATACAAGACTTGTACGAGGAAAATAATTTCCCCTTTAAGCTTGTATTCCATTTATGAGACAATGAACGGGACTGTATAGTGTGGTTCGGCCGCCATAACCACCCGGATCCGGAAGATTTTGTTGGTCACTCCCTGGTTGCGAAGCTAAAACCTCATGAAATGGAGAATTTAAAGAGATTGACCAAAGCATGTATCAAACCAAGAAAATTTCTCAGAGGCTTTAAGAAAAAGGATCAGATCAGATCGACTACGTCGAGGCCGAGAAGACTTAGGTTTTCCTTCTTCAACAGCTTATCTCTTTACTTTCTTGATTTGTGTTGCTTTAGACCTACGTCCCAAGACAGGAAATTAAAACACAATATGTAGGATGAGTTATATACAGTGAGCCAGCATGGATTGTAAACATAAAACTATTGCCGGCAACGCTACCGGCGTAGTAATTTATTGATCAACAATGCCGGAAGTATGCGAATTTCGTACAGAGATTTAACAAAAGAAGGAAATCAAAATCGGCATGGAATTTATTAAATATACAAAGCCGACATCTAGTTCCGGAGTTGATTATAAGTTACTTTTGTTAGAGCATTGCTCGGTTGAACTCGCATGCGTTGCTATCTCGAGCATGTTTGTCAATATTAGTGATCAAAACTATAAAGTCTTTGATTTCTAGTTTACTATAGCTAAGGTCTCGGACTAGGATAGAAAGTGTAGTTGATCTCAAGAACTCCATGGCGATCATCATACAAGACGAAGGACTACTCAAGGAACCAGTGGATCTTCATCGACTAAAAGGTATGTGGAGACTTGAACTTATCTATCACTCGAAAGTCTATCTATTATATCTCCTATCTTGAGACAAAAGTCGTATTACTATATAGACTAAGAATATACACATATGATATTTCGAGCTGAGTATATCTCGCTTATCTATTTCTCGAAATATGTGTTGGTAAAGCTTTCGTTTTAGCCAAGTTCATATTTACCTAGTGACGTTATGTTTTAATCATTATGGAAATTGCTCTGACGAAAAATAATTTGTGAATAACAACTATATAACGCCCTCTGAGAATGTTTCAATGATTAAAATGAGAGTTTAGACAATATAACTATTGGAGGATATAAGCATTGTTGTGGCAACACATATATGTATAAGTCCTTAATGCTTGAACCAAAGTTTGCGAACTTTGTTGATCAAGTGAAACCGGAGAAGTGCATGAGCTTCAGTCCGCGAACCCAGTCCGTGAACTGGCGGAAGTTCTCGACCGAGAATTTATGCTGGAGTTTGTGAACTCCATCCGGGAACTTAAGTCCGCGAACTTGAGTAGGTTATGTCTAAAAACGATATTTGTGAACTTATCTTAATAAAATGAGGAATGCTATTGCAAACCATGGATTTATAGTTCATGAATCAATTCGAGCGAATCACATCGCTTTTGCTTCAATTGTGTCATGTGTAGTACATAAAGATCTAAGCAATTGAACAACTCTCTAACTAGTTCATTTGAGTCATTTGGACTAATTATGGTAAAGAAGAATATGGTTGATATGAAAGTTATCATTTGGCTAACCATTTGGTTAACTAGTGTTGAACCAACTAATGTACAAGTTTGGGTGCGGTTTTCACAAGCCAACAAACGTGTAGTACATGTGTGTATAACAAGATATGTTTTCGATCTAACGGTTGATAAATATTAGATTGTATCTAATTAAGTTTTCATCTAACGATGAATATTGAATACTTTGTTACTAAGCTAACATTGATTGCAAACCCTGATTTGAAAGACTATATAAGGGAGAACTCTAGCAACTAGGAAACCTAATCCCCATACATTCTGTGTGATACTAGTTTGCTAAGCTGGGGTCGATTCTCCTTTAACCTTTGGTTTTCTTATTCTAAAACCAGGTTAACGACTTAAAGACTTCATTGGGATTGTGAAGCCAGACCGATATTACTTTTATCATAGTTGTGTGATATGATCTTGCATCTTATATCGTACGAGTACAATTGTAATAATTGGCTTGAGATTTCTATTTTCGATAGGCAAGATATAAAAGTAGTCATAAACACTTCGTCTCATCATTTGTGATTCCTCAATAATCTTCTTCGCTGCGTCGATTAAGTTTATTGTGTGGTGATTGATAAAGCTAAGCTGTTCTTCGGGAATATAAGTCTGGTTTTATCAATTGGATCATGTTCACCTTGATTTATCAAAAGACGAAACAAAGCTCATAGGTTTATTTGTGGGAGACGAATTTATCTATCCTTGTAGACTTTTCTGTGTGAGACATATTTGTTTATTAAAGTCTTCGAATTTGGGTCGTAGCAACTCTTAGTTGTGGGTGAGATCGACTAAGGGAATCAAGTGCGCAGTATCCTGCTGGGATCAGAGACGTAGGAACATAACTGTACCTTGGATCATCGTGAGATTGGTTGGGGTTCAACTACAGTCCAGACCGAAGTTAGCTTGGAGTAGGGTAGTGTATGTGGCGGCTTAATATAGTGTATATTTAATCTGGACTAGGTCCCGGGTTTTTTTTTCATTTGTGGTTTCCTCGTTAACAAAATTTTGATGTCTGTGTTATTTCTTTTCCACATTATATTTTGTTATATAATTGAAATAATACAGGTTATGCGTTGTTCAATCAATTAGAAAATACGACCTTCTTGGTTGTTGATTTAAATTGATTGACACTTGGATATTGGTCTTTGGTACTATCCAAGTTATCTCTCTTTGATAAAGACTCGCAGATTTCTATTTGCTTGAGTATATATCTAATTGAGAGATTGAGATAATAACTCCTTGAGATATTTTCTATTGTTTGAGTCTGACTGTCTAGTTGATTCTCTAAAAAGTAACTCGGAGTTGTCCATACAGATTGCTAATCGAAATATTGGGTGTGGTTGTTAGACCCCCACTTTTTCAATTGGTATCAGAGTAGGTAAACACGTTCAAGACCTTACAAGTTTTTGTTTGTAGCGATCTGACTCAATGTACAGTAGTGCTATCTCAATAAATGCACCACTAGATCCAGGGATTTCGGAATTCTCTTCCATGACTGATTTAATAAAATATGTAGAAGAAATTCTATCTAAACCTCCACCAGGTTTAAAATCCCTTGAAGTGTTTTCAGGGCTTGAAAAAAAGCTTGAGAGCTTATCTCTTGATGTTGAGTTATACCTCCATAAAGAGCAAGAATCTCTTGACATGCTAATTCAAGTTATGATGAATAATATTCATGTTGAGGTTGATATTGATTTACTAATCAGTGAGAGCAATGCTCCTCCTCTATGTAATCCAATTAGTTGTGATAAACTAAACGAATTACAAGAGGAGTTTAAATCTCAGTCAGCTGAGTGTATCACCTCAAGGCATGAATTGATTTGTTGCTCAATTCCTGATATTTCCTATCAAGATAGTAGTATTGTCTTCTTTTATGAGGAATCTAGGACGTATCTTTTTAAAAGAGTTTCCCTTCGCAATACTAAAAACTATCTGCAGAAACTGTTTTTTATAAGTTGAAAAACAAGAAATCAGAAACACAAATCTTTTTGGGTTCTCTTGAGGTTCTTTGATAGACTTATAAAAACAGTTCTTTGGGTGTTTCTCAACACTACAAGATTTAAGAGTTGTTGGAAGGAAACTCTTTCTTGGTGTCACGGTGAGAAAGACATTGTTCACCTCAACATAGCTTGATTGTGTTGTAAGTGCATCCTCACCAAGGAATTCCCTGCTACGTATACGTGAGAGAAGCACGAGAATTGGGGCACGTAGATTATGTTTGGTAAGGCTGTAGAATTTGAATGGATTCTTCGAAAGGTTTGAAAATAGTAGTTCGAGATGTTTGGTCTTGATGGCACACCTACCAGGTATGCATAACATCTTTTAAAACCAAAATCCAGGAGTTTAAGTTCGCGGACTTGAAAATTCTTGTGCAAACCCGTAAGTTCGCGGACTTGCCTGTAGACGTCAATATTCGGTCGATTTGTTTTGGCCGTAACTTCTTCGTCTGAACTCAGAATGAACTCATTATTTTTGCATTCTCTTCCTCTTTGAATTCTCTTCAAATTGGAGATGAGAATTCCTGAATTTGGATGAGTTAATATTAGTATTTGTCGTGTCTCTTGTTTTTGAGTATTTTGCTCAGTTTCATTGCACTTGTTCCACTTCTCTTAGAATTGGGCACTTGGGGTACTACTCTTCTAAGCTCATTTATAGCTTTTACAAGAATGTTGTTGGTGAATCACAAAGATTAAAGTTCAAGAATGAGCAGTAGTACACATTACTATGGAATTCTTGAATGTTCACAGTCATTTCATGTGAACTTTGGTGCATGGTCGTTGATGACTTTGTATGTTTCTCTTTGTATAATAATTTTTTTTTATACGCCTTTGGTAGCCATTCTTGGTGTAAATATGGGCGAAAAAGATTGATTCTACCCTCTAAGGACAAATCATCTTATATGTGCATTACGAGTTTGTCTTGATGCCTAGTAAATCTTCTATTTTTCTTGTTTTGTTTAGAAGAATAACTAGTGTTTGGAATAGCCATTATTGCGATTACACATAGCTATGTACAAAGTTTTCATCTTCTTGTTTTTAGATTTACAAGAATAATGGGAATACTAAGAAATCAGAATTGCTCTGGACTTTCTCTCTCCAAACTCTCAAAAAGATCCCTCTCCTCTCAAGTCTTCTTGGATTTTTATATAGGACATTACATAGTGGATGACAGCTAAGCCAACCTTTATTTTCGGATCTGGCTTGCGACATTCTCGCAAGATTACAAGGCTTTTCTTCGCAGTGCTCTTAAATCTCGCAGGATCTTCGCACTTTCCTCGTGATTGGGATGACATCACTTGCTACGTCATTCTTCTAATTCTCTGCGATGGCCTTCGCAATTATTTACTGGTTATAACTTCGCTGGAACATAACTGTTGTGAGATTCTGCTCCTACAGTAAATGATGAAAATTTTGGTGTAGGAAGTTAATATTACTTGACACCTTCAACCCAGCCTGTAAATGGTTCTTTGATAGTACTCGTTACAATCGTTGGTCTAACAATAACAATTGGAAGATTTCCTCTCCGTTCACCAGTTAGCATTTCCCAAATTATCTTCGTAAACACATACACACTAGTTTTGAGCCCGTGCGCTGCACAGGATCATATTATATGATCTTGTCGGTTGTAAATTAAACACTGCAAATCCCAAATATTTCGTAACACAACTAACTTAATAATGCAAGTCTTTTTTATTGGTGCACTCGAACATTTTTCTGATAGTTGCGCGATGGAAATTTTGCTTTAAACTAACTTTGCAAAGAGTAGTAACTAATATTGTTATATTCCGTATTTTTCACAAACCACATGTTTGCTTTAAACTGACTTCTACACACTAAACAACCAAGAACTAAGCTTTAACTAAATTTTTCTTTTTGATAGATCAGCATGGGAATTGAACCCGCAAACTTTATCTAACTTAGTAGGAGTAGCAGTAGCCTGTCCATGAAGATATTTAGTTATCTAAGCAGGAAATGAGATCAAACTTTTGTCCAGCAAGTGCATCAAGGCGAACAGTACTGGAATGCCTAATATGATGGTGGGTACCTCCGGACGGATGCTCAACTGGATTCATAGCAACACCATGAACCTTGGGCCAGCAGTTTCTCTTTACTCTTGTACTTGTCGTTAACATTTCTTGTCTTTAACATAAGATTTTGTCAAAGAAGGTAAAACTAACATAAGAAT
This sequence comes from Papaver bracteatum, assembly GCA_023529315.1. Classification (NCBI taxonomy): domain Eukaryota; kingdom Viridiplantae; phylum Streptophyta; class Magnoliopsida; order Ranunculales; family Papaveraceae; genus Papaver; species Papaver bracteatum. The sequence goes on from JAJJWX010001388.1 coordinate 611,754, forward strand.
GAAGATATGAAGTTAAATTTTCCCATTGACGTTGACAACAACATACTTCTTCAGAATCTATATAAGTGAATTACCTCCAGAATGTTTACAGATCACCGAACATGGTCTCCGGATTAAATGGCCACATCTCGACCGACTTGATGCTCCCACACCCAGTCTCAAGAATGCATCAGAATTTCGTGTCTTGATATTGATGAAGATCATGAAACCTGTATCTAGAGCAAATGCTACTTTCATTTTATGTGGAATTTCAAGCATGTACGGTGATGTTATGTGTAATAAATCAGATGAAATGGTAGAGAGAGATAAAACCTGTCTAGATATGGCTTCTCCATCAGTGCCACTAATGTTAGTCCCAGCATATATAAGCAAGCTTTGTGGTGAGCATCTGAAATGTCTCTACCAAAAACGGTAGTAAGAACCCTAAGTAAAAAATTACAAATGTTAATGACTCATTAACTAACTGGTTAAAAGATATTGAAACACAAAACGAATGTCCAAGGTTACATGAGGAACGAGGTAATCCTTCAATTTGCCAACCAAGAGGCCACTTCACATTTGATAGGAAGCAAGGTGTATTCATGCTCAATACGGTACCTATTTTCTGATAACCATGAAAAGTAATTATCAATCACTTCGAGTTTAAATTATAAGTTAAGCATATTATATATCCTCTATAACGTACTTTCACAACCACATATTTGTTCACTGATAAGAGCCTTAGGGGAATTCTTCAAGTTGCAAATGTCGACCACATAGAACTGAATTTCCTTAAGCTTGGAACTGGTTCGACTTGAATATATCATCAGTTAGAAGAAAATTACCATGGGATTTCGTCAAATTCTAATTAGTCAAATTATTATAATTTTGGAGAATCCTATAGTCTAATTAATTAGCACAAACAAAATTTGTAGAAAAGGGGAAGGGATAATGTAATCAGTACGTACAAAATTTGGAATATAACTTTTACCTATAAGTTTAATAAAACAGTTTACCTGTAAGAATTGTCCAAAAGTATGAATTCAACTTACATAAATTGGCAATTCAAGGTTTAGCTACTACTATGAGTTCATTCTTAATTCAACATTATTTTTGAACTGAGTTTTGTGATAGCTTTCATGGCTATTTCTAGAAAATATCAAGTGTACCCTGCAAACATCAGAAATAAAGAGACAATATGAATGTTCTGCTTAACCTGAGATTGCATATTAGGACTTCTTGCACAAACAAAGTCTTTTATTTGCTCAGTCAATACTGTTAAGGATACAGCTATACAACCTTCATCAGTGGCATAATTGTTGTTGAGTATCCTATACTACAACTCAAAGATTTTCAGTTACTTCCATGCATTAGTCAATGCCTCAATCACCAGATTCTTGTTATTCTTATTCATTGTAAATGATACTCTATTTAGGGTAATGTAATAATCTATATATATATATGTTCTCCTGTCCACCAAGTTAAGTGTGGAATCATTCACCCAAATATTGTGTTCTGTTTTGGTATCATCTAGACGATCCAATAACCATGCCTTTCTTCAAAAATATGCTACAATGGCAACACCAGAAACATCTACACTACATCAAATTCATGGCAATCACCTAATAAACATCAAGCTGAATGATTCAAACTATGTCATATGGAAAACACAGTTCAAGCCACTATATTGAAGGGCTACAGACTAGAGGGTTATGTAGATGGGACTTATCAAAAACCATCACCAATAATCCCTAGCACACAACAAATAGCACCAGCAGTTATAAATCCTGCATACACCAAGTTTGAAGAACAAGATCAAATACTGTTAGGATGGCTTCTCTCATCTCTCACAGAAGGGGTCCTAGGTCGTGTTTCAGGACTAACAACTTCAAAATAAGTATGGTATGCTTTGGAAAAGAGATATGCTCTTAAAACTAGAGCACATCTGATGAATCTCAAAAGATAACTTCACAATCTCAAAAAAGGTAACAGTTCTATGTATGAATATTTCTCAAAGTTTAAACAAATTTTTGATGTTTTTTCAGCATCTGGAGTACGCTGGATGAAGATGATATGCTGCAGTCCATTCTCAATTAACTAGATCGGGCATATGATGCCATTGTGACATCTCTTAGCACTGTCGACAAGATCGACATGGATGCCTTCTATGCACATCTGATCTCGTTTGATTTAAGATTGAAACAACAACTAGCTACTCTTCAGAAACCATTAGAAAACATTTCCTCCTCATCTGTTGCACGGCCATATTAAAGGAAAGAGTCAGAAAGGTTTCAACCTAATCGATCCCAAAATCATCAAGGCTCTCGTAACCTAAATTAATATAATCGTCAGCCTAGGAGGGATCAAGGTCAAGGGCCGTGTCGAATCTGCAATCGTAAAAATCACAATGCAAGTTTCTGCTGGTTTCGCAAAGATAAAAATACACCATAGAGAAAATAACCAGCTGCATATCTTGCTTTGCCTGGTGGTTTTGCTGACAACAATTGGGTGACTGACACAGGTGCAACTCGCCACTTAACTTCCAACCTCAATAACCTTAATATCAGTCATGAATATGATGATACTGAACAGGTTCGAGTTGGTAATGGTAATGCACTTCACATTGATAACATTAGTAATGCATCTTTCACTCATAACAATTGATTTTTTTTATCTTAACAATGTTCTTCATGTTCCGAAAATTCAAGCAAATCTTCTCTCAGTTTCAAAGTTTTGCAAAGATAATAACGTATTCTTTGAATTTCACTCCAATTTATTTGTTGTAAAGGACCTTAAGTCAAAGACAACATTGTTGCAAGGCAGGAGTAAAGATGGGCTATACATTTTTGATGGTGTTCGAGAGATAAAACCTAGCTACCAAACTGTGTTCATGTCAGACACCATTCCAATGTGGCATCAGCGTTTGGGACATCCAACGCTTCGTACTGTCGTCAAAGTTATCAACCAATTTTCCCTTCCAGTTAAGAATAAATAGTTTGATTTCTGTCATTCTTGTCACATAAGCAAGAGTCATAAACTCCCCTTTCCTATTAGTACAACTACTATTGATAAACCTCTAAGTTTGATTGTTTCTGATCTATGGGTGTCTCCTTATTTATCTAGAAATGGTTATCATTATTATCTTCTTCTTATGGATGTCTACTCACATTATACATGGATATACCCTTTAACTCGAAAATCAGACGCGTTGCCTGTCTTTGTGCAATTCAAAACCATGATAGAAAATCAAACTGATCTTAAAATGAAAGTTTTTCAATCAGATAATGGAGGAGAGTTTAAAAATATCACTGCTTTTCTTAACAACTCAGGAGTAGTGCATAGATTTTCATGTCCTCATACGTCATCCCAAAATGGTCTTGCTGAGCGTCGTATTAGACACATCACAGAATCTGACCTAGCCCTTCTTTTTCATGCCTCTATGCCAAAGTATTATTGGTTCGATGCTTTCTATACTGCCAGTTATTTAATTAATAGAATACCAGCTACAAAAACTGAGTCAAGATCTCTGCTAGAATTGTTGTTCAACAAATCTCCAGACTATTATTTTCTAAGAGTCTTTGGTTGCTTATGTTATCCCTGCCTTAGGCCATATGTCTCCAATAAACTTGAACCCATATCATTACCATGTGTTTTCACAGGGTATAGTGGTGCTCATAAAGGGTATTTGTGCTTCCATACTCCAACCAATAGATTATACATCTCTCGGCACGTCAAATTTATAGAAACCAGCTTTCCTTTTGCTGCAAAACAACAGGTACGTTTGGATTTTTCTAATCTCACAACACCCACAACTAAGTTATTATCTTCTTCTATTTTGTTTGTTCCTGCATCGGTTGCTCAATCATTACCACAACATGTATAAAATCAACAAACTAAGTTATTATCCACTCCAATGGTGTCGTCTACAGTTGCATAAATTCATTCACCACACATACCAGAAATAACTTCTGACTCTACAACTACTATCGCATCAGTCACAGTTGAGGGGATTAGTGCTCAACCTCAACAACCAGCTCAACAGCATCCTATGGTTACACGAGCATGATATGGCATTAAAAAACCAGTGAACAAGCTCTGTCTTACAGCATCCAAATATCCACTTGAGCAGACACAATTCATTACTCCAACTTGTTATACAGAAGTAGCGAAAGATACGGCTTGGAGACCTCCTATGGATGATGAAATTAATGCGCATATTCGAAACAGAACTTGGAGTTATATTCCATTTGAGACATGGATGAATCTTATTGGCTCTAAATGGGTGTTTCGCATTAAACAAAAACCTGATGGTGAACTTGACAGATGCAAGGCATGATTAGTTACACAAGGCTTTCATCAAAGAGAAGGGTTTGATTACGATGAGACTTTCAGTCCTGTAATAAAACCTAGCACCTTTCGACTTGTTCTCTCCATTGCTGTCTCTCACAACTTGCCACTACGATAACTGGATATTCCGAATATGTTTCTATATGGAATATTGACTGAGGAATATGAAGCAGCCAGCTGGGTATGTGAATCCTAATTTTCCTAATCATGTTTGCAAACTCAATAAAGCTATTTATGGATTAAAGCAAGCGCCACGAACGTGGTTCTCTCATCTAAGCAATCATCTTCTATAGTTATGGTTCAAAGATTATGTGGCTAACAGTTCGTTATTTATTAAACAAGCTCCTGGTGGTATTACTTACTTGCTTATTTATGTGGACGATATAATCATCACAGGCTCGAACACTGCACTTATAAGCAATATAATTGAAGAGTTGAAGTCTGTTTTTGCAGTAAAAGATTTGGGTGAACTTAATTACTTCTTGGGAATTGAGGTAGTTAAACAACAAGGGTCACTCATTCTTAGTCAGTATATCACTGACTTGCTCAAGCGTACCAAAATGGATGGAGAAAAACCAGTGTGCACACCTCTTGCAGTGAATAAAAATATCATCAAATAAGGCAGTACGAAATTTGAGGATCAAACTCTCTACAGAAGTGTTTATGGTGCACTACAATATCTACATCTCACTCGCCCTGACGTTGTTGTAGTTGTCAATAAGGTCTTCCAATTCATGCATGACCCATATGTTGAGTATTGGGAGTTAGTGAAGAGAATACTCAGATATTTGAAGCACACTGCTAACTATGGTTTAGTTATACATAGCTCTCCATACAAGTCTCTTCGTGCTTATTTCGACTCAGACTGGGCAGGAAATGTAGATGACAGACGATCTACTAGTGGATACGGTATATACCTTGGAGGCAATCTTATTTCCTGGAGTGCAAGGAAGCAAAATACAGTTTCGAAATCAAGCATATAGGCATAATATCGGGGTATTGCAATTACAACTTCGTAACTCATATGGCTTCAGTCCTTGCTGCAAGAACTATGTGTTACAATTCAGGTACCATAATTGTGGTGTGAAAACTTGGGTGCTACTTATCTCACAGAAAATCCAGTGTTTCATGCTCGTATGAAACACATTGAAATTGATTATCATTTCGTACGAGAAAGAGTTTCCAGATAATAGTTACAGGGGAAGTTTATCTCATCCAAAGATCAAATTGCTGACCTTTTTACGAAAGGTCTTGCATCTCCAAGTTTTCAGTTTCTACGTGACAAGTTGAACATTCGATCACTCATGTACAACTTGAGGGAGGATGTTAAGGATACAGTTATACAGCCTTCATCAGTGGCGTAATTGTTGCTGAGTGTCCTATATTACATCTCAAAGATTTTCAGTTAATGCCATGCATTATTCAATGCCTCAATCACCAGATTCTTGTTATTATTATTCATTGTAAATGATACTCTATTTAGGGTAATGTAATAATTTGTATATATATGTTCGTCTGTCCACCAAGTTAAGTGTGGAATCATTCACCCAAATATTGTGTTCTGTTTAATACATCAAAGAAAGGGCATTGGTACGTACATGTTTTCTACAAACAAAAGCCTCGAGAACCTCAAGTGAAACTGTGGGGACTCAAAGGATATGCTTTGGTGATTAATAACTACATGAATAAGACTACACATAAGTGATGGTAGCAAATGCCGAGTGAATGTCGAGTGATTTCTCTAGCTGTTATTGTTTTGTTTTTCTAACTAAAGTTGGATTAGTATGAATCCAAATGCCTCTTAGAGCACCATAAAGTAGACATAGAAACACTAACACGGTTCAATTAGGGATGGTCATATGAATGATAACGACCCATGGCACTGGTCTTTCTCGAGCCATATTTCATACATACAATATTTGGAGATGCCCAAGAGGCCAAGAACAATATAAGGAACCATGGATCCACCTGCAACAAACAAATTTCCAATAGAAAAAATCTTAAGCATTTCTCTAGTGTTTAAGCACAGTTGTCCAGCTGAAGTAATTAAAGAGAACGATGCCTACTTCAACTATGAGTAAGAAGCTTATTGATGCCAAATCTGGAGAGGTGAAAAGATGCAGCAGAACTAAGAAGATGCGAGGTTAGTAAACGACCATGCTCTACCAACCCAGGGAAACAAAATCAATAGCGAAAGTTGCAGAAGCTCAATGGCTTACTTTCTAAAAATCAAAACCAACTTATTCTTTCTTGTGCTTGTTAGTATTGAAATAATCATCTCTCACCATTACATTTACGAACCAACTGATAATAAAACAAAATCGAAACAATAATTATGCAAGGTAAACAGAAAACCTTACTCAATGTCACCCAAAGAAAGAATGAACTCGTATATAAAATAAGCAGATCCCAATAATATTATTCAACTTACTTGCAGCATAAACTATGAAACTTACCAATTTCAGGAAAGTCATCATCAAGAGGTAAGACAGGTACCTCTGCCTTACTAAGCTTATGATCTATTGTACAAATTGGAATTTATGATTATAACCTACAGGGAATTTATGTCCGTGTTGAGTTGATGCACCATTTGTCTATGCACAATTGCAAGGAAAGTGATTTAGCTAGTCAATTACAAAGAAGGAAAAGGGTCGACACCTCCATCTGAAACATCATGAAATTTCCCTCCAAACAAATCAAAACTAAGTAAAAAAAGTATACAATTTATATGCTCCACAATTTAAGGCAGGAAGTGAATCAAAATTTACCTCCCTGTACCGCCGACTTCATTACACATTTAATGGATAAAAAACCCCAGAAAATCAATAATTTATTAGAAGGGAAAAAAAAGAAGATAGTAGAACGATTGTTTACTTTCACCATTATCTTGAACTCCTTTAAACAGGACGGGCATACTAAATCGCTCTTTCAAATCGTCATTGACTTTGGATGATCAAAATTCTCTTCTTCTTTTTTTTCTTCTAGTTAGTATTGGTATTGACGAAGGGTTTCCTGATCGAAGGTTTAAGACCTTTGAAAGAGACTCAATATAGGGAGGCGGGGAGAAGAGAGAAAACAATTCCGAATAAAATATGAACTCTAGATTCCTATTGTTGGGGGCCATGAGCTTTAGAATTCAAGCTTTTGGCCTAACTTTCAATGTGAGGCCAGCAATTTCCAATCAAATTATATATACAATATATACAATTGGTTTAATTTCTAAACTTGTTTGGAAGATGATTTTTGCAGTATTAATCTTTATGGTTTCATATATTGCAATATTTTTATGGGATATGTGCGTTTACGTCCGTGAGCTTGATTGTCCCATATTTTGTCAAAAGTAAAGTTGTTCGTGAATTGATATGCAAGTATTGATAAAAGAATGAATAGACTTTTGACAAACACAAAAGTTAAGCCTATATTGTCAAGTTTTGATGGAAGATAGGTTAAAATCTTTTGTGATTTAAGGATTATGTCTATTGTATTTCATTGTGCAAATGGTGATGGAAAATAGAATGAATCCTTGCTTATTCCACGATATAAGGTCGATATAGATCCACGATTTTTGTGTAAATACTGTGTTGTTCCATGATGTATCTTATATTGAGCACTAAAACAACAAAAGTTGATTGCTTTTGTGATTAGCTTAGTTGTTGTTCTGTAAGGTACTTTATGTTGAACATGTTAAACTAAATTAATCATCTTGTGTGGTTATTTAGTTAGCACTCCATAAGTTTTCTTATGTTTGAGCATTTCTTTGACTGGGTTGGTTATTCGTGATTAACTTAGTCATTGCTCCATAGATTTTTTATGTCTATTGTGCCCAATTAAATTGATTACTTTTGTAATTAGTTTGGTTGAGTATGACAATTAGATTATTTGCGAGTCTTCTTATGATTAATCCAATTGATTTAAGTCTCCATAAGTTTACTTGTGTCGAGCATACTTAGTCAAATTAATCTTGGTTCTCCTTGGTTAATATGATTGAATATTTCTTTTTGGATTCCAAATTCATACTTGTATGTGGTTTGTTGAGTCTAAAGAAATCCTTTTTTTCTTTTTGAAATTAATTAAGGTCGCTTTTGTTGTTCCCTTGGGAATGACATTTTATGGGGGAGAGTTCTTTTGAACTTGTGCTTAATTGCCAAATCTTTGTGGGGAGTGCGGCTGTGGAATATTATAGGGGTTATCTTGTATCTTTATAGACTCCTTGATGAATGCATTTAGCTTCGGCTTTATGATTGCATCTAAACAAGATGATATACATTTACCTTTGGTCATGAAATGTCTCTTGCGAAAATTTCATTAGGATCCCGTTCTTGTACCTTTGCCAATTTTATTGGCAAAAAGGGGGAGAATTAATATGTAGTTCACACTAGAAATACATATGGTTTTCGGATCATTATGTAAGGGGGAGTGGTTTCCATGTGATATGGAGTATTAACTAAGGAGGAGTGAAGTATCACCATAGTATTGTTGTTAAAGTTATGATGCAATTGGACTTTGACGCTGTGTAATGATACTATGACATTGTATAACAATGATTGAGAACCATTGCTTTTCTCATTGTTATAGCTACGGATTTTCAACAACGATGGTGCTAAACTTACAACCTTTGGGATCATTGGATTACTTGGAAGTGACGAAGATTTCGAGTATTGTTGAATATTAGACGACATGTGGAATAGGAGCTACAAAGTTTATTTATATATTTTGTATTCCATATGTATTAATAGTTTTGCCACTAAAATTGACAAAGGGGGAGATTGTTAGAGCATTTCTCGGTCGAACTCGCATGCGTTGCTATCTCAAGCATGTTTGTCAATATTAGTGATCAAAACTATAAAGTCTTTGATTTCTAGTCTACTATAGCTAAGTTCTCGGACTAGGATAGAAAGTGTAGTTGAGCTCAAGAACTCCATGGTGATCATCATACAAGACGAAGGACTACTCAAGGAACCAGTGGATCTTCATCGACTAAAAGGTATGTGGATACTTGAACTTATATATCACTCGAAAGTCTATCTATTCTATCTCCTATCTTGAGACAAAAGTAGTATTACTATATAGACTAAGAATATACACATATGATATTTCGAGTTGAGTATATCTCGCTTATCTATTTCTCGAAATATGTGTTGGTAAAGCTTTCGCTTTAGCCAAGTTCATATTTACCTAGTGACGAAAGTCATGTTATGTTTCAATCATTTTGGAAATTGCTCTGACGAAAAATAGTTTGTGAATAACAACTATATAATTCCCTCTGAGAATGTTTCAATGATTAAAATGAGACTTTATACAATATAACCATTGGAGGATATAAGCATTGTTGTGGCAACACATATATGTATAAGTCCTTAATGCTTGAACCAAAGTTTGCGAACTTTGTTGATCAAGTGAAATCGGAGAAATGCATGAGCTTCAGTCCGCGAACTGGTGGAAGTTCTCGACCGAGAATTTCTGCTGGAGTTTGTGAACTCCATCCGGGAGCTTAAGTCCGCGAACTTGAGTAGGTTATGTCTAAAAACGATATTTGCGACCTTATCTTAATAAACTAAGGAATGCTATTGCAAACCGTGGCTTTATAGTTCATGAATCGATTCGAGTGAATCACATCCCTTTTGCTTTAATTGTGTCTTGTGTAGTACATAAAGATCTAAGCAATTGAACAACTCTCTAACTAGTTCATTTGAGTCATTTGGAAAAATTATGGTGAAGAAGAATATGGTTGATATGAAAGTTATCATTTGGCTAACCATTTGGTTAACAAGTGTTGAACCAACTAATGTACAAGTTTGGGTACGGTTTTCACAAGCCAACAAACGTGTAGTACATGTGTGTATAACAAGATATGTTTTTGATCTAACGGTTGATAAATATTAGCTTGTATCTAATCAGGTTTTCATCTAACGGTGAATATTGAATGATTTGTTACTAAGCTAACATTGATTGCAAACCCCGATTTGAAAGACTATATAAGGGAGAACTCTAGCAACTGGGAAACCTAATCCCCATACATTTTGTGTGATACTAGTTTGCTAAGATAGAGTCGATTCTCCTTTAACCTTTGGTTTTCTTCTTCTAAAACTAGGTTAACGACTTAAAGACTTCATTGGGATTATGAAGCCAGACCGATACTACTTTTATCATAGTTTTGTGATCTGATCTTGCATCTTCTATCGTACGAGTACAATTGTAATAATTGGCTTGATATTTTTATCTCTGATAGGCAAGATATAAAAGTAGTCACAAACACTTCGTCTCATCGTTTGTGATTCCTCAATAATCTTCTTCGCTGCGTAGATTAAGTTTATTGTGAGGTGATTGATAAAGCTGAGCTATTCTTCGGGAATATAAGTCTAGTTTTATCAATTGGATCTTGTTTACCTTGATTTATCAAAAGACGGAACAAAACTCATAAGTTTATTCGTGGGAGACGAATTTATCTATCCTTGTAGACTTTTCTGTATGAGACAGATTTGTTTATTGAAGTCTTCGACTTTGGGTCGTATCAACTCTTGGTTATGGGTGAGATCAGCTACGGGAATCAATTGCGTAGTATCCTCCTGGTATCAGAGGCGTAAGAACATAATTGTACCTTGGATCAGTGTGAGATTGGTTGGGGTTCAACTACAGTCCAGACAGAAGTTAGCTTGGAGTAGGCTAGTGTATGTAGCGTCTTAATACAGTGTATGGTTAATCTGGACTAGGTCCCAGGGTTTTTCTACATATGTTGTTTCCTCGTTAACAAAATTCCAGTGTCTATGTTATTTCTTTTCCGCATTATATTTTGTTATAGAATTGAAATAATACAGGTTGTGCGTTGTTCAATTAATTAGAATATCCGACCTTCTTGGTTGTTGATTTAAATTAATTGACACTTGGATATTGGTCTTTGGTACCATCCAAGTTATCCCTCTTTGATAAAGACTCGCAGATTTCTATTTGCTTGAGTATATATCAAATTGAGAGATTGAGATAATAACTCCTTGATATATTTTATATTGATTGAGTCTGATTGTCTAGTTGATTCTCTAGAAAGTAACTCGGAGTTGTCCATACAGATTGCTAATCGAAATATTGGGTGTGGTTGTTAGACCCCCGCTTTTTCAACTTTAAACACTGGTATCTTATTACGGAATTGTATGCAATTCGATTTGTATGTCGATATTTCCATGCAATAAAAGGGGCATACAAGACATATGATCCGGCATGTCATTCAAATTGAATTCTACGGCAAAACTAAATTGTAACTGAATTTCAATTGACTGTATTGCAATTTCAAAATTTTCTTTTAGTGTAGTAGAAAGAATAAACATACAACTATCAATTTATGTTTTCTAATATGGGATAAACCTAAAAATGCTTCAATTCAACATAAAAATCACTTACCGCATCAAATTTGTTATTTTCTCATCATCTTGTTCAAGAGAGGCTTGATTTATCCTTGCTTCGTGTAGTTGTTGTGCTATTGATTTCGATTTACCACCATCATCAATAGACCCTGCAGGATTAGGAATATGTTTTTCGGGAGGTTTGCGACGACCCATTCTTCTTTGGTTTGAAGAATTGAATGAAGTTGGTATAGAAAATGAAACAAAATAAGGGAGTTGAGTGGCTTTGGAAGTTCTTTTGGAAGAGCCGAGAAGCAAAAACAAAGAGAGATAGAAAGATGAAACAGTTTCCATTCGGTAACCGTCCCTTAAATAGAATAAATGAATTTGTAACTGTCAGAATGCCGGCATGGATGGTTGGTACAATTCAATGTCGAAATTCTGACGATCAGTTTAATTTTGAGTCCAGAATGCTAGCATGGATAAATGATACAATTCAATGCCGAAATTCTGAGGATCAGTTTAATTTGAGTCTAGAATTCCGGCATTGTATGTTGATCAAAATACAATTCCAAGACATGTGCTGGTATTGTCTCTGGTTAATATTTAATGTCGGCATACACACCACCAATAGAACTAGTTAGAAGGGTTAAATCAAACTGACCCAAACCCGACCTTCATATTAATCGCATACGGAAATAAACTTTAAAACATTAAACACATAAAATGAAAGCTCGACCTTAAGCTAATTGCAACTAACATCATTTCTGTAGTACCAGAATATCGCTACAACGCTATTCCCGCATTATTAACAACATTTATGCGAGAAGCCCAAACATTTCTACAAGTATTAATAACACTTTGACGAGATTGTCGCAAGATTCTTCAACAACATTTGGCGAGTGTCACAAAAGAGTGATGTAACGGTTAACGATTAAATATATATGAAGAATAAGTCTGCTTCACGATGGTTATAAAGTTGGCGATGGTGAAGACTAAAGTTATGGCGATGAGATCGCAGAGTAGATCTGAATTAAGGGGAAGTCTTAGCTGTCTTCCACTATGTTTTTTCCTATATAAAGGGTTCAACTAAATCCAGAAAATGATGATGCATTTTTGAGAGCTGAGAGAATTTTGAGGAGAGACAAACTCCAGAAAGAAAGTTGTACTTTTGAGTTTTAATATTTCTTGTAAATCTTCCTGAAAGTGAATTAATAAAAGTGTTGTTGTTCATCCACAATTATGACTTAGTTTTCATAGATTCTTGACAAGGGTGTAGTGTGGGAAATCCTGCAACTACATTTTGGTGCCCGAAACAGGGAGAATCAAGCTAAAAAATTTATAATTACGACTTGAAAATTTGAAGAAATTGTTAGGATTGAAGAAATGGTTAGAAGAAGAAGAAACACATCAGAACCACCAACAACTGTGAGGAGGAGTAAAATACTTGCAGGTGAAGGAACAGGTGAATTAGAAGAATCTTTAAGAATAAGATCAAGAAGAAATAGAACAAGAAATGAAGCAGAAAATTCAATTCAACAGCCGAATCAACAAGCACAAACGCAAGATAGGGATGTGGATTATGATAGAATGAGCGTGCACACTTGGAGGTCGGATTCAATGGAAGAAACAGAAAATCGACAATTAAGGAATGGAGAAGAAGGAGAAGGAAATCAAAGAATGGCTGGAGAATTAGTTCATGTGGGACGAGAAAATGGGATAGTAGATGATTTGAGGAAAAGAACACAGGAACAAAGAAGATTAGAGGCAGAAGAGCGTGCGAATTTAACAAGGAAAAATCATGAGCTAAGGATGGAGAATTTAAGGTTACAAATAAGGAGATCAAGGAGTACTGTTAGATCAAATTCAAGATCATTCAGAGAAGAACCAAGGCAAATTTCCCCTATAAGAAATGTTGGAGAAAATACTCGAAGAGAAATGCAAAATAGAGAAGAAGAGGTAATAGGAGATCGCTATAATCCGCGTGACAATAGAAGTCGAGAGAGAAGAAACAACCAAATTGAAGAAGAAAATCCAGAAAAAGGAAGAAGGATATTACATGGGCGAGAGAATCAAAGAAATCAAAGAATGATTGAAGAAGAAATCGAGAGATATTACACTGAACAAACACATTTAGCCCGCGAGAGAGAAAGATTAAGAGCAGAAGTAGAAGAGCAAGAATTTCGAGAGGCAGTACGACAAAATAACCATGAAAATCGAGAAAGAAGACGTACACAAAACCGCTATAATGATAATATTCAAGAGGAATATGATAGTATACAAAGGAGAATAGAGAGACAGCGAAGAGAAATGAGGAGAAATGAAGAAATTCGCAGAGAAGAAGACAAGAAACTGCGATTTCAAGAGGATGATGAAAGAGAAAATCGCAGAGAAAGACGAGATGATGATGAATAAGGAGATACGCAAAATCTCGCAAGACAAGAACGCAGAAGAAGGGAAGCTGCATTAAAAAGGCCAATGGAACAAAACTCAGCTGAGAATGAGCAAATTTTGAGAGAATTAGCAGAAATGCGAGGAATGATAAGCAATAGAAGAGAAGGAGGTAGAAGGCAACTTGATGAAGCTATTGAAGAAGCTGCGAGGACTCCATTTACTCAAGAAGTACAATTAATAGGAATACCTCCAAAATGCAATTTACCAGCATTTTTGATGGGACTACTTGTGCTGTTCAACACGTTAAATCTTATGTTAGATGTATGCTACAATGGGAGAATCATGATGCTGTGTTATGCAAGTACTTTGCATCTAGCTTAATCAAGAGGCGTTGAAATGGTTTGAGGGATTACCAAAAAATACTATAACTTCTTTTGATCATTTACAAGCTACATTCTTAGGATCGTACATCAGCAACAATTCATCACGGCCGGGTATTGAAGATGTGTTTGGGCTAAAACAGAGAGTTGGCGAGAGTCTGAAGCACTTAACTATAAGATGGAATTCAATGTGCAGCGAAATGGCTGGAAGAGTGGATGAAAGATATCTGATCCTATCCTTCGTTAATGTAATGTTCGCGACTAATTTACTGTACATTCAGATTTTCAGAATCAAAAATACAATCACCATGACAGAATTGCGAGAACTACAGGAAGAATACATTGCTTTGGAGGAGAAACAAAATGAGATGGAATCATACCCAATCGTGAACAATAGATCGCTGGCGGCAAGTGGAAGTTTTCTCCCTAAAATGATAAATAATGTAGCGAGCACCTCGCAAGCACAACAAGAGAAAGTGGTCATCGATAACCAACAAAAATTAGTAGCGATGGGCAGTCGAGATCAAGAAGAATATGAAAGGGAGAAGAATTATTATAATCGCGGTGGAAACAATAAAATTCAAAGACTCGATCAACCTCAAGAAACTTATGGTGGACAAAGGCAGAATAATTTTAAATGGAAAGGTAATCAGAGGATAGTATGGGAAGAAATCAAGATGCCACATCTCAATAATAGCATAGAAAAAATTTGGGAAGCTATCATTTTGATGGAAAACATACCATCCCCATGGAACATGGGGAAAGAACCTCATCCAAATAGCCGAAGTCAGGAATTCTGTCCTTACCATCATTTTCATGGCCATTCAATAAATGATTGTAGGAATGTAAAGAGGATAATTTTGAGAATGATTGATCAGGGGAAGCTAAATCATTTTCTAGTAGGACATCCACAATCTCAACCAATTACCACCAAAGACTTAAACTCGCAGAGTGAATGCTGTAAAAGGATCAGAAACATTTGTGATTGAAGTAGGGGCTAAAGCAAAAAACTTATTCTGTAATTCTATTGTGCACTCATATAGAACTGTGGAGGATTTTCATGATAATATCCTAAGTAGAGTCTTCGCAAGAGACATGAATGGGAAAGAAATAATGAATATAGCGAGAGCTTCGCCATTGGAAGAATGGCAGAAACAAACTCTTTCTTTCACTGCGCAAGATGTACCTAAGATTGGCGAGCAGAATGATAACCCATTGGTCGTGAGATTGGAGATTAACCCAAAACAAATGAAAGAAGAGGATGAAGAAAATGATAGTAAATTCGAAGATTCATGGGCCATCAATAGAGTCTTAATAGATACAAGGAGTTCAGTTGATATATTATTCTATCATACCTTTAAAACCATGGGTGGAAAGGATGAAGATATGATACCATCAACATACAAAATCTATGGATTTAACGGTACATCTAACAAGCCAAAAGGATAAATTGAAATCCAAATACCGTTAATAGGAATATCTTCAAAAATCTTATTCTGTGTGGTAGATATCGAATCACCTTACAATGCTTTGATAGGAAGACCTTGGTTACACGGGATATTGGGTGTAGCATCTACTTATCATCAGTGTATCAAATTTCCTCATCCAAAAGGTGTTGGAGTTATTAAAGGAGAATGGGGAGAAAGCAAGAAATGTTATGAAATCGACATGAAGTCTTGCGAAGAAAGAGCTGAAAAGAATAGCAATTGGAAGTGCAAAATCAAGCAGCGACAGAAATGTGAAAGGTTAATGATTGATG
The DNA here is from genome assembly GCA_023529315.1 of Papaver bracteatum. Lineage (NCBI taxonomy): Eukaryota > Viridiplantae > Streptophyta > Magnoliopsida > Ranunculales > Papaveraceae > Papaver > Papaver bracteatum. The sequence goes on from JAJJWX010001388.1 coordinate 627,947, forward strand.
CAATAGAACGAAAAGAGGATGTGAAAGCTGATGGCGAGCATCTCGCAGAAAAAGAGACAATATCAAAACGTAGCAGAAAAGCAGAATCAGAAAATAGTAAGTAGAGAGGTAAAATGATGAACCTTAGGGAACTCTACGAATAATTTGTTTGAAAAATATAATTGAACAAAATATTCTGCTTGAAAGAATCGCAAAAACTTTACCAAAATGATCAAAGTTATGAAATCCTATCAGAGTTACAATACTTGCGAGAAGCGCGAATAAAATTTCGCAGAGACATAAGAATGGGACGAACCTTTATGGCGTGCACCCTAGTTCGCGAATAAATTTTGTAAGAGGCAAATGTAAGACCTAATAGTGCGTTATAAAGGGGGTATCTCTTGACATGACTCAGCGACGATAAGGTTATACCGCTGCTGGAACCTGAGTCATGCAGATGTTGGGGTTAAAGAAAACCTATCCGGGAGAGAGATCTTGGATTTCCAACTATATATGGTTATACCCTGGTTGGACGACTGAGAGTCTCTTCCAAGAAGTGCAAAATATGACCAAGGCGCCGAGGTACACGGTTGAGCCAAGGGTGCCCGGGGCGTACAAAACTCTCTTGACATCCTTGGTAAGTCTTGGCTACAATGCACTTGGCCTGAAGAAAACCCCACCTAGGGTGCAATCTTGTAACTATAAGTCATATAGGCATAAAGGACAAGAGGCTGCGAAAACAGCTGGTTGTTGGAAAATCTGGATGGGAGGAGCTAGTCTTGTATGGCCGATGTTCCCTCCTTGAAGGGGCAACCAGGGGGAAGATAAAGGCGGCACCCTCCATTAGGGAGCTGATAAGTGTCTTAAGACGACAATGTCATGGGGCTTTATGATCGCAAGAACATTTAGGCCTGTCATATTGTCGCGTGATGTAAATGATGCAGAGGCAACAAGCCACGAGAGCAATGTTAAGATGAGATCAATGGGTTTTTACATGAAAATGTAAAGACGTCCTGCGGTTTCATCGCAAGACGACAATGTCACGAGGCTTTGATCTCGCGAGAGAACTTAGATTTGTCATATTGTCGCAATACAATCAAGATGTAAAGATAAGACAAGATCAATGGGTCAATACATGCAAATGTAAAGACAAGATCAATGGGTCAATGGGTCAATACATGCAGAAAGAAAGAGCGTGGCAAAGTAAGACCTTTAATTAGGAAGGCACAATAAGACCACAAGATTACTGCGATAATACTCGCAGATTTTACGAGAATTGTGATTTCACGCAATTATTATTGACGGAAATATCGCCAATATTAAGGAAAATTTTAAATTTTTATTTAATCTTTTAATCAATTTTTATATTGCAGATGAATAATAAAGGCAAGTATGGGAATGTATGAGAACGATAAAATTATTATTCATCTATCATATAAAAATTGCATAGAAACAGGGACGCAGATAATTAAAATAATAATAGTTATATTGATTGACTAACTTGCAGAAAAAGAGCTGCTTTCTGATTCTTACAGGTAGAAGTAAAGAGGCAAAAGAAATTTACAAATTTAGAGAAACTAACGGCAATGTTACAGAAAAAGATAAGGAAAAGGAAGAACTAGTTAGATCCATCGTCATCTTCTTTATCAGACTCCTCTTCAGCGTTAGATTTTTCCCTTTCATCATTGTCATCATAATCTTCTTCTTCGCCAGATTTTTCACCTTCATCATCATTATTATCATTTTATTCCTCATCAGAATCCTCAGCCTCACTATCAGAGATGTCGAGATTTGAAATCACTTCGGGTACTTCTTTTGCAAGATCATGATATATAGAGGAAGAAATCCTATGGTCATTGCAAACCAAATTAATAGAATCATTGTGAACAACAATGATAGATCTATTGAAGTTCGCGGTAGTGATGCCAAATTGCTTCTTCAACTGTGAATATTTATTATTACGAGCAGCAAGAGTATTCGCTAGTTGATCCTTCTCCTCTTCAAGATTCTTGATTCTTTCAAGATAACCTTTCTCAGCTTCTACAAGAATATGGCAACAAGTTAGAAATTTTATAAAGAAGAATAATAAAAACAAGAAACTAGCGAGAAGAAGATTAGCTAATAACCTCCTCTGTTAGAAATCATATCTCTAATTAGAGCCGCCTGTTCAACTTGAAGGCTAACATTTACACCTAAATCATTTCTGGAATTGTCAAGAACCTTCGCAGCCCATGCAAACTCATCATCGCTATTAATGAGGAGACGAGATCGAATCTGAGTCTCCCTCGCAAGAAGATCTTCATTCTCGTGGATAAGTTTATCTCTGACCATTTGAACGTCAAGGAGAGTTTTATGAAAATATGCCAAGGTTTTAGATCCCTTTTTTATGGTAAGATCCTTCTCGTCAATAAGATCGTTATTCTTCTGCCTTAATTTATCTATTTCTTTCTTTGAATCAAAATAAAGGCGCTTATATTTGTCAGTCAATCCTAAATTGAATTTGTGTTCAAGTTTTAAGAGATTAAACTTGGATCTAAGTTCGTCTATGGGGAGGGAGTTAATCCTATCATCTGAGAAATTACTTAAGGAATTATTAAGACTAGTAAGAAGAGTATGATCATCTACAGGTTCAGGGAAAGTTTGAAAGATTATAGCCTCGTCAGTAAGACCATAAACATCTGCAAGTTAAAAGTGATTGCTTGAATAAGCCGCGATAGAAAAAAAGGAATTAAGAAAGATGGGAAATCAGTCATACCATAGAGTTGTTGGTTAGCTCTATCAAGATTAATGATCTTTTTCTTATTAACAGAAGCTTATGTCTCCAATTGTTTATTCTTCTTGCGAAGCTCTATATTTTCAGACTCTAGTTTTTCCTTATCCTGGCGAACTTTAGCTGCTTTCTCTTCAGCGTTGATGCATCTTTTATCTAAGTCAGAAGCAACAACAAAAGAAGCTCTTCCAACCTGAGAAGAAAAGAAATAAATTAAAATCTAGCGATAGAGAAAATATGAACAAATTGAAGAGATGAAAACATACCAAGGCACCAAGAGAATTCAAGAGACTGGGAGTCAACGATCTTGAGATTCCTTGGAGAGAATCATTATCCACTAAAATAGGAGCATCGCAAACTTGAGCGAGAGCTTGGGATGTCTTTTCAATCATTTCATCCTCGTCATTAGAAGTCATGTTGTGGGAGATATCACTAAAAATCCTAGATAGATGAGTCATTGAAGAATCAGAAGAAGAAGAATTTCTTATTGAAGGAAAACCGCCAACATTAAACTCCTCGTCAATATCCTTATCAAGAACAACACTGGGATTCTTTGGAATTATTTGAGGAGTTGAAGAAGAAGAAGGATGAGTTTTTAATTTCTTTAGCGGAGGATCGCTAGATTCATCATTGCGAGGGGCATAAGATCTTCCCCTAGAAGAAGTAGTAGACTTCTCTTTTATAGATTTCCCAGATGGTTCCTTTGGAGATTTCTCCTTGATTTTTGGAGGAGGCAGTGGTTCTAATTCTTCGATTTCCTGCGAGCACAGATGAAGATAAGAAATAGGGGCAACAATATATTGTTAAAATTTATGAAGAAATATTTCTTACTTCATCTGTAAAAGATCTCAGAGCCAAGAGAATGTTGGGTTTCCTAAGAGTTTAATAGCTGAGTTTCATTCTATCAATCTGAGAAAAATTAAAAAAGTTAGCGAGAATATAAAGAAGACAATAAATAATAACATGAAAAGTTGAGAGAATATACTTCTTTAGATCTTTCAGGCCAGTTGAAGACCCAAGGTTGATATTCTGCAAGACTCGCGGGAAGTTCGCGAGAACCAGATATATAAGGACCTTCAAGACTTAATGGAAAGATGAACCACTTGTCATCGCTAGAATGACGAGGACCTTGGTTAGTAGATGTATGAAAGTCAATATCCATCATAAGAGCATTGTCACCAGCGACCTTCTCTTTCTTCAAACGAACACCCCAACATGTACTATCCCTCTTCATAGGGATAATACTATAGTTTACAAAAAAGTTGTCCACAGTATAATCGCAAGAAACAATGGGGACATCTTTGAACAAAGGATTCTTTGGAGCCTTGGGATAGCGAGTTACTTTACTAGCGCCACGAGAAGCATATTCAAGTAGTAATCTGATGCAATCCCCACCTAATTGGTATATTGCTCGTGAGAATCTCTCGTCAGAAATTATTTGATAAAACAGCGGAAGCTCAGGATCATAAAGAGGGATGGGAAGACCAGCTTCAAGTTGTCCTAGCGATGCTATGATTTTCTCGCGAGAACATTGGTCATCAGTAAATAATTTAAGAGAAAGTTCTGATTTGGAATCTTGTTCTGGAATCAAAGATAAGTGAAAACCTTTAAGTCTGAGTTTCTCGCGCATTCCATTTTCAAATTTTTAGCACCAGCAGCAACCATTTTTGAGTATGGGAATGAAAGAATAAATCACAGTTGTTATAAAAGCGCAATTCGCGGAAGAACAGTAAAAATTGCAGAGAGAATACGGAGAGAAGAAAGAAGAAAGTAAAAGAGAAAAAGGAGAGGAATGAGAAGAGTATTTATAGAAGAAGAAATTTCTCGAAGAAGATGAAGGCAATTAATGCAAAGAATAGACGTGGGTGGTCAGATCGCAGCGGTTACAGAATACGTGTCAAAAGTTTATTAGAAGAAAAGATTCGTGAAAACAGCTGGCGAAGGATGAAGAAATATGAAAAGATAAGCAATTATGGCATTTTAGATTCTCATATCTTCTCTTCTTCGCAGAAAAGACATGAGAAGAGGCAAGATGTAGTACCAGAATATCGCTACAATGCTATTCCCGCGTTATTAACAACATTTCTACGAGAAGCCCAAACGTTTCTACAAGTATTAACAACACTTTGACGAGATTGTCGCAAGATTCTTCAACAACATTTGGAGAGTGTCACAAAAGAGTGATGTAAACGATTAAATATATATGAAGAATAAGTCTGCTTCACGATGGTGAAGACTAAAGTTATGGCGATGAGATCGCAGAGTAGATCCGAATTAAGGGGAAGTCTTAGCTGTCTTCCGCTATGTATTTTCCTATATAAAGGGTTCAACTAAATCCAGAAAATGATGATGCATTTTTGAGAGCTGATAGAATTTTGAGGAGAGAGAAACTTCAGAAAGAAAGTTGTACTTTTGAGTTTTAATATTTCTTGTAAATCTTCCTGAAAGTGAATTAATAAAAGTGTTGTTGTTCATCCACAATTATGACTTAGTTTTCATAGATTCTTGACAAGGGTGTAGTGTGGGAAATCCTGCAACTACAATTTCTTGGAACGAGATTCAATAAACAAAACAACTTCGAAATGCCTAAAAGGCTCCCCTCTCCTCTTGACATATGTGTCCTAAGCTTGATACCTATTCCCTCTGTATTTTGCGAGAAACTCGTTGTATTTGTGACATAATTTTCTGAGGGTAGTTGTTCGATTCACTACAAACTCATCCCCGTAATTCATTATGCATTTCTTGCACTTACCATCCACAAACTTCATTATATAAGGACCGGTAGTAACAAGACCCCAAAAAAGGCTAAAAGGGCGGTGATCTTCCATGAGATCCGATACTATGTAAAAAAAAAAATCCATTCGGTTTCTTCCTCAACATCCGCTTCTATCTTCGCTTGTCTTACACGTTCGTATATTTCTTTAGTTTCCTTGTGATATTTTGCTTCTTTTGCTGCCTCTTCTTCTTCTCTTTTCCCTTTAAGTATCTCTTCTTCCATTGCGGTGATTGACTTGGTGGTTTCTTCCTTCCTTATAAGTTTTTCTTGTATAATGGCAATTGAGTTGGTGGTGGATGATAATTTATTTCCTACTGGAGTGGATAATTTGTTTATCTTAAGTTTTTCTTTTTCCATGACAACGAAGAACTCGGTAGTTGGTGATGGATTTTACATTGGAGATATGTGGTGGAGATTACAAATTATTTTTATTTTTAGGTAACAAGTGAAATGGGTAACTCCATTGCTTTAAATAGATGAGGACCCAACGGATGTTTTTCCACTTTATCAAGCCGGCATTGTCAGAAACCTAACATCCTCGCTGGCATTGTCAGAAACCTAACATCCTCGCCGGCATTGAAATAGCCGTTGGGCATTAAAATTCGAATAAAAGTTGTTTAGTTTTCAAAATGTTAAATGCTGGCATTGTACTAAATAAAACGAGCATGCCGGCATAATGTGCCGATTTGGATAATTAGAGAAATTTAATGTCGGAATAGGGTTTATTGTATACATAAACCATTACATTTTGACACTCTATCCTGGCATAAATTTATATATATTTTCTAAGTCGGCACTGTAACAACATTGAAATATGTTAACATAGTATGCCAGAATTATAATTTATTTCAAATGTAATCCTTTTTGCAGGAAGCACGGATGCACTTAGCACGTACATCAAGCCTTTGAACCACCTGGTGACCTAAGTGGACGAGTTATAATCTCATGAGGGTTTTCATAGAGATCTACCCTCAAAACCTTACCAAAACCTACCCTAAAAACCTAACCAAAAACCACTAAACCTATCAATCTTCTTAGGAAGAATCGGTCCCCGATTCACCCAACTGGTGGTACTCTGTGACTTTGTTTACCATGTAGTTCACATTTGCATCAAACGTTTATGCTTTCCCTTTTTCCTCTAATTAACACGCTTTCACGGCTTCGTGCTACAAAAACAACACACAAACTTATTTTGTTACATAAAAATTAAAAATAGTGGATTTTGTCGAATAAATCATAAAGATACTTACGAGTTGTTGATGGGATAATCTATTGTGGGTAGCATGTGCAATCCGGTGTTTGATTTTTTAAAACTCAACCACCGCATCTAGGATGACGTTCCGTCATATTGCTCGATTTGTCTAGCACTTCTTCCTTTAGGGTTCCCATAATCGTGCTTAAATTTGTTAAAAATCTTCACCCACATGTTCTCCCCCAAAGTGTTATATATAACTCCAACTCGAGTTGCGGCGTACCATGCTTGGGTGATTTCTAAATCTTCCTCGGAATTAAAAGTTGCCATTTGTTATATGTGGAAGTAGGTTCTATAGACTCTCGTGTTTCTATCGAGGCTAGTGAGGTTGAAAAGTGAGGTGATAGAATGGAAAAGGTAAGATTAAGAATTGAATAATGCGGACAAAGTTTGTGTTAGAGCATAACTCGGCTGAACCCACCAAGCGTTGGTATGTCAAGTTTGGTTGTTCTATTTTAGTATCAAAACTCATATAGAGTTGCTTGATTAATTACTAGAGTCAACTTTTTTTAGATTAGACTAGAAAGTCTAGGAATATTGAGACTGTTGATGGTGGATTTTCAACAAAGGTCAAAATCGTAAAATCATGACACTGCATGTTTCTGACCCGGCTTCAGGAGCGCATGTGACGATTCATATTTTACAATCCGTGAACCATTTCATGATCTGTGATCGAGTTCCTCTCAGAGCCATGATGAATATGATTCTTGAAAGTCCTCCCATTAGCTGAGCGTTCGATGCTGCGTATTTCATCGTGACCTCTATGTAGAATAACATAATTGGGCGGTCCTCTTACATAATTGTTTGTTGAGAGGGTTTAATACCTTCTAGACGTCGGCGATACTTGTTGTTCCCTGACTACATAGAGAGACCCACCTTTACATAGAAGAATGATTGGGCGGTCCTCCTACATAATTGTTTGTTGAGAGCAATGTAGTTAATATCGGATACCGGTTTATCTCGTCCAGGGACTGGTACACTGGTACAAAATTATATCGTGGATATTTCGGTTTCAAATATTGGTTTAATATCGGTTCTAAATTTTACATCTATAATTTTTATAATAAAGATTTGTGTCACACATGACTTAAAATAAAAATACCATGGATTTTAGAAAAACAAAATAAATTCATTCTGTACATAAGGGCCGCCGTATGAAGTTCAAACATAATATCTCAGTTCGGTTAGTGATTTTTATCATACATAACGGTATAGCAAGCTGAAATGTTAATCTTTTATGCATTTTGTTGACTCGGTGCATGGAAGGCAACATAACAAGGGTTAAACAGAAATCATGGTCTATGTCCAAAGTCCAAACTGCTGCCAATGTTCCATGTGTTTCAAAAACTCAATACATGAAAAACATCTGTAAATAAATTTCAGAAAGATAAGATATGATACTACCAATGTGTCTCTCTATCATCTCCGCTTTATCTTTCTGTTTTATATCGTATTTTTTTTTTTACTTCTCTTTTTTCTGCTGCTGAAGACTGGGGAGCAAAGAGGAAGATCGATAACTTGCAACACAACCAAAATAAGATCTTGAAGCCAAAATAAGTTTAGTTTAGTACTGTTGGGGCAAAATCAATGAAGGTGGGACTATATGATCGATTGATTTCAGAACCATTCAATTATAATATTTGATTTTTGTTAGCAAATTTTGTGTATTTGTTTCAAGATTTATTTTTTGATGGAGTTTATCTATACATGAATCATAGAGATGTCGAAGTTGAAGGTTCGAATGAATTATTTAATTATTAAATGGAAAAGTAATGATATAAAAATACTCTCTGGTTGTTTCGTTTCAGCTTTATTTCGGTCGATTTAAGCGGGATTACCGTTCGAATCTCGTCTCGGCGATTATGATGTTTCGTCTCGCTGTGGTTCCGAGATCGGAATTATCGGTGAAATCTCGGTCGAGACATCCGAGATTGACTACACTAGTTTAGAAGGCTTAACGCCTTCAGGACGTCGGCGACACTCGTTGTTCCCTGACTATGTAGAAGACCGTGTATAGATTCAGGAGGCTCTCCTACATAATTTTTGTTGAGGGGGCTAAACGCCTTCAGAATATTAATAACGTTACACGTTGTTCCCTGATTATGCACCTTTCAGAACGAGTATGATGCTTCAACTATCTCATATCTTGATTCTACAATAGATTAATTCTACCATGACATTTGCCACTGAATTCCTATATGTTAGAGCATTGCTCGATCGAAATCACATGCGTTGCTATCTCAAACATCTTTGTCAATGTTAGTGATCAAAACTATAAGTCTTGATTTTTAGTCTACTATAGCTAAGGTCTCGGACTAGGATAGAAAGTGTAGTTGAGCTCAAGAACTCTATGGCAATCATCATACAAGAAGAAGGACTACTCAAGGAACTGTTGGATCTTCATCGACTAAAAGGTATGTAGAGACTTGAACTTATTTATCGTTCAAAAGTCTATTTATCTCCTATCCTGAGACAAAAGTCGTTTTGATATATAGACTTAGATTATACACATGTGGTATTTCAAGCTGAGTTTACCTCGCCTATCTATTTCTCGAAATATGTGATGGTAAAGCTTTTGCTTTAGCCAAGTTCATCTTTACCTAGTGACGAAAGTCATGTTAAGTTTCAATCACTTTGAAAATTGCTCTGACGAAAAATGGTTTGTGAATAACAACTATATAACGTCCTCTGAGAATGTTTCAATGATTGAAATGAGAGTTTAGACAATATAACCAATGGAGGATATAAACATTGTTTTGGAAACACATATGTGTATAAGTCCTTATTCCTTGAACCAAAGTTTGCAAACTTAGTTGATCAAGAGAACCGGAGAAGTGCGTGAGCTTTAGTCCGCAAACTCAGTCTGCGAACCCAATCCGCGAATTGCCGAAGTTCTCAAACCCGAGAATTTCTGCTAGAGTTTGTGAACTCTATCCGGGAACTTAAGTCTGCTAACCCAGTACGCGAAATTGAGTAGGTTATGTATAAAAATGATGTTTGTGAACTCATCTCTATAAACTAGGAATGTTATTGCAAATTGTGGCTATATAGTTCATGAACTGATTCGAGTGAATCAAATCGTTTTGCTTCAATTGTGTCTTGTGTAGTACGTAAAGATCTAAGCAATTGAATAACTCTCTAACTAGTTCATTTGAGTCATTTGAACTAGTTATGGTGAAGAAGAATATGGTTGATATGAAAGTTATCATATGGCTAACCATTTGGTTAACTATTCTTGAGCCAACTAATGTACAAGTTTGGGTACGGTTTTCACAAGCCTACAAACGTGCATTTTATGTGTGTCTAACAAGCTATGTTTTTGATCTAACGGTTGATAAATATTAGCTTGAATCTAATTAGGTATTCATCTGACGGTGAATATTAAATGCTTTGTTACGAAGCTAACATTGATCGCAAACCCTGATTTGAAAGACTATATAAGGGAGAACTCTGCAATTGGGAAACCTAATCCCCACATATTCTGTGTGATACTAGTTGTGCTAAGCTAGAGTCGATTCTCCTTTAACCTTTGGTTTTCTTCTTCTAAAACCAGGTTAACGACCTGAAAGACTTCATTGGGATTGTGAAGACAGATCGATACTACTTTTCTTGTAGTTGTGTGATCTGATCTTGATGTTTCTATCGTACAAGTACAATTGTAATAATTGGCTTGAGATTTTTATCTCCGATAGGGAAGATATAAAAGTAGTCACAATCATCTTCGTCTCATCGTTTGTGATTCCACAATATCTTTATTCGATGTGTCGATTAAGACTATTGTGAGGTGATTGATAAAGCTGAGATGTTATTCGGGAATATAAGTCTAGTTTTATCAATTGGTTCCTATTCACCTTGATTTATCAAAAGACGGAACAAAACTCGTAGGTATATATGTGGAAGACGGATTTATCTATTACCGTAGACTTTTCTGTGTGATACAGATTGGTTTATTAAAGTCTCCTACTTTGGGCCATAGCAACTCTTATTTGTGGGTGAGATCAGCTAAGGTAATAAAGTACGTAGTATCCTGCTGGGATCAGAGGCGTAGGAGCATAACTGTACCGTGGATCAGTGTGAGATTGATTGGGGTTCAACTACAGTACAGACAGAAGTTAGCTTGGAGTAGGCTAGTGTCTTTAGCAGCTTAATACAATATATGTTTAATCTGGACTAGCCCGTGGTTTTTCTGTATTTGCGGTTTCCTCGTTAACAAAATTCTGGTATCTGTGTTATTTTATTTTTCGCATTATATTTTTTATCTTTAAATTGAAATAATATAGGTTGTGTGTTGTTGTTTAATCAATTAGAATATCCGACCTTTTGGTTATTGATTTAAATTGATTGACACTTGAATTTTGGTTTTTGGTACCATCCAAGTTTATCTCTCTTGTATTTAATCGAGACTCGCAGTTTGCTTGAATAAGATTTAAATCGAGAGATAGAGATATAAACTTTTTAATATACTTTTCTATTGATTGAGTCTAACTGTCTAGTTGATTCTCTAGAAAGTATATTGGAGTTTGTCCATACAGATTGCTAAGCGAAATATAGGGTGTGGTTGTTAGACGACCCCTGCCTTTTCAATTGGTATCAGAGCAGGAAAACACATTTAAATACCTTACAAGTCTGTGTTTGTAGCGATTGTCTCTATGGATAAAACTATCTCTGATAAAGCAATATCAGTACAAAACAACTCAGGCGAGACACAAAGTCCTGAAGCTTTTGAGAAAAACTCTATCGTCTGTCCCTTGACTGAATATGCATTCCACTGGGAAAAATCTCTTGATGAGAAGTTGGATGATCTTTCAGATGACAGTGATTCATAAGAAGGATAGAGTATTGATGAGGAAATCTCTAGTTGTTCGACCGTGCGTTAAAAGAAAAAATGTCAACAACTTGCCTGAGTAAGTATATGGCTCCTCTTTGTCAAGAAAACAGAAAATTGAAAAAACTATTTAAAGGATATGATGGTGGGTATAAACTCTTACAATCTATCGTTAAGGATCGTGAAGAAGATGTTCGCACAAAAAGTTCTGAATGTGACAATCTTTTCCAATATCTCTTTGTATTGAAAGAAAGACTTACAGATTCTAAAGCAAGATATGACTCTCAACAAAAATGTTTTAATGACAAAGAACTCAGTATTTTTGCCAAAGAAAAGTCATTGGAGACTGACCTTGCAGCAACTCTCGATAAAGTAAATTCACTAGAAGTGAGTCTGAGAAGATTTAATTCTAGCTCTACAAAATTGTCTTCTATGATTGGAGCATGTAAAGAACATCGTGATACACGTGGTCTGGGCTATAAAGTAATAGACGCTCCAAAAACTAGTAAGCTCAATTTTTTTAAAGCTATTGATAACTCTTCATGTTAAAAAACGTTCGCAGCCTGCAATGTGCCTAAGAACAAGGGTTTTACTCCTTCCAAATTTACTCATATGAGAACAACTAAGAATAATTCCTTTAACTGCTATTACTGCGGAAATAAAGGACGTTCTGAGCGAAAATGTCGCTTTCGTTTAAAGAACGAAAAACTTCACAATATTCTTGTACGGGTGTCTAAAGAAGTTATTAAACATATCTCTCATATTGTTGGAGTAAAAGGCACTTTCAACAATCAAGAAAACTTCCTTGACAAGTCAATCCTTACTTGTGACTTTGAAACAAAAAATGTATACCAGGGTAGAAGGAAGAACAACAAATGGGTAACTGACAACTCTGAAAGAATAAGAAGGCATAGGAGAAAGATAAAGGGGTCAAGTTCCGTGTCTCCTTCTGTAGAAGGCTGTGAATCTAAGAATTCTGCCCCGGATTTTCCACACATTAATAATCGAGTCTCAGAACTAGATACAAGTATAAACAGACTCAAACGGGGTGTCAATAAAACATGGAAAGCGGTTAACTCAGGTACTCCTAGTTCCTCTTTTAATAAAACTTCTTCAACCTTGTTGTGTGATTTGTCTCTAAATCCCCTTAAAGGAGAAAAAGAAGGAGTCAATATTGATGGGCAAAATGCTCATATTAATACACCATGACTGCTTCCTATAGCATCATTCTTTTATACTAAGAAGGATGCTCCTTGGTCTCAAGTAGTTATCTTGAGAAAGCTGTCAAGGTTGTATGCTACCTTTTTTTTCTTCTTTTTCTTGAAGTTTGTTCTAACCATTTCCTTGAGAAATTTCTTATTGAACCATCCTTCCACTAGTTTTGTTTTGCCTCTTCATTTCTCTTTGGTCACATAATTTACCACTAGTGCTTGTTCACTAGACCTATACAGACGTCTAATTTCCTAGGCCTTTATGGAACTTTTTTTTATATGTCATTATTTGACACATTGTTCCATAAGGTCAAAAAGATTCTACTGAAATCTTAGCACATTGGAGAAAAGCAACAAAGATATGGTTGAAGAGGGTAAGATTATCGAGTTCCATGAAGATCCTGTTTTCATAACTTGTCATCATGCTATTGATCATGAAAACAAACTACCAGTTCAGATGTCATCACAACTGGTAGGAAATCTTCTTAGGGATTTTGAGGTCGTTCGTGAACAACTCGGAATTGCAACAAGAAATCTTGATTTCCTGAAAAACGAACTAAAGAAAGCAACTGATGAAATGTTCATTGTTCAATCCTTAGTTGCTAAATAGGTTTAGTACTCTTCAAATCATTATTGCCTAGTAAATCTTATATTTTCTTGTTTTGTTTAGAATAATAACTAGAGTTTGGAATATCCATTATTGTGATCACACATAGCTATGTCCAACGTTTTCATCTTCATGTTTTTAGATTTATTGGTTTAAATTCTAAATTTGTTTGGAAGATGATTTTTGCAGTATTAATCTTTATGATTTTATATATTGCAATATTGTTATGGGATATGTATGATTTTTGCAGTATTAATCCGTGAACTTGATTGTCCCATACTTTGTCAAAAGTAAAGTCGTTCATGAGTTGATATGCAAGTATTGATGAAAGAATTAATGGACTTTTGACAAATACAAAAGTTAAGCCTATTATGTCAATTTTTGATGGAAGATAGGTTAAAATCTTTTGTAATTCAAGGATTATGTCTATTGTATGTCATTGTGCAAATGATGATGGAAAAATAGAATGAATACTTTTGTATTCCGCAATAATTGATCTTCCCTGATCCATTTTTTGTGTATTACTATGAGGCTCCGTAATGTGTCTTATGTTGAGCACTAGATAACCAAGTTGATTATTTTTGTAATTAGCTTAGTTGTGTTCCGTAAGGTACTTTATGTCGAGCATATTGAACTAAATTAATCATCTTGTATGGTTATTTAGTTATGACTCCGTAAGTTTTTCTTATGTTTGAGATTTTTTGACTGAGTTGATTATTTTCATGATTAACTTAGTCGTTGCTCCATATATTTTCTTATGAGAGTATAATAAACGATTAAATTGATTACTTTTGTGATTAGTTTAATTGTGTATTCCGATTAGATTAATTATGGGTTCTCTTGTGATTAATTTAATTTAGTTTTTAAGTCTCCATAAGTTTACTTGTGTTGAGCATATTCGGCTACTTTTGTAATTGAATATTTTTGGATTCAAATTCATACTTGTATGTGATTTGTTGTCCAAAGAAATCCTTCTTTTCTTTTGAAATTAAGGTCGCTCTTGTTGTTCCTTATGGAATGACATATTATGGGGGAGAGTTCTTAATTGAACTTGTGCTTAATTGCCAAATCTTTGTGGGGAGTGCGTTTGTGGAATATTATAGGGGTCATCTTGTATATTCATATACTCCTTGATGAATGCATTTAGCCTCGGCTTCATGATTGCATCTAAATAAGATGATATATACATTTACCTTTGGTCATGAAACGTATCTTACGGAAATTTCATTAGGATCCCGTTCTTGTACCTTTGCCAATTTTATTGACAAAAAGGGTGAGAATTAATATGTAGTTCACACTACAAATATATATGGTTTTCAAATCATTATGTAAGGGGGAGTGGTTTCCATGAGAGATGGAGTATTGACTAAGGGGGAGTGAATATCACCATAGTATTATTGTTGAAGTTGTGATGCAATTGGACTTTGACGCTGTGTAATGATACTATGACACTGTATAACAATGATTTAGAACTCTTGTTTTCTCGTTGTTATAGCTATGGATTTTCAACAACGATGATGCTAAACTTACAACCTTTGGGATCATTGGAGTACTTGGAAGTGACGAAGATTTCGAGTAATGTTGAAGATTAGACATGTAGAATAGGAGCTACAAATTTTATTTATATATTTTTGTATTCCATATGTATTGATAGTTTTGTCACTAAAATTGACAAAGGGGGAGATTGTTAGAGCATTGATCGGTCGAACTCGCATGCGTTGCTATCTCAAGCATGTTTGTCAATGTTGGTGATCAAAACTATAAGTCTTGATTTCTAGTCTACTATAGCTAAGGTATCGGACTAGGATAGAAAGTGTAATTCTTATGTTTGTCAATGTTAGTGATCAAACCTATAAGTCTTGATTTATAGTCTACCATAGCTAAGGTCTTGGACTAGGATAAAAAGTGTAGTTTAGCTCAAGAACTCCATGGAAATCATCATACAAGACGAAGGGCTACTCAAGGAATTGGTGGATCTTCATCGACTATAAGGTATGTGGAGACTTGAACTTATCTATCACTAAAAGTCTATTTATCTCCTATCGTGAGACAAAAGTCGTTTTGCTGTATAGACTTAGATTATACACATGTGGTATTTCGAGCTGAGTTTACCTCTCCTATCTATTTATCGAAATATGTGTTGGTAAGGCTTTCGCTTTAGCCAAGTTCATCTTTACCTAGTGACGAAAGTCATGTTAAGTTTCAATCACTTTGAAAATTTCTCTGACGAAAAATAGTTTGTGAATAACAACTATATAACGTCCTATGAGAATGTTTCAATGATTGGAATGAGAGTTTAGACAACATAACCAATAGAGGATATATGCATTGTTGCGGAAACACATATGTGTATAAGTACTTATTCCTTGAACCAAAGTTTGTGAACTTTGTTGATCAAGAGAACCGGAGAAGTGCGTAAGCTCCGCAAACTCAGTCCGCGAACCTAGTCCGGTAACCGGCAAAGTTCTCAAATCCGAGAATTTCTACTGGAGTTTGTGAACTCCATCCGGGAACTTAAGTCCGCGAACCCAGTCCGCGAACTTGAGTAGGTTATGTCTAAAAACGATGTTTGTGAACTCATCTCTATAAACTAAGGAATGTTATTGCAAACCGTGGCTATATAGTTCATGAACTGATTCGAGTGAATCAAATCATTTTTGCTTCAATTGTGTCTTGTGTAGTACGTAAAGATCTAAGCAATTGACAACTCTCTAACTAGTTCATTTGAGTCATTTGAACTAGTTATGGTGAAGAAGAATATGGTTGATATGAAAGTTATCATATGACTAACCATTTGGTTAACTATTGCTGAACCAACTAATGTAGAAGTTTGGGTACGGTTTTCACAAGCCTACAAACGTGCATTTCATGTGTGTATAACAATCTATGTTTTCGATCAAACGGTTGATAAATATTAGCTTGAATCTAATCAGGTTTTCATCTAACGGTGAATATTAAATGCTTTGTTACTAAGCTAACATTGATTGCAAACCCTGATTTGAAAGACTATATAAGGGAGAACTCTAGCAACTGGGAAACCTAATCCCTACACATTCTGTGGGATACTAGTTGTACTAAGCTAGAGTCGATTCACCTTTAACCTTTGGTTTTCTTCTTCTAAAACCAGGTTAACGACTTAAAGACTTCATTGGGATTGTGAAGCCAGACCGATACTACTTTTCTTGTAGTTGTGTGATCTGATCTTGCTATTTCTATCGTACGAGTATAATTGTAATAATTGGCTTGAGATTTCTATCTCCGATAGGCAAGATATGAAAGTAATCACAAACATCTTCGTCTCATCGTTTGTGATTCCAAAATACCTTTTTTCGCCGTGTCGATTAAGACTACTGTGAGGTGATTGATAAAGCTGAGCTGTTCTTTGGGAATATAAGTCTGGTTTTATCAATTGGTTCATGTTCACCTTGATTTATCAAAAGATAGAACAAAACTCGTAGGTATATTCGTGGGAGACGAATTTATCTATTACCGTAGAATTTTCTGTGTGATACAGATTGGTTTATTAAAGTCTCCGACTTTGGGTCGTAGCAACTCTTAGTTGTGGGTGAGATCAGCTAAGGGAATCGAGTATGTAGTATCCTGCTGGGATCAGAGGCATATGAGCATAACTGTACCTTGGATCAGTATGAGATTGATTGGGGTTCAATTACAGTCCAGACCGAAGTTAGCTTGGAGTAGGCTAGTGTCTGTAGCGGCTTAATACAGTGTATGTTTAATCCGGACAAGGTCCCGAGGTGTTTCTCCATTTTCGGTTTCCTCGTTTAACAAAATTCCGGTGTCTGTGTTATTTCATTTTCCGCATTATATTGTTAATCTTTATAATTGAAATAATACAGGTTGTGCGTTGTTGTTCAATCAATTAGAATATCCGACCTTTTGGTTGTTTATTTAAATTGATTGACACTCGGATATTGGTCTTTGGTAACATCCAAGTTTACCTCTCTTGTATTTAATCGAGACTCGCAGTTTGCTTGAGTAAGATTTAAATCGAGAGATAGAGATATAAACTTTTTAATATACTTTTCTATTGATTGAGTCTAACTGTCTAGTTGATTCTCTAGAAAGTATATTGGAGTTTGTCCATACAGATTGCTAAGCGAAATATTGGGTGTGGTTGTTAGACCCCCGTTTTTTCACTAGAAAATAATATATTATATCTCATTACTCCGTTCCATGAATCCCCGGCTGATTTCATGGATTAGTAATAGATAACCAATTCATGTCATTACTTTGTTTCCCTGAATTCCCCGGCCGGATTCACGGATTAGTAATAGATGCACAATTCATGATTATTACTCCGTTTCATGAATAATTCTCCACTGAATTTCATGAATTAGTAATAATCAATCAACAATCGGGCATCTGACTATCACCGAATAAGCCTCAATAAAATGGTGCAAGTGTACTCAACAATGATGCACGAACGAGCATTCGAAAATATGGACAAATGAGGAATCTTACACAAAATAGGAGAGAGAAAATAATAATAAAAAATAGAAAAGAGGCGCCTATGGATCGGGCCCACCGGCTGGCCGTCTATGCCGTCGTGGCCGGTCCCCCACGCCCTTTTCCTTTATTTTTCTTATTTTATTTATTTTCATGAACTCATGAAAACTCCTTCATTCAAGCAACTTTCCTTGTTTGAGCAAAACTCACGGTTTCTCTATATTTTCACAGTTTCATGAAAAATAATAAAATAGGGAAATGTGTTGCGGGACCAGACTACCTAGCTGGCCGGCCATGCCCTAGCCGTGGCTGGTCTCATACCTTGCAATCCTTTATTTACATAATTATTATTTCCCTCATCTCATAAAACTCCTCCGTTTGAGCAAAAATCATGGTTTCTTCGTATTTTCTCAAATACTGCCCAAACCATGAAAAAGCCAAAAAATCAAATGGTCACATGACCGACTAGGCTACTCACGCCAAATAATAAAATATTATTATTTCCCAAATTTTGATCTAACGAGCAAAGTTATACTTGCTCATTCGAGCAAAATCAAGAATTTCAGTCAAAGATCGAACTCTTCTGAAAATCCAAGATATTGCTCAAACGCACATCAGAAAGTGCCAAAACTCTCAGGATTGAGACACGACATAATGGTGACACGGGCATGCTTCCTTGACCGACCAAAGCCGGCCCTAAGGCTTGCAAAGAACCAGTCCCACACATTCTTATAATTTTGACCTAATTTTCTCGATTACTCATATTGGTTCCAAACTCTTTCCAACCAACTTGGAATTTGCTCAATCGACCATCAGCTGGTCCCACGACCACCAAGGGCCGGTTTCATGCCCTCTTGGTTGGTCCCTCACTTCTCCATAAATTAGGTTTTATTACCTAATGCTCAGACGGGCACTATTTTAATAAATGATGAAATTAGCATTTTATCATCATTCTTTCACCAACAGGTCAACTAAGGATCTTGGTGCACGCTCACTCGAGCACTTGGGCACGACATGGTCGTCCATCATCCCATGTGTTCGGTCCCTCCCTCACTCATGATCTATTTTCAGCAATTCATCAATTGACGCACAATTGATCAAAATTAGGGTTTCGAACAAACGCTCCACAAATCATCATTCTGAGCTAGTTCAAACACTAATAAATTTATGTTGATCCAGCAATCAACATATGGATTAATTATATAATATTTGGTAGTTTACCAATATTTTAATTAATATTTTATTGGGTCACGTCACCAATAAATAATTCGTCAAATCGAGCAATACTTGCTCAGTTGTTCAAATATTGATCCGACTATCAATATTAAGTAATTCGTCGAATTGAGCAATACTTGCTCAGTTGCTTGAATATTGATCCAACTACCAATATTCAGTAACTCGCCGAATTGGGCAACTCGAATATTGATTGCAACTCATTTACAATATTTTCTCAGACAAGCAATATTAACATAAGAACTGTACGTCTGACATGTTCAATTCATGAATCATTGAGCATTCGTCAATCATGCTCAATTTAACAAAACTTAGCCATGCAAACTTCATTCGCGCTGTTTCTGGTGGAGTCATTTATCCGGATAGAAAAGTACCTTAATTAGGCAAAATCTCTTACGACCGCTCGTTTAAAAATTTCTGTGGGATCAAAAATCTCTACGAGTATCGTTAGTGGGAAACTAGATAATTGCATTGATATTTTAGTTTTTGATTATATACGACTGTTATGATTCTCCCAGGGGAGAAATATGTTTGAGTAAGAAAGAGAGATGAGAGAGATTTTCGGGTGAAGCTGAAATTTTAATCGGGGTCGTAATAACCATCAAATAAATATTTTATTCTATAAAATATGCAACGTTGATAAGTCTAATTTGGACGCACAAGATGCACTGTTAGATATTGTATAATAAGGGGTTGTCAACAGATCCTCCCTCATCTCACAGATCCTCCCTCATCTCTAATTGTTGATTAAATTCACGGTGGCACCGTGTAACTAATTTCTCTGAAGTTAGTATTCAGGAGAGGGAAGGAAAACACCTGTTCATAGTATCACTCGGAGTCTCTGCATCTTCCCATGAAATGGAAAAATGGAGAAGAACTTCACAACACTTAAGATATTCTTCAGGAAATTATCCTCGTCTAGGGAAATACCCTAATTTCAATGATCCGATCCCGAATTCAAGTTCAGGTAATTTCCTCAACTTAAACTCAGCTTGAATTTTCAGTATTCAGTTCAGAACAAGATTCGAGTTGAACTATCAATTTCACATATTTTTACAATTCGGACTATAAATTAATTTTACGCTGCCGAAATTTGTGTTAAATACTAAAATCAACTCACTTTCTATGTTTTTGAGTTAAGAAATATAATCAAAGTTTGCTTGAAACATTTTAGATTGAGAAATCACCAATATTTGAGTCTCAGAATAAGTGTGTTAAGCTCGTATAGATACTAAACCACGATTTTTTTTAATTAATTTGCTCATATATTGTAATTATTTTATTTTTTATTTTTTGCTTAATTGTAAATATGCATGTGCCAAGTCAAGGCAATCTGGCAATGGCACATGAAGTAGCCCACAAGCTGAGAAAAAGTTCTCCAACCAAAGGTAAAAATATGAGACACAAAAGCATGGTTTAGGCTGTTGAATTCTGGAAGTAGGGAGATAAAACTAGCCACTCACGAACTAATGTATACATATAGTCACAAACAACAACTACTAAGACATCTATGATTCAGGAAAACAGAAATACGTGAATTAATATTAATCCACAATTAGCCCAAGACTTATGTCCATTGTTTGGAAAGTAGTTTGAGTTTAGTCAAAACTAGGCCAAACCTGAGTACCTTACTGCTTGCACATTGCTCAAGGCTCAGTGACACCCTTCCCAGAATCTCGAATTTTTTTATCTTTTCTGAATCCAGATATCTTGTTGTAGGTTTTATTCGTATCTGTGAGAAGTGCTCTAGTACGAAGATCAGACCTAGCATTGCGCATCAAAAGAATGTACAGATATGTTTAAATTCTTTGAGAGGTTATATTGGAAACTTCCAGTTACCCATACACAGGAATGTGGATAATCAATCATATAAAATGCAGCACAGAAATTTTGGTTCAACAACCAAGTTAATCCAGAGGAATCCATCTTTTGCAACAGTAAGTGCTGAGGATATAAAACATTTTAAAGAAATTTTGGGGGAGAAAAGTGTGATTGAGGATGGAGATAGGTTGTCTATTGCAAATGTAGATTGGATGAACAAGTACAAAGGCTCTAGTAAGCTTTTACTTCAACCTAGGAGCTCTGACGAGGTTCACGTCTTCCACCTTAATTTTTGTTTACTGATGTGGTTGCACTTAAAAATATTGCATTTACACGGACCAAGGGAAAGTAGATGTCATTAATTTTGGGTTTAAAGGGAATGGAGACCCACACCCAATGGACAAGACCTCCCTTGGTTCATTTCTAGGTCTGTTTAAGTGTTTGATTTCCAGTTTGGAATTAGGTCTATGTCTTGCACTTGAACAATTGTAGTATGATTTAACATATATCAGTTTAACTACAGATTTTCATTTTCTTATTTCTGAAATTTTATAGGTCTCGCGAATACTGAAATACTGTAATTCGAGACGATTGGCAGTTGTTCCACAAGGTGGTAATACTGGTCTTGTAGGTGGAAGTGTTCCTGTTTTTGACGAGGTATCCCTATCACTACATTTGTTATCATAAGTCTGTTTTATTTCTTGGTTGTGTGTCGCCCTTTCTACGTTACTTTTAGACAACACACACTTTGAAATGTAACCATTTTCTTAAATCATCGAAGTACATTAACATTTCATTAGATGTTGTGCAGGTGATTATCAATCTTGGTTCCATGAATAGCATCATCTCCTTTGACGAGGTAGATACATGAACAATGAATCACCATAATAGAAGTTTTTTTTTTATAAACATATGTATTTTGCTTCAGACATAAACTTGGTTTGCTTATTTTTTTTCTTAAATCAAGGGAGCACATGCACTATCATAACCATGATCAATAGTCCATTCCATGCCAGTAATGATAGCATGATGCCATTTAAATTCTTAGAGATCCAAATCCAACTGAAATCACACCAATGACTTCACATAAATCAAACCTGAAAATAACACCTAAAACTGAAGGCCGTGGATTTCCTCTCAAAGCTCCATCACGACTTATTATGAAGGATGTAATGGTTGTTGCTAGTTATCATGGCTACATCAAGAAAGCGGCATATTTATTTATTAATCTTATCTAAGATAATGTTTTAGGTCAGTGGTATACTTGTATGTGAAGCAGGATGCATATTGGAGAACCTGGATTCCTTCCTCGCTAACAAAGGGTAAGTGTGTGTATTTCATGTGGGAATGTAAGAAATTGAAGTTACAATTAATAACTAGTAACTGTTAAAAATTAAAAAAAATACTTGATCGCTTGTAGATTTATCATGCCACTTGATCTGGGTGCAAAGGGAAGCTGTCAAATTGGTGGAAATGTTTCTACCAATGCTGGTGGTTTGCGATTTGTACGTTATGGTTCACTTCATGGCAACATACTTGGTGAGGCATCTGGTTTCCAAGCATCCTAACTATTGTGTACAATGGAGACATTGTTATGCTTCAAGCTCATGTTCTAGCCTAGTCATACCATAGTGTAGATGCATAGCAACACGGCATGCTAGGTTTATAAGAAGCTTCGTTTTTCTCTCTGTATATCTGTCTTTAGGTCTTGAAGCCGTCCTTGCAAATGGTACTGTCCTTGACATGCTAAGTACTTTATGCAAAGACAATACAGGGTATGATCTGAAGCAGTTATTCATAGGTATGCTTTGACTTGCTTTAATGTTTAATCGCCAGTAATAACTAAGATACATGCTAAACATTTTAAGGGACTTATTTACATGTAAAATTTCCCTTTGTTGTGTAGGTAGTGAAGGATCCTTGGGAATTGTGACTAAGGTTTCGATACTCACCCCTCCCAAGCTGTCTTCGACAAATCTAGCTTTTCTTGCCTGTAATGATTATATCAGCTGTCAGGTTATGATCTGCTTCTTTACCTCTGTGTTTATTCACATAGGTCCCTTCTAGAACTAACTTTGATGTGATATTAACATCTTGGCTTCTTTGTTGAGAAATGCTGCTGTTGAAATTATATCAGTCCATATGTGGTTACTTCATTTTGAGTCCGTGGCAAAACGTCTATCTCTATCCGTGTCGTTGTTTTGAATGAACTGGTATTCCTCTGTTTCCAGAAACTCCTGCTTGAAGCTAAGAGGAAGCTCGGAGAAGTTCTTTCTGCGTTTGAGTTCTTGGATAACCAATCTATGGATATGGTAAGGTCATAACTCTCTGTTTATTTAGGTCTATAGTATCTTCACTTTTTTTGTGATTTTTTTTCCACTTATCTGTTTTATACTTCATACTTTTGTACTGGCTCTAGCTTGATGATCATGGGTTTCATATGTTAGGTATCTATTTTAGAGCCTAAATCTAATATGGATGGAAGTGTAACAGGTTTTGACTCACTTAGAAGGGGTTCGTAATCCAATACCTCCCTCAGAATACAACTTCTATGTGCTTATTGAGACAACAGGAAGTGACGAATCATACGACAGGTACTCCCTTTCTCAATCGACCAAATTATCTATATGTTGTTTTACCATATGGCTGTAGCACAAAATCCTTACTATATGTAACAAATATAAGCTTTAAACCTGGTTAGTTGTTACTATCAACATTTTCTTATGCTGTATATTTTACTTTCACTGGTTGGTGACTATGGATATCTTGTGTGAGTAGGGAACTGTTTTCTATGTGCTTTTGGTTTAAAAGTTAAAACAAATAGTATTTATTTCAAGTTACTAGTATTGTAACTAAAGTATTACTCACAAACTTTGTTTTTATTTTCCAGAGAAAAGCTCGAGGCATTCCTGCTTAGCTCCATGGAAGGTGGTTTGATATCTGACGGGGTTGTTGCGCAAGACATGAACCAAGCTTCCTCGTTTTGGCGTATTCGTGAGGTTCTCTCGTTAATTTCTTAATATCTATCACTGTAAACATAAAAAAGTAAGCCTATGATATTTATGGATTTTGTTTGTAGGCTTATACGGTTAGATATCAATTCTTCCTCTTATCACTGTCACAGTATTGGTTGCTCATGAACGATACAGGGACATTCAGATGGATCAGAACCTAAAATTAAACTTTTTCAATAGATTATAAGTGAATGGAGGAGTGAAAACTGCAGTGTACCAAGTTATCTGAAGAAGTTTGTATTGACGATATCTTCCTATACTGTGCCAGGGAATAACAGAGGCAGTAATGAAAGCAGGGGCTGTTTACAAATATGATTTGTCTTTGCCTGTTGAAAAGATGTACCAAATTGTTGAGGAAATGCGATTGCGTCTTGGTAATTTAATTGATAATTCAACTTATCTAGAGTGGCTTTTACAAGTGCGGTCTACCAAAAATCTACTGTCATCATGTTTGTATGTGTCAAACAGTGACAATGTTTTCACCTTTAACTGGTGCTTGATATTTTCAGGTCCTGCAGCAAAAGTCTTGGGTTATGGTCACCTTGGAGATGCTAACTTGCACCTGAATATCTCCACGTCCCAGTACGATGATAACGTAAAATTTTCTTCTTCGCAAGTCAGAAGTGCCATTTTTTTTTTTTTTTTGCAGAGTTCTATTTCATATACATACTGAAATTATTGCAGGTTTTCGCACAAATCGAACCGTTTGTGTATGAATGGACATCTGGCAACCGAGGAAGCATCAGTGCCGAGCATGGCCTTGGATTGATGAAAGCGAATGAGATTCACTATAGCAAGTCATCTGAAACCGTAATCTTATTCCCCTTCTATCCAATTGTCATGTGTTTGTCGATACAAACACTTAGTGAATGTCATTTGAGATGTCCATGGTACTTTTGCTCTAAAACTGGATTTGCAGGTTCTAAGTGTGACATGTTTTTGATTAGGTGCAACTTATGGCTTCTATCAAAAAGTTGTTCGACTCGAATGGCATATTAAACCCTTATAAAGTACTTCCACAGTCTCTTCTTCCTTGAAACTGAGAGAGGTAAAGCATTCGACCCTTGAAACTCTCACTATGATGTTTGGTGGTCAGCTAAATTTGTAAAATTTTCAGTAGTACCTTGAGGTATCAAACCCCACTGCTAAGCTGGGGCAGACAACCACAAGGGTGCAAAATAAGGAGGAACCGAGGAAGTGATACGCTATTGATGAATCAGAACTAACAACTTTTGATGTTTTGAAGAAGAGGAGCGTCTGATTCCATCTCCCACCTGTGAAGGAGTATCTTGTATTGATTCCATCCTGACCAAACCTTGCCCTTGCGAACAAGAAACTGTATAGTTATTACTTCATTTACTATGTGCATAATATACTATTAGAAATCTTTGGCCTTCTGAATATTTGGCCAATACGAGAGTTTAGGTTGAATCACAGGTGGGCTTTATGGCCTCCAGACAAATGGTTTGAGCTACAAAAGGGGAAGTTGCCATATTTCTCGAATGTGTCCCTTAACCGTATAACTTCCATTGCCTATTTTACCCCTTACCAATTGCGCTATGCTAATCTTATAACCAGTTATATGCTAGAATAATATAAATTTTTGTTAAAGGGAGAGCAAAAATAGATATGAGGAGAGCGAAAACTGTATTTGACTCACTAACTAGACTGATTCCCATAATGAGTTTGACTCGTACAAGTTTACCCTTCACTCATCGTCACCGACAACCAAAGTACCGTAAATCCCAAATCGTAAATCCCAAATCCTTATGTAGATTTGCATCTTGACATGTTGTCGGCAATTTGTTCTTAATATTATTTAATCAATCAATATATGCGCGCTTCTACTCTATGCCATTGTCGGGTATATTTCTAATCTACGCCCCGGTTAATCTATTAGCAATTTTATCTGTTGCAAAGATAGTACCAGAAACAAAAGGCCGAATCATAGAAGAAATTCAAGCTTCCATGAACTGATCGTAGAGGCGTAAATGAATGGTGGTCTTAAAAACCATTGTTTAAGAAAGCGGTTATTCCAATTTTCTCTTCTTTATCCTATCTCTGTTCTTAAATTCAAGTTGAAGAAAGAGGAAAAAGAAGCAAAGATTGTGTATTTATCATTATATTTTTCAGGTTAACTTTTTGAATATCAAAACGAAACGTTCTGTGTAGGCCTATATATTTTAACTGTATCCATGTGATGCCAGTTCTATGTAGTAATGGTTGCAGATATTTCCAACTTTTTGGCGTCGACGTCCATGGATCGATGTTTGCTTTGAACCTCCTGAAATACATTATCCATCGTCAGTTAATATAACTTAAACCACCTGTTGGATGTTCGTTTTTAATGATCACTACATAAGATGGAGTTATGGTTAAATATGGATTTCCACTGTATATAGAAGAAGTAAGAAGAACGGAGCTGTTTGACTGGTTGGAAGAGCTTGGTTAGTGAATTAAGTTTAGTTCAGGACTGCAAGCACGTGAGGAGAGTGTGTGAAGGGTAAACTTGTCCGAGTCAAAAATCAGTATAGGAATCAGTCTAGTTAGTGAGTCAAATACGGTTTTCGCTCTCCTCGAATCCATTTTCGCTCTCCCTTTAACAAAATTCATAATATATCGGATATGAAAACCAAATTTTCGTCCATTCACTATTTGATTGTGTAGACACCCCAATTTCGTACATAGTTTGGAGTCCCACTTCCGCAAAATATGGTCTAGGCAAACACCGTTCGTATGCCCACGTTTAAGGTCTGCTCATACTAGGTGTTTGTAAATGGCTAGGATAAACATTTTTACCAAAAAAAAAAAAGAGTTTGTCTACTAGGTGTTAAACCTGAGCTGCCTTTCCATCGAAATAACCATTTAGTAGAAACTCATTCTATTCAAGGCCCAGTGTTTTAAGACCCGGACTGGACCGGCCGGTTGTACCAGAAAACCGGTGGACCAGTAAGAAAACGGTCTGGTTCAATATTAACCCACTAATATGTTAAAAAACAGTGAACCGGCCGGTTTAACCGGTGAACCTGTTGACCCAGTTGGGTTTTTGACGGTTCAACCGTTGTGCTTTTCCGTCAATATTTTTTTTCCTTCTGAATCATCGTCAAAAGTTTTAAAACAGCTTTTCCATCGGTTCCATTGAATCGATATATTGTTATTTGTTTTACTTTGGATGTTTATAGCAATTGAAAGATAGGTTTTGCTTTAAAGAATCAGATCTACAATCATCCATCATCAAATCTATAATTCATCAGATCCATTCATGTAAATAAAAAAAAGAAAATCTTCTCACAAGAGATGAATCCATAAAATAAATATCATACTTATGATAATAGGAAATCGTTTTACAAATTTAGAAAACAAAAGAAAAAATTCTATCAGAAAAGGAAAGAAAGAAATCTATAGATGAACTTCTCATGCGTTGGTAATAGAGTGAGGGTCGAGCCAACAAAAAGAAAAACAAAAAACAAAAAAAAAGAAAGAGTTAGGCGGTTGGCGGGAGAAGGAAAAGTAATACGGGGGTGATTTGGATTTTGGGCTTATTAATGTATATGAGGGGGTGATTTGAATTTTGGGCTTATTAATAATTATTCAGGCTTCATAAGCATGCTCACCAGTAACCCCCACCCATCCACCATCACACGTTTTAAGGTTAATACATCAAATAGGGATTTAGAACTAGTCATAAAAACCTAAGGTGACCAAACTTGTGGTACAAAAACCCCATTCAAATGTTAGGATCCATTAAAACTCCATCTTAAACAAAATTGATACAAAAACCTCAAAATTTTAAAAATTGATACAAAAAACCCAAATTTTAAAATTGGTTTTATCAAATTCTTTGGGTTTTTTGTGTTACTTTTATTTTGATGGGTTTTTTTTATGTTACTTTTTTTTTGATGGGTTTTTTGTGGATGGATGGTGACACCTTTGGGATTATAACTCGTAGACCGGATAAGATTACTGATATTATGAAGTTATTACGTACTTAGTGACCCACAAAACCATTTTTGACCCACTGGTTAACCCAATGAACCTTGAACCAGTAGTTTTACTGGTTTCATATCCGTTCCGGTTATTAAAACATTGCCAAGTCCAAGACCTGATGATCAAACCAAATGAAAATTAGAAATTCCAGAGCAAAAAGTATATTTGCATCTGCCCAAAAAGAATTTTTTATCTTGAAAACTAACACCTATTATACAATTCTACCTGGCTAAATTTGGGCCTAGGCATATTAATTGGGGCCTATCGAAATTTTATTTCCACCTCAAACAATGATAAGTGGTGTCTAAATTTATTGAAACTTCCAAAATTACCCTCTAAAAAAAATACTAATATTACTAAATTACCCATCAACTCTTAATAATAAACCTAAAACTAAAATCAGTTTTCATTTCTATCTCATAAACCGATTATTCTCTTCTTCTTCTCCCTCTTTTTTCATTTTTTTGAAACCAAAACATCGTGGATTATCGAAGATTCAAATACGATTAATCGTTTACTTTCTTCTATAAAATGTCGAAACCATCAAGATACAAACAAGCCACTGGAATCACTTATCCTAGTGACTGTAATCCCGGAATTGTTAAAGCAATTGGAAACAAACCGAAGAAGAAAACGGTTGCTCGAGAAGAAGCATCTATAATCGAACAACAACATGAGGAAATGGGTCGAATCAGGTACTTTTCTATCAACCCAATTCTCTAAACTAGGTTTTAGTAACATGCAATCGCTTAGAAATCGAAATTTTTGAAAACATAATTTTCCGGGTTCCAAAGAATCGGATTATGTTAATGTACTTGTAAACCGATAGTGTTTAGAAACGGTTTATGTTCATGCCCACAAAAACCGATTGTTCTGCAAGTGAATAGGAATCGGGAAATGTTACTGTGTAAATAAACCGATTCAGTTATGGTACGGATAACCGTTGTCTCTGTAACTTTTTTTCGTTAGAATCGGATTACATATGTGTTCACAAAAACCGATTGTGTAGCCTTAAAATTCTTATATGCTTAGTCAATAATCGGACTTTATATGTATATCAATAAACCCGATTATTAGAATCGGGTTACATTAGCACTTAAAAAATCCGATTGTTGGTTTTATTGTTACAATCAGATTACATGAGCACTTGAAATAACTGATTTGTTATTTGTTATGTTAAGAATCGGATTTTATATGTATATAGAGTAAACTGATTGTGTACCTTGACTTAAAAAAAAATGCATTCGATTACATTGTTGTTTGTCGCTTAAATCCGTATTCTACAGGCCAAACAAGGGCAACCAACAAAAGCAAGCCGAAAAGAAATATAAGGGGAAACATGACCTTGCTTCTCCTAAGCCTTTGCGACCTCGTAGAAAAGACGGTCAAAATTTGAATGCTTCCCACCGAAGGGCCACGGGAAGTGAATCCAAAGGGATCAACATCAATGACCCACCACCTCAAGCGGAGCAACCAACACATGAAGAATCTGATTCCATACACCTACTGAATAAGAAGGTGGTGATAGAGAAGTTGTCGAAGAACAAAGTGATGAGGAATTTACTGAGGAGGAGAGTGGTGGAAAGCAGATCGATGAAGAAGAAGGTGAGGATGAAAGTGATGAAGAGATAGGAGAAGTTCAAGAACAAGTCCAAGGAGGAGAAGTTCAACAACAAGTCTAGGTAGGAGACGCTCAACAACAAGGTAAGACAGATGGTACGAATAAAGATGGTCCAAAGAAGAAAAAAAGGTACCACATTCCCGACCATCTGAAGATGTTTTCTCGCGGCCCTAAGGATTCCGTTTACGGGTTACCCGGTGATGGAGGACAGATGTTATAGGGGTACAAAGGCAGTTGGGCCGACGTCGTTTGCCATACAATAGTAAGTACCTAAACCTTATGCTATGTAAAATAAAAATTATTGTTCATGTAGTGTTTTGAATGTTGTCCATCGGGTTTGTTTTGTTTTATAGGATCACAAGGATGTCGTTCGTCTTCTGAAGCCAGGAACGTCAGTGAGTATGATGAGGCAATGTCCACTGCAAGCAATAGAATCAACCGTTGGAGAAGTTCCGGAAGTAATCGATCTACTCAATTCAACGGGGTTGATGCTCGCGGTCGAGAATTTGGACATTGGTTAAGACAAACCTCTTTGTTCCGCCTTTGACGAGAGATATTATGGGGAAACATATACTTTGCATCTTCCGTTTGGAGAACTGACAATAACTCCAAATGATGCGAAGTTCATTACCGGGCTAAGCATAGAAGGTAAAGCAGTGAAGCACAAATAATACGCGCAAGATTTTGAGTGGGACAAGATTTACACGTTCACCAAGGATGTGTTCCAATGGGATAAGCAGAGGACCAAGTCAGAGATGCTGGTAGGCAAGTCAAAGCAGAGGATATTCCATCTCTCGAAGCTGAGGGACAACTTAATGGGAACAAAGAAGCTTCGTGATGAGGGAAAAGAGGTGATGCCGAAACGTATCATTGCCACAACCAATGCGTATGTCCTCTACATCCTGGGAGCTGTTATCTTCCCCGAAGTTTCCGGTGCCCGTGTGAGCGCCAACTTTATCCAGGTGTTGCAACCATTTGACAAGATTCACGAATACTCTTGGGTAACTTCCATCCTTGCACACTCGTTGAACGAGTTGAGAAAGGATTCTAGGGCTCAAAGGAACCAAATGGGAGGGAATGTGGCTTTTCTGCAGGCGTGGATATATTTGCACTTCCCAATATTTGCTCAAAGGGCTTTTGAGAACAAGGAATGGGACCACAGGTATTATGGAGACATGTACACATACAGAAGTGAGCTGAAGAACCAAAAAAAGGATTATCTGAAGTTGAGACGCCAGTTGGACAACTTGACGACGAAAGATGTTGTCTTTGATCCTTACAAAGAGGATTTGGGTAAAGGAAATAAGGTTGGTTGGGTGCGAAGAGCAAAGTGATTATTTTTGGCCTTTGTTTCACCCAAGAGGATATGTAATGTACAACCCGACGAGAGTCGCAAGACAATGCGGTTACGTACAAATAATCCCAAAGGAGCACAAGATGTTCAAAATCAATGAGATAAAAACCAAATCATGTGATAATGATATTGACATTGTTCACAAGCCTTTACCATCATGTGATTATTGGGAAGATAAAGTTTTTCACAAATATCCTCTGCAAGGTCCATCTCCAACACATGATGATGCAATTCCTGGTTACATGCCGTGGTACCTCAATGTTTCGCGTACTCGAGTGATACGAGTAGATGAGAGGCCCAAGATAGAAGACAAGATACGGCTCTCAAATGCCTGGTGCGTATTTTTACTCAATTACGGTTTTGTTAATGGTTTTAGCATTGTATATTGAATGTTTGTTCTTTGAAATTGAAACAGAGAAGACGAGTCGGGCACTTGATAACCCTAGCCAAGCTGGAAATCAAGGAAGAGAAAAATGTTAACGCCAATAAAAATCTGATCGATGAATTGAAGAGTCTCGAAGATGTAGAAGATGGTGCAAAGTTTGGGGAGATGGAGGAGGAGGAGGAGCCAAGGAAGAAGAGGAATAGAGCCCCTCCAAAAAATATGTCTGAAGGTGCATCGAGCAGTGCCCAACCTGGTAAACGAGGATGCGGTGGACGTGGTCGTGGTGGGGATGTTCATGAATGAATGGTTATATTCATGTTTATGTATTTAACTACGTATAATTATAGAGTCAAAACTTATGTCTTGTCTTAAACTTATTGTCGAATTATGTTTGAATATATTCCTAGTTTATGAATAACTTATTCTGGTTTATTTTGAAAATTATTTGTGTTTGTGCAAGACGCGATTAAATAACCAACTACAATGTGTGTGCAAAAAATGCATATTCAGGCATTTTTCAGTCAGAATCGGTTTACATGTCCCCATATGTAATCTGATTCCGACAGTTCCCCAGAGGTTCAGTTTCAGAATCGATTTACATGCACCTATATGTAATCCGATTAATGTGAAGAAAAGTTATGTAACTTTTTTTTGCCAAGAATCGGTTTATATGTACCTATATGAAATCCGATTGTTCTGAAGAAAATTTTTGTATCTTTTTTTGTTGCCAAGAATCGGATTACATATGCATTACAAAAGCCCGATTAGTGAGAGGCATATTTTACAAGATTTTGTAAGGACACAGTCGGTCTATGTGATCATCTCTAAAATCCGATTGTTTAAATTGAATTAAAAAAAAATAGCCGTTGAGACTTCATCTATATAAGGACAACCTCTTTCAGCCACTCTCACATGACACACTTAGTCTAGAAAATGGAATGGGAACCGTTTGAAGATTTGTGTCTCGTTAAATCGTTTGCTAATACGTTCCGTGAACGTCCGAATGAAATCATTCAATGTTTTGGAAGAGAGTTAAAGAGTTCTTTTACGAACGTACCGCGAATCCCAATAACCGTAAATGGAGAGACTTGGCTTTTCGATTCCAATACATAAAAAGCGCAATGCGAGAGTACGTAAAAGTTAGAAATATGGTGTACCACTATCATCCAGAGATCCTCTTAGGGAAAAAGTGAGTAATGCGATCATCTTTATACCTATGTCAAAATTTTACATACTAACATTTAAGAATTCATTGAATTTCAGCTGGAACGTTTCAACGGGCTATGGAGAATTCGTAATGGGGAAACTAAGTTCATTCACCATAAAGAATATACGACGTTGTACCGACGTGTTCGGAGGTTCATTGACGAGCATTTGATGTGTCAAATTCCAGAATTCTCATACGGAATCCTTGTTTATGGGTGAAAACTATCACTGCCGGTTTTGGTAATTTTGGGGTGTGTGGATGAGAAATGAGTTTAAACCTTAAACAAATGCACTACACGGGAGTGCTTTTGATTCGAGAGATCAATGTATACAATTCTGGCCTAAACCAAGAAATGGCCATTCCAGAATTGTTTCGGTCACAAAGTGAAGGAGATGGGGTTGATCTTAGGGAGGGAAGCAAAGAAGGTGTTGATATTGTGAAGGTGTAGGCTGTTTTATGACTTATAAAAGAAAGGTGAGCAGGCTTACGAAAAATGCAAGCAGGCTCTGGGTGATTCGAATACAATTATATTAACACTTGATTTCTGTGTTGTCTTCTGTATTGGAAATATGGAGGAGAACCTATTTATACAAGTGATTTGAGCCTTATTCACGTCTCTCATGGGAAGTGGAGGAAGTGGAGTGATGGAGTAGTGAAATTGTGTGTTAGCGTCACACGATCAATCTTTCCCAC
This sequence comes from Papaver bracteatum, assembly GCA_023529315.1. NCBI lineage: Eukaryota > Viridiplantae > Streptophyta > Magnoliopsida > Ranunculales > Papaveraceae > Papaver > Papaver bracteatum. The sequence continues at coordinate 661,149 of JAJJWX010001388.1, forward strand.
TTCTCCTATCATCACTAACCGTTCATGTCTTCCTGACACGTTCTTATGATGGCGCGTTGCTCGCTGTAAACTGCCAGACCAATACCCCAGTTTGTGACATGATTGATGTCTCGAGGGTGTGGATCGTGGGACCCACAGAAGATAGCATGTGATGTTGGGTTAAATAACTAAGTTATTTAGGAAGTCGATACTTGTGAAGTATCATGTGTATTCTATGCAGGTGCTGCATCGAATGTATTCGGCATGTATAAAGCATCGTTGTTGAGCAGAATGCCCTGCCTACTTCACGTGATGGTTTGGAGGCTGCGCTAGCAAATCCTCCCTTGGCCGACCACATGGTGTGGTAGAGTGGCGGATGGTGATCATCATGATTCCTCATTGACCAATTAACTCCTGACTAGGGTTGTATAACCAAGCAGGTAAAGTTGAACGGACGAGGTGATCTTGAGACAATCATCTGCGACCGTTAGTGGAATTAGGGTTTATGAAGAGGTGCGCAAGCATCACTCTTCAGCTTGGTCGAATTCAAGCTTGGGATATGGTTTTGGCAGGGCCGACTGTGCATGCGTGTAGACGTCATGATGGTGCAGGCGCCCATACCCCATTGTCTCGTGAAAGTGTGATCCAGGCCACTCAACTCTTCCGGCGAAGTTGAGTGGTCGAGATCGATTTGCGATAAAAATGCCGCAAAGGAATTTGAAACCGCGCGACATGCCTACCTTAGGCACGCGTTTCAAGGCATTCATCCATGGTTGGCCTTGGTCGATCAGTCATGCGTGTAGATGGGCCCATGTTGACATGCTGGTCTACATCTACACCCTCGATCTAATCTTGCGAAGATGGACATTCGTGATCGATTTGCGGCACATGTAACATGTCGCAAAAATCCTAATTAGGGTTTCGTATAGTTCACGCCTATGAAACTTCACCCGATCGGTTTTGCATGTTATACTTCTCCCTTGGGGGGGCCGATCGTGTAGGTCCCACATTGGGCAGGCGGTGAACATGTTGGTACCTGTTCCATGGCCATATTTTTGATCTAAGACATCCAAACATGCCGGTGAAGATGGATGGTTGTGATCAAACTGCGACACATAACCCTTTAAAGCATCACGCCAGCCTTGTTTTGAGTAAACGTTTGTTGCTCTAAGGCTTTGCTCGTGAGAAGGTCGGTCAGGTAAGTATGAAGGGGGCCAGCCGGTGTGCAGGACAAGCTTGTCCGACCGGCCATAGGATGATTGATGCGTGCCGTAACCACAACAAATTAATCAAGATATTTTCCACTAATTAACTGGTAATATAATGGAAGTCAAGTTCGTTCCCACGAAGAGCAGTGTAATTGATATGTTATTTCGTTCAGCAAAATAAAAATACTAAAAAAGGGGGGATTGGTTTGATTATAATAAACAAAAAGAATAATAATAATAATAACATGGAACGGGCCCTAGCTCAGCTGGTCATCCCGTTTCCAAAAGTTTGATGCGTTCCAGGAGGTCCCAGGTTTGAGCCTCCAATGACGTAATATTACAGAAATTAACATGGAAGGTAGAGTTGGCTTGCCCCCATTGTGACACAATCTCGCCCCCCCATCCGCTTCGGCTCCCCTTGACAAGGTTACCCATGAGGCTCGCTGGTAGGCTAACACAACAACCTGTTCAATTAATGTAGTAGTATGTTGTTGGAGATTAGCTTGTTAGGCTTCCAACTAGTTTCATGTAATAATATTAAATAATAATAATAAAAATAAGATGAAAAGATGATTAGGAGTCATTCGCCGTTACCAAACATTGACTTGCATAATATACTCGTTTACCTTTCGTAAGAATCATATATCACCAACCGTAGAATAGCATCTAGCTCAGTACTATCCCCAAAACTCCTTTTACCACGGATATGGAAGCTCTCTAATATCATATTTTATCCAACCGAACCACCAAGTAGTAGCTCACTCAAGGTGTAATCCAATCGAACGCTTTAGGATTTGTGAATTAGGTTGATCCCAGTAGTTAAACTCTTAGCTCAAGGTTCACTTGCTGATGTTGTCTTCACTCGAAATTTCTCCACTGAATCCCTCTGCAAGGTCTCACGATTTCTACTTGTGTATGAATTATTCGACGATTACTTATCTCCTAACCCAATACTAGCAATAGAACAATTAATAGACTAATCTAGTATGCATCCCAAATCAATCTAAGAATTACTCATAAACTTTAGATGTAGTGAAAACAAACGATAAGATGATCAAAACTCAGAATAAACTTGTATAATAATTAAGCTTCACGCCCAGAACTTTGAATTCATCCTAATCAAATAAAGTTTAGCTTCTCATGTTTTACACCGTTTCCCGGTTTCCCCCTAAAGGGGTAAACCCTAGAATATTAATTAAGAACAAAAGTGTTATGAGAGGTGTAGAGATGTCTATGATTTAGGTTAAGAAGTTCTCTTTTATAATCTCCAAGTTGTGGAAGCACCCGTGCTCAATCTCATGCACAGTAGTTGCCAAAACTAGCCAGGATTCCCAAAATAATGCATTGCCAAAGTCTGGCCGTGAGAAAATGGGCTCACGCAGGAAATATGCCCAGCCCAAATGTCTTGTTTTTAACTGTAAGCGGCCTGTCAGTTATCCGGAACTGACAACGTATTTTTATTTTCTTTTGATACGGCTAGAAACTTCCCATACGTAAGTTTTCCTGGAAGCTTTTCTGTTTTTCTTCTTTTCTTATACGTCTGGGACTTTTAAGACGTAACTTTTCTTGGATTCCCTTACTTTATTTCCTTTCCATTCTCTACGGCTAAACCATTCTATCCGTAAACTTCCCTGAGAATGTACTCTTTTCTAGCTAAGCACCAACCAGCTGTATCCTCCATTCTCTCCATTGCTGCCATTTTTACTGCAGCACACGATCACCACTGGCAGAAACAAAGTCGTTCAATCTCTCTCCCTGTTCTATCCCGATCTCTTAATCACCTTCATCAACTGCAAGCTTCAATCATCACCATCGACCATGGCACAAAACCCTTGTCACTGCCAGCATTAAGAAAGAGCAGTCTCGAGTTCATTTCAATCAATAAAAAGTCTTGTAAGACTGACAGTGCATTTTCCTACATCATTCTCGTTGTACTGTCAATTTTGAGGAACCGACAGGCTTAGCTTTTCATTTCTCCCATAACTTCTTCATATGACATCCGATTGACTTCATTCTTTTGCTAGTGGATTCGTATTTTCGTACTCTTCGATAATATATCAAGAACTCCTAGATATGAACATGCTCTACTTGGTCTTTAGCCCTTCTCCACTTGTAGCTAACTTCTTTAATTGCACAATTACGTGTAAATTCACTTCTTTTGGGATGATTCACCTAATGAAAGACAAATACAAGAAAACAAACATAATATACAATAATTCACAAGAATATATAGCAATTACTAGCATGGATTCGACACTAAATATATGCAAAATATGCACTTAACACATTCCCCCACACTTGGATTTTTCTAGTCCTCGAGCAAACTATCTAAAATACAACAACTCCATGTCGTCGAGGATACTGTCACACTTAGCATGTGTAACAAGCCTTTAAACCCCTAGGTGTCCCTAGTGGACAAGTTATAGTCTCGTGAGGGCTTACGAGAGATATACCCACAAAACCTACTCCAAATTCAAATTGTTCCAGCTTCCCAAGCATCCAAAGAGCTATGAGGACATATAGTTTCTGCATGCTAGTAATAAGAAGTTAGAAATACCAAAGAACATATTCATTCTTTAATCTTGAGTGAGAAATAACCACACCATAATGAGAGAAACGCGTGTTTGAGAGCGATCAATAAGCATTTCGCCTCGACTTCTGCCTCACTTAAAAGGATTTTATGATTATTGCACTCAATAAGACGGCTTTTTTATGGGTCTCACATGTGTGCAGGTAGGAATGAAGAGAGAAATCCTACACACGTTGAATGGTGGGAAGGAAACCTTCCGAATTATTTCTGGAGACTCCACAAAATCGTGGAAAATAAAAAGACCTTCTTTGATGATCTCTAAGAAAGGAAATCAACCATTATTGCGAGGATGAGAGTACTTACCACCTTCACATTCGATTGCAATGATGATAACACCACTCTCACAACATCCAATAGAAACGTAGTCTTCATCTCGTCTTCTTCATCTTTTTGGTCTTCGTCTTCGGTCTTCAACTATTGATGATAAACTCTTGAACTTCATAAAACTTTGACAATTGTAACTATTTTCCTCTATTCCTTGTTGATTGAAAATTCTTTATATATTTTTCTTCCACATGGCCTTATTGAATAAATAAAAACAAAATAACAATTTTTTTTTTTTTTTTTATTAAAGACAAAAATAATAATACAAAAATAACAATAAAAATGGCCATGGTGAAGTAGTACTTTACCGCTTGATTCTTCACAACTTGTATTGTCTCGTATCATAAACTTCAATAACTCTCATCTTTTGATTTTCTTCGCTCTTGTAATTAGTCTTCATACTTAGATATATAATTCCGCTCATTATTTGTAAGTCTTCAACATGTATATAAAAAATCTGCTCATGTATATGTTTCTTTACTTGAATATAAAATTTCGCACTTCCTTGAATTGTTGCTTGTAAACCTCAAACGTCTTCAACTTTCCTTGTAAATTTTGATGTCGCTCCCTTGTTGATGATGATGGTGTTTCTATGGATCTGTTGTTGGCGAGAGAGAGAATGGTGCTAACTGCAAATCAAACTACAAAAAGGTGGTTTTCATCTTTAAACGTCACCCTCATGATTGACAAAATTAGCACTCAAGAGATCAAAAATAATGCTGAAAATGGTGTGAAGTTGGGTAGCTCACCATTCTACCCGGAATTAACGTACGGTGACACACACTCAAAAGAAAGCTCTTTAGTCAGCTACAAAGAAAATTTGGTCTGGTGCCTCAGTTAATATAAAAATAGGTAGTCTCCACTAATGATTGATCATAAACTCTAATAATGCATTTCTCTCTTCTCCTAATTTGCATCACCGGCATGATTAGATCCATTATTTAACACTCCAATTCGTAAGAAATCCGAATGTAGTTCCCTAACACTTCCAAGTTCAGTTATGTCGGTCAGAATCTCTATGTAAACATACCTAGAAGTATGCTAGTGACTCTAAAATCTCTACAAGTTGGAGGTTTTATGCAAATATTTACAAAAAAAATGAAAAATATGTATGCAAAATACTCCCCCACACTTAAACTTCACATTGTCCTCAATGTGTAAAACCGAAAGTTTTGAATTCTGACGTAACAGTAGATAAAATGCAAAAACTGTGCAAATTGGTAAGGAATTTGGAAAACATCCATTCCACAAAAGTTGTTCATCTACGTGTTTTCTACAAAGTGTCAAAAGGACACAGTGTTTTGATAAACGGTCTGACGTTTATGGACTCTGGACTGAAATACGCGCAGTCTGAAGTTTTCTGACGAAAAGGTATTCGTCATAATTCTCTTCTAAGATAAATTATAGACTCAATGAAATTAAACATGGGGATGCAAATATGATATGAAAACAATAAAAAAAAAAGGGGTTTAAGATACAAAACCTATGGGTTGCCTCCCATTTAACGCTTGGTTTAACGTCCTCAGCCTGACATTCTTGTTATCGTCCGTAAACCAATAATCTGAAAATCTGGTAGTCCTCCCAAATAACAATCTGCAATTCTAATAACAGCTTCACAAAAATATTAGCACAAGATATAAATATTGAAGCTATCACTTTATTGAAGTTTCCCCCACACTTAGTTCTTTCTACACTCGGAAGTGGATAGAGAACATAAAATTCGGGAACTTCAATAGGTTCTTCATCTTGGTGAACCTGCACAATACTAGAATCAAACATATCAAGTGGTGGATACTTAGAAGCAAAATAATCCGTTAAAACTTTGGAAGCACACAACTCCAATCATAAGTGAGGTATTTTCCTAAAAGATGGGTTAACAACTCTTTGAGAAGCTACTTCAATTGGATGGAAAGGATCAATAGATGTAAAATTATGCAAAGGATTAGACGAACCTTGTTTCGGATCCTCATCATTCTTAATTAACTTCATTGAATTATTTACCTCAAGTATATCGTGGTCATCTATTGAACTATATTCCAAGACAAGCTCAATTGGGTCTTCCACAACTTTAATCAATTTGGTTTCATTCTCAATCTCCATCTCTTCAACACTCTCATCCTCGAAATTGGAATCCTCTTCAAAATCACCATTATCACAACGACGTTGAAATTCCATTTCTATGACCCTATCAATTTCATCAAGAGTCTTTTGTGATGCACCGGCTTCTTCCAATTGGTTGTATTGCGCATAGAGTTTTCTGATGTTAATATGCTTTCCACCATTAATTGAGTTTCTAGTCTGTATCTCCTCTTTTGGAAAGAGTGAAGGAAAAGCACGATGAAGAGGAGTATATTCCAAGTTCTCTTTCTGCACATTACTAGAAAACAATTGATCAGAAGCATAACTATCCTTCCATCCTCGTGATTGTTCACTTACATGCCCGTCATAAGGTTGTTGACATGTAAGAGAATATCCGTAAGGTTCCATGGGATATTGATCATACCCAAAAGATTGGTTTTGATTATACCCATAGGATGGTTGGTAGTTTTCATATGAATGAGATTTAAAACCATATTGATTACCACTGTTGTATGTGTAATCTTGTGCTCCGTACATGTCATTTCCGTAAGGAAACATGACGACTCACAAGAATGAAAGAAAAAATAAAAGAAAAAATCTAAAAACAAAAACAAGCTAAACAAATAACAAATCAATTAGCAACCGCTCCCTGGCAACGGCGCCAAAATTTGATGCGTGCCGTAACCACATCAAATTAATCAAGATATTTTCCACTAATTAACTGGTAATATAATGGAAGTCAAGTTCGTTCCCACGAAGAGTACTGTAATTGATATGTTATTTAGTTCAGCAAAATAAAAATACTAACAAATGGGGGATTGGTTTGATTATAATAAACAAAAATAATAATAATAAGGGCTAATTAAAAAAATGCCCATATGGGGAAATGCATTTAAGAAAATGCCCACGCTTTTTTCCTAATTTATTTAATGCCCATGAGTTAACGTTTTCCATCCCGTTTTTTTGAAAAAACGGCTAAAATCCGTTAGAGGACAGGTGGCAAATATTATGTGTTGGTAAAAGACAACTACACCCCCGAATATATATTAGTCGAGTTAATGGAGAGAGTCAACTCGTTAATGGAGAGAGTCAACAATGAGTTGAATCGGGTCCAAAACTCAATCGGATCCAAATCATCTTCTTCCCCAATTTTTCTTAGATCCCTAACAGATTTTTCAAACCCCGAATATAAGCTGTAAACTACCAGAACTCATAAATCAATTTCAACATACAAAAACAAACTAAATTAATTATTCAAGCAAATGCACCGATTAAACATTTCTCACAACAAACAAACCAGAGAAAATTCAATCAAAATCTACATGGAAACCCAAATATCATGTCTTGATTAATCAAGATAAAATGAAATTACGGCGAAATTTGACCGCAAAAATTAAATTATCAGAGAAATTAACTTGCACTAAAAAAAAATCAATTCATGTTCTTCCCTGATTGATTTTTCTAGATCCCTAACAGATTTTTCAAACCCTGAATATAAGCTGTAAACTACCAGAACTCATAAATCAATTTCAACATACAAAAACAAACTAAATTAATTATTCAAGCTAAAATGCACCGATTAAACATTTTCCATGGAAACCCAAATATCATGTCTTGATTAATCAAGATAAAATGAAATTACGGCGAAATTTGACCGCAAGATTGAAGAACCTCCTGCAATCTCTTTGTTGGTTACCAAAATCATAGCATCAGTTCACTAACTAGTGAAATAAATATCATTTGGAGTTAATTTCAAAATCTAAGTTAAATCCCATTTGGCCCATTCATTGTATGAAAGTGTTTGGTGATGGTAAGAACCATTATTCTCTCACGATGTGAACCGAAAGAGCAGCCAAAAAGTGAAGAAGACGACCGGTCCAAATGAATATTCATACCCCATATTTTGTGTTGAATGGTAAGATGGACTTTCTTAAACAGGTGTAACAATCTCGTGAGCTTAAATATGAGCCGTCAATTAATCACACAGAAGGACGGTGACAGATGGTGTTTTGATTTCCAAGAGTAGTGGGTAGTTTAGTAATTCCCCCCGCCCCCAAAAATCTCATTTTCCTCAGATGAGAAATTGACTAAGTAAAAGAGATTTTACTGAAATGGTGGCACCGGACGGAAATCTTAACGGTATGGGCATTAAATAAATAAGGAAAAAAATGTGGGCATTTTTTTAAATGCATTTCCCCACATGAGCATTTTTTTAATTTTCCCTAATAATAATAATAATAAGATGAAAAGATGATTAGGAGTCATTCGCCGTTACCAAACGTTGACTTGCATAATGTACTCGTTTACCTTTCGTAAGAATCATATATCACCAACCGTAGAATAGCAGCTAGCTCAGTACTATCCCCAAAACTCCTTTTACCATGGATACGGAAGCTCTGCAATATCATATTCTATCCAACCGAACCACCAAGTAGTAGCTTACTCAAGGTGTAATCCAATCGAACGCTTTAGGCTTTGTGAATTAGGTTGATCCCAGTAGTTAAACTCTTAGCTCAAGGTTCACTTGCTGATGTTGTCTTCACTCGCAATTGCTCCACTGAATCCCTCTGCAAGGTCTCGCAATTTCTACTTGTGTATGAATTATTCGACGATTACTTATCTCTTAACCCAATACTAGCAATAGAACAATTAATAGACTAATCTAGTATGCATCCCAAATCAATCTAAGAATTACTCATAAATTTTAGATGTAGTGAAAACAAACGATAAGATGATTAAAACTCAGAATAAACTTGTATAATAATTAAGCTTCACGCCCAGAACTTTGATATCATCCTAATCAAATAAAGTTTAGCTTCTCATGTTTTACACCGTTTCCCGGTTTCCCCCTAAAGGGGTAGACCCTAGAATATTAATTAAGAACAAAAGTGTTATGAGAGGTGAAGAGATGTCTATGATTTAGGTTAAGAAGTTCTCTTTTATAATCTCCAAGTTGTGGAAGCGCCCGTGCTCGATCCCGTGCACAGTAGTTGCCAAAACTAGCCAGGATTCCCAAAATAATGCATTGCCAAAGTCTGGCTGTGAGAAAATGGGCTCACGCAGGAAACATGCCCAGCCCAAATGTCTTGTTTTTAACTGTAAGCGGCCTGTCAGTTATCCAGAACTGACAACGTATTTTCCTTTTCTTTTGATACGGCTAGAAACTTCCTATACGTAAGTTTTCCTGAAAGCTTTTATGTTTTTCTTCTTTTCTTATATGTCTGGGACTTTCAAGACGTAACTTTTCCTAGATTCCCTAACTTTATTTCCTTTCCATTCTCTACGGCTAAAACATTCTATCCTTAAACTTCCCTGAGAATGTACTCTTTTCTAGCTAAGCACCAACCAGCTGTCTCCTCCATTCTCGCCATTGCTGCCATTTTTACTGCAGCACACGATCACCACTGTCAGCAACAAAGTCGTTCCATCTCTCTCCCTGTTCTATCCCGAGCTCTTAATCACCTTCATCAACTGCAAGCTTCAATCATCACCATCAACCACGACACAAAACCCTTGTCACTGCCAGCATTAAGAAAGAGCAGTCTCGAGTTCATTTCAATAAATAAAAAGTCTTGTAAGACTGACAGTGCATTTTCCTACATCATTCTCGTTGTACTGTCAATTTTGAGAAACCGACATGCTTAGCTTTTCGTTTCTCCCATAACTTCTTCATATGACATCCGATTGACTTCATTCTTTCGCCAGTGGCTTCGTATTTTCGTCCTCTTTGATAAGATATCAAGAACTCCTAGATATGAATGAGCTCTACTTTTTCTATAGCCCTTCTCCACTTGTAGATAACTTCTTTAATTGCACAATTACGTGCAAATTCACTTCTTTTGGGATGATTCACCTAATGAAAGACAAATACAAGAAAACAAACGTAATATACAATAATTCGCAAGAATATATAGCAATTACTAGCATGGATTCGACACTAAATATATGCAAGATATGTACTTAAAAATGATCCATGCCGTCCGATCGCGTCGGCGAAGTTGGACGGATGTGGCTGATTTTAAGACCGCTGCTAGCAGTCTTTGCTCGTTCACGTTTCCTTCAAGATGCTTCACGACCATCCTTCCTTAGGATGGCGTTTAGTGGCTTTTGGGAGATGTGATATATGTTCGACCGATCAGGGCATAAACGGGCCCGCTGGTGGTCATTATGGTGATAGCCTGCTCCTGCTGGGGTTTGTCTAGGCTGGTTAAATCATGCAGCCAACTTGCGTGGTTGTGATTGTTTCTGAGACTGCTATGGATAGTCTGGATGCTCAATCGGGCTAGTATAGCACACCGAGATATATATGCTCAATCGGGATAGTATAACACACCGAGAGATGTATGCTCAATCGGGCTAGTATAACACACCGAGAGTTGCAGCATGTACATGCATTTCGTGCATGCCTCAATGTTGGTACTTGGATATTCATGCTACTTTGCTGCGAGTAACAATCAGTCATCATGCCGTGCCAACAATGAGAGTTCTGCTTTCATGCATTAATAAAAATGCTAAAATTCACAGAATACTTGGGGATTGTTGCTACATGCTCCATTCTAGGTGAATTAATAAAGCGAAGAAGTATTCATCACTTATCAAATGGCCTTATCCTCTGCAGGACGACTCGTACAAAATATTGGTTTTACGCCTTTAGCCCTGAACTAAAATCCACCATCAACATTAAGTCCCCTGCCTAGCACATAATGGTTACACTATTATGGGGTAGACATATGATGGTGACAGTTAAAGATAAAACTTATGAGACAAAGTTAGATGTTACCAGGAGAGACGGTTCGTCCTGTCCTTCATGCATGTCACGTTCAAGAGACGTTCAGGCGAGCGTTCCCTTAACATGATGTCGGTCTTGACTAATCGATGGACTGTTGCGCCTGCTTCGTTCGTGGGGCTATTGTGCCTGCTTGATCAAACGTGGGCTTACTGTGCCTGCTTCGGTTAAACATGGGTCCACTGCGTGCCACGTGCCTGCTTTGCTTGGGGTCGGCTGTGCCCGCTTCGACCAATATGAGGCTGGTTGTGCCTGATCAAGTGGGACCCACCACGTGCCTGCTTTGCTTGGGGCCGGCTGTGCCTGCTTCGACCAATATGGGGTTGGTTGTGTCTAATAAAGTGGGACCCGCCACGTGCCTGCTTCGACCAATATGGGGCTGGTTATGCCTGATCAAGTGGGACCCGCCATGTGCCTGCTTTGCTTGGGGACGACTGTGCCTGCTTTGACCAATATGGGGCTGGTTGTGCCTGATCAGGTGGGACCCGCTACGTGCCTGCTTTGCTTTGGGGCCGGTTGTGTCTGCTTCAACCAGATACCAAAACCCGTTGCCTCACCCAACACCAGACTTGCCCCTTGACCAGCACAGGCCTTGCTGATTTGACGAACCCCGACCTTGCTGACGGACATCGCTGCCTCGACGCCTTGCTGTCTTGTTTCGTTCGAACACCGGTCTTGTCCCGTATACCAGCTTTGTTACTTCTGCCAACACCGGTCTTGCTGACTAACACCGGCCTTGCTAACCAACATCGGTCTTACTCGAACGTGGGACCCAGGTGTGCTTGCTTTGCCCAAACATGAACCTTGTATGTTCGAACGTGGGGTGGCTCCAGCTGTGTTCATGTCCTCCTAGGAGCATGCTTCACTTCTCCTATCGACTTCAAGGTTTGTCATGCTCCACTAGTCCCTTATCAAGGATGGATGAGACGTATGTTGAGCAATGAGTACATCAAAGATAACTTGACCAAAGTGTAGATTATTGATGTAGCTTGTGTGTTGAAATGGCTCGAGAGGATGTAAAAGTGGCTTCTGGTGCGAACGTTGAGGTGAATACTGGGGAGAGTGTTGAAGCAGGATTTTGAAGCGAGTGTGGGTCCCGGAAAGGGCGTTGAGGCGGCTCTTGACCATCGAAGCAACTTCTGCTGGAGGGAGCGTTGAAGTCGCTTCCTCTTCGGTTCGATTTACCCTTGCGAATTCCATGCTTCTTGACTGACCATATCTCTCGTGTTTAAGAAGTCCTTGACTGACGGTGAAGGAACTTCATGCTGAGCTTCAGTCCCCAAGCGTGGTTTACATGGTTTGTTCATAGTGGTTTTTTCCATGGTGAAGCTCGGGTACTGGTATCAACAAATGAACAACGGTTCTTAGCTTCGGCTGTGATCAGAAGAGACTGACAAGAAGAGGCGTTACAGCTACGGGCACGAACTTGGCGGTCTCTCATTATTAGAGGGAGAAGCATGATGGAACTGATAACTTCTTGATGTTTCCTCTGGAATGAAAGAGAGGGAGACAGTCCCCTGCCCACGAGTATCCACTAAGCCTTCGACTTGATAGATGTTATCACGCTGGTTTCATGAGGTCGTCTTTACTACATTGCGTTTCATAGACATCCAGGAATATCACTGATATTTGACAATACGTCTATTCTCTTGAGCGTATACTTTTTTTTTAACGTATTGGAATCATAATGATAACGTGCTTGCATCCATGTTTGCGATGGACAACGCACTAAGAAGTCCATAGTCACACTCCTTTGGTAACGCAACTACTTCTTCTATGGGAGACGAAATTCTGAAAGCGTCTCTTAATGTTTCTGTTGTCGATACAGATATGGAATATCTTGGACGTTGTTTCATCATTGTGGCAGTCGTGTATGCGGTACTGGATTTGGAGTTGGCGCGCATGATGTTGTATCTCGGTGGTTTTCCTCTTATTGCTTCAGCGAAACTGGTTCTTTCTAGCATGGCAGATGATGTTGTAGATGAACGTTCAATCAGCTCTAGAGGATGACCAAAAACTCAGATTCTCCAACATAGCACGATAGACATGCACCATTGTATGATAAAGTGACCCGCCCGGATCTTTCTCGACATGGCGCGTGGACATCGTTATCTTCTTGAGGCTGCTCCCTTTATGTATCGTCTCCAGTGGAAGATTTCCGCCATAGAGCGTTGATACGTTGCACCGGCATTCTTTAAACCAAATGGCAGTACAGTATAAAAAAAATCGAGAGGAGTTCTAAAAACTATCTTACTTGTGTCATGCTCGTACATCCTTATCTGGTTGTATCCGCTACATCCATCCATGGAGGAGAATATGTCGTGTCCGCTGGTTGCATCTACTAACATGTCGATGTTAGGTAGAGGAGGATCATTTTTGGGGTAGCATCTATTCAAGTATCTAAAATCCATGCAACACCTGATCTGTCCATTTTCCTCGTGTCTGAACTGCAACTATTTAACCGGCTTAGATCCAGGTATGACATGTAGATGATGGGTGACCAATTTTCATCTAAATTCGGCATTTATTCATACCTCCAAGCGAATATGTCTTGGTAGTCTTTGAGAAGTTTCACGAGCTTCGTGCGTTCATCCGTACATAAGGTTGAGCTGATGGAGATAGGCCTAGGAGATTCCTCAACGATTTCAATATCATCAGTTATGGAGTTGGTGCGATCTTGCAGCTGTTGTGGAGCATATAGTACTTGTTCTTGTCGTTCGTTGTTGTTGTAGCATTTCATTGGGTGGAGATACAGGGTAATAGTCTCCCCTTCTAATTGATAATGGCAGCGTCGTTTTCCCCTTCTGGTCACGACTCGCCACAAAAAGTTCGTTCCCTCTTGGTGTGAACATGGGCTTCGGCTTCACCGGATGAAGAAGAATGTTTCGTCAGCAAAGATGCATCGTGAGGCTTAGCCCTCAATGATGCGAGTTGGTCCTCCTCCTGGATTGACGCCCATGTGGGTAGTGGGATACAATGGACTTTGTCTGAATCTTCCTGCGAAGCTTCCCTCGGTTTGAACAGTTCATCCCCGCATATTGGTGCGTATGGAGACAATGATGTAGGAATACAAACGACTTCTTCATTCAACATAGTTTTCAGGCACTGGTGATATGTTGAAGAGAAGATCCCGTATGTGCTAGTCTGGTTTCCTTCAAAGTCTGTCATTGTGGTAGGCTGCCGTACGATCTTGCATGGGCGGACCTTGGCTGTCCTGAGAGTCTTGAGGGTAATCACATTCGAGGAAGCTCCTATGTCGACGATGGCTCTCTTGAACTCTGAATCCTTGATGCTTGCAGTAACATGTAGGGCATGGTTATGACCTTATTCTGCCATCATGTATTCCTCTGTAAATGTAACTGTAGGATCAGAATATTGTTACAACAATATTCCTGTGAAATAAACAACAGATATGCGACACATTAATAATAAGCAATAGTTCTGCGATATATCAATGATATTCTGCGAAACATCCCAAGGTGACGTAAGAAATGACATGTTGGATGAAAACGACAGAAACATGAGAAGAGCGTGACATTTTTGCGATGAATCGATTAAGCCTAGGAAATATTAAGGCGGTTCCACCTGCGATTTATCGCAGGAACCTAGATCCGAAATTAAAGGAAATCTTAGTTGTAAATGAGCTGTCATGAGCTGTAATCCACTATGTAAATGCCTATATAAAGGAAATAAATAGTTCCAGAGGAGGGGATGAATTTTTGAGAGTTAGGAAGATTTTTAGGAGAGAGAAAATCTTTATCAAGTGTTTTTTGTTCTTGATCTTTGTAAAATTCCTTAAGATCATATTAATGAAAAAGTGTCTTTAATCTTCAAGTTATGTCATAAATATTGATAAATTCTTGAATAGGGTGTAGTGTGGGAATTCCTGCAACTACATTTTGGCGTCTAGAAACAGGGATGAATAGTTGAAAATCATAGTAAAAATTGGGTAAAAGAAAGAAATTATTCAAGAGTTAGAAGAATATCAAGAAAATTGATGGAAGAAAAGATGGTTAAAGTCAAAGATAATCAAAATAAAGTGGAGTGTGATGTAATAACAAAGATGATGATAGATAAGTTCCATGAAGATATTAGAGGAAGGATACACAAGCGAGATTTTGAAGGAAATAAAATCATGTTGGAAAAGGAAGTATCACCGCTAAAAGATTGGGAAAAACAGAAGATCACATTCACGGCAGCAGAAATTCCGAAAGAAAATTTAAGTCATACATCTCCATTGGTGATCACAATGTCTGTTGTACCAACAAGAAAAGAGAAATCAATAAAATCTACAGAAGAGTGGGTTGTAAATAGGATTCTGGTGGACGCAGGAAGTTCTGTGGATATAATGTTTTACCATACATTCAAGAAAATGGGATACAAAGATGAAGAAATGCTTAGTCCATCATATCATGTTCATGGATTTGGAAAATCTCTAACAAAACCTAAAGGTGAAATTATAGTGTGAATTCCGCTAGGGGAAATAGAAACGCAGATAACTCTGTGTGTAGTGGACATGAAATCACCATATAATATGATGTTGGGAAGACCATGGATACATGCAATCAAGGCTGTATCATCGACTCTACATCAGTGCATAAAATTTCCTATGCCTAGCGGAATTGGCGAGATTAGAGGAGATACAGATTGTGCAGCGTTGTGTTTCCAGAATGAAGTAAATAATTGTGAAAATCAAATTCAATTGCGAAAACAGCGCAGAAAAATGAGGAAAGAAGAAAAGAAAGAAGAAGAATTCAAGATTTACATGATAAGATCAGAAGAAGGAAAAGGAATATTTAACAATGTATCGCAAGAAAGTGATGAACCAGCAAGGTAATAAAAACACCAACACCAATGGGAGAACATGAAGCCAGTTATATTGCAGCAGAGCCCACAAAAGAAGTAAATGTTGGCAGTGAAGAAGACCCAAAAATGCTGAAAATTGGAACTAAGATGGATGTGGAGGAAGAAGAGCAAACTGTAAATCTTCTACGAGAATACAGAGACATTTTTGCGTGGAAAATGGACGAGATGCTTGGAATAGATCCATCTGTTGCGTGCCACAGATTGGAGATTAACAAAAATGTCAGACCATTCAAACAAAGAATAAGAAAGATTGCGACTACTTATCATGCCAAGATAGAAGAAGAATTACAGAAGATGCTAGACGCAGGAATTATAAGGCAAGAAAAATATCCAGAATGGATCGCCAACATGGTAGTAGTTCCTAAGAAAAATAAAGGGATAAGAATTTGCATTGATTTCATTGATCTAAATAAAGCATGTCCCAAAGATAGTTTTCCCTTGCCAGATATTCCGCAGCTGGTGGAATCTTCCGCAGGAAATGATCGAATATCTTCGTTAGATGGATACAAGGGCTATAATCAAATCCCACTTGCGGAAGAAGATCAAGAACATACTGCATTCTTTGCTCCCAGAGGACTATATTGCTACACAAAGATGCCTTTTGGATTACGAAATGCAGGAGCAACTTATCAAAGGATGATGGAAAAGGTGTTCGCGAAATGGATACATAAAACTTTAGAGGTATATGTGGATGATATGTTGGTAAAAATCAAAGAAGCTAAAAATCATGTGCAGGACTTAAGGGAAATTTTTGATCAGATGCGGCTTTTTAATATCAAAGTAAATCCTGAGAAATGTACTTTCAGAGTATCATATGGGAAATTCTTGGGATATATTGTGTCAAAAGAAGGAATACAAGTTGATCCTGAAAAGGTGCAAGCAGTTCGAGATATGCCAACTCCAGCAACAGTAAAAGATGTGCAAAAATTGAATGGACTTTTAGCCTCACTAGGAAGATTTATTTTGCGATCATCAGATAAATGCAAGCATTTCTTCAACATACTAAAGAAGGGAACAAAATTTAAATGGACAGATGAATGTGAGAAAGCTTTTCAAGGAATTAAAGAATATTTGATGAATATATCCATTTTACAGAAGGCTGAACCAGGAGAAGAATTGCTGATATATCTTGCGACAACTCCACATGCTTTAAGCGCAGTACTATTGCGAAATGATGCAGGAGTTGAAAAACCTATTTACTACATCAGCAAAACATTTAATGCTGCGGAGAAAAATTATTCGAAGATTGAAAAGCTAATTTTGGCATTAGTTTATGCGGCTTCTAAACTTCGCATATATTTCCAAGCGCATAAAATCAAAGTATTAACAAAAGTACCAATCGAGTCAGTAATGAAAAATTCAAAAAGATCAGGCATAGTTGAAAGATGGAACGCACAAGTGGGGCATTTTGAAATCTAGTATGCAATTTTATCTTCGCCAAAATCTCAAATTGTCGCAGAATTTCTCGCAGAATTTCCTTTGGAGGATGATGAAGCTGTAGAAGACATGATGGATATAGAAGAGGAATATGGGGATCCAAGAGATCTTTTAACATAACCAAATAGGTTGGAGATATTAGTAGATGGATCATCCAATGGAGAAGGAAATGGAGTGGGAGTCGTTTTTATTTCGCCAGAAGGCGCAAAAATGGCATTTGCATTTCGACTGGAATTTGAATCTACCAATAATGAGACAGAATATGAGGTTGTAGTACATGCTCTAAGATTTGCGATAGAAATGAAGGTGGAGAATGCAAGAATTACCATTGATTCACAGTTGATTATTCGGCAAATTGAAGGGGAATATGCAACTAACGATATATCTTTGAAAAAATATAAGAAACTTGTTGAAGAATTATCTGCGAAAATTCCAAAACTCAAATGGAGGCATATTTCAAGAAGAGATAACAGGCTTGCAGATGCTTTTGCGTTTATATCAAGTATGATGGTAGATCCGACTGCGAGAAATATAAAAATACAAACACTCATAGCACCATCAATTAATAAAGAAGAATAAGAGGAAGCTGAGGCAATGGTAGTAGAAAATAATGGTGAAGAATCAAGTCGAATTATCGCATATTGGCGTGCGGAAATTCACGCATATCTAGCAAGGTGGGAGATTCCGAGGAACAGATTAGAAGCACATAAATTAAAAAGTAGAGCAACAAATTATGAGTTAAGAGATGGGGTATTATATCGAAAATCTTTAAATGGGCCTTCCCTCAGATGTTTGACACAAGAAGAAGGAAAACAAATATTAAAAATGTTACATAGTGGGGATGCTTGTAATCACAGCGGCGGAAGATCTTTAGCATACAGAACTAAAATGCAAGGTTATTATTGGCCATATATGCATGAAGATGCAAAGAATTTATCAAGAAGTTGCGAGGAATGTCAGAGATTTGCAAAAAGAATACATGCACCAGGTGAAACATTAACATCCTCAAAGAATGTTTGGCCATTTGGAAAGTGGGGTTTAGATATTGTGGGACCATTTGTACCGGGAACATGGCAAAAGAGATACTTAATTGTCGCAACAGATTACTTCACAAAGTGGGCGGAAGTTAAAGCAGTACATCATATTCGTGATAAGGACATTTTCACATTTATATTTGAAAATATCATTTGCAAATTCGAATTCAGTGAGTTGGTGTCAGATAATGGAAAACAATTTGAAGGACAAAATATAGAGATGTTACTTAATGCATTCAAGATAAAGTGCGGAAAGTCGACTCCTTTATACCCACAGGCCAATGGTCAAGCTGAAGCAACTAACAAAACAATCGCAGATATTCTCAAAAATAAGTTAGAAGGGCATCATAGAACGTGGTGTCAACAAGTTCATAATGCAGTTTGGGCTTATAATACAACACGAAGAGAAGCAACTGGGGAATCTCCTTTTTGTTTAACATATGGGGTTGAGGCAGTATTACCAACAGAAGTTGCTATTCCTAGAAGCTTGGGAAAAGAATCTTAGTGCTGGTATGATTCTAGACAAACTTGATGAGGTAGAAGAGAAGAGAGAAAAGGCATTACAACATATGGAAAACTACCATCGCAGATTAGCTCGTGAATATAATAAACGAGTAAAGAAGCGTGAGTTCCAAGTTGGAGATCTAGTTCTGCGAGAAACACCAGAATATCAGCGAGAAAATGGAGGAAAATTAGCGAAAAAATGGGATGGGCCATATATCATCAAAGAAATAGTTAGAACTGGAGCATATAAATTAATGGATCCAGAAGGAAGAGACATGGGTCAAAGACTTGGCAGACCATGGAATAGACAATATCTAAGAAAATATTATCAATAAAGGTTTGAAAAACTAGAATGAATGGATTACACACAAGAAATTACGAGAGAATAAAAGAGATGTTTTGCAAGAACAAAGTTGGATAAATATAAAAGCTATTTTCCGCAATAATTTGCGGAATAATTAAGAATTTTAATGCAAATGCATAAGATGGGCGAAAATTGCCTAAAAACATATAAGAATGGGACGAACTTTTATGGCGTACACCTTAGTTCGCGGATTCTATTCCGTAAGAGGCAATGTCCTTAAAGTGCGTCATAAGGGGGGTATCTCTTTTCATGGCTATGGGAAAGGCTATACCGCTGCTGGAACCTAGTCATGGAGATTTGGGATTATAGAAAATCCATCCGGGAGAGATAACTTGGATTCCCAACTATATAAGGTTATACCCTGGTTGGGCGCCCGAGAGTTTCTCCTAAGGAATGCAACGTATGATCAAGGCGCCGAGGTACACGGTTGAGATGTGGGTGCCCGGGATGGATGAACCTACCCTGGACATCCACGACAAGTCTTGGCTTACGATGTGTTCGGCCCGAAGAAAACCCCACTTAGGGTGCAGTCTTGTAACTATAATCCATATAAGGCATAAAGGACAAGGCTGCGAAAACAACTGGTTGTTGGAAGAACCGGATGGGAAAGTGCTAGTCTTGTATGGCCGATGTATAATCCTTGAAGGGGCAACCGGGGGGAGAGATAAGGGCGATACCCTCCATTAGGGAGCTGTGTATCAAAAAAGACGGCAATGTCATGGGACTTTATATTCGCAAGAATATTTAGGCCCGTCATATTGTCGCGTGACACAGACAACAATGTCATGGGACTTTATATTCGCAAGAATATTTAGGCCCGTCACATTGCCGCGTAACTGGCCAAAAAGCCTAAAAAGAAAAGTTAAGATGAGATCAATGGGTTTTTGAGATAAGATCAAAAGATAAAATAAGTGAAATCAATAATAAGAGGATATAAATCGCAAAGACGGCAATGTCATAAGTCTTAAAAAGCAAAGAGAGATTAATCTCACAAGGTGGCTTAGATTTATCATATTGTCGCAAAGATTAAAATTAAATGATAAGGCAAGATCAATGGATTATTACATGTAAAAGTAAGAATGTCCTGCGATCTTGTCGCATAAAAGTGGCATATTAAGACCTTTAACTAGGAAGGCAAAATAAGACCACAAGAGAGGTTATATCTGCAAAGCATATAACAGATTTTTCGTAGCGATGATTGGGATAATTCATCTATCATATTGCAGATTGATAACAAGAGGAAAGTCTGGGATTTTCTTACAAGGGTAACAAATTCAATACTTCACAAGGAAGATTATGAGGGGAAAATATGGGGATTATAAAAGAATATTTCATTATCTTCCTTGAGAAGAATTAAAAAAATAAAAAAATAAAAAATCAAGTTACAAGAATTAATGAAGATTGGATTCAGATTAATAAAAATATATAATCAGAAGACGATGATGGGGTTACAAAAACTGCAATGTTTCGCAAAAGAGATTCAGAAATTACAATCATTTGCAAGACAAGGAAAAGAACAAGATATTTCGCAAGAATATAAAACTTCAGAGAATATTCTTCCTTAATTTTATCACTCTTGCTCGCTACTATTATCTTCATCAGCGGCACCTTTTTCAGTTTGGATTTCTCCATCACTAGTGGTTGTTTTGTGTGGAGAATTGTGTTCTTCTGATTCTTTATGAGGATTTTCTTGATATTCTTCATCATTGAGAGGGTTCCCTTCTTCTTCTATTTCTTTAGGTGGGTTTTGTTCCTCCTCAGAAAAATCTTCTTCTTCATTACTTGAATAATTTAGATCTTCATCTATGGGATGGGGAACTTCGTTATTATCTATCTCCAAGGGTTTGATCTTCATAGGAGGTAAAGAATGAGAGAATAGAACATTGTTTACAAAAACTTCAGCGCCTAAATGAGCCTTGCGGAGGCAATTCTTTTCCCGGTTTCTGATCTCTATATCTTTGAAATATTCAAGATAATCAAACCTTCTCAATGCTCTGTTATGAGATTTGGAAAGCGCGGTATTCTTTTTGTGAAGTTTGGCTAACTTCATAGACAGATCAGAGATAGAAACTTGAAGATGTTTCTCGGATTCTGCGAAAGAAAAATTGCATATTAGATGGAATTCTCGCGAAAAATAAGATGGGAAGATACAATGAAGTAATTAATAGATGAGGAAGTCAAAATGACTACCTTCCTTTTGTGAAGATAAAGTATGAATTATGTTAAAGAAGCAACTCTTCCATCGATTCATAGCATCATCAAAATTATCCCCAACCTTACCTTTCAAACGAGATTTTATACTTTTTTCACAATTGCGAAGATAAGCATTTTCTTCTTTCAATCGAGTACAATCATCTTTGAGATTGTTGAATTTTACACTTAGAGCTAACCTACCCTTTATAAGTTTCTCTTGCTCAGCAGCAGATGATTCAGTTATCTTTTTAAGTTCATCTTTCAATGCACGAAGGGATTGCTCTTGCTCCTTACACAACTTTTGAAGATTGCCTAATTGCTGCGAATAAATCCTTGTTGTATCCACAAAGCTACGTTTCTCTTGGGATAAAGTTTTGTTTTCGTCTGATAAAGATTCCACCCTCAAATTAGTCTGATTTAGCGAATATAAAAGTTGAGTGGCTTCATTACTTAGGCGATCTCGTTCACAAATTAGCTGATTATTCTCATTCTTAAGATTATTTATCTTGTCAATTGAATATGCGTGGAGAGTACTCAATCTATCAAATTTATTTTTCCAAGACTCTTTCCTAATGCGGGACTCATCAGCGATTATTTCCCATTCAAGTATCTTCAATAATTGGTTATGTTTTGAAGCTAAATATGCGACAACAAATAAATAAAGAAAAATTGAGTACATAGAAAATAAAGAATTACTGAGGCAAAAACAGAGGCAAGAAAATTATACCTTTCAGATCATCATTTCTGCTGCGAAGAATTTCGCAGTCTAATTCAAAATTGCAAAGCTTATGATCGAGAAGTTCACATTCTAAAGTTTTTGATTGAAGGTTCTTCTTCAAGGTTTCAATTTCACTTTCTAAAGCAGTTAGCTTAGACGAAGAACCGCAGGATCCAAGATTCTTACTTAAAATCATACAAATGTCTTGTCTCGCAGGGTCTGTAGAAGATTTCATAGCATCATTTAAAACTTTAGATAACATTTGAAAAGCAGCTTCAACCCCTGTTGCTATTTCTTGAGAAGAAGGAAGAGAAGTAGAGGAAGAGGTTTTGGCGACAATAACTTGAAGATTAGAATCATTCGCGGTAGTAGGAGTAGAAGAAGGAACTTGGTTAGTCGCAATTACAGTCTTATTCGTCGCAACATCTTTCATTGCAGCTTCACTCATCACGACTTCATTCGCCGCAGTTTCATTTACCGTAGTTTCATTCACCACAGTTTCATTAATCGCAGGATCACTGGCTGCTGATTCATTCACTTTAGTTCCAACTTTTAAAGGTTCATTCATCGTAACTTTTGAAATATTGATGGAAATATTAGCATCAATAGTTTCGTTTGGAATTGATGAAGAAGTAGTGTTGGTGTTAATATTAGAATTTACACGAGGAGAAGGAGAAGATTTATCTTGCGGCGGAACAGGGTCTGCGGGTAAAAATTTAAGAATATCCACTTCATCTGAAAGAGCTTTAACTTGACGAGAACGCTTAAGAGGTTTAGAAATATTCTCTTTAATATGCGAATAATAATGTAGATAAGAAACAGAGGCAACAATATTGTTATTTCAAAGAAATAGATGTTTCTTACTACCTTATCATTCTCAGATCTTTTTGTCTTCCCAACACGCCTTTTCTGAGAACCCTTAGGGTTAGGGTTTTTGATAGTAATTTTAGTCTGAGAAGTGGTATTACTGAAAAAGATGATAAAATATGGGGATTATGAAGAAAATTGGGCGATAAAGATAGTATAACATGAACAAAATAAGATCCAAGATAAGAACATACCTTTGAGTCTCCATTAGAGAAGCAACAGGAAGGATACCAAGAAAGAAAAAGTTGCAGACAAAAAAATAAAGGAAAAGTTGAAGAGAAAAGAGAAGGTGAAAGAGAAAAGAGAAGGTGAAAGAAGAAATAAATACTCTCGAGTGGAACCTTTATTTATAGATGAAGGATGGGTAACCGGGTTAATCGGTAAAGATTGACGCGTGTCAGCAGTGAAAGCGTAAAGTAGGGAACTTTTTCGGGTAAAAAGTAAGGAGTTGCAGCAAATCAAGAAACTTAAGTTCTCATGATCTTTACCTTCTTCGCAGAAAATATATGAGAAGAGGCAAGATGTAGGATCAGAATATTGTTACAACAATATTCCTGTGAAATAAACAACAGATCTGCGACACATTAATAATAAGTAACAGTTCTGCGATATATCAATGATATTATGCGAAACATCCCAAGGTGACGTAAGAAATGACATGTTGGATGAAAACGACAGAAACATGAGAAGAGCGTGACATTTTTGCGATGAATCGATTAAGCCTACGAAATATTAAGGCGGTGCCACCTGCGATTTATCGCAGAACCTAGATCCGAAATTAAAGGGAATCTTAGCTGTAAATGAGCTGTCATGAGCTGTAATCCACTATGTAAATGCCTATATAAAGGAAATGAATAGTTCCAAAGGAGGGGATGAATTTTTGAGAGTTAGGAAGATTTTTAGGAGAGAGAAAATCTTTTTCAAGTGTTTTGTGTTCTTGATCTTTGTAAAATTCATTAAGATCATATTAATGAAAAAGTGTCTTTAATCTTCAAGTTATGTCATAAATATTGATAAATTCTTGAATAGGGTGTAGTGTGGGAATTCCTGCAACTACAGTAACATTATTCAAAGATGTTTCTGGTACGTTTGAGACTTTTGGATGAGAAGGAGTTAGGTGCACGTCCAGGGCTATCTGGTTGATTGCAGCAAATGTCTCCGCCCGCTGATTCTTCGAGAGGTGTAAAAGTTCACACAAACTTTCTACTAGAGAAACCGCTTCCTGATCCACCAGCCTCTGGTTCAAAGTTAAACTATTGACTTGGGGAGGATCGTTGTGAGGATCAGTCCCCAGCATAGGAGTCTCCATGACATGACCGCTCATATCTGATGTCGCTTCTTTGATTAGGTCCATGTAGGCCCGCACCGCTGAAGTACCTTCTCCGGGTGCGTTGAATACGTTCTTTGTAGGCTCCAGGGGATGTCGCGGATTTTACGACAATCGGTCAGTTAATGTCTTAAGAAAAGTGAGTACCTCTTTTTGAGTTGTATCCATGTACGTTTTTTCCCTTGCGAGAACTTCTTGTCTCTCCATCAAATCCACCATGGTAATAGAGGGTTGTCCTCCTCTGGCTCCTCCATCTCCTTGCCCCGATGGAGGAGTCGCAGTTTCTCTGGTGATCGCTGGAGGCGTTACACTTGAAGAGATAATAGGGTTTGCGGCTGCTCTGGATCTGATGATAGGAGGTGTCACGCCCAATGGAATATCTCCTCCTGCTCCGCTGGTGCTGGTAGTAGAGGAAGTAATTCCACGAGATACATTGATGGTATTGACTGGCTGCACGGTAACACCTGAGATATCAACACCGAGAGTGTTGTCAGCGCTAGTCCCGTTAGTATTGGTTGCTGATCCAAACATAAGATCCACCATTTTCGAAATCAGTAAATTAAATTGGTATTGAAAAATTGAGTTTTGCAACCGAGAGATTAATCTCCCACTATGGTCGCCAATTGTTTATGGGTGAAAACCATCTCTGCCGGTTTTGCTAATTTCGGGGTGTGTGGATGAGAAATGAGTTTAAATCTTAAACAAATGCACTACACGGGAGTGCTTTTGATTCGGGATATCAATCTATAAAATTCTGGCCTAAACTAAGAAATGGCCGTTCCAGACTTGTTTCGGTCACAAAGTGAAGGAGATGGGGTTAATCTTAGGGAGGGAAGAGAAGAAAGTGTTGAGATTGTGAAGGTGTAGGCTATTTTATGACTTGTAACAAAAAGGTGAGCAGGCTTACGAATAATTCAAGCATGCTCTGGGTGTTTCGAATACAATTGTATTAACACATGATTTATGTATTGTCTTCTGTATTGGAAATAGGGAGGAGAACCTATTTATACAAGTCATTGGAGCCTTATTCACGTCTCTTGTGGGAAGTGGAGTGATGGAGTAGTGGAGTTGTGTGTTAGTGTCACACTATAAATCTTGCCCACTTCTCCTATCATCACTAACCGTACATGTCTTCCTGACACGTTCTTGTGATGGCGCGTTGCACACTGCATGCTGTAAACCGCCAGACCAATAGCCCAGTATGTATCCCCCAGTTTGTGACATGATTGATGTCTCGAGTGTGTGGATCGTGGGACCCACATAAGATAGCATGTGATGCTGGGTTAAATAACTAAGTTATTTAGGAAGTCGATACTTGTGAAGTATCATGTGTATTCTATGCAGGTGCTGCATCGAATGTATTCGGCATGTATAAAGAATCGTTGTTGAGCAGAATTCCCTGCCTACTTCACGTGAGAGTTTAGAGACTGCGCTAGGAAATCCTCCCTTGGCCGACCACATGGTGTGGTAGAGTGGCGGATGGTGATCATCATGACGCCTCATTGACCAATTAACTCCTAAATAGCTAGGGTTGTATGAAGAGGCTCATCTGTGACCGTTAGTGGAATTAGGGTTTATGAAGAGGTTCGAAAGCATCACTCTTCAGCTTGGTCGAATTCAAGCTTAGGATATGGTTTTGGCAGGGCCGACCGTGCATGCGTGTAGATGACACGATGATGCAGGCGCCCATACCCCATTGTCTCGTGAAAGTGTGATCTGGGCCACTCAAATCATCTGGCGAAGTTGAGTGGTCGAGATCGATTTGCGATAGAAATCCAATGCCGCAAAGGAATTGGAAACCGCGCGACATGCCTACCTTAGGCGCGCGTTTCAAGGCGTTCGGCCATGGTTGGCCTTGGTCGATCATTCATGCGTGTACATGGGACCATGGTGATCATGTTGACATGCTCGGGACCTTTTAAGTCTATATCTACACCCTCCATCTAAGCTTGCGAATATGGACGTTCGTGATCGATTTGAGGCACATGTAACAAAACCTAATTAGGGTTTCGTATAGTTCACGCCTATGCAACTTCACCCGATCGGTTTTGCATGTTATGCTTCTCCCTTGGGGAATCCGATCATGTAGGTCCCACATTGGGCAGGTGATGAACATGTTGGTACATGTTCCATGGTCATAGGTTTGATCTAAGCCATCCAAACATGCCGGTGAAGTTGGATGGTTGTGATCAAACTGCGACACATAACCCTTCAAAGCATCACGCCAGCCCTGTTTTGAGTTAACGTTTGTTGCTCTAAGGCTTTGCTCGTGAGAAGGTCGGTCAGGTAAGTATGAAGGGGGCCCGCCGGTGTGCAGGACAAGCTTGTCTGACCGGCCATAGAATGATCCACGCCGTCCGATCGCGCCGGCGAAGTTGGATGGTCGTGGTTGATTTTAAGACCGATGCTAGCAGTCTTTGATCGTTCACGTTTCCTTCAAGCTGCTTCCCGACCATCCTTCCTTAGGCTGGCGTTTGGTGGATTTTGGGAGATATGATATATGTTCGACCGATCAGGGCATAGACGGGCCCGCTGGTGGTCATTATGGTGATAGCCTGCTCCTTCTAGGGTTCGTCTAGGCTGTTAAATCATGCGGCCAACTTGCGTGGTCGTGATTTTTTATGAGACTGCTATGGACATTCCGGATGCTCAATCGGGATAGTATAGCATACTGAGAGATATATGCTCAATTGGGCTAGTATAACACACCGAGAGATGTATGCTCAATCGGGCTAGTATAACACACCGAGAGTTGCAGCCTGTACGGGCATTTCGTGCATGCCTCACTGTTGGTACTTGGATATTCATGCTACTCTGCTGCGAGTAACAATCAGTCATCATGCCGCGCCAACAATGAGAGTTCTGCTAAGAATAGCACAAGAAATATAAGGTGTTTCGTGCATTAATAAATAATGCTAAAATTCACAGAATACTTAGGGATTGTTGCTATATGCTCCATTCTAGGTGAATTAATAAAGCGAAGAAGTATTCATCACTTATCAAATGGACTTATCCTTTGCATGATGTCTCGTACAAAATATTGGTTTTACGGCTTTATCCCTTGTTGGTGCAAAATCAATTACTCCAACGATCTTCGAGATGCGAGAAAGTTGATCGATCTTCAACCGTAGGTGTTGAATTTCCAAGAATTGATCAAAGAAGGGGGTACCTGCAAAAACACTTCGATGCTAAAATCAGCGGATGTTATATGAAAGTAGTTATTGTGAAGTGAATTGTATTGCGTACCTTTGTGTTGGGATTTTGCCTCTATTTATAGGCAAAAATCAGATGTAGCTTTAGGGTTTCATCAGTTATCCTAATAACTACCCTCATCTGTACAAACCCCAAATACCGTCTAGATTCATGATAAACCCTAATGATTATCATAATCCTATTTTTCATGGATAACTATTACTACTTAAGATAATTATCCCTTTACTTATTAGGATTAATCTTAAATAATATCTAACCATTATCCCATGAAATCTATTTACCCATGGATCTTTGGGCTTCCCCATTAAGCCAGGTGGTTCTTTTAATAAACCGATTTGGGCTTCCACATTAAGATGGATTTCACAATAACACTCTGGTTTCTTCAATAAGCCAAGTCCCCAGGCTTCCATATTAATCCCTATGGATTTCACAATAATACTCTAGTTTCTACAATAATCCAAGTCCAGGCTCCCACGATAAGCCATACGGGTATCCAAATAAACCCTTCGGTTTCCTTGATAAACCGACCGATTTCTATGATAAATCGGATTATTGCTTCTATTTTAAGCCACGTGTGACCCGTACGTACACCATTTGGGTGGGGTACGAACATCGCCCCCTTCTTAGCCCTCGACTTGTTCGAATGTTTAAGAACAATTGAAGCCATATGAAAAGCCTGATGCGTTCCAGATTAATCCCAAACCCAATATGGTTGTGGGCCTTCACCGTCCACTGGATCTTTTGATCCTGCATACTTCTTATGCAAGTCTTTCTTCTATTTTTCTTTCTTGTTTGAATTTGACACTACTCTGATAAGTGTCAGCCTCTTAGATGGGAACATAACCTTATCTTTGCTGCGCATGGCTAATATCTCGGCCCCATTCCTGACCGCAGATCAAACAACACTATACCGTCGATGGCCGTTGCTAACATGGAGAATACCACCCCACATAGGACTTAGTGAGTTTGTATATCTTTGGGACTCTGGGAACGCTCGTTTCCAGTCAATCTCCAGCCCGTATATCTCAAGAAATTCGATCTCCATATCCTTATTCCGCGCGCCTGTATCTAGCCGAAACTAAGCTCCGTACAACCAAGAGTTTATCCCGGAATCCGTCACGTATCCCTATCTTCTAGTATAAATAGGACATGCATCATCATGGAACAACAATTTCAGCTCTCTTTCTTTCTCTGTTCGCTCCGTTGGTAAGTACAACTTTGCCTTTCTTCTGCTACTTCCCATTATTTCCCGTTGCTTTGTTCCACTAACATGGTGCATCGATACCGCAGTTGACCCTTTGTTTCTTTGTTCCCAGTGTGACGCCAGTAGCCTTCAACAATTCAATGTCCAGCTTCCTGACTTCTTGCAACATGTATTCCTTGAAGCGATCTACCAACCGTAACGAGGATCCAACAATCATCGGTCCTTCTCTTATGAAGGCTAACACTCTAAAATATGGACACAAATGATGTGTTTCCAAGCATTTGTCTGCTGTTAGGGACTGTCCTCTCAACTTTCGTAGAGCTACCAAGGTGGATATGGCTTCGACTCCAAATGTTGGTGTTAGAACTGGCAATGTGAAAGACAATAAATCTCCCTTTGTAACCATAAGTGACGACGAGGTTAAGAGTATCAACCGTGCTGTCGATCCACGTTTGTCACCGGAGTATAATCCTTCTACTCCTCCTTCGAAAGCTCTAGCTAAAGCTCGTCTTCCACACGAAGATGACACTTTCAGCCCAGGTTTGTACCGGTCCTCAGGCTCTGCGGTGACTATCGGTGATTATGTCATTCAGAATCCTTCTGTAGCACGAGGTATAATGCTCACCGGTATGCTGCCACGAGATCGAATCTGCTATGATCATATGACTGACATAGACCAAGCTCTCGACCGTGCGGCCCAGCTCCATTTTGCGGTAAACATCTTTCTACCCAATCAATCTATCTTGTTGTTTAATCGAATTCCGATCTCTTTGTAATAATTCTATGTTCTCCCTGCAGGGTCTCTCACTTGTTCGAAAGGTTGGCGAACTCCACTACGATGCCTTGGTCAAGCAGCAAAAAGCTCATGCAGCTGCCTCATACCATCCCGAACGCGAAAATGAATCACTGAGGCGCCAGGTCGAAACCCTCCATGCCAAAATATGTGAAGATTGCAATGTTGTAGAACTGATGCGCAGGCAACGCGATTGTGCCAACTTCAAGGCCAAGGGGTTTGGAGGTTATGCTGCTGTTCCTCCTAATGCTGAAGAAGAAGTTGATGGTGCTGGCAATGAACTCTATGACCCGGAAGAGGAGTGATGAAGAGTTGATTGTGCTCTCCAGAGATTTTTCTGCAAATTTCCTTTAACTAGCGTAGGAATTTAGATTTATGCTTCAATTCCGTGCCTCTTTTTTTTTAGTTTTTAGTTCTTGTTTACTTCCTTCTGAAAATGTGCACCAACGAACACTTCCCTTCATCAAATATTTACTATTTTTTACTTCGAATGGAGAGCTCCTCCTCAACGCTTGCTCCCTTTTCAACATTTGCCACCTTAGAAAATTTCTTGAAGTAATGTGACTTTTCTAGAAAGTAAAATTTGTTCGAATGAAGGTGCTTTCGGCAGTACTACCCATCATTAACTTGCGCTGTTAAACTAATACAGTGGTCACGATTCGCTTCTACTTTTGGAAAATAATCCTCAATTGCTGGGAAAGAGTTTATTAATGAAATGCGATCTACATTGTTACGAAATCTAATCTACATTAATGGAAATATTTTTTGTGGTTGAATAAATTCCAAGGCTTGGGCTCTTCCCTCCCATTCATGCTCCTTAGCCAATAAGCACCACCATTTGCTGGTCTATCAATTAATAAAGGTCCTTCCCAATTTTCCCCAAGCTTTCCACTGCCACCGTCTAATGTTTTAGGCCTTGTTCTTCTCAAAACTTGCTCTCCAGGAAGGAAGGTCCGTTCTCGTACCTTTTTGTTGTATTGTCGCTTCATGGATTGCTGGTAGACCGCCAGCTTTCTTGAAGCATCATCTCTAACCTCTTCCAAAAGTTCCTTGTCCATTGAAAATATTTCCGTGTTCTGACCCGACCATTCCGCCAATGTCTTTGTGGTTGGAACTAACAGCTAGACTGGTAGTACCGCCTCCGTTCCATATGCCAGTGTGAACGGAGAGAAACCTGTCGATCGTCTGGGTGTGGTTTTGTACGCCCACAAGACCCCGGGTAAGAATTCCGTCCACCTTCCTTTAGCTTTGTCCAAGGTATTCTTCAAGTTATCCAAGATAACTCTATTTGTTGCTTCGTCATGTCCGTTGCTCTGTGCATAGTACGGAGTTGAAAAATTGTGTTTGATGTGTAAGACGTCAGACAATGATTTTATCGCCTCACAGTCAAACTGGTTCCCATTATCGGAAATGATCATCGCCGGTACTCCAAACCTACAAACAATGTTTTCCCAAATGAACCTGCGGACATGAACCGATTCTATCCTCACCAGAGCCACAGCTTCCACTCATTTTGTGAAATAATCAGTTGCTACCAACAAATACTTGACGCCCCCAGGTGACGTGGGGAATGGACCTACGATATCCAAAACCCATTTATCAAATGGCCATGGGATCAAGACTGGGTGCAACTCATTTACCTGTCTTTTCATTATAGGTCCATGTAGCTGTCAAGCCACGCACTTTTGGGCAAATTGCTTTGCGTCATTTTGAATATAAGGCCAAAAATATCCCTGAGACAATAACCGATGCGCCAAACTCCTTCCCCCAGAATGGTTTCCACAACACCCCCCATGCGCCTCTGCTAACAATTGCTTCCCCATCTCCCTGGTTATACATCGGAGGTAAGGCTCCATTGATATCGGCTTCTTATACAGCTTTCCTTCAATAAGAGCGTATCTCCAATCCGTATTCGATATCCTTCCATCCAAACTCTTGTCACATGGAAGCTCTTGTGATTGTAGGTACCGAACATAAGGCTTCCTCCAATCCTCAAGTTGGTCATTACTACCCTCATCTATATCCATAGGATCACTCTGAATTTCGGATGAGGAGACATTAATACCACAGCTGCAAACCTTGAGTGCATTGTTAACGATGTTGTGAATGCTGTGAAACTCTTGGAAATCAACCACAATGTACCGCGTTGTCTCCGATTCCACGGCTGCGGACACGTAAGCAAGATCGTCCGCATGCCTATTTTCTATCCTTGGATTTTGTTCTATATCGAACACATCAAACTCCTTTTCCACCTCATGTATGTACTCCAAATAATAGGCTAACCTCTCATTCTTAGCCTTATATGCTCTACTGAAGTGATTGGCGACCAGTCTTGAGTCTGTTGTCAACTTAACCCTCCGCGCCCCCAAGCTAAGGGCCGTATTTAAGCCTGAAATTACAGCCTCATATTCAGCCTGGTTGTTTGAAGCCGTAAACCCCAGCCGGACAACCTTTTCAATCCGTAATACTTCAGGGGAAACAAGTACACACCCAACACCTGCCCCGTCAGTGTTCGCTGATCCGTCTATATAGACTTTCCACATCCCAGTTTTTCCTTCAGGAATCATCTCCGAGTCTTCGTTACTCTTTCCTTTCTTTGCTTCATCTGAAGGTTTCTTGATAAATTTTATGATCTCCCATGGCATCGGGATTGGTTGTATACCATTGTTATCAAGCAAGATCTCCTCCTCAAGCATGGATTCTAAAACTGGAATATCATCTACCGGTAAATCCGCCATCAGTGACGCTATCACATGCCCCTTCTCGGCTGTTCTTGGCTCATAATCAATTGTATATGCACCAAGATAAGTGGCCCACGTGGACAGCCTACTGGAATCATCAGTTCTTCCTAGCACCTTTTTTAACGGGTATTCAGTATAGACTACCAGTCACCTCCCTTCAAAATATGGCTTCAAACGCCTTGCTGCATGTATGAGAGCTAATGCCATCTTCTCTATTTTCGAGTACCTTGTCTCGGCATCCGTTAGGGATTTACTAACGAAATAGACTGGCCTCTCCTCTGGATTTTTAACAAACAGGACTGCGCTGACATCACAATCATTGGCTGCCAGATAGATGTAGACCGTTTGGCCAGTCTTTGGACTTGTTAGGACTGGCGGTGAAGTCAAATACTGCTTAATGGCATTGAACGCATGCTCACATTCCTGACTCCAGCCAAACTTTTCGGCCTTCTTCAGAATCTGGAAAAATAGTTTACATTTGTCCGAAGCTCGCGAGATGAACATGTTTAACGCTGTCAATCTCCCCGTAAGCCTCTGCACCTCCTTTTTGTTTCTAGGTGACGGCATTTTCAATATTGCCCTAATATGCTCCGGATTAGCTTCGATCCCCCTCTGCATCATCATATACCCTAGAAAATTCCCAGATGTGAGACCGAAGGAGCACTTCGCTGGATTTAACTTCATTCTATATCACCGTAATTGATCAAAGGTTCTTCTCAAGTCCATAAGGTGAGACTCCTTCTTTTTGGACTTGACTACCATATCATCAATATAGACCTCCATGGTGTCACCAATCATATCCTTGAACATTTCATCTACTAGACGCTGATAAGTTTCTCCTACATTTTTCAAACCGAATAGCATGACTAGGTAACAATATATCCCTTTGTCTGTTATGAACGCCATATATTTTTGATCTTCTTCAAATAGTGGAATTTGATTATAACCGCAGAAACCGTCCATAAACGACAGTCTATCAAAACCAGCAGTAGCATCCACTAACTCCATAATCCTGGGTATTGGGTAAGGATCACTTGGGCATGCTTTATTTAAATTTATAAAATCGATACATACCCGAATTTTCCCGTTTTTCTTTGGAACTGCTACAATATTTGCCAACCACTTTGGATATTTAACATGTCTTATTATTCTTGCTTCTAACATCCTGTCAATCTCCTCAGCAACCTTGACCTTCCGTTCTGGTGCCATTTTTCGCGGCTTCTGCCTTACTGGTTTAGATCCTTCACTGGTATTCAACCGATGGCACGCGATGGCGGAATCAATGCCCGGCATATCCCTGAGATTCCAAGAAAAGACATCTTTATTAGTTCTTAACAAGGTGATCAAGCTTTCACTCTCGCCTAGCGGTAACTCCGCCCCGATAAACGTCGTTTGCTCCTTCTGATATCCAACTTGTATCTCTACCTACTCCTCAATAGTTGGCGGTCCTTCCTTTCCTCTTACATGATAAGAGGTCGGGAAGCACTATGATTGCTACAATTTCTTTTCAACACGGAGTATTTCTGAACCCTTTAGTTCCGATTTCCAGTACTCTTCCATTGCGCTTTCGTGACATTTATGGGATGCCACCTGGTCGCTTCTAACTTTCATCACTCCAGCTAGAACAATTAACTTTAAACACTGGTGAATATTGGAAGTTACCGCGTCCATTGCGTAAATCCAATCACGTCCTAGAATAGCATTGTAAGGTGCGCAACAATCAAGCAACGAGAAGTATTGCATAATCGTCTTTCCTCCCACAATAGTTGGTAAAATAATACTTCCCATTGCCGTCATCTTCTCCCCACTAAACCCAATGATAGGGCTATCATCGGCCTCAACTTGACTTTCACTGAAACTCATTGAAGAGTATGTTCCTGAAAATATGATGCTAATTGAGCTCCCAGTATCGACCAAGACTTGACGTACTTTGAACATTCCTATGAGAGCCAGAATCACGATTGCATCATTATGAGGTTGATATACTCCAGCGAGATCAGCAGTCGAAAAGGTTATTTCGGTTTTCCCCTCTTCCAAGATCTCCGTACTAATATGACTGGCGTAGTCGACCTTGTTAGATATTTGCCATTCGTTAATATGACGCAACTTCAGCCGTGTCGCATTCTCCTGAGCTTTCCTCGAGGTCGTATTAACCCTTGCATGGCTCACTCTGATTTCACACAAATCTAGAGTATTGACCAGTGTATTAACCTGTGCCAGATTCTCCTTCAGATATTGCTGCATCTTTCCTTCTTCAATCATCTTCTGGACTTCTGCAGCAAGAGCACGACAAGTATTTGTATTATGCCCATGATCCCTGTGATAATCACAATACTTATTCTTGTTCCTCTTCTCCCTTGTATCCACGGGAAGCGGCTCCGGGTTGGGCAACGTATTTTTAATCTTATTATAAAGTTCTCCCAGTCCAATGTTCATCTTGGGAAACCTTACCCTCTGCTTTTCTTGTGGTTTATGAAATTCCTCTTCATTCCTCGCCTTCCCTACTGGTCCTTCAAGGCTATTTCCTTTCGAACTGTTGCTTTGGCCTTGTTGATGCTTCCGTCGTTGACCTTTTCGGCGTTCACGTCAGTTTTGCCTTCTTTTCTTTCTCCGCCTTTGCGTATCTATCAGCCCGGTCATACAGTTCTTTGAGGCTTCCCACCGGTTCCACTGTTAATGAGTTATAAATTCCAAAATCATCATACTCCATTGCATTCTTATATGCTGCTATCACAATCCCTTCATCCACCTCCCAAACTTCACTAACCTCCTGAAGAAATCTCCTATTGAAATCAAAAAGGCTTTCTCCAATCTCTCTATGTAAGAGAAACAAGTGACTACTCTCCTTTTTGATTCCGAGATTAATCTTGTACTGCTCGAAAAATGCATCTGACAACGTCCCAAAATCCTTGATAGAATTAGATTCCAACTGAGAGAACCAAGTCAGTGCCTTACCCATTAAAGTCATTGGGAAAGTCCTGCAAAGAAGTTCGTCACTGTATCCCCACAAACTCATCGAGGCTTGAAAATGCTGGACATGCTCCACCGGGTTTCCATTTCCACCATCAAAGAAATCCTTGAACTGGGGCTGGTTGAAATTCGAGGGTGGACGATACCGCCTTATCCTTGCGACGAACGGAGAGTCCATCGATTTTTTCATGGACAAAACTTGTTGTTCTTCGTCTCTAGATTGTCTCTGCGACAATAACTCGTCGATCATGGCGCTAAGTTTCCTTTTGCTGACCATTTCATCCTCTCAAGAGTCACTTTCTGACTCTCTCCGGGTTCGCCCATATCTGTCAAGATCCACCCTTCTTCTTGAACGCTTCTTCTCACGTCCGAATTTCTTTGCATGTCCATCATCAGCTCGATCTTCCCTCCGTTTGTGTCTCGTTCAGCTTATCCCAGTTTCACCATATCTTCCACCTCCAAGAGTACGTTGGTCGTAGTGGTCATATCCATGATAACCGCGACTTCGGCTATAGCCCCTTTCTTCCTCAGTTATTCTTCTATCATCTCGACCCCTCCAACGATCACTAAAAGCAGTGTACCCCTCCGTGGGTTATCAACCTCTTGACGATTTGTCCTTCTACTTCCTGAACGTGAAGTAGCTGGAACTTCAAGCTCCTTTCTCTTCTCTAGTGCAACTTTAAAACGTTTGTTCTTCCTTTCCAATTGTTGTAATCGTTCATGGACCGTTAAGTCGATGAGCGTCACCTGTGGGTTGTTCCCCTGTACGACTTGTTGAACATGTTGTGCAGCAGTAGCTTGTTGATCGTTAACTTGTGTGACCGACTGGAGATTAGCTTGAACCGTCGATAAAACGCCGATCTGCACAACAGGTGCCTCGCCGGTTCAATCAGCTGGTACGGTGTTAACCTGACCACCTCGTGCGTTATTAACTCGAGCTCTCACGCCCCTATTTGTTACATCTTCCTCTCGCTGGATCTGGTCGTTGGGATGTCGTCTTGAAGTTTCCCCTTGAAGTTGAACCCTCCCGTTGGTGGCTGGCGGTGAAGATCTATTGACCAGCACATAGTTAACCCTCGGTATATGTCCCTCTGAACGCGAACGAGAAGCTAATGTTGTGGACGTCGAAGATGATGTTCCGCCATCCCTTTCGTTGTTGCCTTGGACAACATCGCTCCTTAGGGTCCGATTGTTGATCTGCTGATTCAGTTGACCCTGGTTTGGTACGCCTTCATTCATCTCAAGACGATCTCCAGCTGATGCCACCATTTTTTTTAATCAAATTTTCTCTTAACAACTTTGGCCGTACCTTCTACGACACTTAGATCCTCCCGCAACTTTCTGGAAAAATTGTTTTCAACAACCCTTTCTAGTTGTTCAAAGGGTTTCAACATCTTTCACAAGGTGTTCTGAAGCTTTTGTAACCTTTGTGCGTAAATAGATCTTTACTGCAACTTCCTTAAAAGTTGTGCATACGTGATTATATCTCACTAAAAAGCTACGAACTTCCAGCACCTCTGAAACACTTGAAAACAAATTACTTTTCTCCTTTTGGGGTGCACGATCTCTTCTCTTCGTTCCCCTTAGTCAGCGCCAAAAGATGTTGGTGCAAAATCGATTACTCCAACGATCTTCGAGATACGGGAAAGTTGATCGATCTTCAGCCGTAGGTGTTGAATTTCCAAGAATTGATAAAAGAAGGGGGGTACCTGCAAAAACACTCCGATGCTAAAATCAGCGGATGTTATATGCAAGTAGTTATTATGAAGTGAATTGTATTGCGTACCTTTGTGTTGGGATTTTGCCTCTATTTATAGGCAAAACTCAGATGTAGCTTTAGGGTTTCATCAGTTATCCTAATAACTACCCTCATCTGTACAAACCCCAAATACCGTCTAGATTCATGATAAACCCTAATGTTTATCATAATCCTATTTTTCATGGATAACTATTACTACTTAAGATAATTATCCCTTTACTTATCAAGATTAATCTTAAATAATATCTAACCATTATCCCATGAAATATATTTACCCATGGATCTTTGGGCTTCCCCATTAAGCCAGGTGGTTCCTTTAATAAACCGATTCGGGCTTCCACATTAATCCATATGGATTACACAATAACACTCTGGTTTTTATAATAAACAAGTCCTCGGGCTTCCATATTAAGCCCTATGGATTTCACAATAATACTCTGGTTTCTACAATAATC
Organism: Papaver bracteatum; assembly: GCA_023529315.1. NCBI lineage: Eukaryota > Viridiplantae > Streptophyta > Magnoliopsida > Ranunculales > Papaveraceae > Papaver > Papaver bracteatum. The sequence goes on from JAJJWX010001388.1 coordinate 698,560, forward strand.
CAAGTCCAGGCTCCCACGATAAGCCATACGGGTTTCCAAATAAACCCTCCGGTTTCCTTGATAAACCGACCGATTTCTATGATAAATCGGATTATTGCTTCTATTTTAAGCCACGTTTGACCCGTACGTACACCATTTGGGTGGGGTACAAACATATGTTGGTGCAAAATCGATTACTCCAACGATCTTCGAGATGCGGGAAAGTTGATCGATCTTCAGTCGTAGGTGTTGAATTTCCAAGAATTTATCAAAGAAGGGGGTACCTGCAAAAACACTCTGATGCTAAAATCAACGGATGTTATATGCAAGTAGTTATTGTGAAGTGAATTGTATTGCGTACCTTTGTGTTGGGATTTTGCCTCTATTTATAGGCAAAACTCAGATGTAGCTTTAGGGTTTCATCAGTTATCCTAATAACTACCCTCATCTGTACAAACCCCAAATACCGTCTAGATTCATGATAAACCCTAATGTTTATCATAATCCTATTTTTCATGGATAACTATTACTACTTAAGATAATTATCCCTTTACTTATCAGGGTTAATCTTAAATAATATCTAACCATTATCCCATGAAATCTATTTACCCATGGATCTTTGGGCTTCCCCATTAAGCCAGGTGGTTCCTTTAATAAACCGATTCGGGCTTCCACATTAAGCCCTATGGATTTCACAATAACACTCTGGTTTCCACAATAAACCAAGTCCAGGCTCCCACGATAAGCCATACGGGTTTCCAAATAAACCCTCCGGTTTCCTTGATAAACCGACCGATTTCTATGATAAATCGGATTATTGCTTCTATTTTAAGCCACGTGTGACCCGTACGTACACCATTTGGGTGGGGTACGAACATATGTTAGTGCAAAATCGATTACTCCACGATCTTCGAGATGCGGGAAAGTTGATCGATCTTCAGCCGTAGGTGTTGAATTTCCAAGAATTGATCAAAGAATGGGGTACCTGCAAAAACACTCCGATGCTAAAATCAGCGGATGTTATATGCAAGTAGTTATTGTGAAGTGAATTGTATTGCGTACCTTTGTGTTGGGATTTTGCCTCTATTTATAGGCTCAGATGTAGCTTTAGGGTTTCATCAGTTATCCTAATAACTACCCTCATCTGTACAAACCCCAAATACCGTCTAGATTCATGATAAACCCTAATGTTTATCATAATCCTATTTTTCATGGATAACTATTACTACTTAAGATAATTATCCCTTTACTTATCAGGGTTAATCTTAAATAATATCTAACCATTATCCCATGAAATCTATTTACCCATGGATCTTTGGGCTTCCCCATTAAGCCAGGTGGTTCCTTTAATAAACCGATTCGGGCTTCCATATTAAGCCCTATGGATTACACAATAACACTCTGGTTTCTACAATAAACCAAGTCCTCGGGCTTCCATATTAAGCCCTATGGATTTCACAATAATACTCTGGTTTCTACAATAATCCAAGTCCAGGCTCCCACGATAAGACATACGGGTTTCCAAATAAACCCTCTGGTTTCCTTGATAAACCGACCGATTTCTATGATAAATCGGATTATTGCTTCTATTTTAAGCCACGTGTGACCCGTACGTACACCATTTGGGTGGGGTACGAATAGCCATGAACTAAAATCCACCATCAACAATCCTATATATATATTGCGCTAATTTCCTAAACTACGTAATGAATATTTTGTTTTTGAAAGTAAGCTATAATCGGATTATATAGATATATATAAACACCGATTAGTGTAATCGGTTTATGTGGGTATTGATTAAACTCCGATTCTAGGTTTACATCTTCATTTGGAATAAACCCAACCCAGAATCGATTTACAAATTCACTGACATCAACCGATTCTGGATCGAGTATTTTGAAGAAAAAAATTTAAATTTTTACAAGTGTTGATTATGCATTAATCATAGTTAATTTCAGGATTAACTTGATTAAATATTATTTAATTATTCGAATTAACACTAATTTAATAAGGGCATATTAGGTATTAACATATATATTGGATAAGGGGTTTCTATAAATTGTTACTTAGAGCAACTGCAATCATCAGACCATAACCAAAGAGTAAAGATAAAAAAGATTTGAAAAAAATGGGTTTAGTCCAGCACTGCCGCTACGGGGAGAAAACCATTTCAGGCGCAACTAATACTTGCGCCCCACTATTTTTTTTTTTAACGGGCGTAACTTACGAGTTACGCCCGTCGTCAGGCGCAAATCAGGCGTAACCACAAATTGCGCACCATCTTTTTTTTTTTTAATACGGGCGTAACTCAAAGTTACGCCCCACCAGGCGTAACCTTCATTCTTCGCCTGACTAAAGACTAGAATAAAGACCAAATATGGCCTGTAATTTGCTTTTTGGTATGGTATTTGCTCTTTAGTCTGTCCGTTGTATCTGCTATTTCGATCAAATCTGCTCTTTACTCCCATGACTGTGGTTGCTCTTAATGACCTTATTTTGTCATGTAGCTATAGGCACCAATTTAGGTAGGCAAGTTTAAACGTAAATAAACGTTTCAAATTTCCATTCCCTCTTTTCTTTCTCATTCATTTCGTCGCTAGCTAGCTATTATTATTTGCCCCTTTCACCTTTTAACAAGGGAGGGCCGTGACTGCCATTACTCCCACCAGTCACTCCTTCACTCACTCTCTTTCTTTCTCTCACTTCTTAAATAAACTTAACCCCCCATTCCCATTCATTTCCTTTCCTTCTAAAAGAAGAAGCCCTAATCCACACCATTTCTCAGTCTCTCTACTTTCCTCCTCTGTTACAACAATGGAGGAATTAAGGAGGTTTTGCATGTACTTTCTTCTTTTCACTCTTCTCTATATTTCTTCACCTTCTTTTGTTCACTCTAGAAGCTTAGTAGTAGAAACTCCTAAAAAAACTACACTTCTTGATATTACAGCTTCAATTCAGAAAACCATTGATGTTGTTTCCGCTTCCAAACCAGAAACCACCATTCAGAACACATTTCTCCAACAAGAAACATCATTTTCTGAATTCTCTTCTTCATCTTCTTCTTCATCAAAATCATTTACTCTGGAACTACATTCTAGAGATTCGCTTCACTCATCCTCACATAAGGACTACAAAACTCTAATCAAATCTCGATTAGAACGTGATTCAGCTCGAGTCAGATCTCTCAACACTAAACTAGATCTAGCTGTTAACGGAATCAAGAAATCAGATCTCAAACCAGTTGAAACAACATTGGAACAAAGTCTGTTTGAAGGAGGAGGGAAATCAAAAACTGAATTAGAAGGTCCAATCATATCGGGAACGAGTCAAGGAAGTGGTGAGTATTTCTCCCGAGTTGGAATCGGTCGTCCAACTAAACCGTTATATATGGTTCTTGATACAGGTAGTGATGTCACTTGGGTACAATGTTCACCTTGTACAGACTGTTACCAACAAACCGACCCGATTTTTGAACCGTCTTCTTCTTCATCTTACTCACAGATTATGTGTAACACTGATACATGCCAAGCTTTAGATGTTTCGGCATGTCGTGCCGGTGTTTGCTTATATCAGGTCTCATATGGTGACGGTTCTTATACTGTTGGTGACTTTGTCAGCGAGACCTTAACTTTCGGCAACTCGTGTTCCGTCAACAACGTTTCTCTTGGTTGTGGTCATGATAATGAAGGTTTATTCGTCGGCTCAGCTGGTTTACTAGGTCTTGGTGGCGGCCCACTTTCATTTCCATCTCAACTCAAAACTGAGTCATTTTCTTATTGTTTAGTCGATAGAGATTCTAGCTCAACTTCAACACTTGACTTCGGTACCAGCTTAGAGATAAACGTGAATAACTCCGTCACAACTCCGTTACTCCGCAATAATCAATTAGATACTTATTATTATCTAGGTTTAACGGGGTTAAGTGTTGGAGGAGAAATGTTGACGATTCCACCATCGGCATTTGAAGTGGATGAAAGTGGTAACGGTGGCATAATTATTGACTCCGGAACGGCTGTGACTCGGTTGAAAACCGATGTTTATAACTCACTCAGAGATGCTTTTGTTAAAGGAACTCAGAATTTACCGACTACAAGTGGCGTAGCAATTTTCGATACGTGTTATGATCTGTCAACGATGAGAAGTGTTGATGTTCCTACTATTTCTTTACATTTCCCCGGTGACAAATATTTGGCATTACCGGCTAAGAATTACTTGGTGCCGGTTGACTCCGCCGGAACGTTTTGTTTAGCGTTTGCACCGACGTCATCTTCTTTGTCGATTATTGGGAATATTCAACAACAGGGGACACGTGTCACCTTTGATTTGGTTAATTCTCTTGTTGGATTCTCTGCCAGTCAATGTTAGTTTTAGATGGATAGATTTTGAGCAGAAAATATCGCTCTTGTTGTTGTAATTTATTTTTTATTTTTACAGTCTTTTTTTACTCCAGGTAATTTCTTAAAGAAACTTTACCACAGGAGAGGTTGTTGTTGTTATTATCTACGGTGGATGTGTATTTAATAGAAATGGAAATATAGGTAAATGGACTTGTGGTTTGCATGGGTGACATGTGGTTTGTCGGTTGAATATCTAGGTGCAATATTTGTAAGGTTTATATTTTTGTTTGTGATGTTGTTGTGGTGTGTAGGAAGGGTCAATTTCTTGGAAGATGTGATTTCAGGGAACCACTTCACATGTTTTCAGGAATCAAAGTTTGGCAACGTTGTACCTTGTTGCTATCTTGACTGATGCGAGACATTTGTGGTGCTGGTGGTTGATGACTTCATATTTTTAGTAAGGCCAAGTTGTTCTATGAATCTTGCCTATGCTCACTGATCAGTGCATGCCCTGGGTTGCACGGACGCTCCATTTATTGTGTCGTGCCCGCGTCCGACGCGTGTTTAACGTTGACATGACGCGTGTCCGACACACCAATTTGCTCGTTCTGTGCGCGTCTTGTTTGGACGCACTGATGACTCGGATTTGATTTTTTTTTTTTCATTTTTATTTAAACTTCTTCCATTATTTTTACTATTATTAACTAAACGAAGAAATTTGTAATTGGAAATGACATCACGTATACCGTTTGTTGGGCATGTGTTGTTTTAATAATGCATTTTGATTGTGACATGTGGCTAACAGTGATTGATTGCTTTACTTTCGGTGTTAATAAACAAACGATTTCTTTTTTCTTTTGAAATTCATACACATGTAGCATCATTTTCTAATTTTTAGGATCGAAACACTTAACTTTGCTCTATAAATACATGATTATATATATAAATAAAATATATATATACATGTTCGCGTCCTAATTTTTTAAGAATTTTGTAGTGTCTGCGTCCGCGTCGTGTCGTGTCCGCGTCTGTGCAACCCACTGCATGGTGTTCAGACTTCAGAGGTATTTTCCAAGCCGAAAATGCTTTATATCCCGGTAATTCTACCCTGACTCACAGCCGTGGATGCCGGTTGAACAACCATGGACTAGGACCTCTACGACTTGACAATGTCAAAGTTTTGGGGGCAAGAAGCATTTTCTATTCTAGTTGACTTGTTTAGTGTGACAATTAGCAAGGCCAGGAACCACTCGGCAATAGAGCAGTGCAGTAGATTCCTATCACCTTAACTCTGTGAAAGATTGTGAGAGGTTGTAATTCGATTCATGTTGTCTTTCGGAATAATACCCAGAAAATCAAGGGGTCATAATCTTGCAGGCACGCGGATGAAGTTTTTTCAGTACAATTTTGTGCAAGTTCTGGTACTTTGGGTTGAGAATTTAAGCCGTAATATTCACTTAAGGAGATAATCTAAGAGGGGATTCATTTGGCTCTTGGAGATGATCTAAACAGTGAGCCGAGGGGGGGAAAAGATGATCTAAACAGTCTGTCTATAGAAAATTTCATGTTTTTAAAATTATATATTCTTCGCTAGACAAGGAGATACTTTATATCAAATCATCTAATAAGGTGAACCAATTAAAATACCCCGATATGCTGGTTGTACAACACCTTCACATAATCATCTGATTCTCCACTCACAAAAGCTCTGTTAGTTTGGGGCATATTGATACAGAATAAAATAAAATATACATGGCCACATACTACTTTATGGATGAAAAGTTTTTAGAATTGTTAGATACTAGAGTAATTTCCATGATATCTAATTTCCAGATTTTTATTTACAAAACACTGCATTGGTTGAACAGAAAGCTAACCATTATAACGAGTCCCTGTAAAATCCTAGATGTCACTTTATTGTTTTAACCAAAGATTAGCGAAACCTTTTAGGTAATTGTTGTCTAATTAACATACTTTTATGCCTCTAAGCTTTTGTTACTTGTCATTTGACTGCATCAAAAGGAGCACATTTCATGTCCATGGGGATCACATCCTCTAATGGAGTAGCTGTTTACAGACTTCTAAACTCTTTTTTAGCTACAAGAAAATATAAAGTGCACACCATACATCCTAGGTTGCCTAACCCTAACTTCCCGACAGGAAAAAGAAATCCGTAGGCGTTTTTTACTACTACTCGTCTCTGGGGAGATTCAAGAAAAGGCTGCTATGATGAAGGGACTAGAATTTACTAACCAGGGGATCAAACAGTCCATCATTATTGACCAGAGTGGAAGGCAGTAAGTTTTGTAAAATATATTCTGATGATCCTCGTGGAAAAAAAAAACAGAAGTGGCTCTTGCCAGACAGAAACTGGAAGGCAGTAAGTTTTGTAAAATATATTCTGATGATCCTCGTGGAAAAAAAAAACAGAAGTGGCTCTTGCCAGACAGAAACAACCGAATAAGAAACCATGAAAAACCTAGTCCCATCAAAGTTTATTTTTGTTGTCAAATACTCTACTACCTGCCTCTTTCATCTATGGGTCAAAGAGGGCTGCTGTTCACCAAACACTGCATGAAAAATGCGTCGGTATAAAGCAATAGGCAACAAGTCTAGATTTGCTGGTCAATTTGAAATCCTATTTACATAACTGCAAACAATTTCTTTAATGAGAAAGGAAAACTTTAAGGTTGTGGTAACCTGAAAAATAAGGAATGACTTACTGCACCATTTCTGGACGGTTTATGACATCTGCAGCTGCCGATGTTGGATGGTTAATGATATCTGCAGTTGCTTATGCTGATGCTGTGGAAAGACGGAAAAGAAAACAGAAACGAAAACATAGCTTGAATAGTTTCAGATTTCCTGTAATATGCTCACATTTCACCAACAGTCGAACATTATTCTGGTATTCCTCGGAAAAAAAATTCCACAAGCTTTTCATTCAGGGATATAGCTGTGATATGAAGTGAAAATTAAGTGTTTGGGGTAGGCAACAATGACTGAGATAAATACATCAGAGACAAATAATCAGGCAATTCAATGCGATCCGCTATTGGAGATAGCTGACAGAGTTGGATCATTCAACTTTAGATGTTCTTCACCTCAAGAAGCTTGAACTCTTCACCAGGCTCTGGGAAAACCCTGGTTTTCTGCTTCAGGTTACCATTTCAAATAACAACCAATCTTCTTTCTTTGAGGGTCATACGGTCCTGCTTATCCAAATAATTTATCAAGACATTTTAACATTTTAAGTTTTTAACCAAGCTGTTTCATCGACTTCGATGCGGAATTAGTAAATGTAGCACTTTTATCAAATCCCTCAAGCAAAAGTATCCTTAACGCGTCATATCCATTTTGGAAAGTGAAATCCAACTGCAGCCAATCAAACATTATACCAATTAGAATTATTATTTTCTTTCTTTAACCCTTCCTATTTTGATTATGCTCAAGTGTGTTTCTAAGGCAAGTGACGAAATGTAATGTACCTCTTCGCGCTCTTGTTTATTAAAAGGTCGAAGAACAAACGATGCACCATCCATTTTGCCAGTGGGTCGTCCAATTCCTTATCAGAATAAACACTAATTCTTTAATATTTTTCAATTATAACACAGATGAAAATTAGATAGATATATAAGCAAGATATACAAATTCATACCTATTCTCAACCGAGGAAAATCACGGCTACCCTTGAAATGGTCAATGACACTTCTCATCCTGCCATTCAAGGAAAAAACGATAAGCTCACAAATTAAGCAACGCATAGGGGGCATGACATGCAGTTATTTCTAAAGAGAAGTGACAAAACAAATGAAAGACCAAAAACACTAGGATTAGTTTAATTAAGAATCAGTTTTCTCCCTTATCTACTTGATCAATAAATATTGTGTTTAGGACTAATATGCGTTGCTTCTTTAGTTTCCCTTCTAAGGAAGCACAAAATACCCACAAAACTTCTCTTCTCTAGTAAAAATAGAAAGTCCCTAGTCCAGGGTCATACGTCTAGGCAAGTTTCCCATCTTAGGAGCATGCTTCTGAAAAACATCACACCAAATGAAAACGAAACCCTTACTAGTGGGGGGCTATACCCACATAGATCATTTCTAGTCAAGGAGTTGAAGGTTCATCTGACTACAATTTACATGATGCTGTCATATATAATAGTCAAGAGTATCAAGTGTGTTTTAGGAATTGAGTTTGAATTGTGGAAGAAATTAAAACGCTTGTGACGTGTCATCCTATGAAAGGTAAAAGTGTACCGGTAAGGAGAACATGGAACTGATAATATAATAAAAATGATGCCTCAAACATCATCCTATGTAAGTATGTATGGGATACGAGATTTGGATAGAGGAGATGAATCCTTCTAGAAAGGAAATAAAAAGTATGACATGATTACCAAGAACCCTAGAAAACCAAAAGAAGTAATGCAACATAGAATTTACCCATTGTGCCCTCCATGTCCACCTTTCGGCAATAAACGTAATGCTCCGAAAGGCAAATCCATGTCATCAAATATCTGTTTGGAAGACCATAAGAAATTAATAGAAGGGATGAAGAGATGTAATATTCTCTTTCTGAAACCAGTAAAGGAAAATTTAATATAACCGAATTCATTACCACAACTACTTGCTTCAACGGTATCTTGTAATATGAAACGATGGAACCAACCTACAATGAGGATCAAAATTAAGCACATGGGTGAAGCAGTAATAGAAGAAAAAAAAAAGTTCACATAATTTGTTTACTTACCGATTGACCACTCAAATTCATGAAAGTTTGTGGTTTTGCAAGCATAACAGGAACATCTCCTATATGGCCTGCACATAGAAAACCATATCGAATCAAGAACCAGTTAATTTACGACTACCTGTTGTTTGGAAGTTAGTTTTGATACACCAAATCGGCGACATATCTCTATAATATATCAACCTATTTGAAACTTCTAAACCTCCCACAGGGTCGGGACCGAACTAGATTATTCTATAAGATCCAACTAGCTACTGACTTTGAGTCGGTATGTATCAAAGAATGATCCAACTTTTCATCTAAATCCTTGAAATGCGGATTCATGAGAAATTTAAAGTTAACCTCAACTCTAGGACACCCATTCTGAAGTTGAACAATTTTAGTTAGACTTGGATCACTTTATGTAATGGTGCCAGAACAATCCCTATTACTGTTTCCCACAACAATTACCTAATTCTAGCACCCATGTTACCAATTTTTTAGAACACGAGTTACTTGAAACTCAGAACCTTACTGAGTAAACGAAAAAGAGCATGTAGAATACCTTCTCCAAATTGAGCTTTAAACGAAACACCGAGTAAACCAAGTAGAGTTTGTAGAATACCTTTTCCAAATAGAGCTTTAAACGAAACACTACTCATTGATATTCCTTCAGCTTCAGCTATAGCATCTACCAACTCAAATCCCACCTAAATACCAAACAGAAACAATGAAAGGTGAGATTTTTACTACTTAATGAACCATAGAAACTCCAATTCATGGATTAAAAGTAGATTTTAAAGCCAATTTAATCAAATATCCAATTGAATTTTTTTTTTTTTTTTTTTGTCCAATTGAATTAGAAAAAAGAAAAAGAAATTAAGGTATAATACATTACATTGTGTCTGGTTCCGTCATATAACTTTCCAGGGTTGCCAAGACCAACGAATAACCATGGTTTAGGTTTACCAGCAGTTGCCGTTGTTGTGCTTGTGGTTGCGGATGCGGATGCGGATGAGCATGAAATTAAGGTTGATGGTGAAGAAGAAGATGAGAATTGAGATGCGGCCATTTTCTTTCTCCGAGAAAGAAAACCAATAGTTAAACGGCAAGGAATACGAACTGTAATTGCTGAAGAAGAAGATGAAATTGCCGGTAGAATCATGGTTGTTTCCTTTTATATACTTTAATTTAACGCGCAAGTTTTTGGTATCCCTTTCCCGAGTTGCCTAAAGACTTGTTTTCCTGTTTTGATTCTCAATGGTTTCTACTTTCTGTTCTAAAATTTCTAGGTAGTTGCTGACGACGGCTCACCCCTTGATTAACTTACGGTCAGGATTTTGTGCGTTGATGGCCGGGATGGAAATATGTAGGGTCTTGAGGTACTTCAATATGTAGGGTCCAGAGGTACTTCCATAGTAGTCGGGATACACGGGGACAAAACCAGGGGGTTTGGAGAAAAAAATATGCGGGAAACAATTAGGAAACTTAGGGAGAGTTCCTAGCTTAAGCCCTGGTGACTCTCCAGTCTCCCCTATGCCCGTCCCTAGATATACTGGTACGTCGCGTTTTGGAAAATTCGCTAGATGATTCTTCTAATGGAAATCTCCGCACCCTTCCGATGGCAAGTGATGGGGAATCATCGGAATTCCAATGTGGCTAGGTTGATAGCTGACTAACAATAATTTTATCAGCTACTACGGCAAAGGGACAAAAAAGACTTGAAAAAGGGTTATCTATCTATCTATTCCTATTATAAAGGAAACTACCCTTACTGTTCCTACCCTTAATGATCCTGCTACAGTTTTTGAAGCTGCAATTTTGGATATTTCAAGTTTGCCCCTATTTTTTATAGCTTCATAAAATTTGTTTGGTAAATACAATGAGGCCATATGAGTAATTTACTAGAATCATAAAAGATCATAATCAATCACAGGAAAACATAAGCGATCTTAAAATGCTTCAGAAAAAAAATAAGCGATCTTAAAAATCAAAATCCCCCGAATTAAACCCACTTCTCCTTCATCAATCATCATCACTATCAGGTAATCAACAAAAATTCTAAAGATTCCACCATTTATCCAAGTTTCAAAATAATAAAAAAAAATTCTCCTTCTTATTAGTAATTAACTTCATTGACATTATCAGACGGTGAAATTAATATAAGGAAATAAAAAGAACACCGTGATAGATAAGATGATGGAGGTGTTTTTGATTTATTTGGAGAAGAGAAGAGAAGAGAAGAAATAATTTAGAGAAGAAATAATTTAGCATCTAATATAAAGAGGTGACTGAAGTGGAGGCTATGGTAAAGTTAATTTTGCCATTCACGGTTGTTGTGGTTGTGGTGGTGGTGGGAGTGAGATTGGTGGTGGAGTTGGTGATTGGCGGTGGTTGTCACAGAAGTTGTTGTTCTTCTACTTAAAACTGTAGAAAGAATTTAGGAAAGAAAATTGATTTTTCTTCATCCATTTGGTGACCAAATAAAAGTGATACTATTTTGTGACTCATGAATACCTGCATTAGGTGTAAACTGTCTTCAATATTGCCGCGTGGAGGTAAACCCGGTCCGCTATGGATCTGACGGTTGTGAATGAAAAACATCTTTGGAAATGAGATCAGGTTCGGTGTTATAGTAAATATGACGATTGAGAAACAAGTAATCAACTGATTATTTGAGGTTAGTAGAATACTATATTCAAGATGTTGATACACGAGACCAAAACAAAAATTTCCCTCGAATCATTAGTACATGTCGATATATTTTTATTTTTGCACGTGCATAGAGCGTGCCCAACGCTTGTATTAAATAATCGAAAGGAAACTAGATCACCATAAAGAAGTGGTAAACCTGCAGAGTGCAAAAATGCTACCAAGTAGCATTATAAAAAACCGAAAAAAGGCGACGCTAAGAAGCTAAAAAAAACAGAAACCACAATTAAATTGGACCAAAAATCACCTTCTGATTGTACAATATTGTGTCGAGAGGAAAATTAACAATAGTCGTTGTTCCAATAGACCAGTTATTAAGCAAACTTCACTTCATTCAGTAGCTGATATGACTTTTTGAATTTAACCTGGAAAATTTTAATTTTTCTCTCATTCCAGACAATCTACCAAATTGCAAAAGGTATATTGTCCCATAACTTGCACCTTTAAGAGTTACTCTTTCTCCTTTGCCATTTCCCAATTAGCCGATCTTACATCCTCACTTTCTCCTTTGCCATTTCCCAATTAGCCGATCTTACATCCTCACTGAAAACCCAAAACACTCTTGAAATTGTTAAAGATAAAAATGAAACAATTTTCTAGTTTCTTCATAACGCAAGAACAAATGAGTGCTAGATTCAACAATAATTTTGCATAAGATACAACCGTTCATAATAATTGAATTCCTGAGAGAATTAAATGTAGGAGCAGCATTGTGGCATAAGTACTAAGTGGAAAAAAACAACTTTTCCTTATGTGAAAATATGGTAGAACCATCATCCTCCAAGGCCATATAATAGGATTCAATAGATTTTTTGTTACCATGCACCCACTTGAATTAGTCATCCCGGAATCTAACAATAATGGATTGTTGATAAGTTGTAGAGGTTCTGTAACCATATCTACTTTATTCCTTCTAAGAATTCTAGAAAAATTGAAATCTCATGTTGGCATTAATGAAATCCACCATCTCTTAGAGAAGCAAACTTATTTATGGAATGCTTATAATGATCAGGAAACAAAGCAGTTGAAAAACAATCACCAATCTATTTATTTTTCCAGAAGTAAATTTTGTTGCCACTATGAATATACACAGTACTATTTTGATGAATGATATCCTTGGATTTAAGAATTCTTTCCTACAAACTCTTGCACAATGGGGTTGTTGAACCATTAGGGGATAAAGCTTTCATATTTCCACCAAATTTACATACAACATTTATTTCAAAACCATATCTCCAACATAGTCCCTTGTTAACTAATCTCAACTTTTTGATGCAAACACCACCCTTTTCCTGTGGAATACATAAAATTTTCAACCAACCCATCCTTTCTTTTTGCAAGAATTAGAGGCTCACCATAGGATATATCTCATAATAAAAACCATTTGTCTTTTACCAAAAGCAGGAAATAGGGGAAAAAAAGAAGATAAGTAGTAAATAGGTAGACTGGAAAGAACATTTGTAATCAATATAAGCTTACCTCCCTTAGTTAGATATCTTGTTTGTCAATGACATGTTCTTTGTTGAAATTTCTGTAAGATGAAATCCATTACCGTGATAGCTTTAGATTTACTGCCAAGAGAAATTCTTGAATAGTTGACAGGGAATTGAACTATTGTACATCCAAAAATTTGAACACCTGTGTCAGTATATTGGGCATCTCTAACTGCCACTCTTGTTGACATTCACTTTCAATCCTAACATAATTTCAAAAGAAATTAAAAAATTCTTCAAGTTAGAAAGTTGTTGTTCGTTATTATTAAGGAAGACAAACAAATCATCTAAAAATTGCAAATGACTGATTTTTATTCCATTAATGATGATTTGGAGCTCCAAATAAGATTAGGATGAACATCTCTATTTATCATTAAAGATAAAACTTTCACCACAAGAATAAGCAGGTAATGTGAATCAACCAACAACTCTCTTTTTCATTAAAGATACTCTACATCGATCGACAACCTCATTTGAGACCATTTTCAATTTCAATTCAACAAATTATCATCAGATTTTTTTTATTTTTTATTTTTTGTTTGTTGAAGTATCAGATTATCATCACAACTTTGTATAGTTTCAATTGAACAACAAACGCTATCAGGCATGTAATGAACCCCATCAAATTCCCCAAATCCAACCGCCCCCCGATTTCAATCTCCATCAAACATAAACTAACAGGATTAAACATTCTCAAGTGAAGCAAAGGTATGATTTTGTTTCCATATACTTCATCTTTCCACCATCTCCATTATCACAGTCAAAATCATCTTTACCTCAGATCTGAAAGTATGATTTTGTTTGCTTGACTCGATATTTTAACTGTTTCTTAAGTTTGGGATTTATATTTCATTAACTGTAGTAAAAATTTAGTTTTGTTTTATGTTTCACCTTTGATGTTGGAGCCTTGAAAACTTATCGAGACCACATGATTTTTATGTCTGATTAGTTTAATTGATACCCCTCATAAATTAAGTCAATTTATATGCATGTAATGATTGGAAATGAAATTTTCTGAAATTTTGGTACACCTTAACAATGGGTTAGCCTATTTGATGTTTCTATAATAAGACTAGTCGGTATAACTATTTGTAGAAATGCATAGCAGAAAAGGGGTACAATCTGTATAGAGAGTTACAGATAGTTGTTATTAGACTAGGTGAAATTACGTAGAGCTCTACGGGACTGTTAATAACCAATTTTGTAGGTAACATTTATTTTCTGTCCACATTACCAATTCGCAAGCGACCATATTAGGTTGTAAGAACATAAATTCCTACATATATTGCAATTTAAAAACTTTAATGTTTTACTCAGTTGGGTTGTTAACTAAACTAACATCTTATTAGATGAGCTTGTTTATGAGTATCTGACTATTCCATTGAATAAGATTGAGAATTTTGTTGTATAATGCAAATAGATAATTACTTCATTTATATTCCAATTGTTAATTTGGGTTATTAACAGGTCTTCACAACACCCATTATTATTTAGCCAAAGAGAAAATACTTAAACTAAAGTGGTAGGCTTGGTTTTCAAAGTAATGAGTTTATATTTAAAGTAGCAGCAAGATATTTAAGCATTCTCATGACATCAACTATGTCATCAGGAGAACTTGGACTTTCATGGGTTTTGTCCGAGTGTGCATGCAAATACCCGAGGAACTGCAAGTAATGATGTGTTAACGGTTATGTCTCATCCTCATTAGAGTAGGCTTTATGAGTTCAAAAATGGAAAATTTACTCCAACTGTGTTGCAGAAAGAAAATACAGGTAAGATAGTACACCAGCTTTTTGCGCATTTAAATATTTACTCAGTTGAAAGGGAAACTCATCACCATTATCATTGATAGATGCATTTATGTGTCTATTTTGATCTCATTTATGTGCATTATTAGTGCTCGATTTTGTAGTTATTTGATTATTTTATGTTTTTGTAGGTGTTTTTGGAGAAATTAGCTTTTGCGGCAAAATTGGCTCGAAAAGTGGTTTTTGCGCTCGTGGGAGAAAATTAATAAAGCCACCTCTCATTTGGATAAGGGGCACTTCAATTGCTAAGGGACACCACCGCTATATGCACCCCAGATTTACTATTTTCACCCAAAGTGCTAAAGGGAGTCTAACGCTGGATAGGGGGCACCCTTCTTCACCGTTTGAAAAGAAGCTTTGGCGGGAGAATATCATTTCACCTGCATGTTTGTTCTGAAATTATTTCCACGGGATTTTGGGCAGAGTTTAGTTGGTTTGGGCCTGTTATGCTAAAACAGGAGTGCTAATCTATTTGGACTGGAGAGACAACAAGATCTCAATTCACAAAGAAGAGGAGATAGTCTCGGGTCTCTGTTCTATATTTGGGAAGAGGTTTGGACAAGAATCGGTAAACTTTCTTTTGGATATGGATTGTTATTGATTTGTTGTGACTAGACATGGAAGATGACGTGTTTAAGTTCGAAAGAAAAGGAAGATTTCTTCTTATCACGATAAAACAGGGAATGGAGTGTCTCGGGATATTTTTCCAATTATATTTGGAAGGAGTGTGCAATTTAGGTCATATGATATCTTTGAAAGGAGTTTGGATGAAGCAGGAGACGTGTAAGAGAAGAAAAATAAGGAAAGAAATCAATCCCGAAGGATTATTTCCCGTGAAGAAAAGATAAGAATAATGGAAGATAACTTGGGATATAATTTAGCTTGGTGTGTATAAAACGGTTGTACGAGTTCCAAAAATGGTTGTCGAGAGTTTTGGGTCAATTAGGAGGCTGCAGGGAAGAAAAGAAGAAGTTGCAGAGAAACCCTAGTGGATGCTGCTGAAGAAGACAACGAAGAACAAACTACCCTCAAGAACTGTCGTTAAGCTACAGTGTTTGCAACACAAAGGTTTTATCGTTTTATCTGTAACAGTGGTTTTATAACAGTTATATCTGTTACAAACTCGCTGCATTATATTACTTTTTAATAAAAACACCTTTTGAGCCATGTTTATATCTTTTGGGTGCGTTTTGAGCATGATGAGCTAAACCCCAACACTGGGACAATGGAGGAAGCCATGTTTCACAATTGGTTGGTAACTATAATTGATTCTTTTTACTATTTGCACTTGTTTTAATTGATTTATGATTTTTATTAATTAGTTGTGACTTCGTTTGATGATGTATGCTTAGACTTAGAGCTTTTGATGCATCATGCTTATGATCTACAATTAATGTTTTACAAATTATACTTTTGCAAAGAAATTGAGTCAACAAAAGAGCTTGAATTGTCTAGAATCATTATATGAACCAATTGAATGTGATTAATGGTGGAATCCTGAATCCCAGTCTCTTGAATTATTGATATCATCTTTCTACATATTTTCTTGTTTATTTAAGAATTAGATCTAAAATCAAACTTCACCAGTCCGAGAATCAAACCCTTTACTTACCACTTCAAAACTACATTAGTTTTTGGCGCCGTCGACGCAGACTTGTATTTAGGTTTAGGTTTTATGTTTTGCATTTTTTTTGGGTTTTGTATATATATTTTTTTTTTAGATTCTTTTTTGTTCTATTTTATGTCTTTGGTATTTTTGTTTTTGCTGTGCAGGATTGCCTTGAAGCGAAACGTGGAAAGTTGAACTTGCCTTACAAAAAGGGAGAAATTGAAGATTTTATTTTTAGACTTTTATCTTATTTTTAGTAGTTTCTTTATTTATTTTTGGACTTGTAATTTTACTTTTATTTGTTTGTGTTTATTTTTAGTATTTTATTTATAATAAAAAAAACACAATGCACACACCAAGCATCTTCGTCAGACTACCGAGTTTAGGAAAACTGGTGGATTAGTAAGCTGAACCCGTGCCTTGGGCCTTATGGGAGTTACCAGCTGAAAGTCCACAAACCTTAGCCTCGTACCTTTGGGTATATTTCTCTGTAGGTAACCCAAGCTTACCTAAATTAGTTAGCCCAGCATTTGCATGTGCACGATTTTCTTGCTTCACTAGTATCATTTCTATTTTTGTCGAAATGGTGAAGGAAAATGATGATGAGGTCCCGGTAAAAACCCTTAGGGATCGTTTGAACCCGTATAGGGTAGTGTGTGACCCAGGTGTAGTTATACCTGCTTCTACGGTCCAATTTGATATTAGACCTGAGACTATTTGCATGCTTCGTACCTTTAGGGGGTTAGAGAATGAAAACTCGTATACCCATATAAAAGACTTTGAAATGATTTGTGACACAATGAACTATCCAAATGTCTCCAAAGATGTACTTAGGTTACGTTTTTTTCACTTCTCTCTCGGTGGGAAAGCCAAAGATTGGTATCATTTTATTCCTTCTAAAACAATTACCACTTGGGATGGTCTTGTAGAGTTATTTGTTAAGAAATTCTACCTACACCATAAGACTGCTACTGTTCGGAAATCTATCCAAACCTTTAAGCAGAGATTAGGTGAAAAACTTCATGATTATGTAGAAAGGTTTAATGAATTGTTATACAAGTGTCCACATCACGGCTTTGAAAAAAGCCCACTTGGCCCAGATTTTATATGAGAGCCTTGATAGTGAAACCCGTATGCAGGTAGAAACAATTAGTGGTGGAGAATTTACCCATCAAGACCCAGATGATTGTTTTGATGAGTTCATCGAGTTAGCTGAGAAAACCAGGCAATGGGCTTCAATGAGAGAACCAGAAATACCTAGAAATACTATCCATAGGATCGATAGAGTTGATTATGGTTCAGATCCTTAGGCATCTAGAAGCGCTAGAAATGAATCAAGGTTCACACCATGCTAGATACGAAGAGCAAGCCCATGCTATTTATAACAGCTCTAGGTTTGAAAAACGTCAGAGATTTGATCCATATTCCGATACCTATAACCCTGGTTGGAGAAACCACCCGAATTTCTCTTGGTCTAAGGGCCATAGTCAAGGTCAGTCTAGTATTTCTCTGACTCTCCCGAGTTTTGGGTATACTAAGAACCATTTAGGGACATATCAGTATCAAAACCTATTGGATAAAAAAATCATGAGCTTAGAAGAGTCTCTCACCATCTTATCTCATAACAGTGCAGAGTTTAAGCAAACAGTTGATAAAGGTTTACAGGAAAACTCTCAGGCTATTTCAGACCTAAAAAATCAGGTTAGTATAATTGCTGAATTTTTGAGCGAAAGAGAAAAGGAAAAGTCCCCCAATTAACCACTACCCAATCCCAGAGGAATTCATGAAGTATCCTCTAGAGAGAAAGAGTTCAATCATGTGAACTCTGTAACAAACCTTAGGAGTGGTAAAATGGTAGACAATAAGGTTGCCATGCCTAATAGTGGACATACTGTAGATCCACCTTCTAATTCACATTTTAGTTCCCAAGATGAGTCCCAGAAGGAGCCACTAGCTGAAGAGACTGATAAAATTTCTAGTGATGCCCACGTGGTTCCCGATAGGTCTCAGTTCGTTCCTAGATCCCCGTACCCACAGTTGTTAGATCCAAAAAAGAGAGAGTCGACTTTCAACGAAATAATGGAGATTTTTAAGCAGGTAAACATTAACATCCCTTTACTAGAAGCAATTAGGCAAATGCCTGTGTATGCCAAGTTTCTTAAGGATCTTTGTACTCGAAAGCGTAATATTAATGTCCATAAGAAAGCTTTTTTAGCTGGTCAGGTAATTTCAATCCTTCTTAACCAAACAACCCCTAAGTATAAATACCCTGGATGCCCCACCATATCTTGTACGATTGGTAATCACATGGTTGATAAAGCATTACTTGACTTAGGATCTAGTGTTAACTTACTACCGTACCATGTGTACACCCAGATAGGTCTTGGTGAGTTGAAGCCGAATAAAATGACACTACAATTAGCTGATAGGTCTGTCAAAGTCCCTCGTGGTGTCATAGAGGATGTACTGATTGAGGTTGATAAATTTATTTATCCAGTGGATTTTGTTATTCTAAATATCATAATTGAAAAGCATACCTTGATGACTCCATTAGAACAGTAGCAGGAGAATATGAAGAAGGAGAAAAGTTGCAGAAGGAAAACAAAACAAACAGATGAAGAAGATAGAAAAGTAAAAGAAGAAAATTAGTTTTGTAACCTAGCTAATCCTACCTTTTATAGGCAAAAGGGGGTGACCTGTTGGTTAGAGACGTGTCAGTAAAAAGAAGAATTTACAATACGTGTAGGAAGTCAAGCTAAAATAACGGAGCTATGTCGAGAAGAAGATATGGAAAGAAAATAAGCTGCGAGTACTATGAAGAGTTGAAGATTCTCATATCCTCTCCACTTTGCGAAGAAGACATGAGAAAAGGAAAGATGTAGGACCAGAATATAGCTACAACACTTCTCTGCGAGATTAACAACACTTCCCAGCGAGCATCACCACAAGCTTTTTAACAACACTTTGCGAATGTCACAAAAGCAGTCAAAAGAGTGACGTAATAGTTGACGATTGAAGAAAACATGAGAAAAGCATGTTTGTCCCGCGATGGTTACAAATCTTGCAAGAATGAACATTGTAACTATCGCGGTACAATCGCAGAACAAATCCGAAATAAGAGGAAAACTTAGCTGTCATCCATTATGTAACTACCTATAAATAGAGACCCAATATGTCCAGAAAAGGATGATGTATTTTTGAGAGTTGAGAAAGTCTTGAGGAGAGAGAAACTTCAAGAGAAATATTGTATTCTTGAATTCTTACATTTCCTGTAAACATTTCTGAAAATCAAATAATAAAGTGTCGTTCTTAATCTTCAAATTTGAGTTGGTTATTACAAATTCTTAACAAGGGTGTAGTGTAGGATTTCCTGCAACTACACCGTGACTGCAAAATATTTTGACCGGGATTTAGCAAATGAAACAAAACCAATTTGGGTAAGTTCACTACTGATCACTTTGATCAATAAATATTTATTGTTATAGTTCTCATTTTATTTTATTCATGTGTAGATGCGGAACACAAAGGAAGTTGAGAAAGCAGAGTATCATGAATTCCACATGAAGATGTTTAATGAGTTTTTAGGAAAGAAGAGTATCAGTAATTCTACAAGAATACGTTTAATGGGTTTTTGGAACCTCTTGCATACACCAGTTCACCACTGAGGTATGTGGTCGCATTTACTTTATGTTTTTTTTCTTCTATTTTGAAGTCCAAGTCATTCTCGATTTCCCCTTGACGGTTAACAGAGTGAGGTGGAGTTCAGGAGTATTCTTTACATTCTTAGCATGGCTCCTCTTAACAATGAGCACGTTATTAATGAAAAAACAAAGAACATTCGTCTCTATGTGAAAAGAGTGTTTATCTCGGATGATTTTGATGCTCAACTGGTAAGTATTTTTGTTTA
Source organism: Papaver bracteatum (assembly GCA_023529315.1). Taxonomy (NCBI): domain Eukaryota; kingdom Viridiplantae; phylum Streptophyta; class Magnoliopsida; order Ranunculales; family Papaveraceae; genus Papaver; species Papaver bracteatum. The sequence continues at coordinate 719,133 of JAJJWX010001388.1, forward strand.
GTTTTTCTATCTTTTGTCGGTATTCTTTCCTAGCACGAATATCTACATTATGGTTACCGACATGATACTTTGTTCGCGGCTCCCAAGGTATTTGAGTTTTGTAAAGGGTGTGCTGGACTCAAAGGACCTTCCTCTTAATGTTTCTCGTGAGATACTTCAAGAAAGCATAATTGTAAGTTAGATGTTGGTTTATCTATTTTTAATGAAGAATTCGTTCTCTTTTGTTTGGTACTTTTAAGAAAAACTATTTATACATCTCAGGAATGCCGTAACTTAATTAAAAATGACACCCTTCATCAAGATCGTCACTGAGTATGCTAAGTCTAGCCGCTCTTCTTGCAAGAAATGCACTGTGGCAATTCCTGCTAAGTCGTTAAGATTAGTTTCAATTAGCAAAGAACGAGGGCTTGACGTGATAAGATGGTATCATCCAGCTTTCTTTCCTACTGATTCGCAGCCCAGATCTGTTGATGAGATTGATGTTTTTCATCACTTGAGGTTTGTGTGGCTCAGAGTTACGACTATTTTCTGAGTTCACATCTAAGTTTCTGTGCATTTTTTTTCTTCCCTCTTTCATCTTTTCAAAGTTTTATATGTTTGCTTTTGGTTTCAGATTATTGACCAAGAAGTACTGCAGAAGGTAATGGATGGATGTGATAAATTTCCTAAAGAGGTGAGGACTTGAGCTAAAGTGTTGCAATATTCTAGTCTTACATTATCTTGGGACCTGTTAGAAATTGAGCCAGTTAAATTAGTTATCTTGTCTTATAAGTTTGCATCCCACTAAACCAATTCTGCATGAACATGTTGCGGACCTTGTGGTTGAAGGAAGCGATGGTCAAAGCTCGAGAGAATTTTAAGTGCAGAAGTGTTTGTTAATGAATCTATATGTGTTATGGCGTTAATTTTTGTTTTTGATTTTCATCTACCTTATCATTTTATCCATCAGGTTTGTAAAACAAATAAAACTATGTTGGATGAAGGCAGGGAAGGTAGTTCCAAGGTAGCTTTCTCTACTTCCTATGTACAGAAACAGTACAAGATTTGTAAGATGAAGTCTTGAGACCCTATTTTCACTGTAATGTTCTCAAAGATTTGTGCTAGTTTTAGACTCCAATGTCAGGACTCCAACAATTAATGAGATCATTGGGATGGATTGTTTTGAATGTTTTGGTTCTTATAATTATTTTATATATTATGGGTTATACATGGGGTGCCTTTGAAATTAGGAATTAAATGGTAAGAGTCGTAAGACTTGGTGTTGTGCTTTTTGGGTAAGCTCTTGACAGATGGTGTTAAGTCTCATTGTTATCATATTAATTTTAAGACTTGGAGGTTTTGTTCCTTTTATCTTATATATGCTCATTGAGGATATACATTATTTAAAACTACAACAAAGGCCCGATACGGAGTGTATGTTTGAGGGACACGAAAATACGTCACTAAAACTCTATTTGTGTGGAAATATTTTTACTAGCTAACTTGTTGTCGTACATATATTAGAATTGTGTTCTAATATAGCCTGTAGTTCGCTAATGATCACTTAATTTATTTAGATTGATTTTGAATGGTCTGTTAATGGATTGCTAGTCTTAAGTTTGTTTGTATTCAGTCTTTTAAGATCTAGTACACGGTTCGAGTGTCATGTTGATAAAAAGGGTCTTGGCTCTTATATATAATATATTGTATATTCCTGATTTTATAGTTTTCTGGTGGTTCAGGTATGGAAAGACATCTAAGATCCTATCTTTATCATGTTGCTTACCTCTTCCAAATGATATACCCATTTCCCAAACAAGAACGTTTTGTGATAACTTCCCCCCTCCCCGCTCAACTGTTCAATGTTGTTGCTTCAATTTTTTAACTGTTCCAAGTTGTTCTGGAATTTTTCTTGAGGCTATAGGTATTTCTTATAGTCTCCTTTGCAAGAAAGTTCTTTTTTCTTGTGTATTACTTTTAATTCAAAAATTGCACATGTTTATCAATCTTTTATCTCAAGAATTCTATCTTACTCGAACGTCTTCTCTATAAATTATAGGCAGCAGAAGAAACTTGCAGGAAACCAGAAGTGTGTGATGTAGAAAAAAATTCAAATGCAGTTGTCACACTTCATGTAATTATTTATTTACACTTATATATTCTTTTAACATCATCATAAGAAGAAACTGGCAGCGTGGTTAATTTGTTGATATATGAATCGTTCTTGATGGATTGTGATGATCAATTATTGTTCTTGGTCGATTGCAATTCAGGAGCAGAAATATGCGGGAAAATGTGCCGGCGGTACTTTTTTTTTACCTGAAAATTAATTTGCAACGGATATAAACATTGTACAGTTATACGTTGCACAAATTACCGGAAATGAGCAACGGATGTAACTGTAACCAAATAAATAAAATGTTGACAAAAGTGTTATCCTATAAATAATATCCGTTGCACAAATTATTTATAAACGTTGCACTCGGTTAATTCTTGTAGTCTTGTATTAAGGTTATAAACGTATTAAAGTTATAAACGTATTAAGGTTATAAACATTGCACAACCGTTGCTCATTTCCGGTAACCTTAATACGTTTAGACTTCACGGCGTTCATCAATTGAAGACGAAGAACTACTAAGGGGAGCTTGTAGAACTTCATCAAAAAAGGTATGTGGAGACTTGAACTCATCTATCACTCAAAAGTATATTTCTACTCTATCTCCTATTTGAGACAAAAGTCGTATATCTATATAGACTTTGATTATACACATTTGATATTTCGAGCAAAGCTTAACTCGCTTACATATTTCTCGAAATATGTGTTGGTAAGCTTTCACTTTAACCAAGTTCATCTTATATTCTTGACGAAAGTCAAAATATGATCATGTGAAAACTGCCTGGTAACATCTTATATGATTTGTGTAGACAGTCATTTGGTGTAGACAATCATTTGGTATAAACAGTCATTTGGTATGAGACAATCATTTGGTGGGACCCACAAAAGTGTTATTTGGTTGCCTGTAGTAAACCAAATTATTTATTTGGTTGCCTGTAGTAAACGTATTTATAAACGTATTAAGGTTATAAATGTTTATAACCTTAATACGTTTACTACATGCACTCGGTTTAAGATGCTTGGGATATCTTAGAAACTGTATTCAAAGGGAATACCTATGAAAAGAAAGCTAGGATTCAAAACCTAAATTATGATTGGGAAAACCTTCGTATGGATGATGAAGATTCATTTGATGAGTTTAATCACAAAGTGTCTGAAATTGTTAATGCATCTTTTGCATTGGGCAAGACTATTCCTGAAAAGGACATCGTGATGAATATTCTCAGATCGTTTTCGCGAAATACGACTCTAAGAAACATGCCATTGTTGAAGGAAATAACCTTAATACTTTATCCAGAAATACTCTGGTTTGGAAGTTAAAGATCTTTGATCATGAGCACACATCCAAATCTGGAAAGGATGTTACTTTCAAAGCACAAAAGAACACAAAACTGCTTGACAAAAGTAAATATGTTGGCAACACTGTGGATGATCCTATTGAGACTGATTCGTCAGATGAAGATCTTGATAACTCAATTTCTCTGATCACAAGACAGTTTAGAGATATTCTTTTGAGGAGAAGCAAACGGTTCGCCAGAGATAAGCCTAGATCATCAGTTAAACCTCATGACCATGTTCCTCCTAAAAATAGGGATACAATCAATCTTTTGCTGATGAGGATATGCCTTAGTGCTTCAAGTGTAAAGGTTGTGTTCATTTTTCAAATGAGTGTCCAAATCGTAAAAAATATACGAGGAACAAAGGTCTTGCTGCAACTTTTGATGAAATGTCTGATCATTATGATTCAAATGAAGATGAAAAATCAAGTGTTGCACTCCTTGCTGAAAATATTGATTTTGATAATTATAGCAATACTCACATCAATCTTGATATTTTTCCTGGAGAAACTTCTTCAACTATTTTGGAGGATAAAATGGATTTTTCTCTATCCACTGGAACTTATATTTCTAATGCTTCAGGTACCATAATTTTTCTAGCAGCTTTCTCCACTATGGTGTCTGAACCATCCTCCACCTTGACATGTTCTTACTGTACTATTAAGGGTCACGAACTCTCTAGTTGTTTCAAGTACAAGCATAAAGTAAGATATGTAAACAAACTTCAACGGAGAGCAAATCGATTATCAAACAAGCTTAAACTTGTTCAGAAGTCGTCTGAGGTATGTAAACTCAAATCTTCTCCAAAGAAGTTAATTTCGAAAGAAAAAGTTAGACCACTACAGAAAATAACATGGTCTAAACACTATGTGAAAGAGGATTTTAGGAACTCTTTCCAAAAATTTCATGGTGGACAGATTCTTGTTCACCCCAACACAGCTTAATTGTGTTGGCTGTGCATCTTGTCTCAAGTGCTTGATCCTAAAGAGACAAGAGTTAAGCACTTTCAGGTCTTAAGAAAAATAATTTTTTTTGTTTGGATTTCAGATGATCTTTTCATATCCTATATTGGTATTGAAAATAGGTTTCCATGTTTGTTCATTAAAAGAGGGGTAAACTCGATAATTTTGCCTTCTTTATGGTTGTGAGTTGAGCGTACGTGAATCTTCATACTTTGTATAAGGTTTCGTAACCCTACATTCCTTTTTACTTCCTTGAAAATCTCTTTTTACCACAAGTTTTCTTGTAGAGCTTCAGAAGTTTTCTGGTGTTCTTGAAGAGTTGAAGGAAACAAGAAAGATGATACATCAAATAAAGGCTATTATTTTTAGGACTCTTGAAATTCAGAAGGCACTGGTTCGGCATAAGTTAAGAAGGTTTGTTGTAATTGACTCCTATCTTCATGAACCTTATGTTCCAATGGATGTTGACGATAAGGAGTTCGGGGACGATAAAGAATTTTTCAAAGGTCTTAATGTCTAGGAAACTTCTTATGAGAATTCGTTCTTGTGTTTTAAAAAGGATGGCTAGGGTTTGGAATAACAATTATTGTGACTACACATACCTATTGCCAACAATTTTCATCTTGCAATGTTTTTAGATTTATTTATTTAAATTCTAAAGTTGATTTGGAAGATGATTTTGCAGTATTGATCTTTATTGGTTTTATATATTGCAAAAATAATGTTATGGGATATCCGTGTTTACGTCCGTGAACTATGATTGTCCCACATATGTCAAAAGTTAAGTGTATTATATGTCTTTATGCAAATATTGATGGAAAATAAAATGAATTTTTGATAACAAAGATTAAGTCTATGATATCATTATGCAAATATATTGATGAAAATAGAATGAATCTTTGTATATTCCGTAGTATTGATCTTTCCCTGATCCACTTCTATGTGAAAGCACTGAGCGGCTCCGTAAATTCTCATATGTTGAGCTTTTCCGATTAAATTAATCATGGGTTTTATTGTGGTTAATTTAATTGAGTTTTCTGGATACAAAATCATGTTTCATGTAATTTGTTAATGTCCAAAGAAATCCTTATTTTCATGTAAAGTAAGGTCGCTCTTGTTGTTCTTTCGGGAATGATATTTTATAGGGGAGAGTTGATAATTGAACTTGTGCTTAATTGCCAAATCTTTGTGGGGAGTGCGGTTGTGGAATGTTGTAGGAATTTTCTTGTATCTTTATAAACTCCTTGATGAATACACTAAGTTTCGACTATGTGAAATCATCAAAACAAAGTTGATATGTTCTCTTTTAGTCATGAGGTATCTCTATTAGAATTTCATTATGATCCCGCTAGTTTTCGTACCTTTGCCAATTTATATTGACAAAAAGAGGGATAATTATTGTGTACTTCACACTACAAATACATATGGTTTACTGATCATTATGTAAGGAGGAATGGTTTTCATTGTGAGATGAAGTATTGATTAAGGGGGAGGGATACATATCACCATAGTATTATTGTCAAAGTTGTGATAAAATTGGACTTTGATGTTGTATAATAATACCATGACACTGTATAACAATATGAAAACATCTTGTTTTTATATATTTTTATAGATACGGATCTTCAACAACTATGATGCTGAATTGAACAAGTTCAGAATCACTGGAGTACTTGGAAGCGACGAAGATTTCGAGTAATGTTGAAGAACCAAGGAAATCAAGCATTTGGATGAGAAGCTATAAAGTCTATTTATTTTGTAATATATATATATTGATAGTTTTGTCACTAAAATTAACAAAGGGGGATATTGTTAGATCACTGCTCGGTCGAACTCACAAGCATTGCTATCTCAAGCTTGTTTGCAAGTTTAGTTGCCAAAACTATAAGTCTTGATTTCTAGTATACTTATAGCTAAGTCTCGGATTGGGATAGAATGTGTAGTTTAGATTTAGACTTCACGTCGTTCATCAACTGAAGACGAAGAACTACTAAGGGGATCTTGTGGAACTTCATCAAAAAAGGTATGTGGAGACTTGAACTCATCTATCACTCAAAAGTATATTTCTACTCTATCTCCTATTTGAGACAAAAGTCGTATATCTATATAGACTTTGATTATACACATTTGATATTTCGAGCTAAGCTTAACTCGCTTACATATTTCTCGAAATATGTGTTGGTAAGCTTTCACTTTAACCAAGTTCATCTTATATTCTTGACGAAAGTCAAAAGATGATCATGTGAAAACTGCCTGGTAACATCTTATATGATTTGTGTAGACAGTCATTTGGTGTAGACAATCATTTGGTATAAAAAGTCATTTGGTGGGACCCACAAAAGTTTTATTCTATAAAGTGTTATTTGGTTGCCTGTAGTAAATGTATTTATAAACGTATTAAGGTTATAAATGTTTATAACCTTAATACGTTTACTACATGCACTAGGTTTAAGATGCTTGGGATATCTTAGAAATCGTATTCAAAGGGAATACCTAAAAAAGAAAGCTAGGATTCAAAACCTAAATTATGATTGGGAAAACCTTCTTATGGATGATGAAGATTCATTTGATGAGTTTAATCACAAAGTGTCGAAATTGTTAATGCATCTTTTGCATTGGGCAAGACTATTCCCTAAAAGGACATCGTGATGAATATTCTCGAGATCGTTTTTCGCGAAATACGACTCTAAGAAACATGCCATTGTTGAAGGAAATAACCTTAATACTTTATCCATAAATACTCTGGTTTGGAAGTTAAAGATCTTTGATCATGAGCACACATCCAAATCTGGAAAGGATGTTGCTTTCAAAGCACAAAAGAACACAAAAATGCTTGACAAAAGTAAATATGTTGGCAACTCTGTGGATGATCCTATTGAGACTGATTCGTCAGATGAAGATCTTGATAACTCAATTTCTCTGATCACAAGACAGTTTAGAGATATTCTTTTGAGGAGAAGCAAACGGTTCGCCAGAGATAAGCCTAGATCATCAGTTAAACCTCATGACCATGTTCCTCCTAAAAATAGGGATACAATCAATACTGATGATGAGGATATGCCTTAGTGCTTCAAGTGTAAAGGTTGTGTTCATTTTTCAAATGAGTGTCCAAATCGTAAAAAATATACGAGGAACAAAGGTCTTGCTGCAACTTTTGATGAAATGTCTGATCATTATGATTCAAATGAAGATGAAAAATCAAGTGTTGCACTCCTTGCTGAAAATATTGATTTTGATAATTATAGCAATACTCACATCAATCTTGATATTTTTCCTGGAGAAACTTCTTCAACTATTTTGGAGGATAAAATGGATTTTCTCTATCCACTGGAACTTATATTTCTAATGCTTCATGTACCATAATTTTTCTAGCAGCTTTCTCCACTATGGTGTCTGAACCATCCTCCACCTTGACATGTTCTTACTGTACTATTAAGGGTCACGAATTCTCTAGTTGTTTCAAGTACAAGCATAAAGTAAGATATGTAAACAAACTTCAACGGAGAGCAAATCGATTATCAAACAAGCTTAAACTTGTTCAGAAGTCGTCTGAGGTATGTAAACTCAAATCTTCTCCAAAGAAGTTAATTTCGAAAGAAAAAGTTAGACCACTACAGAAAATAACATGGTCTAAACACTATGTGAAAGAGGATTTTAGGAACTCTTTCCAAAAATTTCATGGTGGACAGATTCTTGTTCACCCCAACACAGCTTAATTGTGTTGGCTGTGCATCTTGTCTCAAGTGCTTGATCCTAAAGAGACAAGAGTTAAGCACTTTCAGGTCTTAAGAAAAATAATTTTTTTTGTTTGGATTTCAGATGATCTTTTCATATCCTATATTGGTATTGAAAATAGGTTTCCATGTTTGTTCATTAAAAGAGGGGTAAACTCGATAATTTTGCCTTCTTTATGGTTGTGAGTTGAGCGTACGTGAATCTTCATACTTTGTATAAGGTTTCGTAACCCTACATTCCTTTTTACTTCCTTGAAAATCTCTTTTTACCACAAGTTTTCTTGTAGAGCTTCAGAAGTTTTCTGGTGTTCTTGAAGAGTTGAAGGAAACAAGAAAGATGATACATCAAATAAAGGCTATTATTTTTAGGACTCTTGAAATTCAGAAGGCACTGGTTCGGGCATCAGTTAAGAAGGTTTGTTGTAATTGACTCTATCTTCATGAACCTTATGTTCCAATGGATGTTGACGATAAGGAGTTGGGGACGATAAAGAATTTTTCAAAGGTCTTAATGTCTAGGAAACTTCTTATGAGAATTCGTTCTTGTGTTTTAAAAAGGATGGCTAGGGTTTGGAATAACAATTATTGTGACTACACATACCTATTGCCAACAATTTTCATCTTGCAATGTTTTTAGATTTATTTATTTAAATTCTAAAGTTGATTTGGAAGATGATTTTGCAGTATTGATCTTTATTGGTTTTATATATTGAAAAAATAATGTTATGGGATATCCGTGTTTACGTCCGTGAACTATGATTGTCCCACATATGTCAAAAGTTAAGTGTATTATATGTCTTTATGCAAATATTGATGGAAAATAAAATGAATTTTTGATAACAAAGATTAAGTCTATGATATCATTATGCAAATATATTGATGAAAATAGAATGAATCTTTGTATATTCCGTAGTATTGATCTTTCCCTGATCCACTTCTATGTGAAAGCACTGAGCGGCTCCGTAAATTCTCATATGTTGAGCTTTTCCGATTAAATTAATCATGGGTTTTATTGTGGTTAATTTAATTGAGTTTTCTGGATACAAAATCATGTTTCATGTAATTTGTTAATGTCCAAAGAAATCCTTATTTTCATGTAAAGTAAGGTCGCTCTTGTTGTTCTTTCGGGAATGATATTTTATAGGGGAGAGTTGATAATTGAACTTGTGCTTAATTGCCAAATCTTTGTGGGGAGTGCGGTTGTGGAATGTTGTAGGAATTTTCTTGTATCTTTATAAACTCCTTGATGAATACACTAAGTTTCGACTATGTGAAATCATCAAAACAAAGTTGATATGTTCTCTTTTAGTCATGAGGTATCTCTATTAGAATTTCATTATGATCCCGCTAGTTTTCGTACCTTTGCCAATTTATATTGACAAAAAGAGGGATAATTATTGTGTACTTCACACTACAAATACATATGGTTTACTGATCATTATGTAAGGAGGAATGGTTTTCATTGTGAGATGAAGTATTGATTAAGGGGGGAGGGATACATATCACCATAGTATTATTGTCAAAGTTGTGATAAAATTGGACTTTGATGTTGTATAATAATACCATGACACTGTATAACAATATGAAAACATCTTGTTTTTATATATTTTTATAGATACGGATCTTCAACAACTATGATCTTTGAATTGAACAAGTTGAATCATCGGAGTACTTGGAAGCGGACGAAGATTTCGAGTAATGTTGAAGAACCAAGGAAATCAAGCATTTGGATGAGAAGCTATAAAGTCTATTTATTTTGTAATATATATATATTGATAGTTTTGTCACTAAAATTAACAAAGGGGGATATTGTTAGATCAACTGCAAATTCGAACTCACAAGCATTGCTATCTCAAGCTTGTTTGCAAGTTTAGTTGCCAAAACTATAAGTCTTGATTTCTAGTATACTTATAGCTAAGTCTCGGATTGGGATAGAATGTGTAGTTTAGATTTAGACTTCACGTCGTTCATCAACTGAAGACGAAGAACTACTAAGGGGAGCTTGTGGAACTTCATCAAAAAAGGTATGTGGAGACTTGAACTCATCTATCACTCAAAAGTATATTTCTACTCTATCTCCTATTTGAGACAAAAGTCGTATATCTATATAGACTTTGATTATACACATTTGATATTTCGAGCTAAGCTTAACTCGCTTACATATTTCTCGAAATATGTGTTGGTAAGCTTTCACTTTAACCAAGTTCATCTTATATTCTTGACGAAAGTCAAAAGATGATCATGTGAAAAACGCCTGGTAACATCTTATATGATTTGTGTAGACAGTCATTTGGTGTAGACAATCATTTGGTATAAAAAGTCATTTGGTGGGACCCACAAAAGTTTTATTCTATAAAGTGTTATTTGGTTGCCTGTAGTAAATGTATTTATAAACGTATTAAGGTTATAAATGTTTATAACCTTAATACGTTTACTACATGCACTCGGTTTAAGATGCTTGGGATATCTTAGAAACTTGTATTCAAAGGAATACCTCGAAAAAGAAAGCTAGGATTCAAAACCTAAATTATGATTGGGAAAACCTTCTTATGGATGATGAAGATTCATTTGATGAGTTTAATCACAAAGTGTCTCAAATTGTTAATGCATCTTTTGCATTGGGCAAGACTATTCTGAAAAGGACATCGTGATGAATATTCTCAGATCGTTTTAGAAATACGACTCTAAGAAACATGCCATTGTTGAAGGAAATAACCTTAATACTTTATCCATAAATACTGGTTTGGAAGTTAAAGATCTTTGATCATGAGCACACATCCAAATGCGGAAAGGATGTTGCTTTCAAAGCACAAAAGAACACAAAAATGCTTGACAAAAGTAAATATGTTGGCAACTCTGTGGATGATCCTATTGAGACTGATTCGTCAGATGAAGATCTTGATAACTCAATTTCTCTGATCACAAGACAGTTTAGAGATATTCTTTTGAGGAGAAGCAAACGGTTCGAGAGATAAGCCTAGATCAATGGTTAAACCTCATGACCATGTTCCTCCTAAAAATAGGGATACAATCAATACTGATGATGAGGATATGCCTTAGTGCTTCAAGTGTAAAGGTTGTGTTCATTTTTCAAATGAGTGTCCAAATCGTAAAAAATATACGAGGAACAAAGGTCTTGCTGCAACTTTTGATGAAATGTCTGATCATTATGATTCAAATGAAGATGAAAAATCAAGTGTTGCACTCCTTGCTGAAAATATTGATTTTGATAATTATAGCAATACTCACATCAATCTTGATATTTTTCCTGGAGAAACTTCTTCAACTATTTTGGAGGATAAAATGGATTTTTCTCTATCCTTTGGAACTTATATTTCTAATGCTTGGTACCATAATTTTTCTAGCAGCTTTCTCCACTATGGTGACTGAACCATCCTCCACCTTGACATGTTCTTACTGTACTATTAAGGGTCACGAACTCTCTAGTTGTTTCAAGTACAAGCATAAAGTAAGATATGTAAACAAACTTCAACGGAGAGCAAATCGATTATCAAACAAGCTTAAACTTGTTGAGAAGTCGAAATCCGAGGTATGTAAACTCAAATCTTCTCCAAAGAAGTTAATTTTGAAAGAAAAAGTTAGACCACTACAGAAAATAACATGGTCTAAACACTATGTGAAAGAGGATTTTAGGAACTCTTTCCAAAAATTTCATGGTGGATGATTCTTGTTCACCCCAACACAACTTAATTGTGTTGGTCTGTGCATCTTGTCTCAAGTGCTTGATCCTAAAGAGACAAGAGTTAAGCACTTTCAGGTCTTAAGAAAAATAATTTTTTTTGTTTGGATTTCAGATGATCTTTTCATATCCTATATTGGTATTGAAAATAGGTTTCCATGTTTGTTCATTAAAAGAGGGGTAAACTCGATAATTTTGCCTTCTTTATGGTTGTGAGTTGAGCGTACGTGAATCTTCATACTTTGTATAAGGTTTCGTAACCCTACATTCCTTTTTACTTCCTTGAAAATCTCTTTTTACCACAAGTTTTCTTGTAGAGCTTGAAGTTTTCTGGTGTTCTTGAAGAGTTGAAGGAAACAAGAAAGATGATACATCAAATAAAGGCTATTATTTTTAGGACTCTTGAAATTGAATGCCTTTGGTTCCCAAGCATCGATTAAGAAGGTTTGTTGTAATTGACTCCTATCTTCATGAACCTTATGTTCCAATGGATGTTGACGATAAGGAGTTGGGGACGATAAAGAATTTTTCAAAGGTCTTAATGTCTAGGAAACTTCTTATGAGAATTCGTTCTTGTGTTTTAAAAAGGATGGCTAGGGTTTGGAATAACAATTATTGTGACTACACATACCTATTGCCAACAATTTTCATCTTGCAATGTTTTTAGATTTATTTATTTAAATTCTAAAGTTGATTTGGAAGATGATTTTGCAGTATTGATCTTTATTGGTTTTATATATTGAAAAAAATAATGTTATGGGATATCCGTGTTTACGTCCGTGAACTATGATTGTCCCACATATGTCAAAAGTTAAGTGTATTATATGTCTTTATGCAAATATTGATGGAAAATAAAATGAATTTTTGATAACAAAGATTAAGTCTATGATATCATTATGCAAATATATTGATGAAAATAGAATGAATCTTTGTATATTCCGTAGTATTGATCTTCCCTGATCCACTTCTATGTGAAAGCACTGAGCGGCTCCGTAAATTCTCATATGTTGAGCTTTTCCGATTAAATTAATCATGGGTTTTATTGTGGTTAATTTAATTGAGTTTTCTGGATACAAAATCATGTTTCATGTAATTTGTTAATGTCCAAAGAAATCCTTATTTTCATGTAAAGTAAGGTCGCTCTTGTTGTTCTTTCGGGAATGATATTTTATAGGGGAGAGTTGATAATTGAACTTGTGCTTAATTGCCAAATCTTTGTGGGGAGTGCGGTTGTGGAATGTTGTAGGAATTTTCTTGTATCTTTATAAACTCCTTGATGAATACACTAAGTTTCGACTATGTGAAATCATCAAAACAAAGTTGATATGTTCTCTTTTAGTCATGAGGTATCTCTATTAGAATTTCATTATGATCCCGCTAGTTTTCGTACCTTTGCCAATTTATATTGACAAAAAGAGGGATAATTATTGTGTACTTCACACTACAAATACATATGGTTTACTGATCATTATGTAAGGAGGAATGGTTTTCATTGTGAGATGAAGTATTGATTAAGGGGGAGGGATACATATCACCATAGTATTATTGTCAAAGTTGTGATAAAATTGGACTTTGATGTTGTATAATAATACCATGACACTGTATAACAATATGAAAACATCTTGTTTTTATATATTTTTATAGATACGGATCTTCAACAACTATGATGCTGAATTGAACAAGTTCAGAATCTTTGGAGTACTTGGAAGCGCGAAGATTTGAGTAATGTTGAAGAACCAAGGAAATCAAGCATTTGGATGAGAAGCTATAAAGTCTATTTATTTTGTAATATATATATATTGATAGTTTTGTCACTAAAATTAACAAAGGGGGATATTGTTAGATCACTGCTCGGTCGAACTCACAAGCATTGCTATCTCAAGCTTGTTTGCAAGTTTAGTTGCCAAAACTATAAGTCTTGATTTCTAGTATACTTATAGCTAAGTCTCGGATTGGGATAGAATGTGTAGTTTAGATTTAGACTTCACGTCGTTCATCAACTGAAGACGAAGAACTACTAAGGGGAGCTTGTGGAACTTCATCAAAAAAGGTATGTGGAGACTTGAACTCATCTATCACTCAAAAGTATATTTCTACTCTATCTCCTATTTGAGACAAAAGTCGTATATCTATATAGACTTTGATTATACACATTTGATATTTTGAGCTAAGCTTAACTCGCTTACATATTTCTCGAAATATGTGTTGGTAAGCTTTCACTTTAACCAAGTTCATCTTATATTCTTGACGAAAGTCAAAAGATGATCATGTGAAAACTGCCTGGTAACATCTTATATGATTTGTGTAGACAGTCATTTGGTGTAGACAATCATTTGGTATAAAAAGTCATTTGGTGGGACCCACAAAAGTTTTATTCTATAAAGTGTTATTTGGTTGCCTGTAGTAAATGTATTTATAAACGTATTAAGGTTATAAATGTTTATAACCTTAATACGTTTACTACATGCACTCGGTTTAAGATGCTTGGGATATCTTAGAAACTGTATTCAAAGGGAATACCTCTGAAAAGAAAGCTAGGATTCAAAACCTAAATTATGATTGGGAAAACCTTCTTATGGATGATGAAGATTCATTTGATGAGTTTAATCACAAAGTGTCTGAAATTGTTAATGCATCTTTTGCATTGGGCAAGACTATTCCTGAAAAGGACATCGTGATGAATATTCTCAGATCGTTTTCGCGAAATACGACTCTAAGAAACATGCCATTGTTGAAGGAAATAACCTTAATACTTTATCCATAAATACTCTGGTTTGGAAGTTAAAGATCTTTGATCATGAGCACACATCCAAATCTGGAAAGGATGTTGCTTTCAAAGCACAAAAGAACACAAAAATGCTTGACAAAAGTAAATATGTTGGCAACTCTGTGGATGATCCTATTGAGACTGATTCGTCAGATGAAGATCTTGATAACTCAATTTCTCTGATCACAAGACAGTTTAGAGATATTCTTTTGAGGAGAAGCAAACGGTTCGCCAGAGATAAGCCTAGATCATCAGTTAAACCTCATGACCATGTTCCTCCTAAAAATAGGGATACAATCAATCTCGATGATGAGGATATGCCTTAGTGCTTCAAGTGTAAAGGTTGTGTTCATTTTTCAAATGAGTGTCCAAATCGTAAAAAATATACGAGGAACAAAGGTCTTGCTGCAACTTTTGATGAAATGTCTGATCATTATGATTCAAATGAAGATGAAAAATCAAGTGTTGCACTCCTTGCTGAAAATATTGATTTTGATAATTATAGCAATACTCACATCAATCTTGATATTTTTCCTGGAGAAACTTCTTCAACTATTTTGGAGGATAAAATGGATTTTTCTCTATCCACTGGAACTTATATTTCTAATGCTTCAGGTACCATAATTTTTCTAGCAGCTTTCTCCACTATGGTGTCTGAACCATCCTCCACCTTGACATGTTCTTACTGTACTATTAAGGGTCACGAACTCTCTAGTTGTTTCAAGTACAAGCATAAAGTAAGATATGTAAACAAACTTCAACGGAGAGCAAATCGATTATCAAACAAGCTTAAACTTGTTCAGAAGTCGTCTGAGGTATGTAAACTCAAATCTTCTCCAAAGAAGTTAATTTCGAAAGAAAAAGTTAGACCACTACAGAAAATAACATGGTCTAAACACTATGTGAAAGAGGATTTTAGGAACTCTTTCCAAAAATTTCATGGTGGACAGATTCTTGTTCACCCCAACACAGCTTAATTGTGTTGGCTGTGCATCTTGTCTCAAGTGCTTGATCCTAAAGAGACAAGAGTTAAGCACTTTCAGGTCTTAAGAAAAATAATTTTTTTTGTTTGGATTTCAGATGATCTTTTCATATCCTATATTGGTATTGAAAATAGGTTTCCATGTTTGTTCATTAAAGAGGGGTAAACTCGATAATTTTGCCTTCTTTATGGTTGTGAGTTGAGCGTACGTGAATCTTCATACTTTGTATAAGGTTTCGTAACCCTACATTCCTTTTTACTTCCTTGAAAATCTCTTTTTACCACAAGTTTTCTTGTAGAGCTTCAGAAGTTTTCTGGTGTTCTTGAAGAGTTGAAGGAAACAAGAAAGATGATACATCAAATAAAGGCTATTATTTTTAGGACTCTTGAAATTCAGAAGGCACTGGTTCGGCATCAGTTAAGAAGGTTTGTTGTAATTGACTCCTATCTTCATGAACCTTATGTTCCAATGGATGTTGACGATAAGGAGTTCGGGGACGATAAAGAATTTTTCAAAGGTCTTAATGTCTAGGAAACTTCTTATGAGAATTCATTCTTGTGTTTTAAAAAGGATGGCTAGGGTTTGGAATAACAATTATTGTGAGTACACATACCTATTGCCAACAATTTTCATCTTGCAATGTTTTTAGATTTATTTATTTAAATTCTAA
The DNA here is from genome assembly GCA_023529315.1 of Papaver bracteatum. Classification (NCBI taxonomy): domain Eukaryota; kingdom Viridiplantae; phylum Streptophyta; class Magnoliopsida; order Ranunculales; family Papaveraceae; genus Papaver; species Papaver bracteatum. The sequence goes on from JAJJWX010001388.1 coordinate 735,381, forward strand.
AGTTGATTTGGAAGATGATTTTGCAGTATTGATCTTTATTGGTTTTATATATTGCAAAAATAATGTTATGGGATATCCGTGTTTACGTCCGTGAACTATGATTGTCCCACATATGTCAAAAGTTAAGTGTATTATATGTCTTTATGCAAATATTGATGGAAAATAAAATGAATTTTTGATAACAAAGATTAAGTCTATGATATAATTATGCAAATATATTGATGAAAATAGAATGAATCTTTGTATATTCCTTAGTATTGATCTTTCCCTGATCCACTTCTATGTGAAAGCACTGAGCGGCTCCGTAAATTCTCATATGTTGAGCTTTTCCGATTAAATTAATCATGGGTTTTATTGTGGTTAATTTAATTGAGTTTTTCTGGATACAAAATCATGTTTCATGTAATTTGTTAATGTCCAAAGAAATCCTTATTTTCATGTAAAGTAAGGTCGCTCTTGTTGTTCTTTCGGGAATGATATTTTATAGGGGAGAGTTGATAATTGAACTTGTGCTTAATTGCCAAATCTTTGTGGGGAGTGCGGTTGTGGAATGTTGTAGGAATTTTCTTGTATCTTTATAAACTCCTTGATGAATACACTAAGTTTCGACTATGTGAAATCATCAAAACAAAGTTGATATGTTCTCTTTTAGTCATGAGGTATCTCTATTAGAATTTCATTATGATCCCGCTAGTTTTCGTACCTTTGCCAATTTATATTGACAAAAAGAGGGATAATTATTGTGTACTTCACACTACAAATACATATGGTTTACTGATCATTATGTAAGGAGGAATGGTTTTCATTGTGAGATGAAGTATTGATTAAGGGGGAGGGATACCTATCACCATAGTATTATTGTCAAAGTTGTGATAAAATTGGACTTTGATGTTGTATAATAATACCATGACACTATATAACAATATGAAAACATCTTGTTTTTATATATTTTTATAGATACGGATCTTCAACAACTATGATGCTGAATTGAACAAGTTCAGAATCACTGGAGTACTTGGAAGCGACGAAGATTTCGAGTAATGTTGAAGAACCAAGGAAATCAAGCATTTGGATGAGAAGCTATAAAGTCTATTTATTTTGTAATATATATATATTGATAGTTTTGTCACTAAAATTAACAAAGGGGGATATTGTTAGATCACTGCTCGGTCGAACTCACAAGCATTGCTATCTCAAGCTTGTTTGCAAGTTTAGTTGCCAAAACTATAAGTCTTGATTTCTAGTATACTTATAGTTAAGTCTCGGATTGGGATAGAATGTGTAGTTTAGATTTAGACTTCACGGCGTTCATCAACTGAAGACGAAGAACTACTAAGGGGAGCTTGTGGAACTTCATCAAAAAAGGTATGTGGAGACTTGAACTCATCTATCACTCAAAAGTATATTTCTACTCTATCTCCTATTTGAGACAAAAGTCGTATATCTATATAGACTTTGATTATACACATTTGATATTTCGAGCTAAGCTTAACTCGCTTACATATTTCTCGAAATAAATGTTGGTAAGCTTTCACTTTAACCAAGTTCATCTTATATTCTTGACGAAAGTCAAAAGATGATCATGTGAAAACTGCCTGGTAACATCTTATATGATTTGTGTAGACAGTCATTTGGTGTAGACAATCATTTGGTATAAACAGTCATTTGGTATGAGACAGCCATTTGGTGGGACCCACAAAAGTGTTATTCTATAAAGTGTTATTTGGTTGCCTGTAGTAAACGTATTAAGGTTATAAATGTTTATAACCTTAATACGTTTACTACATGCACTCGGTTTAAGATGCTTGGGATATCTTAGAAACTGTATTCAAAGGGAATACCTCTGAAAAGAAAGCTAGGATTCAAAACCTAAATTATGATTGGGAAAACCTTCGTATGGATGATGAAGATTCATTTGATGTGTTTAATCACAAAGTGTCTGAAATTGTTAATGCATCTTTTGCATTGGGCAAGACTATTCCTGAAAAGGACATCGTGATGAATATTCTCAGATCGTTTTGGCGAAATACGACTCTAAGAAACATGCCATTGTTGAAGGAAATAACCTTAATACTTTATCCAGAAATACTCTGGTTTGGAAGTTAAAGATCTTTGATCATGAGCACACATCCAAATCTGGAAAGGATGTTGCTTTCAAAGCACAAAAGAACACAAAACTGCTTGACAAAAGTAAATATGTTGGCAACTCTGTGGATGATCCTATTGAGACTGATTCGTCAGATGAAGATCTTGATAACTCAATTTCTCTGATCACAAGACAGTTTAGAGATATTCTTTTGAGGAGAAGAAAACGGTTCGCCAGAGATAAGCCTAGATCATCAGTTAAACCTCATGACCATGTTCCTCCTAAAAATAGGGATACAATCAATACTGATGATGAGGATATGCCTTAGTGCTTCAAGTGTAAAGGTTGTGTTCATTTTTCAAATGAGTGTCCAAATCGTAAAAAATATACGAGGAACAAAGGTCTTGCTGCAACTTTTGATGAAATGTCTGATCATTATGATTCAAATGAAGATGAAAAATCAAGTGTTGCACTCCTTGCTGAAAATATTGATTTTGATAATTATAGCAATACTCACATCAATCTTGATATTTTTCCTGGAGAAACTTCTTCAACTATTTTGGAGGATAAAATGGATTTTTCTCTATCCACTAGAACTTATATTTCTAATGCTTCAGGTACCATAATTTTTCTAGCAGCTTGCTCCACTATGGTGTCTGAACCATCCTCCACTTTGACATGTTCTTACTGTACTATTAAGGGTCACGAACTCTCTAGTTGTTTCAAGTACAAGCATAAAGTAAGATATGTAAACAAACTTCAACGGAGAGCAAATCGATTATCAAACAAGCTTAAACTTGTTCAGAAGTCGTCTGAGGTATGTAAACTCAAATCTTCTCCAAAGAAGTTAATTTCGAAAGAAAAAGTTAGACCACTACAGAAAATAACATGGTCTAAACACTATGTGAAAGAGGATTTTAGGAACTCTTTCCAAAAATTTCATGGTGGACGATTCTTGTTCACCCCAACACAACTTAATTGTGTTGGCTGTGCATCTTGTCTCAAGTGCTTGATCCTAAAGAGACAAGAGTTAAGCACTTTGGTCTTAAGAAAAATAATTTTTTTTGTTTGGATTTCAGATGATCTTTTCATATCCTATATTGGTATTGAAAATAGGTTTCCATGTTTGTTCATTAAAAGAGGGGTAAACTCGATAATTTTGCCTTCTTTATGGTTGTGAGTTGAGCGTACGTGAATCTTCATACTTTGTATAAGGTTTCGTAACCCTACATTCCTTTTTACTTCCTTGAAAATCTCTTTTTACCACAAGTTTGCTTGTAGAGCTTCAGAAGTTTTCTGGTGTTCTTGAAGAGTTGAAGGAAACAAGAAAGATGATACATCAAATAAAAGCAATTATTTTTTGGACTCTTGAAATTCAGAAGGCACTGGTTCGGCATCAGTTAAGAAGGTTTGTTGGAATTGACTCCTATCTTCATGAACCTTATGTTCCAATGGATGTTGACGATAAGGAGTTCGGGGACGATAAAGAATTTTTCAAAGGTCTTAATGTCTAGGAAACTTCTTATGAGAATTCGTTCTTGTGTTTTAAAAAGGATGGCTAGGGTTTGGAATAACAATTATTGTGAGTACACATACCTATTGCCAACAATTTTCATCTTGCAATGTTTTTAGATTTATTTATTTAAATTCTAAAGTTGATTTGGAAGATGATTTTGCAGTATTGATCTTTATTGGTTTTATATATTGCAAAAATAATGTTATGGGATATCCGTGTTTACGTCCGTGAGCTATGATTGTCCCACATATGTCAAAAGTTAAGTGTATTATATGTCTTTATGCAAATATTGATGGAAAATAAAATGAATTTTTGATAACAAAGATTAAGTCTATGATATCATTATGCAAATATATTGATGAAAATAGAATGAATCTTTGTATATTCCGTAGTATTGATCTTTCCCTGATCCACTTCTATGTGAAAGCACTGAGCGGCTCCGTAAGTTCTCATATGTTGAGCTTTTCCGATTAAATTAATCATGGGTTTTATTGTGGTTAATTTAATTGAGTTTTCTGGATACAAAATCATGTTTCATGTAATTTGTTAATGTCCAAAGAAATCCTTATTTTCATGTAAAGTAAGGTCGCTCTTGTTGTTCTTTCGGGAATGATATTTTATAGGGGAGATTTGATAATTGAGCTTGTGCTTAATTGCCAAATCTTTGTGGGGAGTGCGGTTGTGGAATGTTGTAGGAATTTTCTTGTATCTTTATAAACTCCTTGATGAATACACTAAGTTTCGACTATGTGAAATCATCAAAACAAAGTTGATATGTTCTCTTTTAGTCATGAGGTATCTCTATTAGAATTTCATTATGATCCCGCTAGTTTTCGTACCTTTGCCAATTTATATTGACAAAAAGAGGGATAGTTATTGTGTACTTCACACTAAAAATACATATGGTTTACTGATCATTATGTAAGGAGGAATGGTTTTCATTGTGAGATGAAGTATTGATTAAGGGGGAGGGATACATATCACCATAGTATTATTGTCAAAGTTGTGATAAAATTGGACTTTGATGTTGTATAATAATACCATGACACTGTATAACAATATGAAAACATCTTGTTTTTATATATTTTTATAGATACGGATCTTCAACAACTATGATGCTGAATTGAACAAGTTCAGAATCACTGGAGTACTTGGAAGCGACGAAGATTTCGAGTAATGTTGAAGAACCAAGGAAATCAAGCATTTGGATGAGAAGCTATAAAGTCTATTTATTTTGTAATCTATATATATTGATAGTTTTGTCACTAAAATTAACAAAGGGGGATATTGTTAGATCACTGCTCGGTCGAACTCACAAGCATTGCTATCTCAAGCTTGTTTGCAAGTTTAGTTGCCAAAACTATAAGTCTTGATTTCTAGTATACTTATAGTTAAATCTCGTATTGGGATAGAATGTGTAGTTTAGATTTAGACTTCACGGCGTTCATCAACTGAAGACGAAGAACTACTAAGGGGAGCTTGTGGAACTTCATCAAAAAAGGTATGTGGAGACTTGAACTCATCTATCACTCAAAAGTATATTTCTACTCTATCTCCTATTTGAGACAAAAGTCGTATATCTATATAGACTTTGATTATACACATTTGATATTTCGAGCTAAGCTTAACTCGCTTACATATTTCTCGAAATATGTGTTGGTAAGCTTTCACTTTAACCAAGTTCATCTTATATTCTTGACGAAAGTCAAAAGATGATCATGTGAAAATTTCCTGGTAACATCTTATATGATTTGTGTGAGACAGTCATTTGGTGTAGACTCGGAATATTTTGTATTAATAATTTGATCACTTGAAAATTTCTTTGAAGCTAATAGTTTGTGTGAGACAGCTATTATCGTCTTATAAGAATGTTTTAATGACTGAAATGGGAGTTTAGAACAATTAACCATGATTGGATATAGCACACAATATGTGTACTAGTATGCTAACTGTTGCAAGTTATTCCAATTCCGGGAACCATAGTATGCATACCCGTATGCAAACTAGTTGGTTAGTTAAACTACGTCTGGTCACGTACGACAGTATGCGAACCCGTTCGCATACTGGCGACCAAGTCCGACTACTTGGGTATGCGTACCCGTTTGCATACTTGAGTGGGTTATGTTCTAAAATCGGTTTGTATATGAACTAATACATTTATAAAATAAGGAATGCAATATTTTGCAAACTGTGGGTATCATGTTCATGAATTAATTCGAGTGAATCAAAATCAATTTTGGTTCAATTGTGTCTTGTATACTTCTATGAGAATATAAACAATTAAACAACTCTATAACTAGTTCCATTTGAGTCATTTGAACTAGTTGTGTTAAGATGAATGATCGGTGCCAAATAATGCATATTTCTATATTATTTTGTTATCTTTTATCACATCTCAAGTGCTTTAATGTCCTATTTTAAGTCAAAATATGCATTTTGCGTCTCGAGATGCCAATAATCTTGTTTGTTGTAAATATTGATAATTAGTGCTTATTTCGTTCGTAGGAGAATAAAGAGAGTTTGATTGGCATTGCGGAGAGTGGAATGGTACACCATGAAGCACGAAATCTGCGAGAAGAAATGTAGACTACAGTATCAGTGGATTGGCTGAGTCCATGGACCAAAAGAGTGCAACAAAGAAGCTACCGTGATTGATAGTCAATGGGCCGAACTGACCGAAGAAAGTGTGCATTGAACTTTTGTATACCTAAGTTGGGTATTACTTCTGAACACCCAAACATGCCCTTGTCACTCTTCCCATTTCACTTCTAAAATCATAGAAAACTTGTCTTCTTTATTGGGTTTCTCTCAAACCAACACCGACAAGAGTACCAATCCTCTCTGCTGCTAAACCTCCATCATTAACGACCACTCTCTGTCTTTCTATACTACTACCCATTACCCTTTCCCTGCCTAAACCATCATCCACCTGATTTCTATTTCTCTTATCCCCATTTTAAACCTAGCCCTCGAGGATGGCTATGGTGAAACAAACAAGCAGCAGGGTTTGTCGAATTAAATGTCTGGATTCTGAATTCTCTGCAACGCCGATAACATCAGATCATTTTTGAAGACAATAGGGTGGCGGTTCAGTGGTGAGTTAATTGCAGTCATATCAAATCCCTAATTTCTGCTTTTGTAATTATTGACTATGGGGATTGATTGAGAATTGATGAAAACTTTGTATAAATAGAGAAGGGATTTGTAGACTGATATTGATGGTGGATTTCTATTTAAGGGCTAAAATTTTAAAAGACAAATTCTAAGCTGACGTCCTGCAAGGGATAAAGCCTTCATGCGGTGAATATTCTCACCATATTAATTCATTCTAGCATGTGCAACCATCCCTGAGAATTAAAACCTACCCAGAGCAGAGCATGTAGCAACCATCCCGATTTTCTGTAGGTTTGAAACATTACAATTAATGCCCTACTCAAAGCCTTGTGTTCGACATGCAAACACCCGTAGGCTACCTAACGGTGGGTTATATTAGCCCCGTTGAACGCATGCAAGACTACCCATGTTAGTCTCACCTGCTGAAAACAAACTCAAAAATAGATCTCATCCGTACAACTCCGCAGGCATGGTTGGAAGGCCTAGATCACGCGCGGGACCGAGTAGCGCACACGCACATGCTCACTGCCGGTATAACTTCCTAATGGTGCAAACGGCTTCACCATAGGAGCCATGGGCGTCGAGATGCGCTAGCATGAAGCTGCGGCTCACAAACCCTAAAATTAGGGTTTGCTTACAGGTTGCGACCAAACAACTTTGGGCATGCGCACACTAACGATTTCGAAGCACAACTGCTGGCCGACGACACCTGTGTACTCACCATGGGACCGGATACACGACCAGCCAATCTTCCATGGTCATTTGCAGACTAGCCATCTCTAAATTCGTTCCCAAAGGCAGCATGCGAGATCCCTTCTAATCTCGGCCATCCGTCATCGCAGGCTAGAACGGGCGACCCAGATTTCTCCGATTGACTTCCAGCTGGCGTGGACGTGTAGAGTAGCGTCCCACCTACATGCAGGGACAATCATCCACTTCATGCACGCCTCCCAAGGCATAAAACCGTTAGGGTGAAAGAGGAAGCTCGCAAGCCTTCCAAACCCTAATCCAACGGTTATTCCTCCATCAATCTCGTCCGTCCAAGTTCGCATGCTTGGATGAATAGCCTAGGATGGGAGTTAGGTGGAAAACAAGGTATCACCGTGATCACCATCCTCCACACTTCCCCATGTCATAACCGGCTAAGGTGGGTCTCGCTCATGCGACCTCCGAACAACGCCTGAACATAGCTAGTTGAGTCACTTCAACTTGTAATCTTTTCATCAAGGTTGTGTAGGCTTCAAATATTTTAAGCATATTTAATACACCGCATGCATACAATATGTGCCTACAAACAACTTGATTATTTTACCTAGCACCGTTTGCTACCTTATGTGGGTCCCACGACTCACTCGAGACGTTAATCACGTCACAACTGTGGGATACAAACTGGGGTATTGGTCTGGCGGTTTACAGCGTGCATCATGCAACACGCCATCACAAGATCGTGTCAGGGAAACATGGGCGGTTAGCGATGATAGGAGAAGTGGGCAAGCAACCGTGTGACACTAACACACAACTCCACTTCCTTCATCACTCCACTTCCTCCACTTTCCCACGAGAGACGTGATGAAGGCTTATCGACTTGTATAAATAGGTTCTCCTCCCTATTTCCAACGACACAGAGAAAAACAGAGTGTTAATACCATCGTATTCAACACCCAGAGCCTGCCTGCAACATTTGCTAGCCTGATCAACCTTCTGTTAACAAGTCATCAAATATCCTTCACCTTCATACTCTCAACACCTTCTTCGCTTCCCTCCCTAAGATCAACCTCACATCCTTCACCTGTGACCGAAACAAATCTGGAATGACCGTGTCTTCGGTTTAGGCGTAATTGTGTCTGATTATCTCTCGAATCAAAAGTGCTCATCGTGCAACACATTGTTGAAGGTTTAAATTCACTTCTCATCCACACACACCCAAAATTACCTAAACCTGCAGAAGTAGTTTTCTCCCACAAACAACTAAAAAAGAAGCCCGGAGTAGCCAGTGCAAGCAAGTAGTAATTCGGTTTAATTTTTAGTTCTTATAATGTTCTAATTTTCTAATTAAGGCTGAGATGAAGCCTAAGTTTAACTAGATATCTCTTGTTTGTTGATTGTTCTTGCAAATGGGTTTAATTACTATACATGATTTATGAATTTCTCTATGGATTATAGTATACTACTTTCACCTTGTATGTCATGCATCCATGGTAGTTAGATTCATCTTATACTTTGTTCAAGCATGTTTTCTAATGATTTAGTTTAATCTGTGATTAGTTGTGCCTCAAAATGGACAATTAATACTAGGGGTTGACACTAGTTTGATGTTGAAATTCGAATCATACATCTATATCCTTGTATTATCACTATCAAATCATCAAGGGAAGTTAGGGATAACTGTCTCTAGCTTTGATTTAGGAAAGAAAAGAAGAACAATTTGCTTAACTAGGATATTCTAATAAACAATATGGTGGATTCAAAGCCCTAGTTTATCTTTCATTGCCTTTTAATCTTATTTCTCTAGTATAATCATCAATTTCTTTGTCGTACCGACGCAAACCCCATCTTCGTGTTGCTCTTATTTGGAATCAGTTATAGTAAGACCTTTGAATCAACTCTACATCTCCCTAGTCTCTGTGGGATCGACCTGTATTTTCCCTGTCTATTATAGATGTTGTGTACCTGCAGGTTATTGTAGGTAACTCTTCGTAGCCTACCAAGTTTTTGGCGCCGTTGCCGGGGACTCGGTAGCGGTGTGGTTGATCTATTGTTCACTTTATTGGTTTTTTTTTGTTTAAGCTATGTATATATGTGTTTAGATTTTTCAGTTTTTATGCTACTGTTAGTGTTAGTTATGAAATCCTTCTGTTTAGGTTTGTAGTGCAGCTGTAGCTTTTGATTTTCTTTCAAATTAGGTTAACCATTTCATTGTACTGTAATATATTTCCTCCAGTTGGTTAGGAATCTGTAAATTTTTTACACTTTCTTTCTTTTCTTTTGTCACTCTTATCTCAGCAGTAAAGTCATTTGTGTTCATAATCTGCATCTCAGTATCCTCAGTAGCGGTAGTTTTTAATCTTCAGTTTCATCGTATATTGCATTCTGTTCTGTAGATCTATCTTTACTCCACTAGGTTCTTATTAGGTTGTGTATATACTTGTTTAGATTTTAGAATTTCTGCATTCTGTTGTTAGTACTAGTTGTAGCTTAATTTACATTAGTTTCTGTAGCTTATTAGTCTGTTGTAATTCTGTCACTTCTATAACATCTTCTAGCATAATTCAGTTGTGTGTAATATTTTAGTGTCCTGTAACATACTCCTGTAACCTCTGATTAGTATTTGTGTTACTTAGATGTTGTTTTCTTTTTTACGTTTGTTAGTCTTATCTTAGTAGTATTCATTCAATCTTATAACCTGCAACTATGTGTTAGTCTAGCTGTAGATTTTAATCTCGGTCACCCTCTGATTAGTATTTGTTAGTTAATTTTTGTGTTCTTATCATAGTAGTGTGAATCCATTTGTTTGTATAAACTTCATCCAATTAAGTCTCTTTTGTTCTTTCCATCACCTACATCATCTGATATCTTATATAGTTAAAACTATCTTTGTATCTAGCTGTAACCTTTAATCATCTTGTAATTTTTTATTCTGTCATCATCATCTGTAGTTGTAGCTGTAGTTTTGAATTTCAGTCATTCTCATAACTGCATTTTGTTTCAGTTAGTGTAGATGCATTGTTGTCTTTTATTGTGTCTAGTTTGAGTTGTCTGTTTTTGTAGCTAGTTCTGTTATAGCTCAGGTTGTAAATTTGTTAGGTTTCTGAAATTTTTAATTTTCTTAGAATATAGTTAAACCACCTGTATATTTCCATCAGTAAGCTGTCATATAGTAATTTGCAAATATTTGTTTTGGTTAATTATTATTTGTCATCTTATCATCTGGAACTTTTCTGCTCTTTTGAATGTGCTGGCTGAATCATAAGCAGTAATAGGTGTTATCTGGCTGTTTTTGTAGTTTAAGAAGTATTTCTCTTGCTTGTGTTAGCATAACTCAGATTTTGTAGTTTTTTTCATGTAAGTTGCATCGGTAGCTGTCCAGACCATGTGAATTGTTTTAGTAATTAAGCATAGCATCTTGCATCTCACTTCAGTTTAAGCATTCTAGTAATCTCATTGTATATAAGTTTTGTTTGTGTTAAATATGTTTCGTTTTGTTTGCATCATAGCTAAATTGCATCCTATAGTTTAAATTGTGAATATGTGAAGTTCTCTTTTGTTTTTAACATTTTCAGTTTGCGCCATATTTCTCAGTTCATTTGTTACTATAAGCTGTATCCTGTTGTTGTATCCTTATCTTAGTTGTGTATCATATTAGCTGTAGTAAATGTCATTTCTATCATTCCATTGTCATGCGTATAACTACATCTGTAAGCTGTGTACATGTTTGTTTAAGTTTTAGTCATTGGTATAACTTAGTATAATCCATATATATATATTGCAGTCTGTTGTTGTTCCATAACTCTGTAATATAGAGTCTCTCCTGATAGTCATACCATTTAGATGTGTTTAGCATTTCATTTCCATTCATAGTTGCCATCTCCCTGTAAATTCCCATCCTTGCACATCTACATTCTCATCTCTTTTTGATTCTGCTGATTATGTTCTGTCAGTCATAGACAACCAAAGTGGAAGCTTTTGAAATCATTGTCAAACTGTAGATCATTTGCAGTCAATTACAATCGGTCTTGATAACTCTTTATATGTGTTGTTATTGTAAACTTCTTGAACTGAAATTTTCTCTCTGAGCAACCAGGTACCTGAACTGTTGCTGGACAAGCCAAAAGAAAAGAAGAAAAGGTTGACAGCTTTGCTTCCTACTGAAACTTGTTGCTAAAATTGTTGTTGTTAGAGAAACTACGAAAAAAGAAAAGGTAAGAACAAAGAGATTCAAAATAAAAGAGGGAACATTTCAGTTCCCAGTAGCCTTTTCCCAGATGCGCACTGGAGGTAAGTTTCTTAAACACAACAACAAATTGACGTTTCTGCTTTGTAATTGCTTAGCCTGAATGGTTTAATATTGGGTTCAACAACCGAGCTTCATATTTTGTTAACAAATACGAGTTGGCCTATCGTTAGTTGACCATATTTGTATTGCCACAGTCCAATACAGACCCAGTTCAGGATTGATAGATGTCACAGCTCTCTGCCATTGTCATGGTAACATCATTTTTTTAAATTTTTTCTTGTTAGTTTTTGTTAGTGTAATCTTGTACAATCTGTTTGTTGTTTAACCTTAGTAGCTTTTATACTATTCGCATCATTATGTTTAGGAGTTAGTAGAAGCATTTAGGATAGACTCATTTAATTGAAGAAAAAAAATGTCTGGATTTTGGACTGGTGTTGGGGATGAGAGATCATCGCATAAATCACTTAGAGAACTTTCCTACGAGCATGCTTCATATTATGAGAATCCCATAGACCATGGTTTTAATAACTTTAGGGAAAATTACGGACCTTTTCAAGGTCCTGAGCTACAATATATAGACCCTAATTTTTATCCATACATGTACCAGTCACCACCAGGGGATGTGGAGAAATTATGTACTCCCCTGAGCCCTTGTATGCAACCTGTGATGGAAAATATCAAACTCATTGAACAAAATAATGCTAGATTTGAATTGCAAGCATTGTATGATCATCCATATAGCGACACCTCTGAATTTCTCTTCTCTAGTGAATCTCATGAACCACCATGTACTAAATATCCATATGAAACGAGGATACCCACTAGTGAAGACTCCCCTTCCATTGAACAACTTAATATGATCTTAAGGATGAATCTGATTCATTTACAAAATGAAGAAAGGGGGAAATTTCAAAATGAAATGTTTATCATCCCTAATGAAGTAAACTTTGAAAATTGTGTGTCTGGTCCTACTCATGTAACTGATACTGAATATGAACCTCACCTAGAGGAAAATGAGTTGACTGAAAACACCAAAGCTGTTAATAGGAACGAGTATGCATATTACTCAGATGATGATATGATGTTAGAAGAGCTAATTCTAATTGAAGATGTAATTTCAGAGTCATGTGACTCTGAAATGCCATACCATAGTGTAGAGACCAATGTTTTTTCTAATGTTGATATTCATCGCAATCAATATCCAGATGATTTTGGTGCTGATTCGGGGCTTGTACAATTGTTCTGTGAAAGTGAGCATGCTAGAAAACTTGTTTGTGACTTGTGGAAGTATGAATTTTCTGTCGACACTAATGTTCTTATGCATGAAAATATAATTGATGTGTCTGATTCTCGGCCTAGGTCACATTATAAAGTTTCTTGTGATATCCCTATGCATGAAACTGAAGTTTTAGATGATGATGATTATGAACTGGGGCTTGTTGAAATGTTTTATGAACATGAGCATGATGTTTTACTTGTTTCTGACTTAGGGAGAGTTGAATCATGTAATGATACAAATGAAAATAACTTAGACAGATCTGATTCCCTGCTTAAGTCACAACATGATTGTCTTAATATCGGCTGAGAGGTTGTCAAACCCATTTTGTGGACAACTTCAATATTTGGATTAGAACTATGCGCCTCCCAAGTCCTCTTGGACTATTTTGCTGCTAAATATAATAATTTTGATGAGCTACAGTTGGAATGCATTTCTCTGCCCATTCCTAACATAGTTCACTTTGAACTAGACCTTGTGCATGATGTACCCTTGCAGTTGCGAGGTTTTGTGTCCTAAAGCATATATGTAGAAAATTTCTGGTTTGGGGGTAACTCGTGTACATTTGCAGTTGCACTCTCATGTTATATATGTGTAAGGATGTTGATGTTTCTGCACATCATCTTTTGGGTTGATCCTCGACTCTTTAGGTTGTATGTGTATGGTGAAGTTTTCTTGTATATAATCCAGTAGCTAATGTTTCAGTCGAGTCTTATGTTTCTTTTGTATATATTGTGCTAATCCAATGTGATCTCAGCTGAAAAATGTTGGATTCTATCCACGAATACTGGAGTTCGGTTCTTTCTTTCGTCAAATATGATAATCTCTTTCCTTTTTCTCAAACTCAGCATGTTTCTCCTGGTATGTTATAGTTATAATTCTGTTGATCATTAGAAACACTGAGGACAATGTTTAGTTTAGGTTTGGGGGTGAAGATTAGATACCTTGACTGTCACTGTGCTATATTTTGAAACTGAACTCTGCCACATAAAAAAAATTGAGCTCATTTACCTTGATTTGTGATACATGTGCATGATATAATATCTTAGGATTCTAAGTCTAGATAATGAGGCACCCCTGATTCTAGCACACACATGTTGATAAGAAACTTGCACATGCACGATCTACCAATGCATGTATGGCCTCGGGCAGGTGTTTTATCGGTTAAGTAGACTGCCAATCATCTAGAATACTGAATGAGACTTGACTAGCTTATTCTTTGGTTGGCTGGGATTGAAGTTGGAGGATACGTTAAGAAAAGAAACCATTGAATTTGACCGGGTGCATCGAAAAGGGATGCCTCTTGCTAAAAGTATCATGTAATGTATTTTTTTTTCTTGTATAAAGTTGTTGTGTCATTATGTTTGTATCCGTGTTATTCCAAAATCAGTAAAAAATCAGTTGAGAAAGAAAATCAGAAAAAAAAAATTCAAGAGAAAAGAAAATTCAGTTCTTAAAAAAAAAAAAAAAATCAGAAAAAGAAAAGAAAAAAAAGTACTCATTGTCTGTTATTATGCTCTACTTCAGTAAAAAATGTTAAAGTGTCTCTATTGCCTCAAAATGAGAGTAGTCAATGTTCTTTGTTGTTATGTGTTGTAAATGGTCTTGTAATATGCAAGGAGGGTGTAGCCATCAATGTGCAATGCGAGTGAACTGAAATATCACCAACTCTTGGGTGAACATTCACAATTCTCGTAAAGCCGGACAGCTAGCTTGGCTTTGAATTCAGTTCTTATCCTAAAAACTATCTCTTAGCGATTGGCAGTCATAACTTCTGGTCATTCTATAAACATGTGTAGATACACTTTACACTCTTATCACATGTCTTTAGTTGTTTCAGTGCTAGAATTGTGCCTTTGAAAGCTAAATTGACATATCCAATTGTTGTGAGCTAAAACTGAAATGCAGGTATCACTTTCATGGAATCCGAGCTTGTATTAGAACTTAGTTTTGTTTTACTCGTGGACGAGCAAAATTCTGGTTTGAGGGTGTGATCGGTGGCTAATAATGCATATTTTTAGATTATTTTGTTGTCTTTTATCACATCTCAAGTGCTTTAATGTCCTATTTTAAGTCAAATTATGCATTTTGCGTCTCAAGATGCCAATAATCTTGTTTGTTATAAATATTGATAATTAGTGCTTGTTTCGTTCGTAGGAGAATAAAGAGAGTTTGATTGGCATTGCGGAGAGTGGAATGATACACCATGAAGCACGAAATCTGCGAGCAGAAGTGAAGATTGCAGTATCAGTGGATTGGCTGAGTCCATGGACCAAAAGAGTGCAACAAAGAAGCTAATGTGATTGATTGTCAAAGGGCCGAACTGACCGAAGAAAGTGTACATTGAACTCTTGTATACCTAAGCAGGGTATTACTTCTGAACACCCAAACATTCCCTTGTCACTCTTCCCATTTCACTTCCAAAATCAGAGAAAACTTGTCTTCTTTATTGGGTTTCTCTCAAACCAACACCGATAAGAGTACCACTCTTATCTGCTGCAAAACCTCCATCATTAATGATAGGTGTAGAATACACCGTATTTACTATTTAGAGTTTATGCTTTCTTTGCTATTTTTCGTGTGAATTATGTATTTTACGCGTGTTTTTGAGTTATTAGGTACTCGAGAGACATACGGAGAAAAATAAGAAGTAATCATTCAATTTGAGTTGAAAGGGCAAAAAGGTTATTTCATGGGCGAACACTATCCGGAGCCAAGTCAAGGTTAAGGGCCAACTCTTTTGGAGGAGCACTACGGACAGGATAGTCAAGGTTAAGGGGGATGCCAGATGGGTAACCCTTATCAATGTGATTGGGATGCATATATCCTACTCTAGTCTATTACCTACCCAACCCTAAATCGAGAAGTGTTATCTTCTCAATCATTACCATCACCTGAAATTCAGAGAAAGAAGCTGCGCAACAGCCATGGAATCGAATTCACAGAGAGGAGATGGCGACGAGTGATTATTGCTGCTGTCGTCTAGGGTTTGAGAAGAAACAAAAGGGGATCTGTGTTGAATTAAAGAATTTCGATTTGAACAGGGAAGAAAAAGAATCAGAGATGCCGAGATTGAGAGATTGAGATCGAAATAAGAAGGCAGCGATGACGATTGATGAGCTCGTGGTGAAATCAGAGAGAATTTGAGATGAATTTCTATATCTCAGAGAGTTCGAATAGAAAAGGGGATCTGTGGGTTTCATTTGAAATCAAAAGCAGATGGAAGAATTGTTTGTTGTGGCTGAGACGAAGAGTAAAGAAAAAGGGATCGGTGGTACAATTGTTGTGATGGGTTAAAGATTGATTTGAATTCATGAATCGATCGTTGTTGATAGAGATTGAGATGGACATGGTGATGAATTGGAGCAATTCGAGTTTGGGTTTCTGCTGATGATTGAAGCGGTAATTCAGAGTTACAGCCATGGATTAGGAACTGAAATTGAATGGGCTTGTGTTGTAATTAAGAAAGAACACTGTAAGAGGTTGAAGATGGGTTGTATGATTTAATGGTTTCTTTTGCTCTCAGGTGTGACTGGGAATTGCAGCCGTGGTGGTAGCTGGTACTGGCACTGAGAGAACAAGATGGAATTGAAGATTGGGTACTGATGATTTTCATGGATTGTAGACGGAAATGGAAGCTGGGTTTGGGTAGCTTCTAAGTAGTTCAGATGGAGTTGCAGGCGAGTTTGAATGGATTTTGGTGAGGTGCTGTAAAGATCATAGAGAAAAACAGAAGGGGATCTTGCAATTGCTGAAGTAGAAAATAAATGATTTGAAACTATAGATGTATGTTAGGTGTGTAGGAATTGAAGACAGATCGGCCTGGGAAAGTCCTATAAACAAACAGAACTCTGCCAAAATTTCTCTTCCGGAGAGTCAACTCGGACCGACGATGAACCGATACAGACGAGCTGATGAGCCGATTCAACTCAGTAATTCAGCCGACTCAGATCTCAGTAAGACAACCAACTCAATGGATGACTTACCTCTTTGACCCAGTCGATTGTTAGAGATCATTAGTATTGACTGTTAACCGTGACATAATATTTCGTCGACGGAGAAGAGCTTCTCAGGTAGCCGGCGGTCACAATTTCCGGCAAAAAACCCAGTTTTCCGGCGAGCGTTTTTGGGACAAAATTTCTACACGGGTTTCTCTCACTTGTGGGCTTGGTGGATTTATATCTAATGGACTTTGAAGACAAAACCTAATTTTGGAAGGAGTATCCTTTATGGAAATTGAGAAACATATAAAAGAGAGGACTTTTCTCTAAAAATATATCTCATCTTCTACTTTTGTTCTAGGGTTTAGACATGAAAACTCTTCTCTTTATTCTTGTTATGAACTCCTTGAGCATGAGTACTTAATTTTATTATTGGTTATGGAATAGTTGGATTTCACAAAGCATGATTCTTTGATTCAATATATTAGTTTTGTCTCATATTTATCGTTCACGATTCTCTGAAAATATAGTTATATGATTGACGTATTATAACATGATTTGATTGATTGTTTTGTCAAGTTGCAAATTGGTAGAACTTCTAATCACATCTATTGCTAGTTTAGGGTTTATTATACGTAAAAGTGATAATCTTTGAATACAAGTAGCATAAATATGATTATAGTTTGTAGTGATATATTCTTATGATCATATGTGAATCGTGACCTTTGTTAAATTGAATTAGTGCGCTTTCCACGTTCAATTGCTTTGATTGGCCTAATTTCATAAAACTTAATGCATCTAGGGAATTAAACTTGATTAGTGCTTTTACACGTTAGGTTGTTCTCTTAGATAGAACTCATACTCGCATCTTTTAATGTGTTTGTTGATGACAAAAGGAGATTTGCGGGATATTCTTGCGATTAAGGTATCCTAGGGCTTTTGATAAAAGTTGAGATTAAATACCAATTCTACTTATTGTTTTGAAAGCATGTTAGTGAATGAAAACGAAATCCTTAACCAATACTTTCACATCTTTGAATCTATTTGTTTACTTTTCTTTATTTTATTTTATTTTATTTTTACTTTATAAAAATCAGAAAATCCCCCGTGTTATTTATAGGAAACCTAAACATCTTGACAACCTAGTCCTCTCTGTGGGATCGATCCTTTCTTGACTTTGCTATATTTATATTTTGAGTAGTAAGAAAGTGTAATTTATTTTTGTGTCGGCTGACAACCGACCAAATTTTGGCGCCGTTGCCGAGGAGGCAGCGGTTGTCACTTGTTTTTGGTTTCTTATTTTTGTTTATTGTTTTGTTTTTAGTTTTTCTTATTTTCTGGTTTTGACATAGTTTTGAGAACTCTTGTTTCAGGTACTTATTATTACTTGGAAGGAGCATATTGGAGCAATGGATACGGTTTTCAACCTCCTCAACACTATGACAATTTCCCACCAACTTTGGGATACAATCAAAACCAATTTATTGGCTATGATGCATATCCTAGAGAACCTTATGGTGATTTTCATACATACAACAACAACCTTATAGTGGGTATGTAAGTCAAGCACCAAGGTGGGATAATTCTACTTCTAATTGGCTTCATTCTAGTTGTATGAAGATTATGAATGGATTGCAAGATATGCAACAAAGGATAGACCAACTTGACCGTGATAGAGAGAACGTCGCACAAAACAATTTATGCAACACTTTTTCTTACCCGACTCCGGATCGTAGTTATGATCATTCACCCATTCAAAGGGAAGAGTCATGGGAAAGAGAACCTATTGTAGTCAATGGTGGTAAGCGTGTGAACGTCATGAAACTTGCACAGAAATTATACAAGTTGGAAGATGATGGAGCCTCGGAAGAGCTTGTCGATGAAATTAGTAGGACCATCAATATGGAACTCAAACGACGTCGTGATAAAGGTTGGGAAACCGACGACGAAGATGATTGTGTTGAAAAGGACCAACCTTTGGAGATATTTGATGACGTTAGTGTAGTTGACTCAACTATTGATCTTTATAATGATCAAGCACCTATTTAAAAGGTACATGAGTATGATGAAACTAGTGTTTTACAGAAATTTACAACAAGGTTTGAGTCTAATGAAGAGGAGTATGTTGAGAATGAAACCGATATGACCAATATTGTGGAAGACCCAATTGAGCTTGCATATGATTGTAATGATGATGTTGATTCCTATATTTTGGTTAAGGCAGAAACGGACGAAGAATGGTTGCAAGGTTTGATAGAGGATCATGATATACAAGAGGTGAATAATTCACTTGAGTTTTTCAAGGATGAAGAGGATTTCGTGCTACAAGAGATTGTGTGAGGTTTTTCTAACCCTTTGCATATTATTTCTTCTCCTTTACCTCTTATTGGTTTGAATATATGTGCTTCGAGAACATTGTGAGATGACTTTGTTTCTCGATATCCGCCATTAGAGATACTTGATTCTCATACTATGTAGGTTTTGGAACAAGAAACCATGGAAGTACCCGACCTCTATATTCTTTACCCACTTCCAAGTGTGGACAAGAATAAGGGGGAAGCTTTTATCGGTTAATAGCTTCATTTCTGTTTTATATTACTAATATTTGTGTGAAGCTAGTGTTTGCAAAACAAGTGCTATGGTTGGATCCTTAACTTTTCCTATTATTGGTGTATGGGGAATTCAACTTGCATGTCGGGACGTCGACTTTAAAATAAGCGCTAAGTGGGAGGCAACCCGCCGGTTTTGTATCTCTTATCCTTTTCCTTTTTATTTTCTTTGTGTTTTGTTTATTTATTTTTCTTGTTTCATATCATATTAGGATTTCCCACCTTGATTTTACTAGGAGGATTCAATTACATTGAGGACAATGTAAAGTTTAAGTGTGGGGGAGTGTTTGGATGTTTTGCATATAGAGTTTTTAGTCTTTTTAAGTCGATTTTTCAAATTTTTGCATAAAACCTTCAACTTGTAGAGATTTTAGAGTCACTAGCATCCTTCTAGGTATGTTTACATAGAGAATTCTGACCGACATAACTGAACTTGGAAGTATTAGGGAACTACATTCGGATTTCTTACGAATTGGAGTGTTAAAATATGGATTTAATCATGCCGGTGATGCAAATTAGGAGCAGGGAGAAATGAATTATTAGAGTTGATGATCAATCATTAGTGGAGACTACCCATTTTCAAATCAACCAAGGCATCGACTAGAAATTCTTCCATGACTAAAGAGCTTCTTTTGAGTGTGTGTCACCGTACGTTAATTCCGGGTAGAATGGTGAGCTACCCAACTTCACACCAATTTCAGCGCTATTTTTGATCTCTTGAGTGCTAATTTTTGTCAATCATGAGGGTGACGTCTATGGATGAAAGCCTCCTTCTTGTAGTTCGATTTGCAGTTAGCACCATTCTCTCTCTCAATAACAACGGGTCCATAGAAACACCACAATCATCAACAAGGAGCGACATCAAAATCTACAAGGAAAGTTGAAGACGTTCAAGGTTTACAAGCAACAACGGAACAAGAAAAGAGCAAATTTCATATTCAAGTAAAGCAACATACAATGAGCAGATTTTTACATATGTGTTGAAGACTTACAATATAATGAGCGGAATTTTATATCCAAGTTGAAGACTTATTTACAAGAGCAAAGAAAAGTAAAAGGTGAGAATTATTGAAGTTTATGATTTCAAGACGATACAAGTTGTGAAGAATCAAGCGGTAAAGTACTTTTCCATAGCCATGGTTTGTTTTATTTTTCACTTTGTTTTGTATTTTGTTTCTCTTGTTCAAAAAAAAAAATTTGAAAAAAATTTGAAAAAAAAAACAAAAAACAATGAGACAAGAGAAATATCTATTATTGTTTTGTTTTTATTTTTATTTATTGAATAAGCCATGGGGAAGGAAAATCTATAATGAAGTTTCAAGCGACATGGATTTTAAGGAAAAAGGTTACAAATTGTCAAGAATTTATCATCAATAGTTGAAGCCGAAGACTAAGAAGATAAAGACAAGGAGCGGAAGACGTTTCTATTGGATTCTGTGAGAGTGGTGCTATCATAATTGGGAGTTAGAATGGAAGAGGGGATATGTGGGTTTCATTTGAAATCAAAAGCAGATGGAGGAATTGTTTGTTGTGGCTGAGACGAAGAGTAAAGAAGAAGGGATCGGTGGTACAATTATTGTGATGGGTTAAAGATTGAATTGAATTCAGGAATCGATCGTTGTTGATAGAGATTGAGATGGACAGGGTGATGAATTAGAGCAATTCGAGTTTGGGTTTCTGCTGATGATTGAAGCGGTAATTCAGAGTTACAACCATGGATTAGGAACTGAAATTGAATGGGCGTGTGTTGTAATTAAGCAAGAACACTGTAAGAGGTTGAAGATGGGTTGTATGATTTAAGGGTTTCTTTTTCTCTCAGGTGTGACTGAGAATTGTAGCCGTGGTGGTAGATGGTACTGGCACTGAGAGAACAAGATGGAATTGAAGATTGGGTACTGATGATTTTCATGGATTGTAGACGGAAATGGAAGGTGGGTTTGGGTAGCTTCTAAGTAGTTCAGATGGAGTTGCAGGCGAGTTTGAATGGATTTTGGTGAGGTGCTGTAAAGATCACATAGAAAAACAGAAGGGGATCTTGCTATTGCTGAAGTAGCAAATGAATGATTTGAAACTATAGATGTATGTTAGGTGTGCAGGAATTGAAGACAGATCGGCCTGAAATTAGCCTAGGAAAGTACTATAAAAAAACAGAACTCTGCCAAAATTTCTCTTCCGGCGAGTCAACTCGGACCGGAGATGAACCAATGCAGATGAGCTGATGAGCCGATTCAGCTCAGTAATTCAGCCGACTCAGATTTCAATAAGACAGCTAACTCAATGGCTGACTTACCTCTTTGACCCAGTCGACTGTTAGAGACCGTTAGCATTGACTGTTAACTGTGATAGAATATTTCGTCGACGGAGGAGAGCATCTCAGGTAGCCGGCGGTCACACATTTCGGCCAAAAACCTAGTTTTCCGGCGAGCGTTTTTGGGACAGAATTTCTACACAGGTTTCACTCACTTGTGGGATTGGTGGATTTCTATCTAATGGACTTTGAAGACAAAACCTAATTTTGGAAGGAGTATCCTTTATGGAAATTGAGAAACATATAAAAGAGAGGACTTTTCTCTAAAAATATATCTCATCTTCTACTTTTGTTCTAGGGTTTAGACATGAAAACTCTTCTCTTTCTTCTTGTTATGAACTCCTTGAGCATGAGTACTTAATTTTATTATTGGTTATGGAATAGTTGGATTTCACAAAGCATGATTCTTTGATTCAATATATTAGTTTTGTCTCATATTTATCGTTCAAGATTCTCTGAAAATATAGTTATATGATTGACGTATTATAACATGATTTGATTGATTGTTTTGTCAAGTTGCAAATTGGTAGAACTTATAATCACATCTATTGCTAGTTTAGGGTTTATTATACGTAAAAGTGATAATCTTTGAATACAAGTAGCATAAATATGATTATAGTTTGTAGTGATATATTCTTATGATCATATGTGAATCGTGACCTTTGTTAAATTGAATTAGTGCGCTTTCCACGTTCAATTGCTTTGATTGGCCTGATTTCATAAAACTTAATGCATCTAGGGAATTAAACTTGATTAGTGCTTTTACACGTTAGGTTGTTCTCTAAGATAGAACTCATACTCGCATCTTTTAATGTGTTTGTTGATGACAAAAGGAGATTTGCGGGATATTCTTGCGATCAAGGTATCCTAGTGTTTGTGGGAGAAAACTACTTCTGCCGGTTTAGGTAATTTTGGGTGTGTGTGGATGAGAAGTGAGTTTAAACCTTCAAAAAATGTGCTGCACGATGAGCACTTTGATTCGAGAGATAATCTATACAATTCCAGCCTAAACCGAAGACACGGCTGTTCCAGATTTGTTTCGGTTGTAGGTGAAGGATGTGAGGTTGATCTTAGGGAGGGAAGCGAAGAAGGTGTTGAGAGTATGAAGGTGAAGGCTATTTGATGACTTGTTAATAGAAGGTTGAGCAGGCTAGCAAATGTTGCAGGCAGGATCTGGGTGTTGAATACGATTAACACTTGGTTTTCTGTGTTGTTCGAACTTATGTTTTTGGAAATAGGGAGGAGAACCTATTTATACAAGTCATTAAGCCTTCTTCACATCTCTCGTGGGAAGTGGAGTGAGGGAAGAGTGGATTTGTATGTGAGTGTCACACGATCAGAGCTGCCCACTTCTCCCATCTTGACTTAACCGCACATGTCTTCCTAACACGTTCTTGTGATGGCGCGTTGCACGCTGCACGCTGAAACCGCCAGACCAATACCGAAGTTTGTATCCCCCAGTTGTGACGTGATTAATATCTCAAGTGTGTGGATTGTGGGACCCACAGAAAATAGTGCAGGGTGAACCTTGAACTTGGTATAACATCGCATGCAGCCATCTTCAGGTAACCGTTTGGAGGCTGTATATACAGGCCATGCTTTGGTCGGTTACCTTGTAAAGAAGAGTGACGGATGGTGGTCATAGTGATACCTTGTTTGCTGGTTGATTCGCACCCTAAGCCATTCGTCCAAGCTTGCAAAGATGTACGGACGAGATAACTCGTAGCCTTTCTTGCGGCCGATGGATGGGAGGCGCGCATGCTGTCTCTTTCGGCCCAAACGTTTGCATGCTTAGAGAGTTCCAATGGAGGAACCGATCAGCCCTGCGTGGAGGTAGTACAATGGTGTTCACGCCCATGCCTGCTTTACTCGCAAAGATTTAATCTAAGCCACTCGACTCAGGCGGCAAAGACGAGTGGTCGAGATTAGAATTTATGGAGGGGCCGTGACATGTCACCTTTGGGCGCGCGTACCGAGGAGCTTGATCACCGCCGGTCTTGGACGATCAGCTAGACGTGAAGCCGGGCCCACGGTGGTCATGCTATCATGTTAGGTTCCTTCTATGTCTCCATCTTTGCCTTCCGTCCAAGCCTACGAAGATGGACGCTCGAGATGTTTCTGCGCCGCAAACCCTAATTAGGGCTTTGGACCGACCACTTTGGGCGATCGGTTTTTGGGTTGCGCACGCCTCTTTTGGGGAGACTGACCATGTATGCAACATCTTGGGTCGACGGTGAGCATGTACATGCTTGCTCTATGACCCTGGGTGCAATCTAAGCCATCCAACTATGCCGGCGAAGTCAGATGGTCGTGATCGTTTTGGATCTTCTCAACCTGCATAAGGCGTTAATCTAGCCTTGTTTGGGCAATCGTTTCTTGCACCACGGCTTGGCTATGAGGGAGTTGGTCATGTAGGTAGAAAGTGGGCCCGCCAATGGTGTATCATCACTTCACTACTTGTTTTAGGGTATAATCTAAGCCGTCCAACTATGCCAGTGAAGTTGGACGCTCATGATTAAAAGAAACCCTAGCGTGCATCATGCTCACTTTGAGCGCACATTTTGGAAGGACCAACCGTAGTTGGTCTTGAACGTTCGATCATGTGTGAAGGTGGGTCCGAGGTGATCATGGTAGCATGCTCAGGACCCCCTGAATCTATATCTACACCCTCCATCTATGCCTGCAAAGTTGGACGGATGAGATATATTTTTGGGTTTGTTTTCAGCAAGTGAGACTAACATGGGAAGTCTTGCATGCGTTCAACGGGGCTATTATAACCTGCCGTCAGGTAGCCTACGGGTGTTTGCACGTCGAACACAAGGCTTTAATTAAAGCATTAATAGTAATGTTGTATACCTACAGAAAACCGGGATGGTTGCCACATGCTCCGTCGGGATGGTTGCCACATGCTCCGTTCTGTGTATGTTTTAATTCTCAGGGATGGTTGCACATGCTCCAATGAATTAATATGGCGAGAATTATTCATCGCCTGAAGGCTTTATCCTTTGCAGGACGTCAGCTTACAAAAATTGGATTTTTACAATTTTACCCTTTAAATAGAAATCCACCATCAACATTAAGTCCCCTGCCTAGCATGCAATGGTTATACTATTGTAGGGTAGGCATGATATGGTGACAGTTCGCAAAAATAACTAAAGCTAGGGTAAACGTACTTTTACCACATGGGGAGGGTGCTCATGCCGAATGCCCTGTAGTGCTGGTGGAGTTGTTCCCCTTCAACGAATTTTTCTCCGATTTCAGCTAGGTTTCTGAAGCTAGCGCGACTTGGTCGGTGTTGATCCCTTACCGATCGGATGTAGTCCGAGATAGATTATTCTAGGGTTTCCCTTGGCGTGTATATATACGTATGCACATGAATCTTCTTCTACATCTTGGGATAGAATTTCTTCTCTGCAGAGTTCCATCATGTCAGGCAACAGCAAGTCGTCTTATTTCCTGATCAGGTGAATAATATCCTCCTTTGCAGAGATATCCACCTGGAACATGCGTAAAAGTCATTGATGACGATGACTTGGATAGTCCACTTTTTTCGAATTCAGCTACACCTTCACCGAACGACCTCGAGAATGCTGACCTGGGTATTTCATCCTATGAATACCCCAATGCCGGCCTTTCGTTCGATATTGGTATGAAATGCTTGTCTTCTATCTACAAGACTGTCGGTGGATTTTTAGTACGAAAGGAGTTCGTCTCCATGTACACAAAGATATGGAGAAAGTATGGCCACATCGCGACCAGGAACGTAATTCTGTATTGCTCGTCTGCTTTGATTACTGTGGTAAAATGCTTGCTTCCCATGATTGCTGAGATGGAAGGTGTCTCTATCCGCAAGGTATCTGAATAAAATCTCAAGAAGTGGGAAAATATGATCTCTACCTGCGAGTCCATGGAGTTCAACGTGAGTTGGATGTGGCAGCGTCTTGACATCATCAAGGTTGATCGAGCTGGTATTCTGGCGAACGTAGTCCCTGCTGCGAAGGCTATCTTGAAGGAAGAGAAGGCTCTGGCTGCTGAATCAGAGAAGGTGGAGAAGGCGATCCAAAGATTGAAGGCCCGGAGAGAGAGGTACCAGGATAGGTTGAAGATGATGCTTTCCAGGGATTACAACCTGTTGGACGACCTCTTCTGAGCTGCGTTGAGAGATTTCCTTCCTTCTTTTTCTTTTGCACACCATCGAGAGATGTGAGATTTTTTTTATTTTTTTTTTATGTAGGTGGATGGAGAAAAATTCATTAATTTTTCCTGAATAAATTAACAAGTTAGACATGAAACGAGAATGCATGTATTGTCATGTCATGGGACAAGTATGGGACAATGATCAGGCGTGATATGTCTTGAGCCATTTTCCATTGATGACTGCTTCCAACTTGCCTTCATCCACCTTAATGATTTTGTAGTATCCAGTGTTATAAGCCCTGGTAATCACGTAAGGTCCTTCCCATTTTGGAGAGAACTTTGGTGCAGACATGTCTTTTTGGATGTGTCTGGCTGTCTTCAGAACTAGGTCTCCCACTTTAAAACTTCGTGGCCTTACAGATTTTTCATACGCCCTGGAGACTCTGTTTCTGTACACCTGAGCGCGCTCCTCTGCCTTTCTTCTTCTGTAGTCTAGAGTATCGATCTCAGCGATCCTGCAGTTAGACGCCTCAGTTTCGTTCCAGTGGACTCCACTCGCTGCTGCAATCCTGGCTGCTGGGATTTTGATTTCTGCCGGGAGGACAGCATCAACCCCGTAAACGAGTGAGTATGGAGAAACTCCAATGGATCTCTTAGGTGCCGTTCGGTATGCCCATAGTGCCATCGGTAGTTGTTCATGCCACTCTCTGGGATTGTCATGTCTTTGTCCGACCGAGAATCCGGATTAATGTTTTGTTGGTGCTCTCATTTTGCCCATTACCTTGAGGGTAGTAGATGGTGGAGAAGACTTGTTTAATTCCATATCCTTCAAGCAACTCTCGTACCTGCTTGTTGGCGAAGGGAGTACCGTTATCGGTAATGATATGTTTAGGTACTCCAAAGCGGCATATGATATGCTCTTTAATGAACGCTGCAATCGTTGCTCCTGTAGTTCCACGCAGAGGAATAGCTTCGACCCATTTTGTGAAGTATTCAGTTGCGGTTATAATATATTCATGCTGCTTCGATGATGGCGGGTTGATATTTCCAACAATATCAAGTCCCCAGCTATAGAATGGCAACGGGATGCTTATCGAATGTAGGGGAGTGGATGGTGCATGGACGAGGTTCCCGTGAATCTGGCATTTGTGGCAGCTTTGAACGAAGGCAGCTGCATCATCTTCCATGGACGGCCAGTAATATTTCTCGTGTATATGGAGAAACAATTTCTTATTTCCTTGATGTTATCCTTTATGCATCTCTTTCAATATTGTTGAGATTTCTCCTCCAGCCAGGCACCGTAGCAGATCACTTCCAAAGCTATTTCGGTATAGAATTTTTTCGTGGAACACGAAACGCTTCGCTCTCTGCTTCATTCTGACTGCCTCCTTTGAGTCAGCAGGAACTGTGCCATCACGAAGGTAGTTAACATATGGTTTCCTCCAATCCACGGTGTGATTTATGTTGAGTACCTCTAGTTGATGAGGTGGTGCCTGGCAGTTTGAGCAAGACTGTTGGAGTGCTCGGGACTGCGTCTCTATTTCCGGCCAGTAATATCCTAAACATTGGAGGCGTCGATAGAGTGTCACCACCAATGTTTGTCCACAAATCTCGTTATGGACACGGTCAAGTTGCAGCTGTGCTTCTTCCTCTCCGAGACATCTTGATAAGGAACTATCCGGGTTTCGGTGGTATAACATGCTGTGGAGCATAAAGAAGTTTTGTAAGGCTTTAAGGCTGACCTTTTTTTGAGAAAGCGAACTGCTAAGCTCTTGAATGATTGTAGTCCACCAGTCACAGGTTTCAGCATCCTTGTATCGTGAGAGCCATGTTGATTCCACTGTCCTTCTTTTCACCGTCAGGGTTTCTTCTATGCCTTCGAACTGCAATTTAAAAGCTAATGTTGCCAGGAAATCAACATGCTTGTTGTTGTTGTGGCTAACATGAGTTATGGTTGCGTCATCGAAGTAGTTCAGCAGCCTCTGAGCTTCAGACCTGTACAGAGTTAGAGTTATCTCTTTTAGTGCATACACCCCGTTCATCTGATTAACCAATAATTTGGAATTGCCTCTTATTTCCAAATGTGTGGCTCCCGCCTGCTTGGCTAATAGCAGCCCTATAAGGAAGACTTCATACTCCGCTGAATTTTTAGTGCATTGAAAATATAACTTGAAGGAGTGTGAAAAGACTTCGCCAGTTGGAGATACTAGGACTATGCCTGCTCATCCAGTGTTGTTGCTGGGAGTAGCGGATCCATCAAAATATAACAGCCAAGCTTCCTCTTCGACAACAGAGATGTCTGGAAACTCTCTAGGCAGGTCTTCATGCAATGCCGTGGTACCTTCTCCAGGGAAAGCTTCTAGTAGATCCGCGACAGCCTGACCCTTAACAGCTCTGGGCGGAGTACATGTTATGTCTATTTCTGACATTTGGATGAGCCACTTGGCAGCCATTCCCATTAGAACTGGTTTTGACAGTAAGAACTTCGCAAGGTATGATTTGGATATGAGCGTTACCTTGTTGGATATTAGGTAATGCCTGAACTTCTGGATGGAATGTATCAATGCTAGGCAGGCTTTCTCTGCTCTCGGGTATCTGAGTTCAGCGTCCCTCAATATTCGACTGAAGTAGTATATAGGATGTTCGACTCCCTCATCATCCTCTTGCGCCAGCAAGGCTCCAACGGCAGTGTCACTGAAGGTAGTGTAGAGATATAACGGTCTCCCTTGAACATGATACTTCATGATGGCTGGAGACGACAGTATGTGCTGAATTTTCCGAAATGCTTCATGTTGGACGCTAGTCCAGTTAAAATCCGCTCCTTTCTTCAGCAGGGGGGTGAAGGAAACAACGAGTTGAGCTGCATCAGGTATAAAACGTCGAATGTAATTCACCTTTCCCATAAAACTTTGAAGTTCCTTCACGGTTCGAGGTGGTGGCATAGTGAGGATGGCTTGAGTCTTAGATGGGTCTACCTTGATTCCCTCAGCAGTCACTTGGAATCCCAGAAACTTTCCAGAGGAGACACCAAAGGCATATTTCAAAGAATTCATCCTCAACTTGTATTCACGGCACCTCTCGAATACTTGTCGCAATACTCCTGTGTGTTCCGTCCGAGCTTTCGATTTGACTACTATGTCATCTACGTAATCTTCAACTTGTTTGTGCATCATGTCGTGAAAAATTGCTGTCATGGCGCGTTGATATGTTACGCCGGCATTCTTAAAACCGAAAGGCATAACTGTATAATAAAAATTTCCGAGAGGAGTTCGAAAATCAGTCTTACTTGGATCATGATCGTACATCCTTATCTGGTTGTAGCCGCTATATCCATCCATGAAGGAGAACATGTTGGTTGTGGCGTCTACCAACATGTCGATGTTAGGTAGAGGAAAGTCGTCCTTGGGGCAGCACTTGTTTAAATCTCTGAAATCTACACAACATCGGATCTGCCCATTCTTTTTCTTTACTGGGACCATGTTAGCCAGCCATGTTGGATGGTGGATGGGTTTGATGAAGCCGGCAGTTAGAAATTTCTGGATTTCAGATTTAATTTGATCTTCCACCTCATGTCTGAATTATCTTGGAGACTGTTTGATAGGCTTGGATCCAGGATTTATGTGCAGGAGATGAGTAACCAACTTTTCATCTAGACCAGGCATTTCATCGTACGTACATGCGAATATATCTTGGTATTCTTTGAGGAGTTGCACAAGATTCGTCCGCTCCTCCATGGACAGAGTGGAACTAATGGAAATGGGCCTAGGGGACTCTTCACTGCCGATGTTAATAGTTTCGAGTTCGTCAGTTGTAGAGGTGGTACCGTCGTGCAGCTGTCTGGGGGCGTCCAACACCTCTTCTTGTGGGTCTCCGTTTTGACAACATTCTATTAGGCGGAGAGACCGAGCATCAGTCTCTCCTGCTAATTGCTAATAGAGGCGGCGGTAGAAATCTTTCCTTTCTGATCTTGAGTTGCCACAAAGGTTCGTCCTCTCTTGGTAACGGGGTTTCCCGCCTCACTGGGTGAAGGAGAGTTCCTCGTCAGCTGGGATGCATCATGTCTGAGTTTTAATGACGCAAGACGATCCTCCTCCTGGATTGATGCCCACGTGGGAAGTGGGGTACAATGTACTTTGCCTGGCTCTTCCTGCATAGCTTCCTTCGGTTTGAACAATTCTACTCCTCATATGGGTGCGTATGGAGACAACGATGCAGGTATACGAATGACTTCTTTGTTCAGCGTAGTTTTCAGGCACTGGTGATAGGTTGAAGGAATAATCCTATTCTCGTGGAGCCATGGCCTACCCAATATCATGTGGTAGTTTGGTTCCTTCTCTATGACTTCGAATTTCACTTTTGATTGAACAGGACCTACGGATAAGTTCAGATTGACATACACATATGTGTTGGTTTGGTTCCCTTCAAAGTCCGTCATTGTGGTAGACCACCGCAAGATCTTGTTTGGGCGAACCTTAGCCTCCTTGAGTATCTTGAGGGTAATCACATTTGAGGATGCTCCTGTGTCGATGAGGGCCCGTCTGAATTCTGAATCTTTGATGCGTGCGGTTACATGTAGGGCTCGATTGTGGCCCTCTTCCGCCATCATGTCTTCCTCTGTAAAAGTAACATTGTTTACCGATGCCTCCATTGCACTTGAAACTTCTGGGCAAAAGGGAGTTAACTGTACATCCAAGGCTATCCGGTTGACGGCTTCAAACATCTCTGTTCGCTGCTCTTTTGAGAGGTGTAGGAGCTCACATAAACTTTTCACTAAAGAAGCGGCTTCCTGTTCCACAGGTCTTTGGCCTGTAGTGAAACTGTTGATTTGGGGGCATTCAGTCCCCAGCGTCTGGACCTCTATGACAAGGCCGCCCATCTATGACGTCATCTTGATGAGGAGAACGAGTATGTTATTGATAGTTTCTTTGATCAGGTTCATGTTTCTCGTGTGAACCTCCTGTACTCGTGCTAACTCGATCAACGTCGGGATTCTTCCAGCCAGACCATTAGGTGTGCCGTCGGAGGGAAATTGATCATGACCTGAGACTGTCGAGGTACTCCTAAGACCGACCATCTTGAAATCAACTAAATAGGACTAGGTATCGAAGAAATCGACTTCACAACCGAGAGATTAACCTCCCACTGTGGTCGCCAATTGTTTGTGGGAGAAAACTACTTCTGCCGGTTTAGGTAATTTTGGGTGTGTGTGGATGAGAAGTGAGTTTAAACCTTCAACAAATGTGCTGCACGATGAGCACTTTGATTCGAGAGATAATCTATACAATTCTGGCCTAAACCGAAGACACGGCCGTTCCAGATTTGTTTCGGTCACAGGTGAAGGATGTGAGGTTGATCTTAGGGAGGGAAGCGAAGAAGGTGTTGAGAGTATGAAGGTGAAGGCTATTTGATGACTTGTTAACAGAAGGTTGAGCAGGCTAGCAAATGTTGCAGGCAGGCTCTGGGTATTGAATACGATTAACACTTGGTTTTCTGTGTTGTTCGAACTTATGTTTTTGGAAATAGGGAGGAGAACCTATTTATACAAGTCATTAAGCCTTCTTCACGTCTCTCATGGGAAGTAGAGGAAGTGGAGTGAGGGAAGAGTGGAGTTGTGTGTGAGTGTCACACGATCAGAGCTGCCCACTTCTCCCATCTTGACTTAACCGCCCATGTCTTCCTAACACGTTCTTGTGATGGCGCGTTGCACGCTGCACGCTGTAAACCGCCATACCAATACCCAAGTTTGTATCCCCCAGTTGTGACGTGATTAATGTCTCGAGTGTGTGGATCGCGGGACCCACAGAAAATAGTGCAGGGTGAACCATGAACTTGGTATAACATCGCATGCAGCCATCTTCAGGTAACCGTTTGGAGGCTGTATAGACAGGCGATGCTTTGGTCGGTTACCTTGTGAAGAAGAGTGACGGATGGTGGTCATAGTGATACCTTGTTTGCTGGTTGATTCGCACCCTAAGCCATTCATCCAAGCTTGCAAAGCTGGACGGAAGAGATAACTCGTAGCCTTGCTTGCGGCCGTTGGATGGGAGGCGCGCATGCTGCCTATTTCGGCCCAAACGTTTGCAGGCTTAGAGAGTTCCAATGGAGGAACCGATCAGCCCTGCATGGAGGTAGTAAAATGGTGTTCACGCCCATGCCTGCTTGACTCGCAAAGATTTAATCTAAGCCACTCGACTTAGGCGGCAAAGACGAGTGGTCGAGATTAGAATTTATGGAGGGGCCGTGACATGTCACCTTTTGGCGCGCGTACCGAGGAGCTTGATCACCGCCGGTCTTGGATGATCAGCTAGACGTGAAGCCGGGCCCACGGTGGTCATGTTAGCATGTTCGGTTCCTTCTATGTCTCCATCTTGGCCTTCCGTACAAGCCTGCGAAGATGGACGCTCGAGATGTTTCTGCGCCGCAAACCCTAATTAGGACTTTGGACCGGCCACTTTGGGCGATCGGTTTTTGGGTTGCGCGCGCCTCTTTTGGGGAGACCGACCATGTATGTAACATCTTGGGTCGACGGTGAGCATGTACATGCTTGCTCTATGACCCTGGGCGCAATCTAAGACATCCAACTATGCCGGAGAATTCGGATGGTCGTGATCGTTTTGGATCTTCTCAACCTGCATAAGGCGTTAAACTAGCCTTGTTTGGGCAATCGTTTCTTGCACCACGGCTTACCTATGAGGGAGTCGGTCATGTAGGTAGAAAGTGGGCCTGCCAATGGTGTACCATCACTTCACTACTTGTTTTAGGGTATAATCTAAGCCGTCCAACTATGCCGGTGAAGTTGGACGCTCACGATTAAAAGAAACCCTAGCCGTGCGTCATGCTCACTTTGAGCGCACGTTTTGGAAGGACCAACCATAGTTGGTCTTGACCGTTCGGTCATGTGTGAAGGTGGGTCCGAGGTGATCATGGTAGCATGCTCAGGACCCCCTGAATCTATATCTACACCCTCCATCTATGCCTGCAAAGTTGGACGGATGAGATATATTTTTGGGTTTGTTTTCAGCAAGTGAGACTAACATGGGAAGTCTTGCATGCGTTCAACGGGGCTAGTATAACCTTCCGTCAGGTAGCCTACGGGTGTTTGCATGTCGAACACAAGGCTTTAATTAAAGCATTAATAGTAATGCTGTATACCTACAGAAAACCGAGATGGTTGCCACATGCTCCGTCGGGATGGTTGCCACATGCTCCGTTCTGGGTATGTTTTAATTCTCAGGGATGGTTGCACATGCTCCAATGAATTAATATGGCGAGAAGTATTCATCGCCTGAAGGCTTTATCCTTTCCAGGACGTCAGCTTACAAAAATTGGCTTTTTATAATTTTACCCTTTAAATAAAAATCCACCATCAACACCTAGGGCTTTTGATAAAAGTTGAGATTAAATACCAATTCTACTTATTGTTTTGAAAGCATGTTAGTGAATGAAAACGAAATCCTTAACCAATACTTTCACATCTTTGAATCTATTTGTTTACTTTTCTTTATTTGCTTTTATTTTATTTTTATTTTATAAAAATCAGAAAATCCCCCGTGTTATTTATAGGAAACCAAAACATCTTGACAACCTAGTCCTCTCTGTGGGATCGATCCTTTCTTGCCTTTGCTATATTTATATTTTGAGTAGTAAGAAAGTGTAATTTATTTTTGACGCATACGACAGCGATCAATTACCGACCACTCTCTGTCTTTCTCTACTGCTACCCATTACCCTTTCCCTGCCTAAACCATCATCCACATGCTTTCTGTTTATCTTGTCCCTATTTTAAACCTAGCCCTAGAGTATGGATTGAACATCAGTAGGATGGCTATGGTGAAACAAACAAGCATCAGGGTTTGTGATAGGTGTAGAATACACCGTATTTACTATCTATAGAGTTTATGCTTTCTTTGCTATTTTTCTTGTAAATTATATATTTTACGCGTGTTTTTGAGTTATTAGGTACTCTGGAGTCGCACGGAGAAAAAGATAAAGAAATCATCCTAAATGGAGCAATAAGGAAAAAAGGTCATTTCACAGGCCAGTAATACTATTGGGATCCTAGCCACGTGTTAAGGGGTAGCCAGATTTTAGTTAAAAGAGAAGTGCTAAAAGCACCCAGCAAGAAACTATAAGGCACCCAATCCGTGGGTGTATTCCAGCAGTGGGGTGTATCCTACCCAACCTCCTCTACCCTAAATCGAGAGGCGTGTTCTCTCATTCACCTCATTCTGTTCCACCTGAAAACAAAAGAAGAAAAGCATCATTTGCTGCTGTTGAAATTGGATCTGAGATAGGAGAGTTCTGTTGATGTTTGAGTCAAAGATATAAAATAATAAATTACGGATTTTATGGTTTTGAATAGATATGCCGAAGCTTCTGTTGTTGATGTGAAGTACAACAAGAAATTATGCTCGAATGAGCTTAATAGCTGTTGTTACTGTTGCATTTCATTGGGTTTGTCGTCTGTCAGGGGTTGATGGGGTTTAAGCTCGACTTACAACTATTGATTGAAATAACAGGGAGAAGAAGGTGGTTATCTGTTGTTGAAGTTGGAATCAAAATAGAGATGGGTCTTGTATATGGGAGATAAAATTGATGAGGAATCAGAAATGGGCTTGTGGCTGTAGATCGAGTTGGTTGCTGCTGTGGAGCTGAGAGGATGAATTTGAGTTGATATTAAAGTTAGATTTCGAAGGAATTGGGGGTTTTGCTTCCGGTTTCTGTGAGCTAATGGTTCTGTGATTGATGGAGGAAACAAATGGGGGTTGAGCTGATAATGAAAATCAGTGATGATGAAATTCAAGCAAGATGGGTTTCTGAATCTGGTTAGGTTTTGAAGAATGATAACGCAATGGGTTGGCTGTGTTCATTGTTCTGTGAGGAGATAGAGAATGCAGAGAGAAAGGTTGTTGCTATTGGTAAATAAGATGGATCTGTTGCTGCCTTGGATGTTTGAGGACCAGATTACAAGCAGAAAAGAATAATGGGTGAAGCTCTTTTGGTGGAATGTCTTGAATATTAGATGAATGTTAGGATTGTCATAGGAGAAGACCAAAAAAATGGCCTGAATTCGGCCGGGAATAGGCAGAAAATAAACAGAACTCTGTCAAATTTTTATGCCGACTGGTTGACTCAATGACCCAACGAGTTGACTCGGATGAGTAAGATCAATTAGACAGCTGACTCGACTGATTAAGTCTCTCTTCCTTGACCATTGACTGGCAGCTTGACCTGTTTGACCGTTTAATTTAACGGAACCGTAACAGAATATTCCGTTGACTGCAACATAACTCAGGCAACCGACGGTGACGATGCCGGACAACTTCCGACAGAAAACCCAATTTCCCGGCAGCCCAAAGTTGCAGAATTTTGTATGAGTTTCTCTCATGGGATGTAAAGACTTGGACTTGGAATTGGATGGAAAATTAGGCTTGGATTTGGAAAGAGGAGATGGAAGATTTGAGAAAGGCTTGGACTTGGAAATTGAATTGCTAAAGGAAAGGGATTCTATTCCTTAGAAGATTTGGAAAGCATTGAAGCCTATAAATAGAGAAGTTCTCTACTTTTCTATACACTTTTATACATCTTTTGCTCACCTTTACACACACAACACTTCTTTTTTCTTTTCTTTATTCTTTGTGTGAACTCTTTAGCATGAGTAGCTAATTTTCTTATTGATTGAGGATGAATTCCTAGTTCTTAACATATGATTTGAGTTTTGTTTTAAATCTACTTTGAAGTTTTTCATATGATTATCGTTTGTTTTTACTAATACGAGTGTTTATGATTGATTGATAGGTTGTTTAGAGTGCACGCTAAATTGATTTGTTAACTTGATTTAAAGCTAGTGAAATTTAGGGGATAAGTAATCGTTTCTTGACTATTTACATAAGTAGAAAACACGAGACCTTGTTGAGGGATTCCGTGGAGCAATTGTGTGTGAAAACAACGCTAGAAAGTGGACCAAGTGAACCGAGTCAAACTACTAGTACTAAACCTAAATTCATAAATCTTAATGCGTTCGTGGAATTACATCTTGTAAGCGAACCTCAAGGTGGTTCTTTTGAATAGAATCTGATAACTAAGCGGACCTGTTATTCAGTGAAATAAGGAATTTTGGGGTTAGCTAAGCGAACCTGCTATCCTACGGTTGGTGATAATCAGTGACTAATAAAAAGTGGAAAAGAATATAACTTGAATCATTGTTTTGCAACGAAGAAAGATTCCTTGATCTAACTTCTCTTATTGATTTCAACTTTATATTTTTAATTGCTTTGTTTATTTCTTTTGCTTTTAAAACCTAAATCCCCCCTTTTGTGACATTATAAGACAACTAAAACCTCTTGCTCCTCGTAGGAACGAACTTGATTACCCTATATTACTTGTTAATTAGGTAGTAAAATGATAATTAATTTGTTTTGGTTACGACACGCATCAGATTTTGGCGCCGTTTCCGGGGAGCAGCGGGCGATTTTAGTTGTTTTTATTTTTATTTTTGCTTTATTTTTGCTTTGTTAGATTATATATCGTGTCTAACTTAGTTCTTGAAAATTGTTTTTCAGGTATCGGTTTTCCATGTATGGTGGACAAGAGCAAGCATATTACAATAATCAATACGGTTTTCAACCTCAACATTATGGCAACTTCCAACCATCCTTAGGATACAATCAAAACCAATCTTTTGGATATGATCAATATCCTACGGAACCTTATGGATACTCTCATACATATCAACAACCTTGTAGTGGGTATGTAAGTCACGCACCAAGGTGGGATAAGTCTACTTCTAATTGTCTTCATTTGAGTTATATGCAGATTATCAATGAATTGCAAGACATGCGACAAATACTAGACCGTGATAGAAAGAACGTCGCACAAACCAATTTTTGCAACACTTTTTCTTACCCAACTCCGGATCGTAGTTATGATCATTCACCCATTCAAAGGGAAGAGTCATGGGAAAGAGAACCTATTGTATCCAACGGTGGTAAGCGTGTGAACTTCAAGAAACTTGCACAGAAATTATACAAGTTGGGAGATGATGGAGACTCGGAAGAGCTTGTCGCAGAAATTAGTAGGACCATTCATATGGAACTTAAACGACGTTTGGATAAAGGTTATGAAACCGATGAAGATTCTTATTATGGTGAGTCCGAAAATGAAGATGATTGTGTTGAAAAGGACCAACTTTTGGAAACTTTTGATGACACTAATGTTGCTTACTCGATCCTTGATCTTAATAATGATCAATCACTTATACAAAAGGTAGAGCTAGAGGAAGATGCATTTAGTGCTTGGAAAAAATTCCTTAGGGAAAGATATGAGTCCGCGAAAGTGTATGAACGTTGCAACAATGAGTAAGTTATTCCAACTCCGGATCATAATAACGATCCTTTGCATATTCAAAAGGAAGAGATTGGGTGTGACTTACCTATTGTTATAATCGGTGTAACACCTTCACAAGAAGATCTTACAATTTATACCTAGGAAGATCTTATGAGATAAGAATGGCCCGATTCTGATGATGAAGATGTTGAAGAGATGATGCTCGATAATGAAACCAAATTGATTGAATTCGTGGAAGACCCAATTGAACTTGCCAATGATTTAAATGATGCCAAGACTTTAGTTAAGGTAGAAAATGATGAATAATGGTTGCAAGGTTTGATAGAGGACCATGATATGCAAGATGTAAGTAATTCACTCGAATTTTTTAAGGATGAAGAAGATACCGTAATACAAGAAATTGTGCAAGGTTTGTCTAACCATTTGCATATTGATTCTTCTCCTTTACCTCTTATTGGTTTGAATGTATGTTCTTAGAAAGTATTTTTGGATGACTTTGTTTCTCGATATCTACCATTGGAAACACTTGATGCTAACACTATGCAGGTTTTCCAAGAGGAATACATGGAAGTTCCCAAATTCTATGTTCTTTATACACTTCCGGGTGTGGACAAGAATAAGTGGGGGGGAAATTTCTATCGGGCGATAATTTCACTATTGTTTTCTTGTGCTAACATTTGTATGAAGCTATTGTTTGAAAACAGGTACTATGGGTGGATCCCCAAATTTTCCGATTGTTAGTATATGGGGAATGAATCTTACAAGAAGTTAAGTCGGGCCGTCGACTTTAAAACAAGCGCTAAATGGGAGGCAACCCATAGGTTTTGTATTTCTTAACCTTTTGCTTTTTATTTTGTTATTTATTTTTCTTGTTCCATATCATATTAGGATTTCCCACCTTGACTTTGCTAGGATGATTCAATTACATTTAGGACAATGTAAGGTTTAAGTGTGGGGGAGTGGCTAAGCATATTTTTTTATTTTATTTTATTTTTTTTGCATAAAACCTCCAACTTGTAGAGATTTTAGAGTCACTAGCATACTTATAGGTATGTTTACATAGAGAATTCTGACCGACATAACTGAACTTGGAATTGTTAGGGAACTACGTTCGGATTTCTTATTTGTTAGAGTGTTAAATAATGGATTTAATCATGCCGGTGATGCAAATTAGGAGCAGGTTGATGCATTATTAGAGTTGCTGATCAATCATTAGTGGAGACTACCCGTTTTTATATCATGTGAGTCACCGACCAGAAATTCTTCCATATGACTAAAAAAGCTTTCTTTTGAGTGTGTGTCACCATACGTTAATTCCGGGTAGAATGGTGAGCTACCCAACTTCACACCAATTTTCAGCACTATTTTTGATCTCTTGAGTGCTAATTTTTGTCAATCATGAGGGTGACGTCTATGGATGAAAGCCTCCTTCTTGTATTTCGATTTGGAGTTAGCACCATTCTCTCTCTTGACAACAACAGGTCCATAGAAACACCATCATCAACAACAAGGGAGCGACATCAAAATCTACAAGGAAAGTTGAAGACGTTTGAGGTTTACAAGCAACGGAACGAAAAAAAGAGCAAATTTCAAATCCAAGTAAAGCAACATACACTGAGCAGATTTTTACATATATGTTGAAGACTTACAATACAATGAGCATAATTATATATCCAAGTTGAAGAAGACTTATTTACAAGAGCAAAGAAAATCAAAAAGTGAGAATTATTGAAGTTTATGATTTCGAGACGATACAAGTTGTGAAGAATCAAGCGCTAAAGTACTCTTCCCACGGATATGGTTTGTTTTATTTCCACTTTGTTTTGTATTTTATTTCACTTGTCTCCATAAAAAAAAATGAGACAAGAAAAATTTGTTATTTTATTTGTATTTATTTAATAAGCCGTGGGGAAGGAAAATCTATAAGGAAGTTTCAAGCGACAAGGATTTAAAAAAAAGGTTACAAATTGTCAAGGATCTATGAAATTCAAGATTTTATCATCAATAGTTGAAACCGAAGAAGACTAAGGAGCCGAAGACGTTTCTATTGGATGTCGTGAGAGTGGTGTTATCATAATTGGAAATCGGATGTGAAGGTAAGTAAGTAATCTCATCCTCGATAATAATGGTTGATTTCCTTTCTTAGAGATCGTCAGAAAAATGGTTTTTCAAAATGTTAAAAGATGTGGGTTTTTAAAATATTTCGGAAGTTGTCCTTCCCATCATTCAACGTGTTGCAGGATTTCTCTCTTCATTCCTACCTGCGCACATGTGAGACCCATAAAAAAGCCGTCTTTTTGAGTGCAATTTCATAAAACCCTTTTAAGTGAGGCAGAAGTCGAGGCGAAATGCTTATTGATCGTTTCCCAAACACGCGTTCTCTCATTATGGTGTGGTTATTTCTCACTCAACATTTAAGCATGAGAATATGTTCTTTAGTATTTCTAACTTCTTATTACTGGCATGCAGAAACTCTATGTCCTCATAACTCTTTGGATCCTTGGGACGCTGGAACGCTTTGAAGTTGTGAGTTTTAGTTGATTTGCTCGAGGACTAGCAAAGTCTAAGTGTGGGGGAATTTGATAGGTGTAGAATACACCGTATTTACTATCTATAGAGTTTATGCTTTCTTTGCTATTTTTCTTGTAAATTATGTATTTTACGCGTGTTTTTGAGTTATTAGGTACTCTGGAGTCGCACAGAAAAAAAGATAAAGAAATCATCCTAAATGGATCAATAAGGCAAAAAGGTCATTTCACAGGCCAGTAATACTATTGGGATCCCATCCACGTGTTAAGGGGTAGCCATATTTTGGTTAAAAGAGAAGTGCTAAAAGCACCCAGCAAGAAACTATAAGGCACCCAATCCGTGGGTGTATTCCAGCAGTGGGGTGTATCTTACCCTACCTCCTCTACCCTAAATCGAGAGACGTGTTCTCTCATTCACCTCATTATGTTCCACCTGAAAACAAAATAAGAAAAGCATCTTTTGCCGCTGTTGAAATTGGATCTGAGATTGAAGAGTTCTGTTGAGGTTCGAATCAAAGATATAAAATAAGAAATTACGGATTTTAGGGTTTTGAATAGAGATGATGAAGCTTCTGCTGTTGATGTGAAGTACAACAAGAAATTGTGCTCGAATAAGCTTAATAGCTGTTGTTGTTGTTGCTTTTCATTGGGTTTGTCGTCTGTCAGGGGTTGATGGGGTTTGAGCTCTACTTATAACTATTGATTGAAACAACAGGGAGAAGAAGGTGGTTATCTGCTGTTGAAGTTGGAATCGAAATAGAGATGGGTCTTGTATATTGGAGATGAAATTGATGAGGAATCAGAAATGGGTTTGTGGATGTAGATCGAGTTGGTTTCTGCTGTGGAGATGAGAAGATGAATTTGAGTTGATATTGAAGTTAGGTTTCGAAGGAATTGGGTGTTTTGCTTCCGGTTTCTGTGAGCTAATGGTTCTGTGATTGATAGAGGAAACAGACGGGGGTTGAGCTGATAATGAAAATCAGCGATGATGAAACTCATGCAAGATGGGTTTCTGAATCTAGTTAGGTTTTGAAGAATGATAACGCAATGGGTTGGCTGTGTTCATTGTTCTGTGAGGAGACAGAGATTTCAGAGAGAAAGGTTGTTGCCATTGGTAAAGAAGATGGATTTGTTGCTGCCTTGGATGTTTGAGGACTAGATTACAATCAGAAAAAAACAATGGGTGAAGCTCTTTTGGTGGAATGTTAGATGAATGTTAGGATTGTCACAGGAGAAGACCAAAAATAATGGCCTGAATTCGGCCGGGAATAGCCAAAAAATAAACAGAACTCTGTCGGATTTTCATGCTGACGGGTTGACTCAATGACCCAGCGAGTTGACTCGGATGAGTAAGATCAGTTAGACAGCTGACTCAGCTAATTAAGTCTCTTTTCCTTGACTATTGACTGGAAGCTTGACCTGTTTGACCATTTAATTTAACGGAATATTCCGTTGACTGCAACATAACTCATGCAACCTGCGGTGACGGATGCCGACCAACTTCCGGCAGAAAACCCAGTTTCCCGGCGGCCCAATGTTGCAAAATTTTGTGTGAGTTTCTCTCATGGGATGTAAAGACTTGGACTAGGAATTGGATGGAGAATTGGGCTAGGATTTGGAAAGAGGAGATGGAAGATTTGAGAAAGGCTTGGACTTGGAAATTGAATTGCTAAAGGAAAGGGATTCTATTCCTTAGAAGATTTGGAAAGCATTGAAGCCTATAAATAGAGAAGTTCTTTACTTTTCTATACACTTTTATACATCTTTTGCACACCTTGACACACACAACACTTCTCTTTTCTTTATTATTTGTGTGAACTCTTTAGCATGAGTAGATAATTTTCTTATTGATTGAGGATGAATTCCTAGTTCTTAACATATGATTTGAGTTTTGTTTTAAATCTACTTTGAAGTTTTTCATATGATTATCATTTGTTTTTAGTAATATGAGTGTTTATGATTGATTGATAGGTTGTTTAGAGTGCACGCTAAATTGATTTGTTAACTTGATCTAAATCTAGTGAAAGTTAGGGGATAAGTAATCGTTTCTTGACTATCTACATAAGTAGAAAACACGAGACCTTGCGGAGGGATTCCGTGGAGAAATTGTGTGTGAAAACAACGCTAGAAAGTGGACAAAGCGAACCGAGTCTATCTACTAGTACTAAACCTAAATTCATAAATCTTAATGCGTTCGGGGAATTACATCTTGTAAGCGAACCTCAAGGTGGTTATTTTGAATAGAATTTGATAACTAAGCGGGCCTGTTACTCAGTGAAATAAGGAATTTTGGGGTTAGCTAAGCGAACCTGCTATCCTACGGTTGGTGATAATCAGTGACTAATAAAAAGTGGAAAAGAACATAACTTGAATCATTGTTTTGCAACGAAGAAGGATTCCTTGATCTAACTTCTCTTATTGATTTCAACTTTATATTTTTAATTGCTTTGTTTATTTCTTTTGCTTTTAAAACCTAAATCCCCCCTTTTGTGACATTATAAGACAACTAAAACCTCTTGCTCCTCGTGGGAACGAACTTGACTACCCTATATTACTTGTTAATTAGGTAGTAAGATAATAATTAATTTGTTGTGGAAACGACATGCATCAATTTGTCGAATTAAAGGTTTGGATTCTGACTTCTCTGCAACGCCGACAGCATCAGATCATTTGTGAAGACAATAGGGTGGCGGTTCAGTGGTGAGTTAATTATAGTCATATCAAATCCCTAATTTCTGCTTTTGTAATTGTTGACTATGGGTATTGATTGAGAATTGATGGAAACTTTTGTATAAATAGAGAAGGGAGTTGTAGATTGAAAAAGAATCCCTGAGTAGCCGGTGCAAGAAAGTAGTAATTAGGTTTAATTTTCAGTTCTTATAATGTTCTAATTTTCTAATTAGGGCTGAGATGAAGCCTAAGTTTAACTAGATATCTCTTGTTTGTTGATTGTTCTTGCAAATGGGTTTAATTGTTATACATGATTTCTGAATTTCTCTATGGATTATAGTATACTACTTTCACCATGTATGTCATGCATCCATGGTAGTTAGATTCATCTAATACTTTGTTCAAGCATGTTTTCTAATGATTTAGTTTAATATGTGATTAGTTGTGCCTCAAAATGGACAATTAATACTAGGGGTTGACACTAGTTTGATGCTGAAATTCGAATCATACATCTATATCCTTGTATTATCACGATCAAATCATCAAGGGAAGTTAGGGATAACTATCTCTAGCTTTGCTTTAGGAAAGAAAAGAAGAACAATTTGCTTAACTAGGATATTCTAATAAACAATATGGTGGATTCAAAGCGCTAGTTTATCTTTCATTGACTTTTAATATTATTGCTCTAGTATAATCATCAATTTCTTTATCATACCGACGCAAACCCCATCTTCGTGTTGCTCTTGTTTGGAATCAGTTATAGTAAGACCTTAGAATCAACTCTACATCGCCCTAGTCTCTGTGGGATCGACCTGTATTTTCCCTGTCTATTATAGACGCTGTAAACTTGCAGTTTATTATAGGTAACTGATGAGTGCCAAATATTGCATATTCATACACCTTTTCATTGGCACTTAACTCATCTTTCGCGCTTCAAAGTCATATATTATCCCAAATTCTGCATTCTTACCATCTTCAAGAATAAATATTTGTATTAATTAATTTTTTGTTTTTAAGTACTAAATAAAGCTTGGAAGAATTGAGAAGACAAAAGAGAAGAAAGTTGGAAGCGTTGCAAAAGCTCAAGATCGGTGGCAACTTTGTTTACAAATTCATGGGATTAAACAAACCCATGATCCAAAACCCAAGACTCAAATCCATTTCCACGTCACCCCCATTGGATTCTTTCCAAAACATCCACCTCACCCCCATTGGATTCTTTCCAAAACATCCACCTCACCCCCATTGTATTCCATTCTATCCATCAATTAAGAAAACATGTTTTGTTTAATTGTTGAGTGGTTGCTACAGTTGAAATTCGGATCCCAAGTGTGAGAGAATTTTTGTGTATAAATAGAGAGGGTTTTTGTGTTGAAAACTCATCCAAGAATAGCTTGTTCATGTTAGTTTATCAAATTTCAATTTTGTTGTAATGTTCTTCATGTTCTAATTTCATTTACTAGGGTTTAGATGAAGCCCTAATCTCATTGGTATGTATTCATATCTTGTATCTTGTATCTTGTTCTTGAAAGTTTAGAATTGTTTAAAGATATAATTTAATCCAAGTTTTTCAACATCTTGCTCTCACAATGTATGCCATGTATCCATTATAGTTAGAATATCTCTATGTTGATTATGCTACAACTCATGCTTAACCAAATATTGATCTTTAGATTAGTTGTGCTTAA
This sequence comes from Papaver bracteatum, assembly GCA_023529315.1. NCBI lineage: Eukaryota > Viridiplantae > Streptophyta > Magnoliopsida > Ranunculales > Papaveraceae > Papaver > Papaver bracteatum. The sequence continues at coordinate 779,554 of JAJJWX010001388.1, forward strand.
TTAGACAATTAATGCTTTGGAGAAATACTTTAGTTGTGATTAAATTATCCATTGGAGAAACACCTTAGTTATACGGTAGACTTGAATCTACTATAAGGACAAGAATAATATTACAAGTTGAATGCATATCATAGGTTATTGGTGGATTTGAATACCCTAGTATCCATATTATCATTGTTTACATATCTTGTTATTTGCATCTTTTACTTTTATTATTTTAGTCACTTGAAAATCATATCGTCGGATCGACAAAATCAAACCCCTTTTGGTTACTCTCAATCGATTTAGAATCAACTTCTACACTCTCCAAGTCTCTGTGGTTCGACCTGTGCTTTCCCTGTGTTGCTTGTCGACACTGTGCACTTGCAGTTTATACATAGAAGTAGGTATCTTTCCGAGCCTACCAAGTTTTTGGCGCCATTGCCGGGGACTCGGTAGTGGTGTAGTTCATTTTTCATCTCCTGGAACTGTTCACAGTCAATTTTACACTTATTTTTGTTATTTTTTTTTTTTTAAATTTTTTGCTTTTGCTTTAAAACTTCGAAACCCTAACTACCTCTTTTGAGCTCAACAGGTTCCGGAGTAGCTGTTGTAAAGGCGAAGGAAAGGAAGCGAAAGAAGTTTTTATTTTAAATTAAAAAAAAAAAAAGTTTATTTTATTTATTTTTAGATTGTATTAGGATTCCTCTACTCTTGTAATTTTCTTTTTCTTTTTCACTTTATTTTGGACTTTGGACTTGGACATTCTTTTTTTATTTTTATTTTTAAACCCTACGGAAGGGTATTATTAAATATCAATTGTTTGCAGAGAAGGACGGTGATTACAATATCACCTCGGCCCTCGGGTTCGTTCATGACATAGGAGTCGTGGCCCGAGTCGACAACAACGGTTCATCCCCGCCCGGAACGGAGGTAAGTTTGTCGAAACACTCGCGAATCCCTTGTTAGCGAGTTACTGTATTCCTTCGTTTGCATATATGTTGAGGAATTGAATACGGCTTCTTTATTTTCCTAGTAAAGGGCAAGGACTGGCCATACAAGATAAGGGTTCAGATTTCATCACCGTTCTCTTCTTGCCCGCCTTAGGAAAACAATACCTAACGTGAACCTAAGCATTAAAATTTGAAATAAAATGAGACCTATAAGGTAACGAGCTTAGTAGGAGAGTCGTTCGAAAAATATTGGTTACTCTCTAAGCATACTTCAAAGTTCATGACGGTTTCTGTAAATTGAATGCGTGACTGCGCCGCCTTGGAATGCGGTGAGTCCTTGGGTATCAAATCTCCTGCAGCTTCCCTCGCCTCTATTCAATTTACTTAAACTCGGATTGATTCCAGAGGAGTTTGCTCAGATTGTAACGAATTCCATTTCGAAGGATTAGAAGCTGGTCTAGAAAACAATCTAAGTGGAACCATCATGCTTTTTGTTTGCTAGAAATCAGTAGGTTTTTTGTGGTAGAGTCAGCCTTGTTTGTGATTGCATAGAACTTCCCTTCCGTTTATGATTTTTCTTCTTTTATTTTGTTTTTCTAATGTATGCCCGAGGTAATTAGAGAACGAGCTTGAAAAAAAAAAAAACCAATAATGAAAAAAAAAAAAATTGGTCTGTTTTCAGTGTGTACATCCCAATCTCTGCAACAAGCCTAGTGATAGTTAGAGATCATGTCGTGGATTCTGGTCTGCAGGTGGGGATGGAAACAAATCCATCAGAGAGCTTGCTTACGGGCATGCTTCACATTATGAAACTCCAACAGACCATGATGTCACTAGTTATAGGGATTATTATGGAAATTTTCACAGTCCCGAGCATCAATACATGAACCCTAGTAACTACTCACACATGTATCATCCACCACAGGGTGAAAATGAACATCTTTACAGTGCCCAACTCTCACAATCATCACTTTTGGACCAGTTAGAAGCTAGAACTGCAGCTTTAGAAATGAAAATGCATGAATCTGTCGCATATAATTCTTCTAGGCAATCTGAAATCTATGCTTGTACCTTATGTGGAGGCTTAGGCCATCCTGCTGAGAATTGCTATATTTTGCATGATTTTAGGCAATCTAGAGAATATCATGAAAATCCAAAATATGAAATGCCAACAGATTACAAAGTTGATAGTCATTGGGACCATAATCAACCTTTCGAAGGTTGCGATCAGTATTTTATAGACCCTAATGACCCTGCACACATGTATCATCCACCACAGTGGGAAGTTGAATAATTTTGTACTTCTCAATCTGTGGAGGAAAATCTCAGACTCATCGAACAAAATAATGCTAGGAGTGTATTGCATGATAAACCATATAGTATTAATTATGAATTTCCTACTGTTGAAGACTCTCATTCCATTGAACAACTTAATGCATTATTAAAAATGAATTTGATTCATTTACAAAATGTAGGAAAGGAGGAATTTCAGGATGAAATATTTGTTTGTCCTAATGAAATAAAATGTGAAAATAGTATGCCTAGTCTTACTTGTGTAGCTGATATTGCATATGAACCTGTTTTAAATGAAGGGACTAGAAATACTACGATTTTAAATAAGGAAATGCATTTCTGTGATGATGATGATGTTATGTTAGAAGAATATGTTTTTACTGAAAATATTGTCGAACCTTTGAGTTCAGAGACATTAGGCTTCTCTGCCTCGACCTTAATGAATGATGTTTCTTCTAGTGTTACATATACATGTTATGTTGATACTGATCTTGAGCCTGTGCAATTATCCCGTGAACAAGAGCATGACACATTTCTTGTGTATGACTTAGAAAATATTGAATCTCCTGTCGACACCAATGATACTATACATGAAAATAACTTTGATGTGTCTGATTCTATGTCTAAGTCACAGTGTGAAGTTTCTTGTGATATTCCTATGCATGAAACTGAAGTTCTAGGGGATGATTGTGAACTGGGGCTTATTGATTTGTTTTATGAGCATGAGCATGATGTTGTACTTGTGTCTGACATAGGTAGTGTTGAATCTCCTGTCAACACTAATGATCTTATGCATGAAAACATAATTGACGTGTCGATTCTTCCCTGGGTCACATTGTGATGTCTCTTTGGATTTGTCTATGCATGAGAATAAAACTTTGGATGAGCATGATACTTATTTGGGTCTTGATGGATTGTTCTATGAATGTGAGCATGCTGCGACACTGGAAAATGATTTAGGAGTTATAGATGCGCCTAATAATGATGTGCCTACCACCTTCCCATGTCACAAACTAGTAATCTTGCACCCAACCTAGATTTGGTTTGTAAAGTTATTGTTAAACCTACTTTTCTAAGAGTAACTAATCTAGGATTGGAACTGTGTGCCTCTCAAGTCCTCTTGGACTATTTTGCAGTTAAATATAATACCTTTGATGAGCCACAATTAGAGTTCACTCATGTCTCTCCATCCATCCCTGACAAAATCCACTTTGAACTAGATCTTGTGCATGTTGCACCCCTGAAATTGTTATATTTTGTACCCAAAAGTATATCTATTGAAAAATCTAGGTTTGGGGGTAACTCATTCACATATGCAGTCTCACTTGCATTGCTGTCATGTTATAATTGTGTAAGGCTGTTGATGTTTCCGCACTACGTCTTTTGGGTTGATCCTCAACTTTTTAGATTATTGGTACATGGTGAGTCATCATTGTATAATCTAGTAGGTAAAATTTTGAATCTTGTTGATATATTTTTGTGCTAACCAAACTTTTTGTCTTGCGCTCATATATTTTGCTTTCAAAGCATTCATTCAATTATGGTTAGCACCACCCTTTTTGGCATCTGGTAATCTCTTTCCTTTGAATCTGTTTTGTTCTCATGTTTTGTTGTTTCTGTTCTTTTGAAACATTGAGGACAATGTTAGATTTAGGTTTGGGGGAGTATTTGCATATCGTCTTCTATGACCAGCTGTGGAGCGGGTCTTTTGTAGGGTCTTTTGTAGAGTGTTTTCTATGACCAGCTGTGTAGCGGGTCTTTTGTAGGATCATTTGCAGTCTTTTGCATTTTTTATGACCAGCTGTGTAGCGGGTCTTTTGTAGGATCTTTTGTAGTCTTTTGCATTTTTTTTTGTTGTCTTCTATGACCAGCTGTGGAGCGGGTCTTTTGTAGTGTGTTATCTGATGACCAGCTGTGTAGCGGGTCACTAAAAAAAAAAAATGATGATCAGCTGTGTAGCGGGTCTTAAAAAAAAAAAAAAAAAATTGGTTACAAATTTTCATAGTTCTACGAAATTCCGAAGTTCATCATCTACAGTTGAAGACCGAAGACGAAGACATTTCTATGGATGCTCTGAAATTGGAGAAGGTTTTGTGGGTACATCTTTGGTAGGCCCTCACGAGACTACAACTCGTCCACTAGGGACACCTAGGGGTTTAAAGGCTTAGTGCATACGCTAAATGCATTCGAGAGACCAGCGACAGTGGTATAGTTAGGATTTCTGTTTCACTTGAGGACAAGTAAAATTCAGGTTTGGGGGTATTTGATGAGTGCCAAATATTGCATATTCATACACCTTTTCATTGGAACTTAACTCATCTTTCGCGCTTCAAAGTCATATATTATCCCAAATTCTGCATTCTTACCATCTTCAAGAATAAATATTTGTATTAATTAATTTTGTGTTTTTAAGTACTAAATAAAGCTTGGAAGAATTGAGAAGACAAAAGAGAAGAAAGTTGGAAGCGTTGCAACCCGCTCGTGCATCAGTGGCAACCTGTTTACAAATTCATGGGATTAAACAAACCCATGATCCAAAACCCAAGACCCAAATCCATTTCCACCTCACCCCCATTGGATTCTTTCCAAAACATCCACCTCACCCCCATTGTATTCCATTCTATCCATCAATTAAGAAAACATGTTTTGTTTAATTGTTGAGTGGTTGCTCTGATGAAATTCGGATCCCAAGTGTGAGAGAATTTTTGTGTATAAATAGAGAGGGTTGTTGTGTTGAAAACTCATCCAAGAATAGCTTGTTCATGTCAGTTTATCAAATTTCAATTTTGTTTTAATGTTCTTCATGTTCTAATTTCATTTACTAGGGTTTAGATGAAGCCCTAATCTCATTGGTATGTATTCATATCTTGTATCTTGTTCTTGAAAGTTTAGAATTGTTTAAAGATATAATTTAATCCAAGTTTTTCAACATCTTGCTCTCACAATGTATGCCATGTATCCATTGTAGTTAGAATATCTCTATGTTGATTATGCTACAACTCATGCTTAACCAAATATTGATCTTTAGATTAGTTGTGCTTAATTAGACAATTAATGCTTTGGAGAAATACTTTAGTTGTGATTAAATTATCCATTGGAGAAACACCTTAGTTATACGGTAGACTTGAATCTACTATAAGGACAAGAATAATATTACAAGTTGAATGCATATCATAGGTTATTGGTGGATTTGAATACCCTAGTATCCATATTATCATTGTTTACATATCTTGTTATTTGCATCTTTTACTTTTATTATTTCAGTCACTTGAAAATCATATCGTCGTATCGACAAAATCAAACCCCTTTTGGTTACTCTCTGAATCAGGATTTAGAATCAACTTCTACACTCTCCAAGTCTCTGTGGTTCGACCTGTGCTTGCCCTGTGTTTCTTGTCGACACTGTGCACTTGCAGTTTATACATAGAAGTAGGTATCTTTCCGAGCCTACCAGTAACTCTTCGTAGTCTACCAATGAACAAGGTTGATATGAAAGTGTTCATATGGATAACTTCGGTGAACTATTGTTGAGCCAACAAAGTGTACACGTTTATGTACAATTATTCATATCTAAATGAAGTCACTTTTTATTTGTGTGTAACAAGTTAAGTTCAATCTAACGGTTGAAAGATATTAGCTTGAGTCTAATCGGATTTTCATCTAACGGTGAATATTGAATGCTTTGTTACAAAGGTAACATTGATTGCAAACCTTGATTTTAAGACTATATAAGGGAGAAATCTAGCAACTGGGAAACCTAATTTCCACACCTCATGTGTGATACTAGTTGCAACTAGAGTCGATTCTCCTTTAACCTAGGTTTTTCCTAAAACCATTATAGGTTAACGACTTAAAGATTTCATTGTGATTGTGAATCCAGAACCAACTATTTTCTATGTAATTGCGTGTTATGATCTTGCTTTGTTCTATCGTATTGAGTACTATCTTATCTAAGATTTGCTCGATATTTAATCTCCGATAGGCAAGATAAAAAAATAGTCACAAACATCTTCGTCTCATCATTTGTGATTCCACAATATTTTGTTTCGCTACCATACGATTAAAATTGTTGTGAGTTGATCGATATTACTAGGTTGTTCTTCAGGATTATAAGTCTTGTGTATCAATTGGTTAATGTTCACCTTGATTTATCAAAAGACGGAACAAAAATCCTAGGTATTTATTTATATGGGATACAGATTTATCTATTCAACAAACTTTTCTGTATAAGACAGATTGGTTTATCAAGTCTTCGACTTTGGGTAGTAACAACTCTTAGTTGTGGGTGAGATCAGCTAAGGGAATCAAGTGCGCAGAGTCCTGCTGGAATTCAGAGGCGTAAGGAACACGAATGCACCTTGATTAGTGTGAGATTGGTTAGGCTCAACCACATTCCAGTCCGAAGTTATTTTGCAGTAGGCTAGTGTCTGTAACAGCTTAATACAATGTGGTGTTCAAATCTGGACTAGGTCCCGGGTTTTTTCTGCATTTGCGGTTTTCTCGTTAACAAAATTTCTGGTGTCTGTGTTATTTATTTTCCGCATTATATTTTTTATATAATTGAAATTTTACAGGTTGTGCGTAGATCAATTAATTAGATAATCCAACCTTTGATTGTTGATATAAATTGATTGACACTTGAACATTGGTCTTTAATATTGTTCAAGTTGTTTTATCTAACAATCAGGCTCGCTGATTTATGTATGTTTAATTTGGTGATTACATTGTGAAATAGAGATACAACTCTTGGATATATTTCCATTGATTGAGTCTGACTATCTAGTTGATTCTCTTTGATTTATATTGGAGTTTGTCCATACAAATTGCCTAAACGAAATATTAGATGTGGTTGTTAGACCCCCGCTTTTTCATAATGTACATATTGTGCATAATACTCTAGTAATGAGACATTATTATAATAGTATATCATAGTTTTAAAGAATTATACTACGAAGTATAACGCTTATCTTTTGAACTTCGTAGATATGACATCGACATAATCCTGTATATAGTGATGTGATTATGTGTATGGGTGTATGGTGAAGATTTCATCCTAGGAAAAAAAGTTTTACATTTATTTAAAGTAAGTACATTCATGAACTTGTTTCGTTAATCGAAAGGGAAATCAATAGGTTTGTTGGTCTTGCTATTCATTGCATATTATTTAATGATCAATATGTGTGAGTTGGTAGAGTCGATCTTAACTCATGTTGTGTATCTTGGTATAACCAGTCACAATACCTAGACTTAAGATTTGGTATGACTGGTCCCGGTGATTGGTGTAACCGATCCTAAGTAATCACCAAGAGATGGTATGATCGATCCTTGTAATTGGTGTGACCGAGCATAAGTGTTGTGTGACCGATACTTGTAATTGGTGTAACCGATTGATCGTTGTCGTATGCGTCAAAAATAAATTTACACTTTCTTACTACTCAAAATATAAATATAGCACGGGCAAGAAAGGATCGATCCCACAGAGAGGTCTTGGTTGTCAAGTTGTTTCTGTTTCCTATATAAAACACCAGGGATTTTCTGATTTTTATAAGCTAAAATAAAATAAAAGAAAAACAAAACAAAGAAAAGTAAACACGCAAATCAAGGTAGTGAGAATATTGGTTAAGGATTCATCTTCATTCACAAATATGTTTTCTTAACAATAACTAGAATTGATATTTAATCTCAACTTTTATCAAAAGCCCTAGAATACCTTGATCGCAAGAATATCCCGCTAATTCCCTCTTATCATCAACAAACACATTAAAAGATGCGAGTATGAGTTCTATCTAAGAGAACAACCTAACGTGTAAAAGCACTAATCAATTTTAATTCCCTAGATGCATTAAGTTCTATGAAATCAGGCCAATCAAAGCAATCGAACGTGGAAAGCGCACTAATTCAATTTAACAAAGGTTATGGTTCACATATGATTATAAGGATGCATCACTACAAGCTATAACTATATTCATGCTACTTGTAATCAGGAATCTATCACTTCTACGTATAACAAACCCTAATCTAGCAATAGAGATGAAAACAAACTCAAACGATTCGCGACTCGATCAAACAAGCATTCAAATCATGTAACAATATGAATTGTGAATCATAATCGATAAAGTATGGAGACAAAACTAATTTATCATATCAAAAACCATATTATGTGAAATCCAATTATTCCATAACCAATAATAAACTTAAGTACTCATGTTAATGGAGTTCATAACAAGAAGAAAGAGAAATCATATCATGTTGTAAACCCTAGAAACAAAAGTAGAAGATGAGATATAAAATAAAAAGATCTTAGGTTTTGAGAAAAGTCTTCTCTTTTATAGCTCTTCTTGTTCCAAAATTAGGTCTATCCTTCAAAGTCCATTAGATAGAAGTCCACCAAGCCCACAAGTGAGAGAAACCCGTGTAGAAAATATGTCCCAAAACGCATCGCCGGAAAACTGTGTTTTTGACCGGAATCCGTGACCGCAGGTTACCTGAGATTCTTATCCGTTGAAGGAATATTCCGTCACTGACCGTCAAAGTCAACGACCAAGATAACGGTCTTCGTTAGTCTTCTGGTCAAGGGAGGAGGCTGAATCAGCAGAGTCATCTATCTAACTGGTCTTACTCAGCTAGGTCAAATCGTGAGTCGCTGGGTTAACTCGCCGGAGGAGAAAATTGGCCGAGTTTCAGCTGTTTACAGGACTTCCCAGGACAAATTCAGGCCGTTCTTTTTGGTCTTCTCCTGTTAAGAAACCTAGCATACATCTAATGATTCAATCCCTGGCGCTTTCTTGGCTGCACTCACCAGCTTCCATCTTAGTTCATTGCTCTCTTGAAACGGCAACTTCACATCCTTCTTGGCTGCAACATACTCTCAAACTTTCACTGCAATCTTATCCAGCTTCAACTCCTTCCCTGCTCTTCATGCCCATTCACCTGAGTCCCGTTGCACTTCTCTTTCTCAGCCCAGCCAATTCGATTATCTGTTTACTTTCTCAGCATCACTTGCATTCATCCATACTCGTCCCCTGCAATGCACCAATCGACAGCAACCACCTGCAACAGCAAAACACCAGCATCATAACCACCTAGTCCATCTTCTGCTCATGCCCATTCACATCAGCAAAAACTGCATTTCAGCAATTAGCTCTAGTGCTTGCTTCCATCTTAAGCAAACCAATAACACAAGCTCTAGGTTCAGCAGACACCACAAGTGCAATCCTCCACCATTTCATTGATCATCAACACCCACAGCTGCAATTTCATCCATCACTTGAGTGTCACCAACAGCACCAGCAAAACCCATTTTCATCTTCAATTTCTGCTCTATTCAAACCCATTTGAGATCGAATTTACATCTCCAGCATCATCTATTCTTCTTCTATCCACAAACCCTGATTCCTTCAAACCCTGGTTGAATTTCAGCTTGTTCTTCAAACAGATTCAAATCCACTCCTATTGCTTTCAATTTCTTGACAACCACCATCACAACTTACAATTTCGAGCACCAACAGACCCATCTCATCTATTCTGCTCAAAACCCAAGTCTGAATTCTCATCTTGACTTCATTTATCTCTCCAATTTCTTGATTCGATCTTTAATTTCTAGGGTTGTAAATCATCACAGACTAATCGAAGATTTAATATACTCGTTGTACGCAAGCAGCAACCTTGTTCTTCTCCGTCCTACTGGTACTCTGATTTATCCACAACATCAGCAGATCCCCTTTTCGATCTCACGGAAATACAGTGGCAGCTGCTGTTTTTCTCCTTCTCAACTTCAGGGAAGTGGTGAATGAGAAACGAGTTTCTAAAATTTAGGGTTATAAAAATTAGGCCGGCTATTGAAAGCCTGCCGCTTATGATAAGGGATAGCCAAATTGGCAGCCCTTTAACCTTGACTAGGCTCCAGATAGTACTTGCCCCTGTAATGACAATTATGCCCTTTTTGCTCAAAATACACGGATTCTTCTTCTTTCGCTCCAAATGGCTCCAAAGCACCTAGTAACTCAAAAGTAAACATAAGATACATAATTTACATGAAAACTCGCAAAGAAAGCATAAATACTAGATATAAAATTAGGTGTTTATCACACCTATCACCGATCCTAGTGACTGGTATGACCGATCACAAGTAGATACCATGTGTAGATAGAACTGATCCTTGTAATTTGTGCAACCGATCCTAGTGACTGGTATGACCGGTCACAAGTAGGTACCATATTTAAGTAGAACCTATCCTAGTGATTGGTATAACTGAATGAACCCATGTACGTGACTTGGTAATACCGATCACAACTAACCATTATGATTTGGTATGGCCAATCACATAGTAGTCTTTAAAACGAGCGGTCGTAAGAGATTTCACCTAATTAGGGTACTTTCCTCTACGAACAGACGACTCCACCAGTAACAACATAACTAGGTAGTTTTGCTGGCTCTGAGGATTAGTTTGCTCAAAATGAAAACTTCAATATTTATAGTCCAATGAAGTTTGGACACCAAGGAATTTCCAAAACCGAATATTCTCAAAGATATGCAGTAAAGTCCAGATACGGTTTTCATAATTCCTGGAAATGCACCGTCCAAATATTGACCGAAATCTCAGTAGAAATCTCCAATTATTAAATGCACATTACCAATTTTTATTTTTCTAAAGATATGCATTTAATTGCTGGAAATTAAAAGCATATAAATCTAAAAACCTTAATTAAAATATTCTCAATTTATTTCGATCCTGGATTCTCCTTTAGTTATTAAGGAATATCTTTGAACAATAAAATATAATAATTACTGCACATGTTCAAAGTATGTCGACATCTTTACTTTGTAAATACTTTTTCATATTTACAATCTTGGAACCAATTTGCCACACTTCCAAACAAGTTTAGAATTGGTTCACCTGAATTCCAAGAACTATGCGATTGATTATCCTATCAAATCACCATTAATGGGTTTCACGGTTCTACCAAAACACAAAGCTTCGGTTTTACCTCCATGTGGGTACTAGGATCGGTCACACTAGCTTTCCAAAAATTGGTTGACTAGGTACTAGGATCGGTTACCACATATTTATGGTATTTACTTGTGATAAGTTTCCCAAGTCATAGGATCAGTTACTAATTACTAAGATTTGTTGTACCTCTTATAAGGATCGATTTTATATACTTGTGATCGGTTTCACCTCTTACTAGTATCGGTTCCCCAATGTCTAGAGTTGGTCATACCAATTACAATATATCGATCATACCATCTCGGGTGATTACTTAAGATCGGTTTCACTAATAAAAGTCATACCAATACAAAAGTCAAGCATTGTGAATAGTTTTATCAAGGTACATAAACAAGTTATGAGCAGTTATACTAAACACACATATTGGTAATCCAAAGATTGGCAATAAATAACAATACCAATAAGCCTAACGATTTCCCTTTCGATTCACAAAACAAGTTTATGAATTGTACTTCCTTTAAACGAATGTAAAACATTGTTTACTAAGACGAAATTTTCACCCATACCCATACATAATAACAATAGCATTCATACGATTATGTCGATGTCTTATATACAAAGTTCAAAAGATAGACGTTATACTTCGTATTGTAATTCCTTTATACTGTGTCTAACTAGAGTATAATCATTCACATCTTCGCAATTATGTTTTCAATATGCATCACTTGAAAAATACGTTAGGAATGAAACAGTTCAAATCAAATATTAATATTCTCAAGAGGAAGGATGATGTCGTCGTTGTAGATCTTTACTTCTTCACATTCTTTAAGTCTTCACATAATACTTGTAAGTCTCATATCCTAGTAACTTTCTAGCTAACCTATACAAAGTTGAATCTAGTAAATAATCAAGCGACTCTTTAAATGAGTTTTGATTCACTAAAATATGACAACCAAACTTGACATACCAATGCTTGGTGAGTTCAACCGAGCTATGCTCTAACACGGAGCTTACTCGGTAGCGGCCCATATTCCCGAACATTGAATATTTATTACTAACTCGTGGAATTCGGCCGAGAATAAGCCATGAAACAGAATAATAAAATAGATTTATTATCTATTACTAATTCATGGAATTCAGCCTGGAATAAGCCATGAAACATAGTGATGACATAGATTGATTATTTATTAATAATTCCTGGAATTCAGTCAGGAATAAGCCATGAAACAGAGTGATGAGATAAAATAGATTATTTTCTAGGAATTTTATTGATGAATGTTGCGGTATAATTTAATCTATGAATTTCTCTATACTAGCATGCAATATATGTCTATGAGCATTGTTTATTCGAGAATGAGGTATGAGATGATGGAAGAATCATACTCATTCTGAATATTGATTGTGGATAGTCGGGGAATAGTGTGGCATCCTGAAGACGTTAGCGCTCTATACTAGCATGCAATATGACTAGGAGCCATCCAATCGTTAAGATATTCTATACATATTCGCTCTACATAGTCAAGGAACAGTATGACATCCTGAAGACGTTAACACTATATACTAGCATGCAATATGTCTAGGAGCCATCCAATCATTTCGATTCTATATAGAGGTGTTGATGAAATATGTGAAATATCAAAAAGCTCAGCTGGGTAGGCTTTACGAATAACATATTCATACAGAGCTCTGAGAGGGTGTACGCTCAGTCAGAGATTGTGAAATAAGCTTTCACGAATCCTAAAATATGAGTTTCACATACATTTCTGAAGTCGTGCCAGAAACATGCAAGATCGTGATTTTACGATTTTAGCCTTTGTTGAAAATCCATCATCAACATTAATTCCCCTTCTTAGTGAGGGATAATCATGTTCCGAAGTAAGCACTGGATGGTGATTTTCTTGTAAATAAAATAAGTGGCCGTACTTGATCATAAAAGATGTTACTAGAATCCTCGATTTGCTCTAATAATGTCATGTACGAGCAATGGCTTGAATAAGGACTCTAATAGTATAATAGAGCATCATCCAGGAGCATGGAGAGATGAGGCACCACTAATTCGGGCGGTCAGACACCCAATTTTGGTCGGTTTAGCGTTTACGGGACCGAGACCAAAAAGGAAAAAGAGTTTAATTAGGTTTTGGAAATAAGAATTATATTATAAAAGGGAGAAACCTTTTTTTTTCTTGAACGACCGACCACCTATTCTCTTTCATCTTCCTCACGTCCGAGCAGTGGAGGAGAATTTTTTTTTTGCCGGATTCCAGTCGCTGCCGACCATCGTCCGGCCGGCGCCGACTAGCTAAGTCTGATTTTTTTTTTGTTGAAATTCGTGATGCGTGAATGGATTGTTTTAAAATATATATAGACATATATGCATGCATGTACGATTTTCCATAAAAGTTTGCTTTAGGAAACGGACGTTCGTCCGTCCATTAGTTTAAGAAATGAACAATTATCCCTAATATGAGAAAAATATATGTATTTTTAAATAGACATGGCTTAATAGTAGTGATGAAAATTTTGTTTATGAGCTTTTATGAAAACAAAACTTTATTTTGAATATGTGGATTTTCACAAAAATAGAAAAGCTTTTGTTCCATAGGTGAATGCTCCTTTGAACGAGAAAAGGTTTTTCTTTTCAATTTTTTTTTCAAATACGTGAGTTATTCACAAAAAATAAAAAAAAATTGTTTTTGAAATTTACGTGAGTTATTCACGTATTTTTTTTTTGTAAAATAAAATTTTGCAAATAATTATTTGTGATGAAATACTATGTACATTTATTTTCGTGATTTGATAGTGGATGCTCACGCAATAGAAAATTAGTGTATGTTCACACGATAGGGTATTACGTGAGTCGTTCACGGTTTTATAAAAAATCAAGTTTTGATTTTTGAATAACGAATTTTGTTCGTCCTTGCAGGTTTGAAGGAACGAGCAAATTCTCGAAGCATTTGCGTTATAGTCACTACTGTTAGTGAAATTGTAAATAGGTAAAGTTAGATTGTTACCGTTTTTGTCGCGTATTGCCAACTTTTTTTGACTCCGTACGTTTAGTAGCATATAACGGTTGCGGCTCCTGGTTATAACTATATCTCCGACTCCTCTGAGAAATGCTACAGAAACATCGAACAGAAGATGAGAGATTTTTCATATTTTCATGTGAAGATCGATCAACCTTTTAACGGGGCAAGAGAGTTGATATGTGGCATGCCTCTTGATCATCTAAGCATGGTTCGTGCTAAAATATGTGATTTCTTAAACTTAGTGGATGCAGAAGCAAAATTAAGGCGTGATGAAAAATCTCGGAGGAAAATGGTTGAAGATGAAAAATTCGCAGCTTATCAGCAGAAACGGCGTCGACTCCAGCAAGCAAGACTAGCAGCTGAAGATGAAGTTCGACCTCTCAGACACAGAGAAGTTGAGTCTATCTGGAAACCTAATTATCGCAAAGTTAAGCCATATCCGCCTAGTATGAAGGCTGGACGATTGTCCAAAGTTGATCTCCGAGCCGAATATGAAGAAGATGAATATTTAGATGCAACTTATGGTAATCTTGAGGACCACTTGGAAGAAGTTCCTGATAAGAATTTTGAAGATGACTCTGAAAAATAACTTGAAGAAGATTCCATGGAGGAGGATGATCGTGAAGATGACGATGAATCTGATAATTAGTCTTATTTGTAATTTTCTTGAGTAGTTGAACATCTTCTTAATTTATTTCTGTAGATATTATCTTGATCATTTGAGTAACTTTGCTTCATCGATATTGAATTAGGATTTTTGAGTGATAATCCTTTCACGGTGTATTTTCTGCCTTTCTCATCAAATGAAATGGACAAACGTCCATATGCACGAATGATCTATTTCATCGGTCCGGGACCCTGATTGCTAATGTCCTCTTACCCATGCTTTAAAAATTATAATTGTGCTGGAAGACCTTGAGATGATGAAGAAACAAGCAAAATTTTACTGAACGATCAATTTGAATTTGGAATGACCACGACTGTGTCTGGTCATGGTCTGCCAGTCCCCAGTATTTTGTTAAGTCTCCTTTTCATTTTTCTTTCTTTTGGAAAGACCTGGATAGATGCCCAGGTAGAAAAACTTCATGTAAAGACATAGGTGGTCGAAGTTGGAGGTACCTTGATGAAGGACTTAGTGGACATCGATCGACTTTGGAGGTTATGAATCCCGTCCAGGAATTGATGCTTGTATATTGTATGTTCTGGAAGTTGTAGGAACCTCATACGACGTGGTGCTTGACCCCAACTTTTGAAGCTAAGAGACTGAATTATCATATGAGAAAAGAAGCACTGAATTAGAGTTGTCTAGGTCAGCCAACGAAGCGTTTGTAATACCCGATATTCGTCAATGGTTGACCGAGTGGGATATAAGTAATGATTTGTCCTTTCCTAACACCGAGGCCTTTTTAGCACAATTGGCTCCAGAGTTAGCAGAAAATTCTGCAGTTAAGCATGCTCGGGCAGGAGTAATCCACAGATGGACCTCCCGGGAAGTTATTGCCGGATAACCGCAACGATGCCGTTGAAAATCCCACACTGTCGGATAACCGCAGTGGCTAAGTGGGGACCGTATCGGTGGAGGGTCAGGTCATTACAAATGGTATCAGAGCCGACGATGGGTCACCTGCCGAGGGTGGGAAGGTACGCTGGACGGGGTTGGTCCAGGTGCTTCTCATGAGGGGAAGGGAACGTCGGAGATCTGGGCTTGCGGATATATTCTGGATCCGAGGACGGCTCCAATTTAAGGTGGTGGTATTGTAATACCCCGATATTCGGCAGTGGTTTGCCGAGTGGAATATAAGTAATGATTTGTCCTTTCCTAACACCGAGGCATTTTCAGCACAATTGGCTCCAGAGTTAGCAGAAAACTTTGCAATTAAGCGTGCCCGGGCGGGAGTAATCCAGGGATGAGTTTGGTATCAGAGCAGCAATTAGATCCTCTCGGAGCTAGTTGTTGCGTAAACCAATAATAAATGTTTTGTATTTGGTGGCTGCGTTATGCTTAAATTTAGGGACTAAATTTCTTAAGTGGGTGAGGTTGTAATACTCATTCAAATTCCAAGGGCATTTTTGTCATTTAACATATAAGGGTATTTTGGTAATTTTAAATATTTTCCATAATGGCTAACTTATTATTGTTGCAAAATGTGATGGCACGTAGTTCATTTCCATTGAAAATGATTAAGAAGGTTCCCTTAGCATAAATAGGTATGTGCTTAATTCTATCTTATTAATTATTATTTTAATGTGTGAAAAATTCTTATAAAAGCCAAACAAAGCTCTTATTCGAAAGCCTGGCAAATTAATAAAGGAAAATTCATAACTATTTTGGTAACATATTTCTCATAATTGGTTAGAAGATCATAAATTTGAATTGAATGAAATGTTGTATACATTAATTGGGTCTAGTTTTTTTTTTTTTCTTTTTTTGAAGCATATTGGCTCTAGTTATGTACACGAAAGAGAGTCAATTTTGGTTGAGAAATATATTATGAATACACTTGCCTAAATTCCATAGGATGTAGACTATTGTTATTAATAGATAGTAAACACATTTAAATTTGCACAGGAACTTAGATTCTTAATTTTGTCACAAGAAGATCAGATTTTCATGTGTAAAAAATTAGTTAAAGTTTTCTTTTTATGTTGACACGTTCCTTAAATAGGATAAGTTAGACTTTTTATCGAATATATATTTATAGCTAGTTTTGAACTTTTGATCACGTGGTGGTACAAGCTGTTAGAGAAAAACTTGTGTTAAACTAAATTTAGGTCATCGCTCATATATAAGGTGATTTGCGACTTGCTTGCGACAAAAAGAAAGGAGAGCAGTACCAAAAAGCCATTATTAGTATAACTGATTGATGGTGTAGGATTGAAGACGCTGTCGTGCTCTTTCTATTAGATAATAAGTATTGCTTTGGTTACTATTTGAGGTAGGCACAACACTAACTAAATCTTTTTTTATTTGAATTAAAATTATTAAAATTCATATTTATTGGTTTTTAATTATTATTATGGTGACGCGTGATTGGTAGTATCGTAATTATTGATTCATGATCATATTGAAGTTGTGTGATGTATGTATGTGTTTGATAAATTACGGTCATTGGGAATTGATGGTTGCTTCCCAAAAGACTTGCGTTTTTGACTGGGTACGAGATATTCTTGGGAGTTGAAGGTTGCCTCCTTAAAACAACATGGGGCTCATTAGAAGTTGATGGTTGGATTGATTGATTTGATTGTTTTTTTTAATGGATGTGGTGTTTCCATGTGTTTGTGATGTTGTTAATTATGCTAGTTGTTTTATAAAGAATTGAAAAATATTTCATAAAACGTTTTGTTGCTTCTTTTCCTACTAGGTGTCACAACTCACGTCGTTTCATGACAAAAAATTCCAGATTTTATGGCGCCACAAGGAGATAATGGCGGAAAAGCATATAGATCGGTTTTGGTGTTTTAATTAATAGTTTGCATTGGATTTGTGATTGGAAAATTGTAATAAAATGTCATAAAACTCTTTTTAGATGTTTTTTACTGAGTATTTATTGATTATTAATACTTTGGAGATTATTGGGCTAATGTATAACTAATGAAACAATGCTTTGTTAAGAAAATTTTATTTGATTAGACAATGAAAATTTCTGAGTCATGCTTGTAGTTATAGGAATTCCCACAACACACCTCTTGTAATATCTTGATAATAATTTCTTGATCTAAACTCATTTGTGGTAGAAAATGATGATTAAAATACTAAAATTGTAAATGGACACACAAATTTTTACATGGTTCGATCAATTTGATCTACATCCATGATTCTTCACTATGATCATTTAAATTTATATTTGATTTACATTGATAATCTCCATTAATGGGTAAAGTTCTAGATCTAGTTTTTGGGGAAGAAGATGATAAAGAAAAATGCATTCTCTCTCTAAAAATATCTCTCTGCAAAATATCTCTCCCCCCCTTACAAAAATTGTCTTTTGTCTTTATATAGGTGTTTACATAGTGGATGACAACTTACATACAGCTCATACTTCCCCTATTTTAGGATCCCTTTCTACACTCTCGCAAGCTCTCTCCATAATTTCGCAAGATCTATCTCTCTTGCTACACTATCTCCATAACTCTCTCCATAACTCTCTCCATAATTCTCTCGAGCTCTCGCCTTGTTCTCGCGAGCTTTCTCTATAACAACCATAAAATCTTCACATCTTTCTTGTGTTTTATGCCGTCGTTGTCTATTACGTCATTTCTGTAATTAATTTGCGACATTTGCCATGTGTGGTAGAAGTTTTCGCAAGAACGTTGTTGTTGCGAGATTCTGCTCCTACATTTTGCCTCTTTTTTCTTGAATATTGCTTGAAAAGAAATTTTTAAGAAAATAAATGTTGTTGTAGTAGTCTTTGATCTTTGTTGATGAAGGAACGAGCGAAAGAATATTGGACTTGAAAAGTACGTACTTGCCTCTATTCTTTTGTGAAGTTCCAGATCTTTGCGAAATAAATAAGAAGTATCAACTCTTGAAGTATGTGAAGTATGAAGTATCCTTGAAGAAATATAAGAAGTACTCAATCCTCAAAATATAAGAAGTATCCGTCCTTGAATGAAAGTCATAAATATTGCCTCTATTCATGCGAAATTATTACTTCATTTTATGTGAAAATTCTTGTCCATTTTGGAAATAATTCTTGCCGAGTAGATAAAGAACATAAAATGTTTTCTTGGTAATCCATAGTTGCCTCTGTTTTTTATCTATGAAGGTAGAATCCTTGAGAAAATGTTAAATGAGCAAATTGTGTCTTTATTCTTATCTTGCCTCTGCCTCATGCGAGAAAATGTTAAAGAGAATAATCACATTCTGCGAAATAATCACACCTCCTACGAAATTCTGGATGAGTCTGCGAGATTCTGAATAGTTCTGCGAAATTATGAATAAACCTGCGAAATTATGAATAATCTGCGAATTTAAGAAGGGTATATTAATTATATGTCTCTACTTTTAACTCCCTACAAATATATCCTTATGCAACAATAAATATGTCCCTCCTTTTTTATAACCTTATCCATTTAATATTAGATTACCTTAATACCCTCACCCATATAATATTTTTCTTTATTTCAAAATAAAACAAATTTCTTCCTCTACCACTTCACCACCAACATTCAATTATCATTCCACCACCACCACCATTCAACAACCACCACCTACCAACCGCCGCCACCACCAATATTCCACCACCACTCCTTCACCGCCACCATTACACCACCACTTGTCCTCCTCCACCACTAGTCTGTTTCCGCCACCACCACAAATTCGTCGCCGCCACCACCGCTGCCACCACCATCGTCGCCGCCGCCACTAGTTCAAATTTTTTTGTATCAACAAAATGTAGTTGATCTATTTCAGTTGGATCAAACAATGGATGTTTATACATTGCAGTTGGATCAACAGTAGAAATTTATCCATTGCAATTGGATCAACAATGGATGTTTATCCATGCTGATGGAAAAATGCTACCACTTCATCAGCTGCAGTTTCAGATCCACCAACAAAACCATCAACAGTAGAAGTTTATCTAGTTTATCCAAGAAAAAAGGATCAACAGTAGAAGTTGATCCAATTTTAGTGGATCAACAATGGAAGTTGATCCATGTAAAATTGGATCAATAATGATAGTTTATCCGTGTAAAATGGAGTGAACTTGGCATGAGTCGAACACGCATCATCTGACATGGAGTCATTCATGCTACCATTGCACCACAAGTTCAACATTAGAACAAATTTACATGATTTAAACTACAAAACATGAGTTCAAAGGATCAACAACAGTAGTTGATCCCATATAGATGGATCAACAACCATAGTTGATCCAAAATATATGGATCAACAACCATAGTTGATCCAATATCACTTCCTGCTTCAACCCATATAACCACCATATTTCATTACCTGTAGCTTCATAAACACCAACAACTCCAGGACCAGCTTCAAAACCAATCTCAGTTGAATCAACAATGAATGTTTATCCATTTCAGTTGGATCAACAGTGGATGTTTATCCATTGCAGTTGGATCAACAATAGAAGTTTATCCATTGCAGTTGGATCAACAACCACAGTTGATCCGAAATATATACATCCAATTGAATTGCATTAATTCCATCTCTGAGCCTGTAACTTTGAAGTTCATATCTACATAGATGCTCTTCCAACTATGTAGATCCAAATAAAAAACAAAATAGAGTTTTTTGCAACCACAACAAGTTAAGTCGTGACTTCCATTCTTAAAGCATTAAATATATCGTAATACTGAATTTTTTTAGTAAACCAAATTTCAGATGCGAGATATCATTTTTCAAGTTTAATGCATATGATCAATTACCTCTAATGAAGATGAGAACAAAATAAAAAGACCAAGAGAGAGCGTACTGATAAATCTGTCAGCATTCGGTAATTGTTCATCGAACCATTAGTGGGGTGAACTTCACTAATCATACCCACTGAAACACCTGCCACAGGTTTCTTTAGTGGGACGCCAGAAACCATTAAAGTCATACTCCCTACAAAGAAAATTAGATAATCTGTTACTGTTAGAGAGTGAGACCACAAAGAGAGAAGAGAACTTCAGGACGACATATAAAAATACATAGTTGTAATTCAAACTGTCTAAGGACACACGAACCAATAACCTTCCACCATCACGCATAATCGCCAAAAACTGTCACTACCATAATCCAATCCCAATTCCTCCACTACAATTCACAGTTACACCAACAAAAATTGCGTCAAACTAAGCATTGCGTCCAATAATTCACCTCCACACCCAAATAAAAAAATAGAACAAAAGGAATTCATAAGAACATACTTCTCAAAAACAAAAAAAGAAGAATCAAACTCACTTTCAATTTTTTCAAACCACTTTCTGCATTTCCCTCCACCATCTCACCATGATCAGAACCTTGTAAATAAAACATAAACACAAACTTTGTACCAACGTCCATAGCAACAACAACACCACCCTGAATACTACAAAAGCTACCACTAACACATCCAATGATAAGTTCCATCTCTTCTTTTTGCTAGCTGAAAGAAAAAGATATGGATAATTAATACACTGTCAGGCAACTAACAGTCTAAAATGTTCAATTAGCTACATACATACTTCATATTTCATTTGTTGTATTTCAAACAACTAAAACAAGTTTCATTTAGCAGATATAAGTATGAAATCCAAATTGATTCTATGGGTAATAGAGATTAAGGTAAGTTGAGTTCAAATCTTCTTTTATATTTTCGAATTTCGATAATTATTACAATATTGAACTTTTACTCAAGAACCCTAAAAAATTATGGTGAAAATTTTAGCTCATAGCGAGATTAAGATGAAACTAATGTAAATCTAAACTATGATTATGTACCAGAAATAAAAATAGAGACGAAATCAAAGCTATTAGGTTATCAACGTGAATAAAAAAAAATGTTCAAGATAGACAAGTTAATCGATTGGGCTAGAATGGAAAGGAGATATTATACTTATCTGTCGATTCATTCTTTGTTGATTAATATTTGTTTTAAGTTGTTGTTGATGATTTTCATCTACTTTTCCCCATGGATTCAGAACAAATCTTCATAAACTGATGTTGTCGATGGATCTCATTAAACAAGAAGAGGAAGAAAAACATGATTGAACAGAAATCATGATAGATCTGTTGATATAGTGGCGGACATGACGAAGGAGGTGGTGGTGCAGATTGTGGTGGTGCTGGTTGTGGCGGTGGAGGGAGCGATGAAATCTTTTCTCTGTAGGAAATGAATAAGAACAAAAATGACAGAGTAAGGCTAAATACGAAAGTATGAAAATTATATCCTTTAAAAATATTTCAATTATGCCATCAGGGATATTTGTAAAGTCTGTTAGGGATATTTATGAAGGCCCATCAAAAGGAGGGACAATAATTCCATTTCCACATTTATGAATAGTGCTCCTGAAATAGTGTTGTGAGATTATGAATAGTGCTGCGAAATTATGAATAGTAATCATGAGAGACTCTGAATAATACTTATGAGAAATTCTGAATAATACTGCTGAGAGATTCTGAATAATATTTCTGAGAGATTCAAAATAGTATTTCTGAGAGATTCTAAATAGTATTTGCTATCTCTCTTGCGATGAACAAACCTTTCCTGCATTCTTAAAAGAAAATAGTTAATGTTTGAGATTATTCTATTGGTCTTATTTTGCCTTCCTAGCTAAAGGTCTTATTTTTCCAATTTTTGTATTTGCGACAAAATCGCAGGATGTCCTGACATTCGCATGTAAAGACCCATTGATCTTGCCTTATCCTCTTTTTGTCATTTTGTTGCGACAATATGACAGGCCTAAGTTTTCTTGCGAGAACAAAGCCCCATGACATTGTCGTCTTGCGATGAAATCGCAGGACATCTTTACACTTTCATGTAAAAACCCATTGATCTCATCTTATCTTTTTCTCTTGGATTTTTGCCTCTGTTGAATATTTGTCACGCGACAATATGACAGGTCTAAATATTCTTGCGAACGTAAAGCCCCATGACATTTCCGTCTTAAGACACTTATCAGCTCCCTAATGGAGGGTGTCTCCCTTATCTTCCCCCTGGTTGCCCCTTCAAGGAGGGAACATCGGCCATACAAGACTAGCTCCTCCCATCATGTCTTAACAACAACTAGTTGTTTTCGCAGCCTCTTATCCTTTTTGCCTATATGGCTTATAGTTACGAGACTGCACCCTAAGTGGGGTTTTCTTCGGTCCGAGTGCATCATAGCCAAGACTTGCCAAGAATGGCCATGTAGTTTCGTACGCCCCGGGCACCCTTGGCTCAACCGTGTACCTCGGCGCCTTGGTCATACTCTGCACTCCTTAGGAGAGACCCTCGGTCGTCCAACCAGGGTATAAACTTATATATATAGTTGGAAATCCAAGGTATCTCTCCTGGATAGGTATCTCTCATGGAGATGGACCCCACCTCTCCATGACTCAGGTTCCAGCAGCGGTATAACCTTATCCCTGAGCCATGCAAACAGATACCCCCTTATATGACGCACTTTAGGTCTTACATTTTCCTCTTGCGAAATTGTATTCGTGAACTAGGGTGTACGCCATAAAGGTTCGTCCCATTCTATTAATCTCTGCGATATTTTATTCGCGTTTCTTGCGATATTTTCGCGTTTCTTTATTCTTTCATTTCTGTCAATTCTTTCAATCATTCTTTTCTTTATTCTTGGAGAGATAATCATCAACTCTCTTCTTTGTGAAATAACCGAATATCTTGCGAAGTAATGAAATACCAAATTCATGCCTCGGACCAACTAATTGTACTAGAAATTCGCAACTGTATAACTTCTATGCGAACTTAAGCATTTGATTGCTTGTTTACTGTTGGGTGAGCTTTAGTGGGCTTAGGCGCACTGGGCTTGTACTAAATTCTTTTGTGTGAAAATATCTCTTAAATATTATAAATACGGCACATCACCTTTTGACAATCCCTTTAGAATGCATAAAACCGCAGCAAAAACAAATGGGAGAGTGGCCAAGCTTGAACCTGCGACCTTCACTTGTATTCTTCGCCAATGACCAATTTTGCTGGCTGCTGTTTTGTGAAAGAGTGTAAGGCTTGCATAATTTATTCTTATTTAATTGCTCTTTTTATAAATTTTGTCTTCGTCTTTTGTTCTTCTTCTTCCGTTTCATAGGGTAAGAAAATCTGATCAACTCCTCAGTAGTCAGTCCTGTCACTTGATTGCCGATGTTGTTCAACCAAATAGATGGATTTTTGACTTTACCATTGGTCTTATTATCGTCCTTTGGTGTGGTTATCTTTGTGAAGTTTTAATGAAATCCATTGACGATCCCTTATTGTTGCCATCACCTGAAGCTGCGAAGTCATTCCTTCTTCTTTACATATTCTTCATGTTGTTTTCTATTGTGGTGTGAACTAGTCCAATATGTTGTTGACTACGTATCTTTACACCATAGCTTTTGTTTGGTTTTTTGTCCTTTATCTTCCCTTCCGTACATGATGACCTAACTGCAAGCAACATATCAACACAATTATTAGCTCCTAACACAAACTATTCAAGCTCTTCCAGTTTTTGTTTGGGTTTTTGTTTTCTTCGCAGACTTTCCTTATTGTTTAGTCCCATATTCTTTCACTCCTGGTTGTTCTTGTGCGTTTTCTTTGCGCTTGTTATTGATGATGATTCCTTTACCTTCATAGCATTCCTTTAGATATCTCTAAGTTGTTTGTTTCCTGAAGAGATAAACTTGTTGCCTATATTTCCGTATTTGACCTTGAATCTTACAGATCCAGTAAAATTCATCACCACCAGTAGCCAATTTTTCTAAACTTTCTTGAACCAACTAGATTAGGTAGTGTTTCTAGTGCCAAAATGTAGCTGCAGGAATTCCCACAACACACCCCTTGTAATCTCTTGATAATAATTTCTTGATCTAAACTCATTTGTGGTAGAAAATGATGATTAAAATACTAAAATTGTAAATGGACACACAGATTTTTACATGGTTCGATCAATTTGATCTATATCCATGATTCTTCACTATGATCGTTTAAATTTACATTTGATTTACATTGATAATCTCCATTAATGGGTAAAGTTCTAGATCTAGTTTTTGGGGAAGAAGATGATAAAGAAAAATACATTCTCTCTCTAAAAATATCTCTCTGCAAAATATCTCTCCCCCCTTACAAAAATTGTCTCTCCTCTTTATATAGGTGTTTACATAGTGGATGACAGCTCACATACAACTCATACTTCCCCTATTTTAGGATCCCTTTCTACACTCTCGCAAGCTCTCTCCATAATTTCGCAAGATCTCTCTCTCTCTCTTGCTACATTCTATCCATAATTTTCTCGAGCTCCCGCCTTGTTCTCGCGATCTTTCTCTATAAAAACCATAAAATCTTCACATCTTTCTTGTGTTTTATGCTGTCGTTGTCTATTACGTCATTTTTGTAATTAATTTGCGACATTTGCCATGTGTGGTAGAAGTTTTCGCAAGAATGTTATTATTGCGAGATTCTGCTCCTACAATGCTGGTTTGACTGTTAATGATAATTATTCTATGATATACTTTTATTTCATTCTTTTTTTATCTTGTGAAAAACTCCTCCAGTATATATTGATAAAAATTTCAGAATTTTCTGAGTTCCATAAGTATTTTTAAAAGGGGAATTTTTTTTCTAGCCCATGTTTGTATTTTTTTATATTAAAAACCCATAATTAAATATCCATATATAAGGAACCCATAATTACTTACAATAGGATTTAGATTACAAAATTAACCTTTTACCCTACCAAAATTAACTCCATTCATTTTCCGAAACAAAAAATATAAACGGTTGTGAAAAACGGTGATCATTTTATTTAAATCTCCCTAAAACACGTCGACTAAATTAACTCGCTTCTTTGTTAATCCCTAAATTAACTCCTTCGACCTCTCTAAAATTAACTCGTTTGACTCGTTAAAATAACTCACTTCGTTATCTGCCATGAGTAACTACCACCGAGAGACCTAGAAAATTCCAATTTTCACTGATAAGTGAAAATTTTAACTTTCACGGATTAATGAAAATTTCAATTTTCACTCATAATAACGTGAGGTGAAAATTTCATTCCTCGAACTTCGGCATTTTCGGTTATCTCCTTAAATATTTGACCTTAAGTTTGGTATATCATTGTTTGTCACTTTTTTTTCTTTTGTAAGCATTTGGCCGTTTAATTTTTTTTGGAAAATCCCATTATCACTTACGTCCGGTTGTACCATGATCATTTAATTAGTAAAAATCTTGTTTCAAAAATGATTACCCTTTGCTATAAGAAGAATAGTGTTATCACAATAGTTTCTTCGGAATCTATCCTTTTTAAGTATGTGATAGATATATAGCTGTGAAAGATTGAATTTTCATAAATTATTGCCATGATAAAGATAGTTATCACGATTTATTGATGTGAAAATCTTTGTTTTCCTTTTTTTATTATTGTGAAAAATATAGTTATCCCCTGTAAAAATTGCAATTAGTAAAAATCTTGTTTCAAAAATGATTACCCTTTGCTATAAGAAGAATAGTGTGATCACAATAGTTTCTTCGGAATCTGTCCTTTTTGCGTATGTGATAGATATATAGCTGTGAAAGATTGAATTTTCATAAACTATTGCCATGATAAAGATAGTTATCATGATTTATTGTCGTGAAAATCTTTGTTTTCCTTTTTTATTATTGTGAAAAATATAGTTATCCCCTGTAAAAATTGCAATTATCACGGATTTTATTCTGATAGATGTGGTTGATGTGAAAAATCGATGTTTTCCAAAAAAAAATGTGAAAGATACAGTTATCCCCTGTGATAATCACACTTATCATGAGTTGGGATATTTGAAACTATCTTAAATCCAAGTCTGGTATCAAGATGGATCCTGGAAAAAGAAGAAAAAATCAAATAAACAAGAGTCTGTGATCAGTGATCAATAATTTGGGTAAATGACTTCATTGATCCACATAACCAAATCAGGTCCCAAAATTTCTTTAAACACTTCCATAGCATCCGAACCAGCCCTAAATTTCCAGTACATACTAATCACAATTCAAGAGAAAACGGTCGATGTTGATAATCCACATAAAAGAAATAAAAAAAAATCTAAAATCCTCACATTACTATTCAATCTCAGATTGTAGCCTTTATACATACATACATACATACATACCCTATTCACACACAACCATGTTCTTTATTGATTATCTTACTAAGTTCTTGCATCACTGGGTCATGGCAGATAGAAGCGAGTATATTTTTACTTCGGACCCGATAACTATTAATTCATGTTGTTCTTTCTTCTATCTTTTCTAAGAGCATCTTCAATGGAGTATGAGTATATTTATCATATGTGGAGACATAAAAAAAGATATTTAATATAGAATCCAAATACAATTCTTGTTTACTTGTCGCTTATTTATGGAAAAAATAATTCACAAAATCTAAAAAAATAATTAAAATAATAACAAATTAATGACGTTGGTATGGATGAGAGTCTCCAAAAACCCATACTCTCCTCCAAACTCAATCTTTCATGTCATATTAAATTTTTGATTATCCAACCACCACATGAGAGGGTTTTTTTGTTGAGAGTTTCTAAAATCATAGATGGCACCAATATTTTTAAAAACCCATACTCTATTGGAGATGCTCTAAGCTTTTTGATCGAGGAGAAAAGTAAAATGGAAGACTCACCTAACCGGATAGAGAATAAAAAAAAGATCTTTGTGTGAGAGAAAATTGCCAAGAGATTTCTTTATTGAGATAAAGACTGAAACCACCCCAACCATAAAGGAGGATCCCCTATATATAGCATCGTATTTTTGGATATAAATGCCCACAAAAAACTCGCATGACTAATTGACCATTATTAACCAAACTTTTTTAATAATATTTTTTGTTAATAATATGTAAGGTTAATTTAGTCCATCTCAAAATGTGGAACTTTAAATCTAATCTAAAACTACTAATTTTAACCGTAGATCTTGTAGTTTGGGAAACACATATATACCATCTTAATGATGGGTTTCTAGAAGAGAGAGGAACCAAACTTGGGTTCTTTAGAAATTTCCACATTTTTAAAACAATTGTTTCTCACCGTAAGAAATTCAGATGTTTTCTGACAGATTCAACTATATTGAAGTTTTCCTGTTTTAAATCTATTCCATGGCAGGTTTTAGGCTTTGGTGTCTTCTGAAAACTTGAATATATTTCTTTTACCTTTTTCAAATGGTAACCTAAACCTGATTTAGAGTTTTGATTGATTTTATACGATTTTTATAAAATGGACTATCTTTGTTTTTCTTTTCTGCAGTTCTGGTCAACTACATGTTTGACTGTGGTCAAAATGACTTTAAATTAAATTAAAAAATATAGAAAATTTATGACTAGAAAAATACTCAGTAAGGATTCATAATGTATAATCATAATAATTTTTGGGTTTTATTTGTGCTCAGTAAAATTCTTGGAGTGAACTGATGTATATTTTTGTATTACGTTTGTTCCACAAAAATGTGACTCTTTTGGATCGAATCTAGAACGTTTAACGGTGAAATTAATTTTTATGATAAACTAGAGTTTTTTAGGGTTCATGTGAATTAAAATTCATGTCAAACTAACGGTTAGATCTTCCTATAGGAATTTTTATGTATCCACTGCGATAGAATTTCTGAATTGAACATAAATAAAGATTAGATAAAGAATTAGTCGTTTGGGCTTGGACCAAGTGTGTCAGTCTGGGCTTGATATTTAAAGTAATATTTCGGGTTTTGGGTTTGGATTTGGGCCAGAATCCAAACCCGAAATTTGGGGTGTTACAGCGTGTACATTTGTAATTTGTAATCCCGTACAAATTTTTCAGTTTTTGTAGACCTGACTGTAAAGGCCATATCTTTCTGCTCGTATGTCCGACTGATGGTCCCTTTTGGGATGTTGTAGTAGAGACATAAACGAACATCTTTTTCCTCACCCATTGGTACGTTTTTATAAACGCATGGCCTGAAGTGTGTTATATCTCATTTTTAAAGGTGATGAGAACATCTTATAGAAGACTTTGGCTTGTGCCCGTCCATGCAAGCTTTGAGAAGACTTTCATGTTAACATTTTTTCATATCTACACATCTTTATATGAATCATTAGTGCTTAGGGAAGTTTGATCCATTGAGTAACACTTAATGGACAGTTGATGAAGTCGGTCATGAGGATGTTGCTCCTGAGACCGTTGTTGATGTTGAGACCATGGATGGAGTTCCTTCGGAGATCCTTGTTGATGCTGAGACCATGACTAGAGTTGCTCGAGAGAACAAAAAAAGCTAGAACCATGATTATCGACATAGTATTTGATCCTCCATACAATAAGCCTTACATTCGCGAACTAGTTGGTGGCTTGAGTATTCCTAAGATGAAGGTGTAATGAGAGTTCAACTTGAATTCTCCTGAACAATATGAATTTGCTATGAATTGGCTTCATCAGTGAATCGACGTTGTTGCGGCAGATAGTAGCAGCGGTCTTCATTCTGTATGTAATCGATAAAGAAAGGAAGTTCCTTGGTCGTTCAGGGGTTTGTGATGTAGGGAGGTCCCATTGATGAAGTTTCATGAAATCACATCAGGTTGCAATAACTTGTAATGTGGATAACATTTATTGAAATATATTTGAATCGATATTTCTAATAAGATAAGTCCCTAGTCTATGTTGAAGGAGTTTGTGCCATCCATGGATGAATGATGTTGCATCTATTTCAGAAGTCTTATCATGGGATAGTGAAGACTTATCGATTGTAGTTCAGTTACACTTTGATCGTGTTGTTGTTGAATCAGCGTGTCATCGTCGAGATATTTATACTGAAGCTAAAGGCTCCATTATCGAAGGTGAACTCTTTGATTAGGAGTACAATTTGAAGACTTCTTATATGCATGAGCATTGAAGTGTCACATCTCTTAAGCGTCGAATGTCTTAGCCTTGATCATCTTGGCCCTGTGTATCTTCTGTTGGTTAAGTATTCCTTTCACTACAGTAGCAGGATCTCACACTTGTGCAAATATTAGAGCTTTCCGATTTTGTGGCACATATGGACACTCCTGCAAGGTTATAGAGAAATACCATAGGTGTTCTTTTCCATGCTTGGACATCATCTCTAAATATCCCAGTGCGGCGCTTAATTCAGAGAGGTGTCAGATTCATACACTTGGTAAAATATTAATATGGCGAAGCTATACCCATTCATAACGTCTCAGAATAGCAGAGTTTCTAGCAGAATGAATTCCCTATGCTAGGATAGCATGTGAGGAAATAAATGATATAAACATGGGAGGAATGAGACTTTCTTGAGTGTAGAACCTCTTAATGAATATTTATGCATCTTTTGCAGGTTCTTGCTTCAACCTTGTCAAAGTTAGAAATTCCTCCAAGTTCCCTAATTTGATGGAACTTCCACCAAATATCCTGGATTAGAAACTAAGGCTCTTTGTCAATAGACATCTATTCAGCGTGGATCCATGCTCGTCTTAGGATCATGTCATATCTTGGATCTTCCTTTTGTCCAGGTTGATCCTATTTTCACTTTGAGAGTGATGTAGCCATAAGCTTCTCTTAACGTTCTTTCATGGTCTCTGATTGAGATGAGGACATGAGTAGATTCTTGTCGAGTGATGCATGCGGCTCTGAGGGTTTTCAGTGAAACAATGTTGATAGCAGTGCCACCATTGATCAACATTCTCCCAATTTTGTTTCCTTTTGTGATTGACTCTGGTAAGCAGTCCCCAGTTGTACATCTCTTTATCTGTGGATGGAGGCTCATGAAGTATTTCCTAAATGGACTTCCTGACACAATGTGATTAATGTTGTGAACATATCTCTCATTTGTGCCTTAGACAGATAGAGCAATTCGCGTATATGTTCAACAAAGGATTGAACTGCCTCTTTTACAGGTTGTTCAAAGAGAGTGAAGGTCTTTAATGGGAGAGGGTCCTATGTAATCCCTCAATCCCAAGTTAAAGCTCTCATGGGATTCTCTGTATCTTCTTAAGTTGGCTCTCTCCTGATGAATGGAAATTTGATTGCACCATATTGAATCCATACTTCTAATAACTCGATCACATATTCAATGTAAAGAGGTAGGTTTGAGTATGTCTAATCATTTCCCCATTTGTTGATGCTGGCTGAGATTTGTGCATTTCAGGATTGGTTATCCTTTCTTTGCGCTTTCGTAGAAGCTTGAGAGATTGGAGAAGCATGCTTGTGATGTGGTGCCTCGTCTTTCCTTTTGCTTCCTTCAGCAATAACGTTTGTGAAAGGTTAGAGATTGTATTGTTCGTTGACCACGCATCGGCTGTCACAAGTTCCACAAGGTTTCTCAATCTTTGTAGACTTTTCTCTTTCTAGTAAAGCAGGCGCGGTGGTTGTTGATCGCTTCGCTGCTTCATGAAGTTTTGAGAAAGTTTGGAATTTGAGATTTTCCAATAAAGCTTCGTATAGTGGGTTCATTCCATTGATGCATAAATCTATGAGTTGTTGTTTAGTGACATTTGGATCATGACAATCCAAAGGTTGGACTCTTAATTTCTTCACATAATCATTCGGATGTTCATTGTTTCTCTGAAACATCCTTCCCAAATCAGAGAGAGTGATGTGTTCTGAAAAAAAAGTACTTTATGTAGGAAACATTAATCATTTCTCCCCAACTGGCGATGCTTCATGGTGTAATATTATTGTACCAGGTATACGCTCTGCCTGTCAGAGATTTCGAAAATTCCTTCAGACGGATAACATGGTTGTGCTCATGTTCGCCTAATGATTCCATGAACAATAGACACGTTCTTGAACATTGTTGTTCCATCATAAAGTGTGAAGTGTAACCTTTCGGAAGAGGAACTTTCTGTATGGCTGAAGGATATAGAGGTTGGTGATCGTTGACAAATGATGTCTTGTGTTTTCCTTGATCTTCCTGAAAGCGTTCCAAATCTTCACAAGTGATGAAACTTATTGGTACCTTTGCTCGTGGGTTATCTGCAGCACTGCGGACCTCATCATCTTCTAGGATACGGATTGGGGAGGTTTCAGGATCAGCAGTTAAGGACGTTTCCTTAGCTTTTCCTTTTTACGACTGACGTTGGGGTTGAGCTTGTTCAGGCGACAACTTGTCCGTCAGAGTCTTGAGATAAGTACATAACTCTTTCTGTGTTGCAGCCATGTCATTCTGATTTTTGGAGAGAACCTCCTGAACCTTCATGAGATCAGCTATGGTAAGCAAATTTTCTCTAACTTCTTTGGGAGACCGGCCGAAAAGAGGATTGTTTCTGATGTTGGTTTGAGTAGGATTAGTATCAATAGCGCCGTTGTTAGAAGCGGGAGGATTGATTGGAGTATCACCACTGTTGCTAGTGGTAGCATTGTTTAGGTTAGGATTTGTAACTGACCCATACCTAAGATCAACCATTTTGACAAATTGGGATTGCAACCGAGAGATTAATCTTTAACTGTGGTCGACAATCTGTTGATGAGGAAAAACGATTTGCTGTTTTTTTAGGAAAGTGAAGATACGGCCGTGCGGATAGAAACTCCTCGACCGAGCAAACTTCTTAAACATGCTTCAAGAAGATGAAATGCACGGGAGTGCTTTGAGTTCGAGGGATCAATATGAAGGACTCCGTCCTAAACCAAGACAATGGTCATTCCAGAGTCAATTCTTCCACAAAAAGGGATGAGGGTCGATCTGTAAGAGGGAAGCTGAGAAGTGTGTGAGATCAATGATAATCAAGGATTATATGTGTGTTGAAGGTTTCTGCAAGTGAACTGTTGAGTTCGGATGAGATAAGTTCTGATCGATTGAGAGATAATTTCTTGTGTGTTGAAAATTTTGTTTTCCAGATGATTCTTGGTTATTTAATCATGGATTCAGAGACTTATTTATAATGCAAGAATAATATAAACTTTGATCCCAGTAAGTGTGACGGTTGCTAGAGTGAAATATGGAAAAGTGAGAAATAGTGGTAAAACCAGTTCCATGTGGTGCGGAGACTTCGTTGATTGTACACCCACTACTTTGATAAGTTCCTCAACCACTTGCATGACTTATACACATTTCTCATCGTGGGTGTACACACGTGCCGTAGGCCACCAGACCAAAACTGTTAGAGCACTGCTCGGTCGAACTCACAAGCGTTGCTATCTCAAGTTTTTTTTGTCAAGTTTAGTTGCCAAAACTATAAGTCTTGATTTGTATTCTACTTATATCTATGTCTCAGATTAGGATAGAATGTGTAGTTGAGCTTTAGACTTCACGACGGTCATCGATTGAAGACGAAGAACTACTAAAGGGAGCTTGTGGAACTTCATCAATAAAAGGTATGTGGAGACTTGAACTCATCTATCACTTAGAAGTTTATTTATTTTATCTTTTATTTAGACAAATTTGTATAGCTATATAGACTTTACATTATACATATTTGATATTTCGGGCTGAGTTTAACTCGCTTATATCTTTCTCGAAATATGTGTTGGAAAGCTTTTTAATTTAACTACGTTCATCATTATTCTTGACGAAAGTCAAAAGATAATCATGTGAAAAATCACCTGGTAACATCTTACATGATCTGTGTGAGACAGTCATTTGATGTAGACTCGGAATGTTTCGTAATGATCATTCGATCACTTGAAAATTGCTTATAAGCTAATAGTTTGTGTGAGACAGCTATTATCGTCTTCTAAGAATGTTTCAATGATTGAAATGGTAGTTAAGAGCTAAAACCCATGTCTGGATACATTACGGTTTGTGTACTTAGTGTATGAACTGTTTTGACGGAATTCAGGACCGAAAGTTTGCATACCCGATCGCAAACTTATTCAACTGTTACGTCAGGATACTTAAGTTTGCATACCCGTTCGCAAACTGATTTAACTGTTGAAGTTCGAGAACCATGTTTGCGTACCCGTTCACAAATAGTTTCAACTGAGTTCGGTCCGGAGCTAAGGTTTGCATACCCGTTTGCAAACTGTCGTCTTGTGACCAATGTCTGAAACTTAAGTTTGCGTACCCTTTTGCAAACTTAAGTGGTTCAAGTTCTTAAATCGGTTAAGTATGATTTCATACTCATGAAAAAATACATTTATATAATAAGGAATGCAATCGTTGCAAACTGTCGCTAAAGTGTTCATGAACTGATTCTTTTGAATTAATCCAATTTTGCTTTAATTGTCTTGTATACATACTTCTATGAGAATATAAAAAATTGAACAACTCTATGAGTAACACAATTAGATTCAATTGATCTAGAAGTGTTAAGATGATCATGGTTAATACAAAAGTGTTCATATGGATAACTTCGGTTAATTGTTATTGATCCAACTCAATATACACATTTAGGTATGGTTACCCATATATAAATGAAAGTATATTTCATTTGTGTGTAACAAGCTAAGACCATCTAACGGAGGAAAGATATTAGCTTGAATCTTAAATCAGGTTTCATCTAACAGTGAATATTGATTTCTTTGTTCCAAAGTTATCAAACCATGATTTGAAGACTATATAAGGGATAACTCTAGCAACTGGGAAACCTTATTTTCCACACCTCTTGTGTGATACTAGTTGCGACTAGAGTTGATTCTCCTTTAACTTAGGTTTTCCTAAAACTATTATAGGTTAACGACTTAAAGATTTTATTAGGATTCTGAAGCCAGACCCAACTATATTCTCTGTAGTTGCGTGTTCTAATCTTACTTTTTTCTATCGTATTGATTATTATCTTCTCTAAGATTTGCTCGAGATTTATCTCCGATAGGTAAGATATAAAAAGTAATCACAAAGCTCTTCATCTTATTCTTTGTGATTCCATAATAACTTGTTCTACTACCATATAGTTATGTTATTGTGAGGTGATTGATTTTTCTAGGCTGTTCTTCGGGAATATAAGACCAGATTATCAATTGGTTCCTGTTCACCTTGATTTATCAAAAGATGTAACAAAAATTCGTAGGGTATTTCTCTGGGAGACGGACTTATCTATTCAAATATACTTTTCTGTGGGATACAGATATGTTTATCAAGTCTTCGACTTTGGGTCATAGCAACTCTTCGACTTTGGGTCGTAGTAACCCTTAATTAGTGTGAGATTGGTTAAAGCTCAACTATATTTAAGTATGAAGTTATCTTGTAGTAGGCTAGAGTCTGTAGTGACTTAATACAGTGTGGTGTTCAAATATGGACTAGGTCCCGTGGTTTTTCTGCATTTTTCGGTTTCCTCGTTAACAAAACTTCTGGTGTTTGTGTTATTTCTTTTCCGCATTATATTTTCTATATAATTGAAGTATCACAGGTTGTGTGTAGTTCAATCAATTGGTAAATCCAACCTATGGTTGTTGATTGAAATTGATTGACACTTGAACATTGGTCTTTGGTACCGTTCAAGTTTTTTCTCATAATAATCAGGCTCGCGGATTCCTATCTGTTTGATTTGCTGATTATATTGAGAAAAAGAGATATAACTCTTGGATATATTTCCTTGATTGAGTCTGACTGTCTAGTTGATTCTCTTGGAACTATATTGGAGTTAGTCCATACAGATTTTCGAACGAAATATTGGGCGTGGTTGTTAGACCCCTGCTTTTTCATTACTAACCTCAAGTGGAAGGATGATGTCGTCGTTGTAGTTCATTATTTCTTTACATTCTTCAGGCCTTCTGAGTAATACTTGTATGTCTCAACATTCCTAGACTTTCTAGTCTAACCTAAACGAAGTTGACTCTAGTATATAATCAAGCGACTTTAGATGAGTTTTGACAGACTAAAATATGACAACCAAACTTGACATACCAACGCTTGGTGAGTTCAACTGAGTTATGCTCCAAAATCTCCTCATTTGTCAATTTTTGTGACAAAAATCTTATTACATATGGATAAACAAATTACATAAGAATTTATTTTACATACTCTTGACTCCAAGTTCAACAACAAAATAATATGCATATATTCAATCAATAAATGTTGTTGTTCACATTTGAATAACAAAAGCTTTTACTCTCCTCCTAAAGGTAAGCTACGTAAATATTCAATCCGAACATATTTGTTATTTCCCTTTTTGTAGTCAGAATCATTATAACAGCAATATGATATGTCCCCCCCCTTAGTCAATGCTTTACTCTTTCGTTAGATATAACATTTAAGCACAATTGTCCGTTCATTAGTGATTGCAAATCACTTTTTTACTTCATATATTTCTCCCCCTTTTTGTCACAAAATGACAAAGGTTCGAGCAAATTAAGGACAAACTGAAATGATCTTACAAATCTAAAAGACTTTTAAACAACATATAAGAGTTAAGCACGAAGGTTTCACTTACCACTTTAGATAACCAATATTAAAATTGAAACTACAAGTAATTTAGTTTTAATATGTTATCAAGGAAACAATTTCCCGAAGAAATTTTCCCTAATAGTTTAACAATTCGACTAAGAAACTTAATTCCTTTGTTAAATCGATTGCGTATATGCAATTGCTTATTTCGATAAGACCAGAATTAAATTTATCTCTCTAATCGGCCTCTAATTATGCAGACGATAACTTAGACCTTTCTCTTTAGAAAAGACAAACACTAGGTTAGTTAACTAGTTTTTCTTGTCAAGTCATTTGATTAGACTTGAATAACCGAATCCTCCAATTTGATAGGTCTAACTAAGATCAGAATTAACTTAGTTTCTCTTATTCGGAATCGATGTGGACTAAACAAATGATCCCGTATTTTGTTAAGCATTAAATAATACATACAAACCAAAATAAATTGACTTGCACAATTATTTTCTTAACCGGAAGCAATTAAAACAAATATAGACATTATAGCACTGCAATTGCACCGGATTTCGTTAAGCAAAAACACTTGATACCCAACAATAAATAAGATACCAAACAATAATCCAAGCAAATTGACACATTTTTTCTTAAACGGAAACAATTGAATCATACACACACACATCCATCTTTGATTCATCATTTTCTTCTCTCAATTTTCTCTGATCTTGAATTCATCTCTCGATCTCTGTCTCTCAGTTTCCTACTGCTGTGCATCCATTGTTTTCTTTCTCAATTTCATCAGATATAAAAGATGAATTAAATATGTCTGAGACAGTCTATCCTAAGTAGGTCTTTGATGTGGGATGGCTATTTGCACCCACAGTGCTTGGATGCATCCACCCATAGGGAGTCTCTTAACCTTAGTTGTATGTCTTTAGTAATCCTTCAAAAGAGTGTTGATCCTTAACCTTAACTCTGCTCCCAATATTATTAGCCCGTGAGATGACCTTTTCGCCATTTCGGCTCAATTTTGGATGATTTCTTCTTCTTTTTCCCCATATGACTTCAAAGTAGCTATAAAACTCAAAACACGCGTAAAATACATAATTTATAATAAAAATAGCAAAGATAGCATAAACAATAGATAACAAATAGGGTGTACTCTACACTTATCAAATTTTCCAACACTTAGACTTTGCTAGTCCTCGATCTAACTAAACTAAACATACAACTCCATTTCGTCGAGAATACTATTACACTTAGCATGTATAATAAGCCTTTAAACCCCTAGGTGTCCCTAGTGGACGAGTTATAGTCTCGTGAGGGTTTACGAGAGATATACCCACAAAACCTACCCTAAATTCAAATATTTCTAGTGTCATAAGCATCCAAAGATCTAGGAGGAAATAAAGATTCTCAATCTAGTGTCAAGAAGTCAGAAGTACAAGATAAAATTCAAATATAAAGTGCGATTAGTCAAAGAAAGTGTGACCGATCAACCTATACCATAATGAAAGAATTCAAGTTCGAGAACGACCAATAAGCATTTCTCCTTGACTTCTGCCTCACCAAAAAGGGTTTTATGAAATTACACTCAAAAGACGCATTTTTATGGTTCTCACATGTGTGCAGGTAGGAATGAGGAGAGAAATCCTGCGACACATTGAATGGTGGGAAGGAAACCTTCCGAATAATTTATGGAGACCCCACAAAATCATGGAAAGTAAAAATATTTTCCTGGTGATCTCTAAGAAAGAAAATCAACCACTTAAGAAAGGATGAGATGACTTACTCAGTTTCACATCCGATCGACAATAATGATAACAACACTCTCACAACATCCAATAGAAATGTCTTCGGCTCCTACTATTAATGCTAAACTCTTGAACTTCTTAGATCCTTGAAAAATTATAATTTTTTTCTTCAAATCCTTGTCGCTTGAAACTTCTTTATATATTTCTCCTTCCCCATGGCTTATTAGATAAATAAATAAAAAAAACAAATTTTTCTCTAGTCACTTTTTTTTTCACTTTTGTTTTACAAATTTTCATGTATATATATATATATATTTTTTTAAGAACTAGGAAAATAATACAAAGTGAAAATAAAGAAACAACCATGGTCATGGAAGAAATACTTTACCACTTGATTCTTCACAACTTGTATTGTCTTGATATCACAAACTCCAATAACTCTCACCTTTTGATTTCCTTTGCTAAATAAGTCTTCAACTTGTATGTATAATTCTGCTCCTTGTCTTGTTGATTTACTTGAATATGAAATTTGTTGTTTTTCTTGTTTCATTGCTTGTAAACCTTGAAAGTCTTCAACTTTTCTTCGAACTTGTGATGCTCCACTTGTTGATGATGATGTGTTTCTATGGACCCGTTATTGTCGAGAGAATGGTGCTAACTGTAAATCAAACTATAATAAGGAGGTTTTCATCTATAGACATCACCATCATGATTGACGGAATTAGCACTCAAGAGATCAAAATAGTGCTGAAATTGGTGCGAAGTGGGGTAGCTCACCATTCTACCCGGAATTAGCGTATGGTGACACACGCTCTAAAAATATTTTTTAGTCAGCTATAAAGAATTGAAGGTCAGTGCCTCGCTTGATGTAGATATGGGCAGTCTCCATTAATGATTGATCAACAACTCTAATACTAAATATCTTCTTGCACCTAATTTTCCACCGACATGGTTAAGTTGAGCCACAAACAATAATGACTTCTCGCAAAGATAAATAAAACCTAATCTGTAGTATTCTCTTGCAATTCTAAGTTCCATTATTTCGACGAGAATTCCATATATAAACCTAGATAGAAGTATACTAGTGACTCAAAAATCTCTACAAGTTGGAGGTTTTATGCAAAAAATAAAAAAATTGCTTAACCACTCCCCTACACTTAAACCTTACATTGTCCACAATGTAATTGAATCCTTGTTAGAGCATATCTTGTTTGAACTCACCAAGCATTGGTATGTCAAGTTTGGTTGTCATATTTTAGTATCAAAACTTATCTAGAGTCACTTGATTAAATACTAGAGTCAACTTCGTTTAGGTTAAACTGGAAAGTCTAGGAATGTTGACACATACAAGTATTACTCCGAAGACCTAAAGAATGTGAATAAGTAGCGAACTAAAATGAAGACATCATCCTTCCACTTGAGGTTAGTAACATTGACTTGAATTGTTTCATTCCTAATGTATCTTTGTTTCTTTTTTTCGGAAAAGAGGGTACATATTTTCTCAATTAAGCATAGAAAGCCTAACTTCTTGTTGGATGACGTCATCGAGACTATTTGAAGAATGATAAATCTACAAATATTAAGATATTGAGCATCCATTTCAAGGAAATAGACCAACTCCACAAATTCACGACTCCAACGAGAGTTCTCGATCGTGGAGGGACAAAGATTAGAAATCCCAAGCTTTTTTGAAAATCCTCAAGGCAATACTAAGATCTTGGGTAGGAAATTTCCCTTCTATCCATTCAAATTTCTTGCGACAAAGACCATAGGAAATAGTTACATGAGATGGCCTTTCTTCTATTGCCCAAAGGAATTTTGGTAATCTTTGAAATTAACTCTCTATTAACAAGAATCTTTTTCCTATTTATCATAATCTTGAATTCCAAAGTATCAAGATTAACATCATGGATGTTAGCATAAAAAAATCTTGTAATAGTGTCAAATCCTTCACCAAGACCATTGAAGATGGTCCCAAGATTATATTTCTCAAAACACACCAAATCTTCTTTATGACCACTTTCCTTAACCAATTTCTTTTCTAGTATGAATCTACTAGAAGAAATCCTTTCAAAAGTCTTACTACTAGAATTATTGATGAATACAATTCTAATAAAGTCTTGGTCACTTGGTATGTTCATAGAAGAACCAAGGTTTTTAGACATCCTTCTTGAATTCTCACCAACACAATCGAATTTTCCCATGAAAACTATAAATTGAAAAGGGTAAGATAAGAGATCCTTACTTGAAGATCTCCTTTGTGAATGATGACTAACCTTGCCCTTTTTAGCCCTCCAATTTTGAACTTTAATGGAGCTGGTACGCGAACCCTAGAAAAACTCATGTTCACGTACGCGGACGAAGTGGAGAAGAAGAAGGTACGTGTTCTGTAACCTTTATATCCCTTTTAGAGGCCTTGGAACCGTACAAACACGGTGGCCCATAAAAGGAAACAAGATTTCAATAATAAATCTTGAACCATGAGGTTCGCACACTGAGAGAATTTTATTTTATAATAGTGATAAGATAATCACATATATTAATAGCTCAATAAATAGTTTAACAACATTCAGAGCACATGAATAATTGATATTTTTTATCACAACACAGTGCGATAAATAAGATAGTAGAAAAACTACATAACATTATTGAACCTCGGGAGGATAGAAAAATTATGCCAAAGGAGCTTTTCTTGAAAGAAGAAATACTTTACATTTCAAAATCAAAACTAACCCATAATACAAAATACAAAGCTAATCAAATTGTTACTTACCCCATCTCAAGTTATGTACAGATCGGGTGGAGCCAATCTTGTTACCAAGAGGCTAGATGGGTAGGAGGCAGCTCACTTACCATGTCCGGTTGATATTTGTGATATGTGCCGGAAATATAATCATAGTAATGATGATACTCAGGGTTAATTGATCTTTTTGACTCATTTTTTCTTACGATTAAGGAATGAAGTTTTCCGACATTTGGAACTTGCAACAAATTCAGCAGAAACCTTTGTATCGATTTTACCTGAATTGTTAACAAGACCTGATTGCACGTCATAAATACACGAATTAACAGAATCGGAATTAAAACCAGTCCAAACCATTTCCTCAATCGAAATTATTCGTTCCAGCTATTTAAAAACGTTTTCAAAATCCTTAAATAGATCTATGCCAATTGATCCATCATGACAGTATTCCTCAAATAGATTGAGAAGCATTCTAGTGAGGTTCCATATCTTTAAGCTTTTGTTTACACGTTTCCCGCAACAAACATTTTTAAAAGAACTTTTATCTTTTCATTTAGATTGTTTTCCATTATCTAAGATCTAATGTCTTAGATGACTCGAGCTTATCTTGAGATACCAGAGTTCTTGAAGAAAATAAACTCTGAACAATCTTTAAGGATTTCTGGTGTACGTTACAGATACACATAACACATTTCCCAAAGTGATTTCCCTTTAGGACAGACTTCAGAATTCAATAAACACAAACTTATTAGGTTTATCGTGTTTTCGTTCTCTGATTCCAATTGAAAAGGCAGGGGTATAACAGCTACACCCAATAATTCATTCAAAAATCTATATGGACTGACTCCAATATTATTCCCAGAGAACCAGATTACAAAGTGAGCTTTATAAAGAAAGATATCCAAGAGTTATATCTTTTTTTCTCAATTCAATTAGTAAATCAAACAGATAGAAACCCGTGAGCCTGATTGATATGAAAAATACTTGGACGGTACCAAAGACTAATGTCCAAGTGTCAATCAATTTGTATCCAACAAACAAATGTCGGATTTACCAATTGATTAAACTACGCACAACCTGTGATATTTCAATTATATAAAAATATAATGCGGAAAAGAAATAACACAAACACCGGAAATTTTGTTAACGAGGAAACCACAAATTCATAAAAAACATGGGACCTAGCCCAATGTTTAACACCACACTGTATTAAGATACTACAGACACTAGACTACTACAAGTTAACTTCGGACTGGAATGTAATTGAGCGCTAACCAAGTCTCACACCACTTAAGGTACAATCATGTTCCTTACGCCTCTAGAACCACTCCGGATTCTGTGCACTTGATTCCCTTAGATGATCTGACCCACAACCAAGAGTTGCTATGACCCAAAGTCGAAGACTTATAAATAAAACTATCTCTCACAGATAAGTCTATTTTGATAGATAAATTTGTCTCCCACATAATTACCTATGAAGTTTTTTTTCCGTCTTATGATAAATCAAGGTGAACAAGAACCAATTGATAATCCGATCTTATACTCCCAAAGAGCAACCTAGAATTATCAATCACCTCACAATAACTTAACTATATGGTAGTAAAAGAAGTTATTGTGGAATCACAAAGAATGAGACGATAAACATTGTGATTACTTTTTGTATCTTACCTATCGGAGATAAATCTCGAGCAAATCTTAGATAAGATAGTACTCAATACGATAGAACAAGTAAGCTCAGTATACTCAACTACAGATAAAATAGTTGGATCTATCTTCACGAATCCCAAATGAAGTCTTCAAGTCGTTAACCTAATATGGTTTTGGAAAACCTAGTTTAAAGGAGAATCGACTCGAGTACACAACTAGGACACATAAAAATATCGGGATTAGGTTTTCTAGTTGCTAGAGCTCTCCCTTACATAGTATTTCAAATCAGGGTTTTCTTACAATCAAAGCTAAGATAGCTTAGTAACAAAGCATTCAATATTCACCGTTAGATGAAAACCTGATTTAAGATTCAAGATAAGCCTGCTTAGAAATAAAGCAATTAATCTCCATTGTTAGATGGTCTTAGTTTGTTACACACAAATGAAATATACCTTCATTTAGATATGGGTAACCGTACCTAAATGTGTATATTGAGTTGGCTCAATAACAGTTAACCGAAGTTAGCCATATGAACACTTTTGTCTTAACCATATTCATCTAACACTTCTAGATCAAATATGATGATCAATCAAACATGAAAGATAATCAAATAAATCTAATTGTGTTTCAAATAGAGTTGTTCAATTGTTCACTATCTCATAGAAATATATATGAACAAATTGAAACAAAATTGGATTGATTCGTAATCGTAAAAAGTACGTATACAAGAATCAATTCATGAACATTTTAAGCCACGGTTTGCAAAAATTGCATTCTTTAATTCATAAATGTTTTAGTTCATGAGTATAAAAAACATACTTAGCTGATTTTAGAACATGACCACTGTGTTTGCAAACCAGGTACGCAAACAACAACAACTCCGGACCTTGGCATGTCCAGTCGTTCACATACCAGGTACACGACTAGCAGTTTCGGACCCAACTCAGGTAGAACCGTTTGCATACTAGGTACGTCAACAAGGTTCCCATACCTTAACAGTTAAAACTATTCGCATACTAGGTACGCAAACAAGGTTCCCGGACCTGAATAACTACAAAACAGTTCGCATACTAGGTATGCATAATGTTGTATCCAGACATGGCTAATTTTTCTAAACTCCCATTTCAATCACTGAAACATCCTTAGAAGATGACAATATTTGTCTCATTAAAACTATTATCTTCAATTAATTTTCAAGTGATCGAATGATCAATACAAAACTTTCCAAGTCGACATCAAATGATTGTCTCAGACAAATCATGTAAGATGTTTCAAGGCAATTTCCACATGATCATCTTTTGACTTAATATTTATTTTCTAATAAATAAATTGTCTCCAACTAAACTTGTCAAGAATAATAATGAAATAGTTAAAGAAAAAATCTTCCAACACATATTTCGAGAAATATATAAGCGAGATAAACTCAGCTCGAAATATCAAATGTGTATAATGTAAAAGTATATATATCTATACGACTTAGTCTCATTAAGGGATAGAATAGAATAGACTTTTGAGTGATAGATAAGTTTTAGTCTCCACATACCTTTTGTTGATGAAGTTTCTCCAAGCTCTCCTTAATTGATCTTCGTCTTCAATCGATGAACATCGTGAAGTCTAAAGCTCAACTACACATTCTATCATAATCCGAGACATAGTTATAAGTAGACTAGAAATCAAGACTATATTTTTGATTAACTAAACTTGACAAACAAGCTTGAGATAGGAAAAATTACAAGTTTGACCGAGCAGTGCTCTAACAACATGAGTTTAACAAAGTAAACTTGTGAAACTTGTGAAAGGAATCAAACGATATAATCCAGGATTGATCCTTTAAACAAGGATCAACTCTAGGACCGGTCTCAAGGATCTATAGTAAGACCGATCCATATAGGAGGAATGATCACTTACTTGGGGATCCATAGGAGGACTGCTTGCTATTTGGTTAACCATTTATAAAACGTATCTCCAAATTGTCTATTACTTTAGGATTTGCATCGAAATCAGAATATGTTTTGGTTTGAAAGTCTAAAATGTCGATTTAGTATTTGAATACGTGTTAAACTCTTACTTATTAATGTTCAAGTATTTTCCTTGATACTTAAGTAAGATCACAAACCTAAAATTGGTATTTATTGCATATCTTTTGATATTTTAGGATTTGAAAATCTCTTTGTGTACAAACTACCTTGATTTATAAGTGTTAAACTCTTACTTATTAATGTTCAAGTATTTTCCTTGATACTTAAGTGATATCACAAACC
This sequence comes from Papaver bracteatum, assembly GCA_023529315.1. Taxonomy (NCBI): domain Eukaryota; kingdom Viridiplantae; phylum Streptophyta; class Magnoliopsida; order Ranunculales; family Papaveraceae; genus Papaver; species Papaver bracteatum. The sequence continues at coordinate 824,038 of JAJJWX010001388.1, forward strand.
TAAAATTGGTATTTATTGCATATCTTTTGATATTTTAGGATTTGAAAATCGCTTTGTGTATAAACTACCTTGATTTATAAATATTGAAGTTTTTTCTTCTTGCAAACTTATCTTAGAATACTCACACTTCATTTTGTAGTTAGTATGGGAAGCTGACTTGTAGTACTTCTTGTAATACTCACTTGGATAGGAGAGTATTCGAATTAGTGAAATCTCTTATATCGGTTTTATTTAAAGGCTTATGTGGGATCAAGAAGCGTCTAGAATTTCCATTGGTAGGAAACTAGAATCATATCATTATTTTAGTTTTCAGTTATTGATTTGATTGACTAACGATAGTTGAAATTCGATATGCACTAGTTTGTTTATTCGTTGATCCTTCTCTTCTGATATAATGTCACTCGAACTGGATCAAGGATCGACAAGTTTAGATCTGCTTTTAGATTTAAAGATAGGCTTGTGATCATCAATTGTTAACGAACTTCATTTTGTGCCTAGTCGATCATAAAGGAATCAAGTTTTTTGTGCATGTACATTGAATACTGAATATTTTAAGACAATAAGATTTTCTGATTGGTATTTTTTTTAGAGCATAGCTCGGTTAAACCCACCAAGCGTTGGTATGTCAAGTTTGGTTATCATATTTTAGTGAACCAAAACTCAATTAAAGAGTCACTTGATTATATACTAGAGACAACTTCGTATAAGTTAGGCTAAAAAGATTAGGATTATGTGACATACAAGTATTACTTGAAGACTTGAAGAATGTGAAGAAGTAACAAGCTACATCGACGACATCATCCTTTCTCTTGAGGTTAGTCATATTGTGACTTGAACTGTTTCATTCCTTACGTATCTTTCAAGTCGTGTTATATTGAAAATATAACTGCGAAACTGTGAATGATTATACTTTAGTAGACATAATGTTAAGGAATTAGAATACGAAGTATAACGCTTATCTTTTGAACTTCATATATAAGATATCGACATAATCATATGAATTCTATTGTGGTTATGTGTATGGGTAAAGGTGAAGATTTCATCCTAGGAAATAATGTTTACATTCGTTTAAAGGAAGTACATTAATGAACTTGTTTTATGAATCGAAAGGGAAAACGCTAGGCTTATTGGTATTGTTATCATTGCATATCTTTGGATTACCAATATGTGTGAGTTGGTAGAACCGATCATAACTTGTTACGTATCTTGGTAAAACTAGTCACAGTGCCTGACTTATGTATTGGTATGACTTTTATTAGTGTAACCGATCCTAAGTAATCACCTTAGATGGTATGATCGATATTTTTAATTGGTGTAACCGATCATGGTAATTGGTATGACCGATCATAAAAGAGTTGTAATCCATCCTTGTAATTGGCGTAACCGGTCCTGGTAATTGGTGTAACCGATCCTAGTGACTAGTGTAACCGATCACAAGTAATACCATTAGAATATGGTAACTGGTCCTGGTAATTGACGTAACCGATCCTAGTAAATGATGTAATCGGTCCCAGTAACCATATTAAGGTAGAACCGATCCTTGTGTTTGGTAGAACCGTAAACCCATGATTATTGTTTGATATTTGATTAATCATATATTTCTTGGAAGTCAGATGAACCAATTCTAAACTTGTTTGGAAGTGTGGTATAATCGACTCCAAGATTGTAAATATGAAAAAGGATTTACAAAGAAATAAGATGTCGACATACTTTGAACATGCTCAATAACTCTTATCTTTTATTGTTCAAAGATATTCCTTAATAACTCAAGGAGAGCTCGGACCGAAATAAGTTGAGAATCTTTTAATTAAGGTTGTTAATTTTATATGCTTTTAATTACCATCAATTAAAATGCATATATCTGGAAAATAAAATTTGGTAATGTGCATTTACTAATTGAATATTTTCTAGTGAGATTTCAGTTAAATTTGGACAGAGCATTTTCAGAAATTATGAAAACCGATTTTGGAAATATATTGCATATCTTAAGAATATTTCGGTTCTGGAAATTCCTTGGTGTCCAAACTTCCTTGGTCTATAAATACCCAAGTTTCCATTTCAAGCAAACTTCCTAAGAGCCAGCAAAACTATCTTGTTGTGTTTTTACTGGTGGATCCGTCTATTCGGAGATGAAAGTACCCTAATTAGGCGAAATCTCTTACGACCACTCGTTTAAATACTTTTGTGGGATCAATAAGCTCTACGAGTATCATTGGTGGGAAACTAGATAATTGTAGTATCATTAGTTTTCGATTTGATTTGATTGACTAACGGTTGTTGAACTTTGATTGAACCTAGTTTGTTTATTCTTGAGAATCTTCTATTATGATATAAGATTCGCTCAAACTAGATCGAAGTATCGACGGGATCTTTATAACTGTTTGTAGATCTAAAGACGTCTTGTGATAATCCATTTTTAACAGAATCCGTTTTGTTCATGATTGATCACAAGAGATTCAAGTTGTGGTGTGTATGTGTTTATTGAAGATTAAAGAGGATTTGAAGACAAAGAAGATTTCTTATTGGTTTCATAATCTTTGGTGTGCACAAAACTTGATCGGCTGGGATCCAACTATAATCGGTTTATCCTTGATAGATTTGATTGACTAGTTGCATAGATCGGCATCACTATATAGCGTCTTGGTAGATTCTATATTTCATTGCAAAATCTAAACTCTGCTACTTTGGTAGTTGTTGGATAGATAGATAGATTTAAACCCGAAAAAGGAGTTTATTGGATTAAACAGAAGAGCCTTTGTCCAACTCATATCACTGAGATTGAATAGTTGTTACCGAACAGATTTGTTGTTCCTTTACTGTTTCGAATACGATCCAAAGGAATTATTCCAGTGCGCGAACTCATTGAATGTCGGAAGCGCAGGGATACTGAAGAAACTAGGTGAACTATAGGTTTAGTTGCTTGGTCTCAACTATACGAAGTTGGTTTGATTTTGTATAGCGACTTAATTCTGAGAGTATTCAATTCTGGACTAGGTCCGGGGCAAGGTAGTCAATATCGGTTGTACATGCCGATATTACAGGTTTTTATCGGGTATTAGAAAATACCTATACGATATTGAAAATATTGGCGATACAAAGATGGAACGATATTATCGGTTGTACATGCCGGTACAGACCGATATATCGGTTTTACTTATACACCGATAATATCGGTTTTAGTAAATAAATTTTCTATCAACATGCATATAGCCTTTACAAACAAGTACAACATCAATTGGAGAAGGTAAAAAGTCATAATATATTTATTGTATAAAATCAATGACTATATGGTAGGATACAAGATGGAAACCATATTTCGCTTGCAAGGCAGGAAAATGTAAAGGATAAAAGTGAAGGATAATAAGAAAGATTTACCGGCATAATGGGACAACAATCACAATGATGGCTAATAAACCACCTTGTATTTTGGAAATTTGAGATATATGCATGAATTTTATTGCTTTTTACTATGGTTTTATAAATATTTGAAATTATAGTTCTAATGATGTATCACCGATAAAAACCGATATTATATTTTGTATAGGTGTATAGGACCCGGCCGATACGAGACTGATACACGATATTAACTACCTTGGTCCCGGGTATTTCTGTATTTGCGGTTTCCTCGTTAACAAAATATTGATGTGTCATTTACTTTTGTTTTCCTCAATTATAATTGTTGTTATTATAATTTAAAGTAAATTACATAAACATTAACTCTGTAATACTTGATAGTGATCATACAGAGTTTGGTTTAGTTTGAACCTATTATCAAGTAATCACACTTTGACTGTTGTATTGTCCCGATCTCGTATCCATAGACGATCACACAAAGTGTGAATACCGATTTATTATATTCTCTCGACTCAGTCCATAGACAATCGCTTTCGGTAAGAGGACTTATATGTGGAAAAGTTTAAGATTGTGGTATATTTGGGTACCCTCGTCTTTTCAATTGGCATCAGAGCGGGAAAACATGAAAAGATCTAACAATTTGTGTTTGGTGCGATTTAACCTATAATAATTGAATCCAATAGGTGATTCAGTTAACGAGAATCAAGATGAAATGCCAACACCTAAAAATGATATCTTATGTGAATCTACTGAACAATCTGATCCATATAATGTAGATTCTGATGATTGGCAAACTTGCCTTGAAAAACAACTTGATGAAATTTCTGAAGATGGTGAATCAGAAATCGATCAAGATGTTGAAGAAGATATGTCTGAATTTTCCTCGTTACTAGGTGTTGTCTCTACGAAAAGACTATTTACCTCAGATGTGATTGGCCTTCTTGCTCCTCTTTGCAGAGAAAATAGGAAACTAAGAAAAATATTCTCTGGGTTCTTTTATGGATATCAGAATACCAGATATCTTCTTAAGGACTGCAAAGAAAGCTTAAACTCAAGAATCCTTGAGTTTGAGAAACTCAGCAGGAAACATTACTTGTTGAATAAGAAACTTGTTGAAACTGAAGAAAGGATTAATTATCAACATCTAATGAGTTAGGAACAAAATGAGTCTGTTTTCTTCAAAAAAAAAAAAATCCTCCTGAGGACAAACCAGCCAACGCTCTTGAAAATATCAAGATCTTGGAAGAAGAAGTTGTAAGGCTAAGAAGACTCAATGATAGCAAAATCAATTTGTCTTCCATGTTGGAGGAAGGAAGAAATCATGGCGACAAATGTGGGTTTGGATTTGATGGGATCAATACTTCCTCAATCAACAAAGGAGTAAAATTTGTAAAGTCTGTTCGCTCTTCCGTTCCAGAAGATCTATCGAAACAAATTAATGTACCTGATCCATCTAAGAGCTCAAGTGAGACTTTGAAGGAAAACATATCGGAAAACAATTGGAGTAAGTCTCAAACTAAAGACCAGCATATTGACCGAACATCTCTCAAAGGTAAGACTAAAGCCTATACTCCCTTCAATAAGCATTGTTATTATTGTAGAGATAAAGGTCATATGCAAAGGAGTTGTAAAATTCAAAAGATGCAAGATGCTCTATCTTTTGTTTCAAAAGAACTGAGTAAATTTATCCCCAAAAGGTCTTCAGATCACCAGTGTCCTACGTTGAGACAAAAGAATTATTCATGTAATTCGAATTCCTATCCTAAAAGAAAGAATGATATAAAGGTTAATACCTAAGTCAATAGGAATATAAGATCAGATGCTTCTGCTTGGAAAAATGCAATGTTGCAAGAAATGAAGAATTTTCATTCAAAATTTACTTACTTGTGGATGCCAAAGTCAGAAGTTAGATAAAAAATGGGTTCATCTAAAACAAGGTCTAAGGAAAAAAAATCATGTTGTAATCTTAAATAAAAATGACTATGAAAGTCTAATTCTTAGACTCAAAAATAATTTAAGAACATCCAGTAATATTGATCCACTGGTATCCTTCAATAATCTGCTATAAAGCAGAAAAGGGAAAAAGAATTTTCAAAAAAATCAACAAAGATCTTGCTTCCAAAACAATGGGGAGGCATCAAGTGTTCTTTTCAACAACTAAGTGTGTTGATCATGAAAAAGCGAGGGTCTAACAACCACACCCAATATTTCGATTAGAAATCTGTATGAACAACTCCGAGTTACTTTCTAGAGAATCAACTAGACTCAATTAATATAAAACATCTCAAGGAGTTATTATCTCAATCTCTCAATTTGATTTACTCAAGCAAATACAATCTGCGAGTCTTAATCAAAGAGAGATAAATTGGATGGTACCAAAGACCAATATCCAAGTGTCAATCAATTAAAATCAACAACCAATAATGTTGGATATTCTAATTGATTGAACAACGCACAACCTGTATTATTTCAATTATATAACAAAATATAATGCGGAAAAGAAATAACAAACATACACTATATTAAGACGCTACAGACACTAGCCTACTCCAATCTAACTTCGGTATGGACTGTAGTTGAACCCCAACAAATCTCACACCGATACAAGGTACAGTTATGCTCCTACGCCTCTGATCCCAGTAGAATACTGCGCACTTGATTCCCTTAGTTGATCTCACCCACAACCAAGAGTTTCTACGACCCAAAGTCGTAGACTTTAATAAACAAATCTGTCTCACACAGAAAAGTCTACAAGGATAGATAAATTCGTCTCCCACAAATAAACCTATGAGTTCTGTTGTGTCTTTTGATAAATCAAGGCTAACAGGAACAAATTGATAAAACCAGACTTATATTCCCAAAGAACAACTCAGCTTTATCAATCACCTCACAATAAAATTAATCGACGCAGCGAAGAAGATTATTGAGGAATCACAAATGATGAGACGAAGTGTTTGTGACTACTTTTATATCTTGCCTATCAGAGATAGAAATCTCAAGCCAATTATTACAATTGTACTCGTACGATAGAAACATCAAGATCAGATCACATAGCTACGATAAAAGTAGTATCAGTCTGGCTTCATAATCCCAATGAAGTCTTTAAGTCGTTAACCTGTTTTTAGAAGAAGAAAATCAAAGGTTAAAGGAGAATCGACTCTATCTTAGCAAACTAGTATCACACAGAATGTGTGAGGATTAGTTTTCCCAGTTGCTAGAGTTCTCCCTTATATAGTCTTTCAAATCAGGGTTTGCAATCAATGTTAGCTTAGTAACAAAGTATTCAATATTCACCGTTAGGTGAAAACCTAATTAGATATAAGAAAATATTTAACAACCGTTAGATCGAAAACATAGCTTGTTATACGCACATGTACTACACATTTGTAGGCTTGTGAAAACCGTACCCAAACTTGTACATTAGTTGGTTCAACACTAGTTAACCAAATGGTTATCCAAATGATAACTTTCATATCAACCATATTCTTCTTCGCCATAACTAGTCCAAATGACTCAAATGAACTAGTTAGAGAGTTGTTCAATTGCTTAGATATTTATGTACTACACAAGACACAATTGAAGCAAAAACAGTGTGATTCACTCGAATCGATTCATGAACTATAAATCCACGGTTTGCAATAGCATTCCTTAGTTTATTAAGATAAGTTCACAAACATCGTTTTTAGACATAACCTACTCAAGTTCGCGAACTGGGTTCGCGGACTTAAGTTCCCGGATGGAGTTCACAAACTCCAGCAGAAATTCTTGGTCTAGAACTTCTGCCAGTTTGAGGATTGGGTTCGCGGACTGAAGCTCACGCACTTCTCCGGTTTCACTTGATAAATAAAGTTTGCAAACTTCGGTTCAAGCACTAAGGACTTATACATATATGTGTTGCCACAATAATGCTTATATCCTCTAATGATTATATTGTCTAAACTCTCATTTCAATCATTGAAATATTCTCAGATGGCGTTATATAGTTGTTATTCACAAACTATTTTTCGTCATAGTAATTTCCAAACTGATTGAAACATAACATGACTTTAGTCACTAGGTAAAGATGAAATTGGCTAAAGCGAAAGCTTTACCAACACATATTTCGAGAAATAGATAAGCGAATATACTCAGCTCGAAATATCATATGTGTATATTCTTAGTCTATTTAGTAATATGACTTTTGTCTCAAGATATGAGATAAAGTAGATAGACTTTTGAGTGATAGATAAGTTCAAGTCTCCACATACCTTTTAGTCGATGAAGATCCATTGGTTCCTCGAGTAGTCCTTCATCTTATATGATGATCGCCATTTGCTTTTTGATCTCAACTACACTTTCTATCCTAGTCCAAGACCTTAGCTATAGTAGACTAGAAATCAAAGACTTTGTAGTTTTGATCACTAATATTGACAAACATGCTTGAGATCGAAACGCATGCGAGTTCGACCGAGCAATTCTCTAACAATATCCCCCATTGTCAATTTTAGTGGCAAAACTATTAATACATATGGAATACCAAAACTATTAATAAATATATAAAAAACTTTGTAGCTCCTATTCCACATGTCATCTAATCTTCAACAATACTCGAAATCTTCGTCACTTCCAAGTAATCCAATGATCCCAAAGGTTGTAAGTTTAGCACCATCGTTGTTGAAAATCCATAGCTATAACAATGAGAAAACAAGAGTTCTCAATCATTGTTATACAGTGTCATAGTATCATTACACAGCGTCAAAGTCCAATTGTATCACAACTTTAACAACAATACTATGGTGATACTTCACTCCCCCTTAGTCAATACTCCAACTCACATGGAAACCACTCCCCCTTACATAATGATCTGAAACCATATGTATTTGTAGTGTGAACTACATATTAATTCTCCCCCTTTTTGTCAATAAAATTGGTAAAGGTACAAGAACGGGATCCTACTGAAATTTCCGTAAGAGACATTTCATGACCAAAGGTAAATGTATATCATCTTGTTTAGATGCAATCATAAAGCCGAAGCTAAATGCATTCATCAAGGAGTTCATAAAGATACAAGATAACCCCTCTAATATTCCACAGCCGTACTCCCCCACAAAGATTTGGAAATTAAGCACAAGTTCAAAAGAACTCTCCCCCATAAAATATCATTCCCAAGGGAACAACAAGAGCGACCTTAATTTCAAAAGAGAAAAGAAGGATTTTGAACAAAACACACTACATAAAATTAACCTATGTGAATCATAAACATGGCATAAACCTACTGGAGTTCTAACTAAATTTCCCAAAAGATTCAAGATAAGCACAAGGTCAAGAGTTACGAAAAAAATTAATGAACTGAAATAACACCACTAGACTGTCGTAAGTGTTAAAAAAGTGGCAGTGTCTAATGGTTTGGTGAGAATGGCAACCAATTATTGTTCGGAAGGCACAAATTCCATATTTATGATACCATTCTCATAAAGATTTCGAATAAAATGGTACCTTATGTCAATATTCTTCGTTCTTGAGTGCTCAACTGGATTTTCTATGATTCGAATCACACTAGAGTTGTCACAAAAGATCTTCATTATTCCAGTATCAACTCCATAGTCATCCAGCATTTGTTTCATCCACAGAAGTTGAGTACAGCATGACCCAGCAGCAATATACTCTGCTTCGCATGTAGACAGGGATTGTGAATTTTATTTTTTGCTATGCCAAGCAACAAGATTCAGTCCTACATAGTAGAAACCCCCTGATGTACTTTTTCTGTCTTCTACACACCCTGCCCAATCAGCATCAGAATAAGCAGAAAGGTCGGTATTAGTATCAAAAGTGTAGGATAGACCATACCCGACAGTGTGATTGACATATCGTATGATCCTTTTTGCAGCTGCAAGATGAGATTCCTTTGGATCAGCCTGAAACTTGGCACAATAACCAACACTAAAAGAAATATCAGGTCTAGTAGTTGTTAGATATAAAAGGCTTCCAATAATAAATCGATATAATTTTTTATCTACTTTTACTCCTTTCTCATCTCTATGTAGTTTACCAGTAGTAGGCATAGGTGTCAACTTTGGAGAAGACTTATCCAAGAAGAATCTTGTCATAATATCCCTTGCATACTTTTGTTGGGATAAGTAAATTCCATCCTTATGTTGCTGAATTTGTAATCCTAGAAAGAGTTTTAATTCACAAACATTGCTCATTTCAAATTCTCTAGCAATTTAAACTTGAAAATCCTTTGCTAGCTTCTCAGAAGTTGATCCATAGATGATATCATCTACATAGACTTGAGCAATGACAACATTTTTCCCATTCCATTTGGTAAACAAGGTTTTATCAGCTCCGCCTCTTGAAAAACCTTTCCTAATAAGAGAAGTGGTAAGTTTTTCAAACCAGGCTCTCAGTGCTTGTTTTAACCCATATAATGCCTTTTTGAGTTTGAGAACATGATCTGGGAAATTACGGTTTTCAAACCCTTTAGGTTGAGCAACATAAACATCTTCTTTTAAGATTTCGTTTAGGAATGCGGATTTAACATCTATTTGAAAAAGTTTAACCTCGAGGAAACAAGCATGAGCTAATAAGAGTCTAATGGACTCAAGGCGTGCCACAGGTGCAAAGGTTTCATCAAAATCGATACCTTCAATTTGTGAATATCCTTTAGCGACAAGTCTGGCTTTATTTCTGATAATTATGCCAAATTCGTCAGATTTGTTCTTAAATATCCATTTGATACCAACAATATTAACATTGGAGGGACAAGGTACGAGTTCCCATACGTCTTGTCTTTGAAATTAATTTAACTCTTCATGCATTGCATTCACCCATGCGGGATCTCTAAGAGCTTCATCAATATTTCTTGGTTCTACAAGAGACAGATAACAACCAAATTACAAATATTTTGAAGTTGTCCTCTTTTTTTAGCTGTAGTATCTCTTCCTCCAATAATACTGTTTGGATCATGATTCATTTAAACCCAAATGTGTCGTGGAGGGACACGTTCTTTTTCTTCAGAAGTGGCTTGATCATAGTTCTTTTCCTCGTCAGTAAAAATATCAAGATCAGTAACAGTTGGGATAACTTCAACTGATTCAGGTATTTCTTTTACTTTCTCAATTGTCTCTGATGGAAGCAATTCAGCAAGAGAATTGTTATGATGAAAATTACTTATATCATCAATGATAACATTAGCAGATTCCATCATGACATGGGTTCTGAGATTGAATACTCGAAAACCACGACTATCAGAAGCATAGACAAGGAAGATACCTTCATCACTCTTGGTGTCAAATTTCCCTCTTTGTTCTCTGTCTTTCAGAATGTAGCACTTACTACCAAACACTCTAAGATAGTGTAAGTTGGGTTTTCTACCGTACCAAAACTCATAAGGAGTGTTGAGGGTTTTAGACCGTAAGTAGACACGGTTGATCAAATAGGATGCTGTGAAGACAGCTTTTCCCCAAAACCTTAATGGTAAGTTTTTGTTGTGGAGCATTAACCTGGCCATTTCCTGAATATTTATGTTCTTTCTCTCTGCAACTCAATTAGCTTGAGGAGTAATAGGTGGAGAATATTGTTGAATAATTACCAGTTCATCACAAAATTCAAACACTTTAGTGTCCTTGAATTAAGTTCCACGGTCGCTTCTATTTTTTTTTAGTTTGCGACCTTGTTCGTACTGGATTCTATTAACAATAATCTTGAATTCTCCAAGAGTTTCATTCTTATGAGATAGGAATGCCACCCAAGTGAATTTGGTGTAATCATCTACCATCGAGATGATTTATGGTGAACTTTTGTTTATTTACCCTTTTGACAGGCACCACATACACCTTCAATCTTTGCATTAATTTTGGAAACGTGTCTAACAAGTTCTTTGTTAATGATCTTAGTTAAAAGACGATAATTAATGTGACCAAAACGTTCATGCCAAAGATGTGTATATTCCACCTTAGTCAGATTGCAACAATTGCTGAACTGAGTATCAAGAAGATAAGAGTTATTTTTACCACGAGTTCCCTAAAAAATAACTTTCCCAGATTTGTCTACAATGTCACATCCGTTTGCATTGAAGACAATTCGATGGCCTTTGTCACAAATTTGACTAATAGATAAGAGATTTGCAGTCATACCTTTTACGTAGACCACATCATGAATTTCAGGTACGCCAGGTAATTTGATCGTTCCCTTCTTGCTTATGTAGCAACATCTCCCATCTCCGAATGTTACTGGTCCGCCTTCATAGTCATCTGAAAAAACAAACCAAGTGAGGTCACCTGTCATATGTCTGCTACATCCACTATCGATGAACCATTAAAAGGGAGATGTTGATTTTAAAGTAAAGGCTCCCATGCTATTTGTACTATTCTGTTTAGAATTTCCAAATAGTGTTGTATGTCTTTTTAGCGACACAAATAGTTGTTTAGTTCTCTTATGAAAATTACTTGCAACTCTTAGTCTCTTTTGGAAAGACACACACTTATGTTGAAAGTGATTTTAAGAATCACAAAACAAACATGGGCCACACCTTTTAGTTTCGCAGAACTGTTCCGAGTCATATCAGTTTTCACAACATTTAATCTTTGTTTATCAGCTGATGTGTGACCTTTCTTTAAAGAGAAACTACTGGAATATCTCATATCCTTTAATGGATTTATGACTAGTTCCAAATCCTTAAGGAATTCAATTTCTGCAATGAGATCAGAATTGATCCAGATTTTTTCATCCAAACTTTTCTGGAGAATTGCCAGTTTATCAGAACTTTTTCTACGTTTGGTTTTTAACCCTGGTGAAGCGTTACAAGAGACTTTATCGTCCATAGAGTCAGATCGCTACAAACATAGACTTGTAAGGTCTTGAACGTGTTTGCCTGCTCTAATACCAATTGAAAAAGCGTGGGTGTAACAACCACACCCAATATTTCGATTAGCAATCTGTATGGACAACTCCGAGTTACTTTCTAGAGAATTAACTAGACTCAATCAATAGAAAATATCTTAAGGAGTTATTATCTCAATCTCTCAATTTGATTTACTCAAGCAAAAACAATTTGCGAGTCTTAATCAAGGAGAGATAACTTGGATGGTACCAAAGACCAATATCCAAGTGTCAATCAATTTAAATCAACAACCAATAAGGTCGGATATTCTAATTGATTGAACAACGCACAACCTGTATTATTTTAATTATATAACAAAATATAATGAAGAAAAGAAATAACACAGACACCCGAATTTTGTTAACGAGGAAACTGAAAATGCAGAAAAACCCCGGGACCTAGTCCAGATTAAACATACACTGTATTAAGCCGCTACAGACACTAGCCTACTCCAAGCTAACTTCGGTCTGGACTGTAGTTGAACCCCAACCAATCTCACACTGATCCAAGGTACATTTATGCTCCTATGCCTCTGATACCAGTAGGATATTGCGCACTTGATTCCCTTAGTTGATCTCACCCATAACCAAGAGTTGCTACGACTCAAAGTCGAAGACTTTAATAAACAAATCTGTCTCACACAGAAAAGTCGACAAGGATAGACAAATTCGTCTCCCACGAATAAACCTATGAGTTTTGTTTTGTCTTTTGATAAATCAAGGTGAACAGGAACCAATTGATAAAACCAGATTTATATTCCCGAAGAAAAGCTCAGCTTTATCAATCACCTCACAATAAACTTAATTGACACAGTGAAGAAGATTATTGAGGAATCACAAACGATGATACGAAGTATTTGTAACTACTTTTATATCTTGCCTATAAGAGATATAAATCTCAAGCCAATTATTACAATTTTACTCGTACGGTAGAAATAGCAAGATCAGATCACACAACTACGATAAAAGTAGTATCGGTCTGGCTTTACAATCCCAATGAAGTCTTTAAGTCGTTAACATGGTTTTAGAAGAAGAAAACCAAAGGTTAAAGGAGAATCGACTCTAGCTAAGCAAACTAGTATTAGACAAAATGTGTGGGTATTAGGTTTCCCAGTTGCTAGAGTTCTCCCTTATATAGTCTTTCAAATCAAGGTTTGAAATCAATGTTAGCTTAGTAACAAAGCATTCAATATTCACCATTAGATGAAAACCTGATTAGATACAAGCTAATATTTATCAACCGTTAGATCGAAAATATAGCTTGTTATACATACATGTACTACACGCTTGTAGGCTTGTGAAAACCGTACCCAAACTTGTATATTAGTTGGTTCAACACTAGTTAACCAAATGGTTAGCCAAATGATAACTTTCATATCAACCATATTCTTCTTCACCATAACTAGTCCAAATGACTCAAATGAACTAGTTAGAGAGTTGTTCAATTGATTAGATCTTTATGTACTACACAAGATACAATTGAAGCAAAAAATATGTGATTCACTCTAATCGATTCATGAACTATAAAGCCACGGTTTGTAATAGCATTCCTTAGTTTATTAAGATAAGTTCACAAATATCATTTTTAGACATAACCTACTCAAGTTCGCGGACTGGGTTCACAGACTTAAGTTCCCGGATGGAGTTCACAAACTCCAGAAGAAATTATCGTTTGAGAACTTCCGCCAGTCCGCGAACTGAAGCTCACGCACTTCTCCGGTTTTACTTGATCAACAAAGTTCGCAAACTTCGGTTCAAGCATTAAGTACTTATACATATATGTGTTTCCACAATAATGCTTATATCCTCCAATGGTTATATTGTCTAAACTCTCAATTCAATCATTGAAACATTCTCAGAGGGCTATATATAGTTGTTATTCACAAACTATTTTTCGTCAGAGCAATTTCCAAAATGATTGAAACATAACATGACTTTCGTCACTAGGTAAATATGAACTTGGCTAAAGCGAAAGCTTTACCAACACATATTTCGAGAAATAGATAAGCGAGATATACTCAGCTCGAAATATCATATGTGTATATTCTTAGTCTATATAGTAATACGACTTTTGTCTCAAGATAAGAGATATAGTAGATAGACTTTAGAGTAATAGATAAGTTCAAGTCTCCACATACCTTTTAGTCGATGAAGATCCACTGGTTCCTTGAGTATTCCTTCGTCTTGTATGATGATCGCCATGGAGTTTTTGAGCTCAACTACACTTTCTATCCTAATCCGAGACCTTAGCTATAGTAGACTAGAAATCAAATACTTTATAGTTTTGATCACTAATATTGACAAACATGCTTGAGATAGAAACGCATTCGAGTTCGACCGAGCAATGCTCTAACAGACCGGAATTTCTCAAACTCGTGTTCCATCTGAATAAATGGGAAGATCTTAAAAGAACATTAAAATCTATGAAAAGTATAAAACTATACTTGATCTATCTGCACCATGAATAACCCAAGTTTTTTTTTTAAAGGTTTGGAATTATATTCTAAATTAATAGGATACTCTTGTATTAGGAATGTTCATGATAAAATTGTTAAAAAATTCAAATTTCTTAACAATAATATTTTCGAAAAATTCTTTTGATTCGGTTTCCGAATGTGTATAGTATTATACAAAGAATACCTATTTAGGTATTCCAAAAAGGGGAAACTTGGAAATCAAGTTTTGTCTGGTATATAAAAATCATCTATAGAACCGATACTCCCTCACTAAAGCCTTAGGTTCAGAATGGGTAAGAATACTATTGACATTTGAAAAATCGGGGGTCTAACAACCTCACCCTATATATCGATTAGCAATCTGTATGGACAACTCCGAGTTGTTTTCTAGAGAATCAACAAGACTCAATCAATAGAAAATATCTCAAGGAGTTATTATCTCAACCTCTCGATTTGATTTACTCAAGCAAATAAGATTCGCGAGTCTAATCAAAGAGAGATAACTTGGATGGTACCAAAGACCAATATCCAAGTGTCAGTCGATTTAAATCGACAACCAACAGGGTCAGATATTCTAATCTATTGAACAACGCACAACCTGTATTATTTTAATTATATAAAAATATAATGCGGAAAAGAAATAACACAGACACCATAATTTTGTTAACGAGGAAACCGCAAATGCAGAAAAACCCCGAGACCTAGTCCAGATTAAACATACACTGTATTAAACTGCTACGTACAGACACTAGCCTACTAAAAATTAACTTCGGTCTGGACTGTAGTTGAACCCCACAACATATCTCACACTGATCCAAGGTACAGTTATGCTCCTACGCCTCTGATCCCAGCAGGATACTGCGCACTTGATTCCCTTAGTTGATCTCACCCACAACCAAGAGTTTCTATGACCCAAAGTCGGAGACTTTAGCAAACAAATCTGTCTCATACAGAAAAGTCTACAGGTAATAAATAAATTCGTCTCCCACGAATAAATCTATGAGTTTTGTTCCATATTTTGATAAATCAAGGTGAACAGGAACCAATCGATAAAACAGACTTATATTCCCAAAGAAAATCTCAGATTCATCAATCACCTCACAATAAACTTAATCGACGCAGCGAAGAAGATTATTTATGAATCACAAACAATGAGACGAAGATGTTTGTGACTACTTTTATCTTGACTATCAGAGATAGAAATCTCAATCCAATTATTACAATTGTACTTGTGCGATAGAAATAGCAAGATCAGATCACACAACTACAAGAAAAGTAGTATCGGTCTGGCTTCACAATCCCAATGAAGTCTTTAAGTCGTTAACCCGAATTTAGAGAGAAAACTCAAGGGTTAATGGAGATTGACTCTAGCTTAGAGAAAACTAGTATCACACAAGAAAGGTGTGTGGGGATTAGTTTTTCCAATGGCTAGAGTTCTCCTTATATAGTCTTTCAAATCTGGGTTTGCAATCAATGTTAGCTTGCTAATACAGCATTCAATATTCACCGTTAGATGAAAACCTGATTAGATACAAGCTAATATCTCTCAACCGTTAGATCGAAAACTTAGCTTGCCATACACACATGTACTTGACGTTTTGATTTCATGTAACCGTACCCAAACGTGTATAATGGTTGGTTCAATATTAGTCAACCAAATGGTTAGCCAAATGATAACTTTCATATCAACCATATTCTTCTTCACCATAACTAGTCCAAATGACTCAAATGAACTAGTTAGATAGTTGTTCAATTTCTATGAGATCTCAAGTACTACAAGATCCACAATTGAATAAAAAACGATGTGATTCACTCGAATCATTTCATGAACTATAAAGCCACGGTTTGCAAAAGAATTCCTTAGTAATTTAAGATAAGTTCACGAACAACGTTTTCAGACATAACCTCTTGAGTTCGCGGACACAAGCTAACCGGTTGAAGTTAATAAACTCCAGCTGAATTTCTCGGGATGAGAACTTCCGTCAGTTCGCAGACTGGGTTCATGGACTGTACCTGAGCTTCAACTTCAGCAGATATTCTCGGGTTCGAGAACTTACACCAGTTCGCAGACTGAGTTGCTGCTCACATTCCGGTTCCACTTGATCAACAAAGTTCGCAAACTTCGGTTCAAGTGTTAAGGACTTATACATATATGTGTTTCCACAACAATGTTTATATCCCAACATGGTTATATAGTCTAAACTCTCATTTCAATCATTGAAACATTCTCAGAGGACGTCATATAGTTGTTAATCACGAACTAGTTTTCGTCAGAGCAATTTCTAAAGTGATTGAAACATAACATGACTTTCGTCACTAGGAAAAGATGAACTTGGCTAAAGAGAAATCTTTACCAACACCCATTTCTAGAAATAGATAAGCGAGATATACTCAGCTCGAAATGTCTTATGTGCATATTCTTAGTCTATATAGTAAAACGAATTTTGTCTCAAGATAGGAGATAGAGTAGATATACTTTTGAGTGATAGATAAGTTCAAGTCTCCACATACCTTTTAGTCGATGAAAATCCACTGGTTTCTTGAGTAGTCCTATGTATTGTATGATGATCGCCATGGAGTTCTTGAGCTCAACTACACTTTCTATCCTAGTACGAGACCTTAGCTATAGTAGACTAGAAATCAAGACTATATAGTTTTGATCACTAAGATTGACAAACATGCTTGAGATAGAAACGCATGCGAGTTTGACTGAGCAGTGCTCTAACAATCTCCCCCTTTGTCAATTTTATTGGCAAAACTATTAATACATATGGAATACAAAAATTATATAAATAAATTTTGTAGCTCTTATTCCACATGCCTAATCTTCAACAATACTCGAAATCTTCGTCATTTCCAAGTAGTCCAATGATCCCAAAGGTTGTAAGTTTAGTATCATCGTTGTTGAAAATCCGTAGCTATAACAATGAGAAAAGCATTGGTTCTTAATCATTGTTATACAGTGTCATAGTATTATTACACAACGTCAAAGTCCAATTGCATCACAACTTCAACAACAATACTATGGTGATACTTCACTCCCCCTTAGTTAATACTCCATCTCACATGGAAACCACTCCCCCTTACATAATGATCCGAAAACTATATGTATTTATAGTGTGAACTACAATTAATTCTCCCCCTTTTTGTCAATAAAATTGGCAAAGGTACAAGAGCGGGATCCTAATGAAATTTCTGTAAGAGACATTTCATGACCAAAGGTAAATTTTCTATCATCTTGTTTAGATGCAATCATAAAGCCGAGGCTAAATGCATTCATCAATGAGTTTATAAAGATACAAGATAACCCCTAAAAATTCCACAGCCGCACTCCCCACAAAGATTTGGAAATTAAGCGCAAGTTCAAAAGAACTCTCCCCCCATAAGATGTTATTCCCTAAGGAACAACAAGGGCGACCTTAATTTCAAGAGAAAAGAAGGATTTCGTTAGAATCAACAAATTGCATACAAGTATGAATTTGGAATCTAAAATATTCAATTATATTAACCAAAGCGAACCAAGATTAATTTGACTAAATATGCTCAACACAAGTAAACTTATGGAGACTTAATACATCGATTAGATTACTCACAAGTGAACCCATAAATACTCTAACCGGATTGCACAATTAAACTAATCACAAAGTAACCAATTCAATTGTCCACACTCGACATGAGAAAAATCTATGGAGTGCTAACTAAATAATCACACAAGATGATTGATTTAGTTTATTTGGGATCAACATAAGAGATTATGGAACCCCGACTAAGTTTATCATAGGAAATGACAACCTTAACCGTACATGTACTCAACATGAGATAACTCATGGAATACAAACTAAATAACCACACAAGTTGATTAATTTAGTTCTTAATGATCAACATATAGCATCTCATAGAACAACCAACCATTCCAATAAGAAATCGATTTAGTTGTATTGTGTTCAAACATGAGATACACAATGGAACCTTCACGTTAATACATAATAATATGAAACAATTAAGCTCTATACCGTGGATAACAAACAAGGACCTGTTTATGGGTGAAAAGTATTCCTGCCGGTTTTGGTAATTTGGGGTGTGTGGATGAGGAATGAATCTAAACCTTAAACAAATGCACTGTGCGGTGAGTGCTTGTAGATTCGAGAGATCAATCTGTGCAAGTCTGGCCTAAACCAAGAAATGGCCGTTCCAGACTTGTTTCGGTCATAAAGTGAAGGAGATGGGGTTGATCTTAGGGAGGGAATCGAAGAAGGTATTGAGATTGTGAAGGTGTTGGCTATGTATGACTTGTATCAGAAAGCTGAACTGGATTGCAGGATGTAAGCTATCAGTTCCGGTGTTTGAATATGATTGTATCAACACTTGCCTATGTTGTCTTGTGTTGTTCCTTTTCTTGAAAAATAGGGCGGAGAACCTATTTATACAAGTATTTTAGCGTAACCCTCATATCTCATGGGAAGTGGAGAAAGTGGAGTGATGGAGTAGTAGATTAGTGTGTTGGTGTCACACAACCAGTCTTTCCCACTTCTCCCATCATCACTAACCGTCCATGACTTCCTGACACATTCTTGTAATGGCGCATTGTGCGCTACACGTCGTAAACCGCCAGACCAATACCCTAGTATGTATCCCCCAGTTTGTGACATGATTGATGTCTTGAGCGCATGGATCGTGGGACCCACATAAAATAGCATGTAATGCTATACTAAATAATTATGTTATTTAGGAAGTTGATACTTGTGAAGTATCGTGTGTATACTATGCAGGTACTGCATCGAGTATATTCAGCATGTATGAAGCATCGTTGTTGAGCGTCTCAAAATAACCTCATGTCCAGCTTACTTCATGTGATGGTTTGGAGGTTGCGCAAACAAGTCCTCCCTTGGCTGACCACATGGTGTGGTAGAGTGACGGATGGTGATCACCATGACTCTGTACTGACCAATTAACTCCTGACCAGGGATGTATAACTAAGCCGGTGAAGTTGGACGGACGAGATGATCTTTGAGACACTCATTTGCGACCGTTTATGGAATTAGGGTTTATGAAGAGGTGCGCATGCATCACATTTCAGCTTGGTCGAATCCAAGCTTGGGACACAATTTTGGCTAGCCGATCGTGCATGCGTGTAGACGGCATGACGGTGTAGGTGCCCATACCTCATTATCTCATGAAAGTGTGATCTGAGCCACTCAATTCGCCCGGCGAAGTTGAGTGGTCGAGATCAATTTGCGACAGAAAACTTGTGCCGCAAAAGCCGCACATCATGCC
Organism: Papaver bracteatum; assembly: GCA_023529315.1. Lineage (NCBI taxonomy): Eukaryota > Viridiplantae > Streptophyta > Magnoliopsida > Ranunculales > Papaveraceae > Papaver > Papaver bracteatum. The sequence continues at coordinate 843,981 of JAJJWX010001388.1, forward strand.
AACTTCGGGCGCGCATTCCAAGATGACAGGCTTGGTTTGTCCTGGACGATTGACCCGGCGTGTAGGTGGTAGGCTGGAGTTCACGTATGTACCCTGATATCCCACTGAAACATGATCTAATCCACTCAATTTGTTTGGCGAAATCGAGTGGTCAAGATTTGTTTGCAGCTTGGGAGGTGTGACCACGCTTGTTTTGGGCACGCGAATCGAGACATATAGCCAAGTTCGGTCTTGGACGGTTGGGTGTGGAGATAGGTGTGCCCGCAGTGATCATGTTGATACTTACCGGACCTGCTTATCCTATTTCGGGACCCTCCATACGCTCAGGAAAAGATGGGCATTCGTGATCGCGAGACAAACCCTAGTTAGGGTAACTCCGGCCGTGTGTCACACCCGGTTTTGGGCATGCGAATCGAGGTGACCAACTAAATTTGGTCCTGACCGATCAGTCAGGTATGCAAGTGGTTCCACGGTGGTTGTTTTGATATGCTCTGGGCCCTCAGAATCTATATCTACACCCTCCATCTATACCTGCGAAAATGGATGGTTGAGACAGTTTTGCGACACATATAATGTGCCGTAAACCCTAATTTAGGGTTTTCCGTTCATTCTGCTATGGTTTGGACGTTTTGGAAAGCTGTGCCAATCTTTTGGGGAGGCCGACCATGAGGGCCCCGCATTGGTTCGGCAGCAGATATTCCATACCTGCTCGGGGGTTATGGAATCGATCTGGGCCATCAAATCATGCTGGTGGAGTTGGATGGTCGTGATCATTTCCAGACTAATACGAACAGTCCGGATGCTCAATCGGGCTAGTATAACACACCGAGAGTGGCTCAATCGGGCTATTATAACACACCGAGAGTTGCAGCCTATACGGGTATTTCGTACATGCTTTCATTATAATGCTTGGAGATTCGTGTTGCTCTGCTGAGATCAACTCTCAGTCGTCATGCCGCACTGATAATGAGTACAGGAAATACAAGGCTAGTTGCGCATTAATTAATAATGCTGCAAATTCACAGGGTATATGGGATTGTTGCTACATGCTCCAACCTGGATGAATTTCGTGTATTTAATTCACAGAATGGGATTGTTGCCACATGCTCCATTCTAGGTGAATTGGTAAAGTGAAGAAGTATTCAACACTTATTAATGGCTGTATGTTTTACAAGATGTTAGCGCATAATTTTTTGGCTTTTACAATTTTAGCCTTAAATGAAAATCCACCATCAACATTAAGTCCCCTGCCTAGCGAATAATGGTTACACTATTGTGGGGTAGGCATGAGATGGTGACAGTTAAAGACAAAGCTTATGAGACAAATTTAGATGTTACCGAGAGAGACGGGCCATCCTGTCCTTGGAGCATGTCACGTTCAAGAGGCGTCCAGGCGAGTGTTCCCCTAGCATGATGACGGTCTTGCCTGCTTCAATGGACTGTTACGCCTTTTTTGTTTATGGTGCTACTGCGCCTGCTTGATCGAACGTGGGCTTGATGTGCCTGTTTCGATCAAACCCGGGACCATCGTGTACATGATTCAAACGTCGGCCATGTCAAGTGCCTACTTTGACCATACGGTTGATGTACTTGCTTGAGTGTCATCTTGCTATTTCGACCCAACATCGACCCAGCTAACTTGACTAAACACCGCACTTGATGCTTTGACCAAACACTGGCCTTGTTGTTTGCTTCGCTCGAACGTGGGACCCGATGTGACCATGCTTGTTTAAAAAATGAACCTTGTGTGCTCAATTATAAATGTGGGTCCTGCAGAAAGCGTTGAAGCAGGCCCGGGAGAGCGTTGAAGTGTTGGAGCTGAAACGCCTTCTTCTGGAGAGAGATCTTTGATTGCGGACGGCTGTGTCTGCTTCGACCAATCTGGGGCTGGGATCAAGTGGAACCCGCCACGTGCCTAATTGAACGTCGACCCTGTGTTTCGACTGAAAACCGGCCCTGCTGCGTGCGCCTATTTTATTCGAATACCAGCCTTGTGACTTTGATCAATACCAGACTTGAAACTTGAGCAATACCGGACTTGTGACTTGATCAACACCGGACTTGAAACTTGAGCAATGTCGAATTTGTGACTTGATCAACACCGGACTTGAAACTTGAGCAATACTAGACTTGTGACTTGATCAACACCGGACTTGAAACTTGAGCAATATTATACTTGTGACTTGATCAACAATGGACTTGAAACTTGAGCAATACCAGACTTGTGACTTGATCAACACCGGACTTGAAACTTAAGCAATGCTGGACTTGTGACTTGATCAACACCGAACTTGAAACTTGAGCAATACCAGACTTGTGTACTCCAACGTGAATGTGTGTTCTGTCGTGTGTGACTACACATCTCACACGTTTTTATACAAGTACTGACTCCTGTCTTTTATTGTAGAATGAAGAAAAGAACTCCTGTTGAGATGTCTTCTGCGGATAATGCTGGTGCCAAGTCGGGAGGTGTTGACAGCTTCAAAGATATGCCAAATATTGATGATAAGTTTTCACCACGCCCTTTCAACTATATGAAAATACCTGTTCCACAGGATAACCCTTCTCCTATCGACTTCAAGGTTTTTCATGCTCCACTGGGCCCTCATGAAGGATGGACGAGACGTATGTTGAGCAATAATTACATCAATGATAACTTGACCAGAGCGCAGATTATTGATATAGCTTGAGTGTTGAAACGGCTCGAGAGGATGTTAAAGTGGCTTCTGGTGCGAACGTTGAGGTGGATCCTGGAGAGAGTGTTGAAGCAGGATTCTGAAGCGAACGTGGGTCCCGAAGAGAGCGTTGAGGTGGATCTTGAATAGACCATTGACGCAGCTTATGCTGGAGGGAGCGTTGAAGTGGATTTCTCTTTAATTCGATTTACCCTTGCAAATTCCATGCATCTTGACTGACCATCTCTCTTGTGTTGAAGAAGTCCTTGACTGACGGTGAAGGAACTTCATGCTGGGCCTCAGTCCCCAAGCGTGGTTTATATGGTTTGTTCATAGCGGTTGTTGTCGAGCCAGATATGGAATATTTTGGACGTCGTTTCATCATTGTGGGAGTCGTGCATGTGGTACTGGAGATGGAGTTTGTGTACGCGCAGGATGTTATATCTCGGTGGTTTTCCTTTTGCTGCCTCAGGGAACTTCTTACAGAGGGCTGAAGGTTGCATCGCTTGTTGGTGAGATATATGCCCCTATGAACTTTATGAGGCTCTTCATTACCGACATGCCTGGTTCTTTCTATCAGGGAATATGTTGTTGTAGATGAGCGTTCAACAGCTCCAGAGGATGACCAAAAGCGCATATTCTCTAACATAGCATGATAGACACGTACCACTGTCTGATAAAGTGACTCGCTCGGATCTTGTTCGACCACTGTCTGATAGAGTGACTCGCCCGGATCTTTCTCGATATGACGCGTGGACATCGTTATCTTCTTGAGGCTGCTCTCTTGAGGTATCGTCTCCAGTGGGATATTTCCGTCATAGAACGTTGATACGTTGCACCGACATTCTTTAAACCAAATGGCAGTATGGTATAATAAAAATTTCTGAGAGGAGTTCAAAAATCTATCTTACTTGTGTCATGTTCATCCTTATCTGGTTGTAGCTGCTACATCCATCCATGGAGGAGAACATGCTGTGTCCGCTGGTTGCATCTACTAACATGTCGATTTTAGGTAGAGGAGGATCGTTTTTGGAGCAGCACCTGTTCAATTCTCTGATGTCTATGCAGCACCTGATTTCCTCGGGTATGAACTGCAACTGTTTAACCGGCTTGGATCCAGGTACGGCATGTAGATGATGGGTGACCAATTTTCATATAAATCCGGTATTTCTTCATATCTCCAAGCGAATATGTCCTGATACTCTTTGAGAAGTTCCACGAGCTTCGTGCTTTTATCCGTACACAAGGTTGAGCTGATGGAGATAGGCATAGGAGATTCCTCAACGATTTCAATCTCATCAGTTGTAGAGTTGGTGCCATTTTGCAGCTGTTGTGGAGCATCTAGTACTTGTTCTTGTGGTTCGTTGTTGTTGTAGCATTCCATTGGGTGGAGAGACTGGGTAACAGTCTCCCCTGCTAATTGATAATGGCAGCGTCGGTATACCATTTTCCATTTCTGGTCACGACTCATCACAAAAGTTCGTTCCCTCTTCGTGTGAACGTGGGCCGTGGCTTCACAGGATGGAGAAGAATTCTTTGTCAACAAAGATGCATTGTGGGTTTTATCCCTCAATGATGCAAGTCGGTCTTCTTCCTGAATTGACTCCCACGTGGGGAGTGAGACGCAACGAACTTGTCTGATTATTTATGCGGAGCTTCTCCCGTATGTGCTGGTTCGGTTTCCATCGAAGTCCATAATTGTGGTAGGATTCCGTACGACCTTGCCTGGGAGAACCTTGGATATCCTGAGAGTCTTGAGAGTAATCACATTCAAATATGCTCATGCGTCGATAAGGTCTGTCTTGAACTCTGAATCCTTGATGCATGCGGTGACATATAGGGCACAGTTGTGACCTTCCTCTGGTTGATTGCAGCAAAACGTCTTTGCGCGCTGATTCTTCGAGAGGTGCGAAAGTTTGCATAAACTTTCCACTAGAGAAACTGCTTCCCGATCCACGGCCTCTGGTTCATGGTGAAACTATTGACTTGAAGAGGATTATTGTGAGGATCAGTCCCCAGTGTAGGAGTATCCATGACAGGACCGCTCATACCTGATATCGCTTCTTTTATTAGGTCCATGTAGGTCCACGCCGCTGAAGTACCTTCTCCGGTGCGTTGAATGCGTTCCTTGTTGACTCCAGGGGATGTTGCGGCTCTTGTGGCAATCGATCGGTTAATGTCTTAATAAAAGTGAGTACCTCTTTATGAGTTGCGGCCATATCCGTTTGAGTCTTAGCAAGAACTTCCTGCTTCTCCATCAAGTCTGCAATGGTAATGGGAGATGGTCCTCCTCTCGTCCCTCCGTCTCCTTATCCTGATGAAGGAGTGGAAGTTGTCGCTCTGGTGACTACTGGAGGTATTACACTTGAGGAGATGCCGGGATTTGCGGCTGATCTGGCTCTGGTGATAGGAGGTGTTACACTTACTGGAACATCTCCTGCTACGCTGGCTCTGGTGGTAGAAGTGATGGCTCCATGAGATGTATTGACCACGGTAGCTTCGCTAACAGGTACATCGACACCAGGAGTGTTATCCACACTAGCTCCGTCAGAATTGATTACTGATCCAGACCTGAGTTCTACCATCTTGAAATGAATTGATGATTAGATTGGTCCTAAGATCCACCCTCTTGAAATTACGGAAATCGAACCGGGTATTGAAAAGATGAAATTGAGAATTGGAAATTGATATTGCAACCGAGAGATTAATCTCCCACTGTGGTCGCCAATTGTTTATGGGTGAAAAGTATTCCTGCCGGTTTTGGTAATTTGGGGTGTGTGGATGAGGAATGAATCTAAACCTTAAACAAATGCACTACGCGGTGAGTGCTTGTAGATTCGAGAGATCAATCTGTGCAAGTCCGGCCTAAACCAAGAAATGGCCGTTCCAGACTTGTTTCGGTCACAAAGTGAAGGAGATGGGGTTGATCTTAGGGAGGGAAGCGAAGAAGGTGTTGGCTATGTATGACTTGTATCAGAAAGCTGAACTTGCTTGCAGAATGTAATCTATCAGTTCCGGTGTTTGAATACGATTGTATCAACACTTACCTCTGTTTCCTTGTGTTGTTCCTTGTCTTGAAAAATAGGGCGGAAAACCTATTTATACAAGTATTTTAGTCTAACCCTCGTATCTCATGGGAAGTGGAGAAAGTGGATTAGTGTGTTGGTGTCACACGACCAGTCTTGCCCACTTCTCCCATCATCACTAACCGTCCATGACTTCCTGACACGTTCTTGTAATGGCGCATTGTGCGCTGCACGCCGTAAACCGCCAGACCAATTCCCCAGTATGTATCCCCTAGTTTGTGACATGATTGATATCTTGAGCGCATGGATCATGGGACCCACATAAAATAGCATGTAATGCTAGACTAAATAACTATGTTATTTAGGAAGTTGATACTTGTGAAGTATCGTGTGTATACTATGCAGGTACTGCATCGATTATATTCAGCATGTATGAAGCATCGATGTTTGAGCGTCTCAAAATAACCTCATGTACAGCTTACTTCATGTGATGGTTTGGAGGTTGCAAAAACAAGTCCTCCCTTGGCCGACCACATGGTGTGGTAGAGTGACGGATAGTGATCACTATGACTCCGCACTGACCAATTAACTCCTGACCAGGGTTGTATAACTAAGCCGGTGAAGTTGGACGGAAGAGATGATCTTTGAGACACTCATCTGCGACCGTTGATGGAGTTAGGGTTTATGAAGAGGTGCGCATGCATCACTTTTCAGCTTGGTCGAATCCAAGCTTGGGACACAATTTTGGCTAGGACGATTGTGCATGCGTGTATACGGCATGATGGTGTAGGTGCCCATACCTCATTGTCTCATGAAAGTGTGATTTGAGCCACTCAAATCGTCCGGCGAAGTTGAGTGGTCGAGATCAATTTGCGACAGAAAACTGGTGCCGCAAAAGCTGCACATCATGCTATCTTCGGGGGGGCGTTCCAAGACGACCAGGCTTGGTCGGTCCTGGCCGAATAACCCAGCGTGCAGGTGGTAGGCTGGAGTTCACGTCCATACCCTGAAATCCCATAGAAACATGATCTAAGCCACTCAATTTTTCTGGCGAAATAGAGTGGTCAAGATTAGTTTGCAGCTTGGGAGGTGCGACCTCACTTGTTTTGAGCGCGTGAATCGAGACATATAGCCTAGTTTGGTCTTGGACGGTTGGGTGTGGAGATAGGTGGGCCCGAAGTGATCGTGTTGATACTTACCGGACATGCTTAGCCTATCCCGGGACCCTCCATCCGCTCAGGAGAAGATGGACATTCCTGATCGCGAGCAAACCCTAGTTAGGGTATTGCCGGCCGTGTGTCACACCCGGTTTTGGGCATGCGAATCAAGGTGACCAACTATAGTTGGTCCTGACCGGTCAGTCAGGTATGCAGGTGGGCCAACGGTGGTTGTTTTGACATGCTATGGGCCCTCTGAATCTACATCTACACCCTCCATCTATATCCGCATTGGTTCGGCAGCGGATATTCCATACCTGCTCGGGGGTTATGGAATCGATCTGGGCCATCCAATCATGCTGGTGGAGTTGGATGGTCATGATCATTTCCAGACTGATACGGACAGTCCGTATGCTCAATCGAGCTAGTATAACACACCGAGAGTGGATCAATCGGGATAGTATAACACACCGAGAGTTGCAGCATGTACGGGTATTTCGTACATGCTTTTATTATAATGCTTGGAGATTCGTGTTGCTCTGCTGAGAGCAACACTCAGTCGTCATGACGCACTGATAATGAGTACAGGAAATACAAGGCTAGTTGCACATTAATTAATAATTCTGTAAATTCACAGGGTATATGGGATTGTTGCTACATGCTCCAACCTGGATGAATTTCGTATATTTAATTCACAGAATGGGATTGTTGCCACATGCTCCATTATAGGTGAATTGGTAAAGTGAAGAAGTATTCAACACTTATTAATGGCTTTATCTTTTACATGATGTTAGCGTATAATTTTTTGGCTTTTACAATTTTAACCTTAAATGAAAATCCACCATCAATGGGACCTATTTTATTTTTCCATCACAAAGTGACATAATAGACTTTATCCTTGAATCACAAAAGATTTTAACCTATCTTACATCAACAATTGACAATATTTGCATACCAATACGTGAACGACTTTACTTTTGACAAAATATGGGATAATCAAGTTCACAGACGTAAACATACAAATCCCATCAAAATATTGCAATAAAAAACCAAAGCGATTAATACTGCAATCATCATCTTCCAAAAAAACTTATATTTTTTTAACCCAAAAAATCTAAAAATAAGAAGATGAAATCATTGGATATAGCTGTGTAATCACAATCAGTGCTATTCCAAAATACTAGTTATTCTTCTAAATAAAACAGAAAACATAGAAGATTTACTAGACATTAAGAACCAAACAGAAAAACTTCCATGTCATACCGAACTAGGTTCAAATCGACAGTTCGGTACCTTCTTGAGCCTTAAGATCTTGAAGCTTGTGAATGGAAGCATATTCTGTACTTGTGATATCCTTATTGGGAAGCTCTTTAACATGGCTTTTCATGAGAACAAGATCAAACTTAACCTTTTTCAACTCAGTTCTTACCACATCAAGACACTTCATTGTATAAACTAGTTGTTGATTAGCCTTAGAAAATTCCATTAGGAAGTCAAGAACAACATCCGATGAAATCTCTTCAATCTCTTCTATATCCGAGTGTGAATCAGAGGATTGAGGAAGAAAACCTTCAATTTCAATAAGAGTTTCCTTTTCTTTATCGAGTTCGCAATATACTTCCTTATCAATGACATCATTAGTCAAGTCTGAAGAGCACGAAGAAGAAGCCATTGATAACATAAAACCTAGAGTAAAAGAGTAACTCAATAGGATAGGTATATAAAGAAAAACTCGAGAGATTTAGGGTTACAAAATAGGTTTAAGGGAAAACTTGAACCGTACGTGAACCCGTAGGATGGTTTTTCACAAAGCTCTACATGGAAAAAGGAAACACTTTTATTTTTCAAAGTTGTTTTAGAAAATGAACAATTAAAAAGAAAAATACTCACAAACCAATGTATGAACAATTATCTTTCTAAAAACTATAAGAGATTAGATAGATAATCAGAGTCACATAGTTACGGAGTATACCTATCCACTTCTCTCACAACTAGGCTTTTTGTACGTGAGATATTCAACCTTGTGATTAATTCACACAAGTATGAGTCTTTAGCTCATCAAATGAATATTGTCCATCTCTATCCTTCTGTCTTTGATATGTGCTCTTTCTAGTGAGATAAGACACTGATTGATTATCTTTTTTATCAGAAGGACTAAATCTAGGACCTCTAGCAATAGGTTCAAGAGGATCTGAATAGATATAGATCCATTTTCTAGATTTAGATTTATAAGAAACATCCTTATAAGTATGGGAAATGCCTTTGTTAGCAACACAAGAACTTATGCCAGAATGTACTTGAGCCATGTACTGATTTCTAGAGTAGAGATCATTCTTATAAGGTTTTTGATTTCTTGTGGGCATACTATTCACCGTGTTAGTCGACTGACTATTTGTTCCATTGACAGTGAAGAGAAGCAAATTACGAAGCTTAGAAATTTGTTTCCTTCTTGCAAAACAATGAATAGCATAGTGATTCTGTTTCCCATAAAAAGTACAGGTTCATGGAGGTGAAGCAATAACTGGCACATGTTTAAACTTCATATCCATATGAGAAGATTGGAAGTTATGCAAACTTTTCTTGACACAATCTTCTTCCGGAGAACATTTCTTCGTATATGGTAATTCCTAAGAATTAGTCACAGAAGAATTTCTCCTTAAGTCAGAGTTTTCCTTTTCCAAGGATTTACAATGTTCATGGTCTAGAGTGAGAGATGCACAAAGTTTCTCTTTTTCAGCATGAAGTCTGTTGAGATCTGATGAATGAGTCTCGAGCAAACGTTTTTCTCTAATTGAGTCCTCTTTTACAACTTCCTCAAGAGTACTAATCTTTTCCTGTTGTAGAGTAGTTTCTTGTAGAAGTTTCTCAATGTTCTTAGAGAAGGACTTTATGATAATATAGAGATCACGTTCTCGACTAAGAGACTTTTCAAATTCATCAATGAGCTGATCATGATCATTAAAATCAATATCTTCAACTGTATGTTTTGAAATTCTGGTGAGTTCCTTTTCGGCTTCTGCCACAGTGTCACATGCCTCATGAGAGGAATAAATGTCATTATCACATTGAACATTCTTTCTACCTCGGGATTCGGAAGAATCAACTAAAGAATAATCCTTTGAGGTGTTCCCAAGACACTTGACATGGTCAAAAGCTTTAGGAGATATTTTGGTATGCGCAACAGAGATTCTGTCCACAGACTCGGATTGCCACAAACACAGACGTGTAAGGTCTTGAGTGTGTTTGCCTGCTCTGATACCAATTGAAAAATTAGGGGTCTAACAACCTCACCCAATATTTCGATTAGCAATCAGTATGGACAACTCCGAGTTGTTTTCTAGAGAATCAACAAGACTCAATTAATAGAGAATATCTCAAGGAGTTATTATCTTAATCTCTCGATTTTATTAACTCAAGAAAATAAGATTCGCGAGTCTAATCAAAGAGAGATAACTTGGATGGTACCAAAGACCAATATCCAATTGTCAATCGAATTAAATCGACAACCAACAAGGTCGGATATTATAATCGATTGAACAACGCACAACCTGTATTATTTCAATTATATATAAATATAATGCGGAAAAGAAATAACACAGATACCATAATTTTGTTAACGAGGAAACCGCAAATGCAGAAAAACCCCGGGACCTAGTCCAGATTAAACATACACTGTATTAAACTGCTACGTACAGACACTAGCCTACTACAAATTAACTTCGGTCTGGACTGTAGTTGAACCACACAACATATCTCACACTTATCCAAGGTACAGTTATGCTCCTATGCCTCTGATCCAAGCAGGATACTGCACACTTGATTCCCTTAGTTGATATCACCCACAACCAAGAGTTGCTACGACCCAAAGTCGAAGACTTTAGCAAACAAATCTGTCTCACACAAAAAAGTCTACAAGTAATAGATAAATTCGTCTCCCACGAATAAACCTATGATTTTTGTTCAGTCTTTTGATAAATCAAGGTGAACAGGAACCAATCGATAAAACAGACTTATATTCCCGAAGCACAGCTCAGTTTCATCAATCACCTCAGAATAAACTTAATCGACGCAGCGAAGAAGATTATTTATGGATCACAAACAATGAGACGAATATGTTTGTGACTACTTTTATCTTGCCTATCAGAGATAGAAATCTCAAGCCAATTATTACAATTGTACTTGTACGACAGAAATAACAAGATCAGATCACACAACTACAAGAAAAGTAGTATGTCGTTAACCCGAATTTAGAGAGAAAACTCAAGGGTTAATGGATATCGACTCTAGCTTAGAGAAAACTAGTATCACACAAGAAAGGTGTGTGGGGATTAGTTTTTCCAATGGCTAGAGTTCTCCTTATATAGTCTTTCAAATCAGGGTTTGCAATCAATGTTAGCTTGCTAAAAAAGCATTCAATATTCATCGTTAGATGAAAACATGATTAGATACAAGCTAATATCTCTCAACCGTTAGATCAAAAACTTAGCTTGTCATACACACATGTACTTGACGTTTTGTGTTCGTTTAACCGTACCCAAACGTATACAATGGTTGGTTCAATATTAGTCAACCAAATGGTTAGCCAAATGATAACTTTCATATCAACCATATTCTTCTTCACCATAACTAGTCCAAATGACTCAAATTAACTAGTTAGAGAGTTGTTCAATTTCTATGATATCTCAAGTACTACAAGAGACACAATTGAATCAAAAACGATGTGATTTACTCGAATCATTTCATGAACTATAAAGCCACGGTTTTCAAAAGAATTCCTTAGTAATTTAAGATAAGTTCATGAACAACGTTTTCAGACATAACCTATTGAGTTCGCGGACTGAGTTCGCGGACTCAAGCTAGCCGGTTGAAGTTAATAAACTCCAGCAGAATTTCTCGGGATGAGAACTTCCGTCAACTCGCGTACTGGGTTCGTGGACTGCACCTGAGCTTCAACTTCAGCAGATATTCTTAGGTTTGAGAAATTATGCCAGCTTGCGGACTGGGTTCGCGGACTGAGTTGCTGCTCACGCTCCGGTTCCACTTGATCAACAAAGTTCGCAAACTTCGGTTCAAGTGTTAAGGACTTATACATATATGTGTTGCCACAACAATGTTTATATCCCACAATGGTTATATAGTATAAACTCTCATTTCAATCATAGAAACACTCTCAAAGGACGTCATATAGTTGTTATTCACGAACTAGTTTTCATCAGAGTAATTTCCAAAGTGATTGAAACATAACATGACTTTCGTCACTAGGCAAAGATGAACTTGGATAAAGCGAAATATTTACCAACACCCATTTCGAGAAATAGATAAGCGAGATATACTCAGCTCGAAATATCACATGTGCATATTCTTAGTCTATATAGTAAAACGACTTTTGTCTCAAGATAGGAGATAGAGTAGATAGACTTTCGAGTGATAGATAAGTTCAAGTCTCCACATAACTTTTAGTCGATGAAAATCCACTTTTTCCTTGAGTAGTCCTTCGTCTTGTATGATGATCGCCATGGAGTTCTTGAGCTCAACTACACTTTATATCCTAGTACGAGACCTTAGATATAGTAGATTAGAAATCAAGACTATATAGTTTTGATCACTAAGATTGACAAACATGCTTGAGATAGCAACGCATGCGAGTTTGACCGTGCAGTGCTCTAATAATATTGAATCTCAATTACGAAAACTTGAAACCTTTCAAGTTGAGCTCAAATGTTATTTCTCAAAGGAATACAAGAAGAATCATATTTCTTTTGAGCTTATGCTTATGATGATGGGAGAATTTGAAGTTGCTCGTGAAATTCTAAAAATTCGGTTTCGAATGAGAAACTACTAAATTCATATCTTTTGAAACTAATTGTGGAAGTGAATCTCTTAAAACGGAGACTCGATCTCCTGAAAGAAAAGAGAAGACTCAAGAATCAGTGCTCTGAAGAATCTTCAGTGAATAATAAAGAGCACTTCTAGTGATTAAGTTATATGTTGTAATACTTAATCTAAACAAAATATACATCAGTTTTTTATTTATTTCAATTATTGTGTAAGGTCTATTTCTGAATAAAACTATCTATTATTTATGAATAAAATTATTATTTTATAATTTTTCTTGTGATAGTTTTTTGATTACATAGCATGTGCTTGAATGATTTATATTATTACTATGTGTTTATGGGATGTTTGGTTTCGGTTTTATTAACCTTAATATTCGATCTCATATGATGTGTGAACCCTTATGGTTTGTGTGGCATTTTTATTTAGCGGGATTAAGTTCTAGCCCATGTTGGTAGGCTTTATCAAAGGATCATAAGGTGTTCCGATTGAAAATCATATGTGAAAAATTCACAATATGTTGAATCGATTTGTGTTTCGGGTTTTCAGCTTTTGCTATTGGCACGCATTAGTTAAAACCGTTTCAACCTTTCTCTAGTAAAGGTTGCTTTTGTTATTGTTCTTTTGTTCTTGCGAGAGGATGACAACACAATGGGGGAGAGTTTTAACTTAAACTTGCGCTTGATGATATATCTTTTTGGGGAGAAGAGGATGCGGAATTTGAGGTAACGAATTTGTTAGTTAATCGTTTTCCTGTTTAAGAAAAGCTTGATTTTATTGCATATATTTTTCTTTTGCTTAACAAAATTCGGTACAATTGATGTGTATTCCATTATGTATGTATGGATGTATGTGTGTGTGATTCAATTGTTTCCGGTTAATAAAAAATGGTTCGATATCTTTCTTTATTCTTTAGTATCAATTGTTTTAGACTTAACGAAATTGCGGTGCAATTGCGGTGCTTTAATGTCTATGTTTGTTTTAATTGCTTCCGGTTAAGAGAAATAATGTCTATGCTTGTTTCAATTTTTCAGATGGCAGGATCTTCAATAGTCTCTAAATATGTTTGACTTTGTTTCAACTATCAACAATTGTATAAAATATGTAGGGCTCACTCCCATTTCGATATGCCCATGGACTGGTTTATCTTCATTTGGGTTAAAATTTGAGATAAGTCTCTTGGGGTTTGAGAACAAAATTTTGGTGATAAAATCAAAGTAAAGACAACTCGTGTTCTTCTTCGTCTTGCATGTTCGAAAAGAGTCCCTATATGGTTCGAAAAATCTCAATGCCAAATTCTTGCATATGTGGTTCTTCAAGCAAGGTTAACTTCATCAACTTCTTCAACTCAAAAGAGACAAAGGGTAAACTTTGAATCTCTTCAATTACCATCCAGTGGAGGGTTTCGAAACTCAACAAATAATTTTGATAGTAAGGTCTCTTTCTTTCTTTCTTTCAATTACTTTAATCACAAATAGGAATTCTGCTAGTGGAAAAGGGTCTAGATCTACTCACCCTTTCATTGAAATTACGATCAATAGTGAAATGATGAGGGTACCAAGTACACCATAATATTTTCGATATCAACCTATAATTTTGTTACGTCGTGTGATCTAATATAGACATAGAGTGTCAAGAAGATGGCAACAACAAGGTATACACTTGGTATGTAGAATTGGCATCGAAACCGAACCTAATTACCGGGATCAACTCAAGTGTTTGGATCAACATATAATGTATTTGCTTTTAATTAATTAAAACAGTAATTATAATTGCGGAAAGTAAAAGTAAAGTGTTTGTACCCTAATATTTTACATCGAAAATGGGCTAACTAAGTCCTAAAAAGCTATTCCTTTTATCTAGGTTCATTGGGCCTAGTATGATCCTCTTATTAGCTAAGTATGGTTCATTGGGCCTAAAATGCACTTTTTAAGTCAAGTATGGATAACTAGGCCTCACAAGCACTATACTTAGAAGCCCATGTGCAAATAGTCAAGGCAAGGAGGAGCTAAATCATCATTTCCATGTCACCGTACCACGTCATTGGGAAGAAGCCACGTCAGCATGCCACGTCAGCATGCCCGGCTGCCTTCCTCGGTGTCTTCCCCAGCGGCCTCCATATCCGACCGGCAACAGTTGGATATGATTCGATACTTCTCGGCGTACTAAGTTAGCATACCTCCCGGATATTTCCACCCCGCATATTACAGCTGAAGGATTGTTGACCAAGTCACATAAGGAATATTCTGGAATGTTCCAGGAGGCTTAGAGGACAAGTTATGCTTATCTTGAAATTATGGTTAAACCCTAATCGGCAACATATAAATACATGGGTTTTCAACCCTAAAAGGTACGCAATCTTTTCTACGCAAACTCCTGTGAAAAACTCTAGCTAACTTAAACATCGGAGGGTTTTTTGCATGTACCCCCCCCCCCCCCCAAATATTGTTCACGTGGAGAGAAAGGTAGCAGTTCGATCAATATCAAAATCATCATCAGATTCGTGTTTGAGGTAAAAATATTTTACTATCCAAACATTGGCGTCGCTCCAAGGGGATTCGAGAAAAGAGATCGTGTTTTTCCCGGATCGAGATTATTGCAAAAGTAAAGCTAATTACACGAAAGATTGTTTCTGTTAGCAATCCTCAATGCATAGTTACTGAACCAAACGAGGTTCAATCGGCACCCATTATTCCTACTGGAAACAGAAGAGATCGAGATCGAGTTCGTGATAGATCCCCGGATCCGAATAATCGAAGAAGAGAAAAACGACCGATAATCGAAAACGAAGAGATGGATATTGATCACTCCATACCCTATGGAGGAAGCCAACGAGCTCGAGTGAACAGAGAACTGGTGTTCGGCATCCCATCAAGGAGGAATAACGACAGACCTGATCTTCGAGATGGACGAACCGCAACACCTAGTACGGAGGAAGATCTATTGCGCCAGCAGCTACATGAGGTGGAAAAATAAAATGCTCTCCTAAGACTAGAACGTGTGAGCCAGTCTCGATCAAGGATTGTTGATCTGAACCATCAAGATCGATTGACAAATTTTGATCGTAACAGAAAGGTTCGATCTATGTGGGAACGCCTCGGAAACCAGGTTAGCCCGCATGTCGCTGACCAACTCATAGAAGTGATCGATCTTGATGAATAGAGAGAAATCCATCAAGAAACCATCAGGTGGTTACTGGAGATCTACCTATACGGAGGCGTAAACGTGACCAGCGAGCATATGCTCGTGTGCATCCATCTATTACTCAGCAGAGTACGGCCAGAACCACCGCCCGCTCGAAACTCCCCAGGGGTGACGAAGACGTGGTATGAGATCAGTACGACGAGAGAGAGTTGTCACATGAATACTACGCTCGTTCGGAGCAAACCCGAATCAGAAGCGAATTTGTAGATCGTCAAAGAAGAAGAGTAAGATCAACAGTCGAAGTTCCATATGAACGGGATTATGAGCAGGAAGAAAGTTCTTCGATGGCGATATGAAGGCAATAAAGGATGCTTGTCTTTGCAAGATGATCGAGAAAGTGATGTCGAAAAAGCGCTCCAGATAAGAAAAGATGGACAGGATGTATCGAGCCGCAGGAGCTCCATTCAAACTAAATATCAGAGAATTTCAGCCGCCAATGAATTTTTAAGTTCCCAAACTACCAGAATTCGATGAGAAAACAGATGATCCAGATCAACATGTTTTACACTATGAAACTTCCATGACTTTGTGGTAGCACAGCGATGAATTGATGTGCAAGATCTTTCCACAGTCATTGACTGGCGGAGCAATTACGTGGTTTAATCAGCTCCGGGAATGATCGATCGGGACTTACCACAAGCTGGTGTATAAGTTTATCTCTAACTACAAACATAACAGACGTTTTCGGAAGGGATGCCACTCATTGTTCCTACTGGTTATTCAAAAATAAAGCATCAAACAATTCACTCGATACTTCAAGCAAGAATTGACGCTGATGTCGATGGAGCCAATGATCAAGTCACTATCGAGACTTACAAATAGGCATACCAATATGATCAGAGAGGTATATACGGTTTCTTAGTCAAGAGACCACCAAAGACTCTGGAAGAACTATATGATCGAGCAGAAGAATATGCTCGAGTTGAGGATGATTCGAAAGCTCGGGAAACCAGAGAAGTTTACATGTCATCTAATCATCCAAATGATGAGAATAAATACAAGTCAAAGAACCATTCGAGTGGACAGAATAACGATCGAGGTGAAGTTCGAGAGAAGACTCATGGAGAATGGGCAGAATCAGGATATCAGAAATTTCATGATTTGAAGCTGACACCATTGAACGTACGGCTGACAGAATTGTATGAGAAAATTAGCAAAGACTTGAATGACCCTCGACCTTTTCCATCAGAGACACGTGATAAGCATGACAAAAACAAATACTGTAATTATCATAAGGATATAGGTCACAAGACCGAGAATCGTCGAACCCTGCAGATCGAAGTTTAGCGGATGATCGATGCTGAAAAGCTGTAGGAGTATGTGAAGAAGGATTTTGCAAAAGGATCTAGACTTCTAGGCATATCACATGTGATAAATGTAAGTCATGCTAGGATCCACTCTATGACCAGGCGGGCATCCGAAGGCGAGAGCATGAGAAAGCTCAGGCAGTTAAAGGAGTGGTTCATGTCAAATCACATCGATTTCGCCAGTGGAGAAGGATCAAAAGTTTTGGAGCTTAGATGAAAAAATATAGAGTTTACCCAAGCTGGCTTGAGAGGTGTTTACGCTCCCCACAATGATGTTATCGTCATATCAGCCTGGATAGGAATGTTTCGAGTTCACCGTATTCTGGTAGATACAGGAAGCTCTGTGAGCATGCTATTTTCTGGTGCTTATTCAGTTATGAATCTCACGCACGACTTAATCGAGGAGGACGAAAATCCAATTATCGGCTTCAGTGGTAAAGTAACCAGAGCTATTGGGAAAGTAAAAATGCCGATTACAGTAGCAAACAAGCCTGTTCTGGGAAATTTATTATTGATGGTCGAGCACCCTACAATGCAATTGCAGGACGGGACTGGATGTATGCGATCGGTGCAATCATTTCCTCATACCACCAGTGTCTGAAGTTCGTTACATCTGAAGGGGTCGTAAAGGTGAGAGGCGACCAGATGGCGGCTCACAAGTGTCACTAGAACACAATGGACGGATACCGAAAGTCAGAAGTTAGCGGATCATATCCTGCGAGTCGAGCAAAAATAGTAATTACAGATCCCTCTCCCGCCAGAGTCATATGTGGGAGAGGAAGCGGATGATCCTCCAACAGTAGAAAAATTGGTACTGTTGAAGTTCAGATCGGGGATGAAAAGCATAAAACCACGTTCGTATGGGCAGATCTACTCACGTACGAACATGAGGGTCTGATTACACTACTAAAGGCAAACGTTGACGTTTTC
Source organism: Papaver bracteatum (assembly GCA_023529315.1). Lineage (NCBI taxonomy): Eukaryota > Viridiplantae > Streptophyta > Magnoliopsida > Ranunculales > Papaveraceae > Papaver > Papaver bracteatum. Next base: position 862,115 of record JAJJWX010001388.1, read on the forward strand.
GCATGGAATTTTGTTGAAATGCCTGGAATATATCCAAACGTAGCCTGTCACAGGCTAAATATCGATGAGAGGTTTCACCCAGTTCGTCAGAAAGTTAGTAATATGGCGCAAAGCAAAAAATATGGAGTTGATGCAGAAGTCGAGAAGCTGTTGGAAGAAGGTTTTATTCGACCGGTACAGTATCCTCGCTGGTTGTATAATGTCGTGCCCGTTCCAAATAAGAATGGTAAAATTCGTGTCTATATCGATTTTACTGATTTAAATAAAGCATGTCTGAGTGATTCGTACCCACTTCCGCGGACAAGAAATTTGGTGGATGCGACCTCATAGTACGGGAGACTGTCATTCATAGATGGTTTTTCGGGGTATAACCAGATACCTTTGCTCAAAAAATATCAAGAGCATACTGCCTTTGTGACTGACAGGGGAGTTTACTGCTATACTGTGATGCCGTTCGGGCTAAAGAACACATGAGCTAGTTACCAACATTTGGTAGATGATATGTTCAAAGACCTGATTAGGAAGATGATGGAGGTATATATCGATGATATGGTAGTAAAATCTAAGCAAAAGGAGTCTCATTTTCTCGATCTTCAGAAGACGTTCGATATCTTAAGGTGATATCGTATGAAGCTCAATCCAGCGAAATATTCATTCGGGTTATCCTTGGGAAAGTTCCTTGGATAATTGATGATGCATAGAGGAATCGAGGCGAATCCGGAGCAAATCAGATCTATCAGATATATGCCATCCCCAAGAACGAAAAAGGAGGTGCAGAAGCTAGCATGGCGATTAGCAGCTTTAAGTCGTTTTATTTCGCGCTCGTCAATCGATTCAAGCTATTTTTTGACGCTTTGAAGAAAGTAGTCAGCTTTGGATGGACTTAAGAATGCGAAATCAAATTGTATTTATCTACTCCTCTAGTATTGGTGAGTCCAAAAACTAGGCAACCTGTCGGAGTTTATCTGGATGCAACGGAGAGCGTTGTAAGTGCAGTACTATTTTTTACTGAAGAACATGAAAAACCTGTTTACTTCATCAGTAAATCTCTGAGGGGGAGGATACACGGTATAAAAAAATTAAAAAAATAGCACTTTCCCTGTTGCATGCATCACGTCGCCTCAAGCCGTATTTTCAGGGAAGACAAATCGTGGTCTATTCTGAATATCCGTTGAAGAGAATCCTGGAGCGTGCTGATGATTTTAGCTGACTGGAAATATGGTCAAATTTTCTAGGGGCGTATGAAATCAAGTACGAAACTAGAACTGCAGAGAAGGGATACGCACTGGCTACACTGTTAGCATATTTCCCTGTTAACAAACCCGAAGAGTCAACCACTAATCAGACTGGGGGCGAGTCCACTATGGAAGTCGATACACCTGAGCCACTATGGACTGTGTTTATTGATGGATCATCAAATATTGGTGGATCTGGTGTTGGTTGTGTCATCCTTACTCCTGAAGGTTCAAGGATCGAGAAAGCAACTAGATTGGGATTTTACGCATCAAATAATTAAGATGAATATGAATCAGTAATTGTCGGTTTAAAATCTCTCAAACAGTTAGATGCAAAGAACGTAAAGCTGGTCACCGATTCAATGCTGGTAGTCAATCAGTTTCTGGGCACCTACCAAGACAAAGACGAGAGAATGGCCTTATACTTGGATTGCATGAGAAAACTGGTAAACGAGTTTGACCAGTTCTATATTGGGAAACGACCTCGACTGGAAAACAGGCACGCAGACGCTCTAGCATATCTGTCTTCCGCAGTCGACACCAACACCACTCGTTTTTTGGTAGTGGATTTCCAAGAGTTACCTAGCATCTCCGACAACCACTTTGTTCTGGCTCTCGAACACACTAGTAGATGCGAGAAGGTAACTACATCGACACATGAAGATATCGGCAACATTGACAGCAATATGGATATTGACAGTCCAGTGATAGACGATTCAGGAAATCCTGCTGAAAGCAACTATGACTGGCGCCAACCTTATATTTGGTATTTGACAACTAGTGAACTCCCAGAAGATGAGCATATCGCTTCAAAGGTAAAAAAGAATGCATGGAGATATTCAATGGTCGAGGGACAGTTATACTGTAAACATGTAGCTTTAGAGCCATATTTGCGGTGCATATCAGCAGAAGAAGGACAACATATATTGACGGAGGCGCATGAAGGAATATGTGGAAACCATTCTGGAGGGCACAGTCTCGCGCACAGGGTACTTACCCAGGGGTACTTATGGCCATACATGCATAAAGATGCCAAAGAGTACGCGCAAAAGTGTGTGCCATGCCAAGAGCATGCTCCAATTCCTAGAAGGCCCGCCAACGAATTGCATCCAGTTTTAAGTCCCTGGCCATTCGCTAAGTGGGGACTAGATGTCGTCGGACCACTCCCCAAAGACCCTGGAGGAGTGAAATTCCTTTTGGCTTCTACTGATTATTTTACCAAATAGGTCGAGGCAGTGGCGTTGGTACATGTTACCAGACATGATGTAAAAAGGTTCATATGGGAGAACATCGTCTGCAGGTTCGGAATCCCACACAAGTTAGTGTCAGACAATGGCAAGCAGTTAGACTCGGGAGTGATCAAAGAATTCTGCGAGAACCTGATCATTCGCCACAACTTCTCTTCTCCGTATTATGCTCAGAACAATGGGCAGGCAGAATCGACGAATCATTTTATTATGGATAACCTCAAGAAAAGGTTGGAGAAAACGAAGAGAAAATGGACAGAAGAGTTCCCAGGAGTCTTATGGTCGTACCGAACGACCCCAAAAATATCCACTGGATTTTCCCCATTCACACTGGCTTATGGGACAGAAGCAATCATACCCACTGAGATACATCTGAAGACTACCAAGACCCGTGCGGTCAAATATGGAAACAACGACAACATAATGGCTTTGGATAATGAGCTGCTGGAAGAACAAAGAGAAACACCCTTGCAGCAATTGGTTCGATACCAGCATGCAATCAAGCTGAGCTATGATCGTAAAGTCAGAGAAAGATCATTCAAACCAGGGTAATATGTCTTGAAGAAAACTCGAGCAGCCACGATGGAACCAAAGTGTGGAAAGCTCAGAGCAAATTGGGAAGATCCATACATAGTAGATAGGCCCGCATCTCGTGGCTCATACTACTTAAGGAACCTCGATGGAACTCAAGATTCAAAACCCTAGAAGCTCTGGAATTCGTTCCACTTGAAGAAATTTTATCATTAGATACATTCGCATAGGAGTAGTTTCGTTCAAATCCTGCTGTGCTGCACTCTTTTTCCTTTATGATGGTTTTATCCCATTGGGTTTTCCCGCGCAAAGATTTTAACGAGGCAGTTGTTTTCGAGCAGTGGGTACTTATCTTGTTATTCAGAAATTTAATTCAACATTAATTTTCTACTCCACACTCTATCAAGATTGTTCGTTGTTTAATTTTAAGCTACTGTGGATGGTTGGAATCCGCGGTCAGTCTCAAATTGCAAAGCAGAGCAGTTCGAGCCTGCTGTCAACAACATCTCTAACACCTGGCAAATATGGTAAATGCACAGTTCGAGCATTTTTTTCCTTTCCCAAGCATATACCCATCATATGGGACGTCAGCAAATGTGGCGAACATTTTCGCCTGCCTAGGCATGTGAAAATGTACACATCTCAACTCTGCGCACATCTTGAATAGTAGGATTGGCCCCCTGCGCAAATTCAAGATAGCAGAAAAACCCAAATACTCATTTCATGCGCGAGCGAAATGCAGCAAGGAGGTGCAACCTTGCGCGAGCATTGAGCAGCATGACACAACTTCATACTGGGGCGAGTTATATATCACCTCAGTCACTTGGGGGAGAGATATATGGCACCTCAGCGTAAACATTACAATACCTGGGGGCGAGTTGCATAACACTCTGAACAGCGCATTTGGGGGCGAGTTATGTAGCACTCCAGAACAATGAGAAGATCAGATGCTAACAGAATTGGGGAACCCGAACTTCTTAACCCGTAACAGGTTATGGATTAAGAGAGGGCGATGTTTGTACCCTAATATTTTACACCGAAAATGGGCTAACTAAGTCCTAAAAAGCTCATCCTTTTAGCTAGGTTCATTGGGCCTAGTATGATCCTCTTATTAGCTAAGTATGGTTCATTGGGCCTAAAATGCACTTTTTTAAGTCAAGTATGGCTAACTAGGCCTCACAAGCACTATACATAGAAGCCCATGTGCAAATAGTCAAGGCAAGGAGGAGCTAAATCATCATTGCCATGTCACCGTGCCACGTCATTGGGAAGAAGCCACGTCATTGGGAAGAAGCCACGTCAGCATGCCCGGCGGCCTCCATATCCGGCCGACAAATTTGGATATGATTCGATACTTCGCGGCTTACCAAGTTAGCATACCTCCTGGATATATCCACCCCGCATATTACAACTGAAGGATTGTTGACCAAGTCACATAAGGAATATTCTAGGAGGTTTGGAGGACAAGTTATGCTTATCTCGAAATTAGGGTTAAACCCTAATCGGCAACATATAAATACATGGGTTCGCAACCCTAAAAGGTACGCAATCTTTTCTACACAAACTCCTGTGAAAAACTCTAGCTAACTTATGCATCGGAGGGTTTTTATCTCAAAGTCAACCCCTTTGCCTCAATCTCAATCAAATGCCGTCATTTCACAATCACAAAGTGTTCAAGCTTCGAGAATTGGCTCAAACGGGTACTATTGACGCTAGGAGATTAGGAGGTGAACCTAGCTGATGATAACATGGCAGACTCTCATACACATGATAAAGATAAAGAAGTGAGGATCCACTGATAATGCTTGAAGAAAAAGCTTAGAGCAATAAGGTCAGTGTGGGAAATTTACCCCCAAACACTGTTCATGTGGAGAGAAAGGTAGCCGTTCGATAATATAAATCATCATTAGAGTCGTTTTTGAGGTAAAAATATTTTACTATCCAAACATAAAGGTACAACAAGATCTTGTTAACAACTAAACCGCAAATGCAAAAAAAAAAAAAAAAAAAACTGGGACTTATTCCAGTTTTGAATATCCTCAGAATTAAGACGCTATACAAATACTACTACCAACTTCTTATAGTTGAGATCAACCAAACTAAATCCACGTTACTTAGTTTCTTCGGTCTCTGTTTCTTCTACCAATCTGGTCTACACACGTGAATTCTAAGATAGAGTCCACTGTCTACTATCTTAAGTTGCTTCACATGCTGTGAAGACTTCTAACACTCAACTCTTTTGAATCGTATTCCGAAATAGCAAAGGACTAATCCCTTTCGGTAACCAATCTATCAGTCTCAAGAACTAAATCAGGAAAGGATACAGGAGTAGTCCTTTATTATTGCTAGAAGTCTTCACAGCATGTGAAGCAACTTAAGATAGTGGACAATGAACTCTATCTTAGGATTCACGTGCGTAGACCACATTGGTAGAAGGAGCAGAGATACCAAAGGAACTTAAAATGCGTGTTTTCTTTGCATCTTCAAGGAGATTAGTGCCTTGCACAAATATGTACCATCTCTATGTAAGCTTTCAAGAAACTACATGATTTTTCTTGAGCAAAAAAAATCATATAACCAAACCCATATTCTTTCATTACGAATGATAAAAGCATGAACGGCTAGGTAATAATTTCACATGCAAAAATAAATATATTTCAAACTTGGTCAGTACCATAACATATTGTGAGGCATTTGTTTTCCTTTTTCTTCTGACTGCATCACAAGAAGAAATGCCATTAATCCACAAGCACACAAGACTAAGAAGCAATCTATAACTAAACTAAATGAAAAACATAAACAGCAAACACAAGTCGGAGTTGGTCCATTCTTAGACAAATAAAACCTAACCACTACTTGTATAGACTAAAACATTCACTCCTTCAAACCCATCAGGGTTATTCTGGCCCCTTGGACTCGTCATGTTTTGAAGCTTCCTTAATCTCATTGTCAGCATCCTCGCCGATGTCCGAAGTCCACAGGGTCAAATTGTCTCGGAGAAGTTGCATAATCAATGTGCTATCCTTGTATGATTCCTCACCCAAGGAATCCAATTCAGAAATGGCCTCATCAAATGCCTGCAGGATACAATTTGTCAGCTCAACGATTAGTAAAGAGGCAAAGATTATGGGCAACATTGAACGATGTAAAGCCGGACTTGTGGCCGGACTGCCAAAGGCTTCACCGAAAAGGAAGTCCAGCTATATGCCCATAGTTCTATGTGTGACTCACAGAATTTCACATATTACGGCTATTTATAAAGTCAGTACAGTTGTCTTTGATGTAAACAAGCACACACTTTTAACCTGATGAATTCCAGGTTGGAAAATGTAACTGAAACCTGATGGCAAAAGAATTGCGAGATGTAACATGTTCAAATGGGATCTAAATATCTGATAATCTGCCTTCAAATATGTACACATTAGTGGCTTAGCGTGGGCTTTAAACTTTAAACTCGTAAGGAAGTCAACGACCAAACATGAATATTTGCCAAGCAACTAACATGGAAACAAATGCTAGATTACAACAATCATAAGGGTCCCTGAAGTAGGTAGTCTAGTCTAAACCACAGGGTCGAGATCTGAATAATGAAATGATCCATAATAAACGACTTTACAATCCACAACCAGTTAGAAGGCCATTGATCAACCTATACGAAATTGCATAAGCATCTAAATGTTGGCAATTGCATAAATAATGTCACAATAACCAAACAACCAAGCAATTAAAAGAACAAGAAAAAACACATCATCCACCTTGAGGTCAATGTTACAGCTAACAAACAAACAATTATATTTTTAACTATGCAATTGTTTTTACGTGGTGAATATCATGAGTGTTATAAATATTATCATGGAGATAACTACCGCTACCCAATTATTAACAATAGTAAGAAAACACAACTAGCGCACAAACGATTCCACTCAACCTACAAGAAACTAGGAAAATAACTGTGTGTAAGATAAAAACATATTAACAAAACGAACCTGCTTAGCTAGAGTGCAAGCACGATCTGGTGAATTTAGGATTTCGTAGTAGAACACCGAGAAGTTAAGAGCAAGTCCAAGCCTTATTGGGTGAGTGGGACTCAATTCAGCCAAAGCAATATCCTACACCAGAAAAGAAAAAAACAAGATCAAAACCACATAAAGAAAATAAAAGAAAAATAAATAAATAAAAAGGCAGGTCCCTCTTTAGGTGAAGTTTTAAAGAAGAAGTTTCTTTACCTGAGCAGACTTGTAAGCTAACAATGTACTCTCAGCAGCTTCTTTCCTGTCACTACCAGATTTAAACTCAGCCAAATACCTATGATAATCACCCTTCATCTTAAGGTAAAACACCTTAGATTCAGCAGCAGTTGATGAAGGAATAAGATGGGAATCCAAAAGCCCTAAAATCCCTTGACAAATCTTATGAAGTTCGGATTCAATCTTTCCCCTATATTCTTTAATAATAGAAACATGATCTTCATTCCCACGGCTTTCTTCCTTTTGTTCAATACTTGAAATAATCCTCCATGAAGCTCTCCTAGCTCCAATCACATTCTTATAAGCAACAGACAACAAGTTTCGTTCCTCAACTGTTAATTCCTCAGAATCAACAGTTTTGGCAACGTTTTCCATAAATTCAACCATCTCTTCATATCGTTCAGCTTGTTCAGCTAATTTAGCCAAATACACATTTTCCTCTCGTGATGTAGACATCTTAGTTAGCTAGTACTGTTAATAAAATCCAAAAATAAATAAATTAGGTCTCCTATCACAAAAATCAAATTGATTTTCCCTAATTTTTATTTATTTTTTGAACAATATAAATAACAGATCTGATCAAGATGAGCATACATATAAAAATCAAATCAAAATAAAAATCAAAACGAAAATCAGAAACAAACGAGAATGAACAGAAGATGATACCTCGGAAGAAGGCGTTGTTTCCTTTTCTCTCGAGAATCGCAAGGGGAGAAAAAAACTGAGAGTCCGAAATAAAGGCCTCACCTCCACTGCCTTAAAAAGCTCGCCTTCGGGGTTACTATGATTGGTTGTCCGATTCCATATTCAACTCTAACCCTGCCACGTAAGGTTGACCCGTCAACTCAAAAGAGTCCGTGTTTGTGACACGGAATTTTGTCAACAGCATTTTTGTTTTTAAGATATATATCGCATCCCGTGGACATTGAATATTTTGTTGATGATTCTGTTGCTCAAGGGACAGGGCATATCGCCTGGTCGAGGAGGTTGGGAACAATTGCCAAAATGTGGGTGCGGGCGAATATCCGGTGGATGCGTGGGTATATCTTCGGTTAGTTATGGCAGTAGTGGAGCCAGCTTTTTCAAATTAGGGGTTTAAAAAAAGAAGACACCAAGACGGCCGAAGGCCGCGACAAATTTTTTGGACGTGATGGACCAAACTAGTGAAAGTGGTAAGCTGAATGTTTTAGCCCCTTAAACTTTCTCTCTCCGCCTCTTCTGTTCTCTCTTCTTCCTACTCTACAAATGAAATCACCAGGCATCGATAGATTTTTGATTTGGAATGTGGATATTATGACTTTGGTGGACTGAATTAATGGGAACAGGTGGACTGAATTAACGGATCAGGTGGACTAACTTGACAAATTTTATTTTTTAAGGGGTAAATTACTAACATGGTAGGGTTTTGTAAGAAAAAAAGGGGGCTACAGCCAGGGTTAGCCCCCTTTAGTTCCGCCACCTCATGAAGTGTCTTGGGTGCTTCCTCAAGAGCTAAAAATAGGGGAATAATTGGGAGTTGCTGGATTTTAAGTCAATTCCAACTTTGTTTCTAGAGGTTTTGGTGTATTATGCCTCCTAATGCTCAAAAGCCAGGAGATGACACTAGTTAATTCTTTAATAGAGTTTATTTCTGGTATGTTCCATAGTTTATTTCTGGTATGTTCCATAACAGATAATATACTGTTTTGGAATTTCATTTTACCGATATCCAATTCCGGAATACACATTCAACGTGCAGTAAAACGGCAACAATGTTGCTCAAACTCTGGACTTCGTTCGTGTCTGATGCTGTAATGGCTAATTCTAGTCGTGTGGTGGTGGGTCACTAATAAATACAATACATAAACTGACTTTTCTAGGAAAAGAAAAAATCAAAAAGCTAAAAAGTCTATTCTAGCTTCATCATTCTTTAAGATTTGGCCATTGGATTTCGGCAAAAGACAACCAAATAAGAGTTGTCCTCCCTGGCGCAGAGAATTGAGAGGATGTCCAATAAAAACTAAAGGTTCTTAGCTGCATTCTTCATGATGTGGCGGCCGCTAAGGAGAATGCTGCATTGTTAAATGAGGTGGCCTAAAACAGATAGATTGTCCATAATATAAAACCACTTTACTCAACATTAGAACTGGAGTATTTCAAACAAAACTATAAACTAGCAAAAATAAAAAGCTTCTATGACACATTGTGGTTGAAATAGTAAGACTACGGACCAACTCAACAGAAACATTAGGGAACTTTTAAATCCTTCTTTTTTCTTCCATTTTTTTCTTCCATTTTTTTGCTCTTCCTAACAAACCCACCACATTCTTCAATCTAAACAAAATTCTTCGAACCACAGACGCTCTCATCCCACCCTAATCAGCTCTGTTCACAGCTACATAGTGCACACATCTCTAATAAGAAAACAAACCAAAATCTAAAACCTGGAAAGACTAGAGGCTTCCAAAGCATTTTAGGTTTAGGTTGGCTTCCTCATATTTCTTCCAGCACGAATTACTTCATCCACTAGCAGCAACTGGGAAGCAATTACAGGCCTGCCATGCACCACAAAAGTATTAAGAAAACATAATCACATTGATACTGCTAGAAAGAGAGATAGTTTAAACTCTACATACCCTGAGTTTATGATTTGGCGCTTCACGGAGTAGTTGTCGAAAATGCCCTCCATCTGTGGGTCAATTGGTTCTCCAGTATGCAGGTTCAAGCCCACAACATTCCCCTTGTCATGCTCACCCTGAAAAAAATCATTAAATTGCTCTAAGTCCGCTGTTAGCTGATTATATACATTTATATGACTACTGGCATAGCAATTTCATAGAATAGAAAATAAGTTACCGTGAGAGAAATGATGACATCCTGAGTATCAAGACCTGAGTTCTCTGCTAGAGTCTTGGGCACTACAAGCAGAGCATCAGCAAATGCCTCAACTCCAAGTTGTGCACGCTGCTCCAAATGAAAGAATGAAAGTTGGTTAGATGGATAAAAACCTATGAAATAAATTTCAATTGCTAAGGATGTTATGGGAGTAACAAATATTACCCCTTGAACAGTTTTCTTGACTTTATTGACTAGGTACTGTCTGGCTGCAACCTCAAAAGCTCCAGCACCCTAGACCATTAGGACAATTACAAACATTAACACACACAAAAACTGCATTACAGTCGTAAACATCATATTACCACCCTTACAGTAGATTAGTAAAGCTTACAGATGGAATCCTGGGTGAGAGAAGTTTTTAAGTACGAATGCATGTAAATGTTCCCAAGAATCCAGTAGAAAGCATACCAGTATAACTGCTTCATCCTCAAGCGTGTTCTTGACTGCTCTCAAACCATCTCTAACAGCATCCTTGATTTGAGCAATCGTATGGTCATTAGGACCTGCAATAAAGGATGTAATCATGAGGATGGGATTTTTATGAATTTATTTATTTACATAAATAAAACAGCTTGTATTATATTCTAGTTCACAGCCAAAGTTGGCCTGCTGAAAAATAATTATTATCTTACGTAAACCGGGAAATGAAAGACAAACACATGAACTGAAGCGCCAGCCGTAGATGTTTGATTTCCACAAAAATAATAAACTAATGAATATGAAGAAGCTGAATGGCTAATTCTATTTACAGGATGGAGTCCAGTAGTGTGCGGGAAGAAAATTGTACCTTTGATTAAGATGGTACAAGAGTGAGGGTTCTTCACATTTTCCACGAAAGTGTACTTCTCTTCTCCAAGAACATGCTCATACACAAGTCCTGCCCAACCAAGACAATCTTCTGTAAGGTCATCAACAGAATTAACAGCCTCTCCTCCACAAGCCAAAACCAAACGCTCCATATTTCTTCTCTTTGCTCTTCGGAGGCCCACTATCTACAATACAAGAGTTAGTTGCAGATGATAAATGTGAAGCAACATGATAGTGAACAATTTTTTTATTAATTTTTACTTCTCACAATTGAAGCGAACATTTCTTTCCTTTCCAATATGGAGGCGTCACCACAACCCAATATATGACAAGCATAATAATTTAATATGGAATTTTGACAAAAGAAGCAACTCACCCCTGCTCTGGCAAGAAGGTCCAGCGAAGGTGGATCAATTCCCTTTTGATTGATGACAACAAAGTTTTTGTCTGTTCCTGAGCAAAGCTGGAGACAATCAAAAGAATAAAGTAATGAGATATTCATTTCAGTCCGAGATGTATCGCGATACTAGGTTGCCGAGTTGGCGCTGCAACTATGATTTCAATATTTCCTAGTTCATGCAATAACTGAGCTCTAAGGCTCCTATAAACAATTATTTTGCAGGTGACAAAAACATGTATCTGGACCATACCTTTTCCTTTAGTTCAACGATTTTTTTCACTCTCTCGTCAACTTGACGTCTTTCAGCAGCAACCATGGCCTCTCTCTGCTCTGCGTTCGAGTAAAAGAAACCTGCATTTACTTCACTGCAAAATAAAAATATCATTGTGGCATGAATGTTAATGGCTGTATACACCAATGACAAACAAAAAGAATACATGAAACGAAAAAAGAACAAAAGCCGAAAGGTGTCTGCAAACAGCATGGCGGCACTACTTATGCTTTGACTGTATCACATGACAACTAGAAAAATACTAATGAAAAAGTGATAGTAACACTGCTGCAGAAAGGGAGGGAGTATAAACTACGATTAGAGCTATATTTTACTTCAAGAAATTAATGTTCAAAATTACCTTTTCTCATACTCCAAAGAAACATTACATGTTAGGATGTAACAGTTCTCTGCCCGCCGTTTCATATCTGGATGCCTAGACCCATGATCAAGGACAAGACCCTCAACCTACATAAAAAGCACAAATGCTTCAGCTTACAACTTTACAAGTAAAATTAGAAGGAAAAAAAAAACAAGGAGTTCAGACTGCATGGGATCTCTTCTTGGTTATTGAAAATGCTGTAAAAAAGTTGATCTACAAAAATAAATGGAGTGTTTGGTAACTTCAGCAATTAGGATTGATGGTCCATATAGGTTGATACTATGAAGCCTATTGATGTGATGACCAAACCGGTGCCTGTTATGACTTGTAAAACTGACAAGCAATAACTATGAACCAATCCACTAGCATTCAAATCGGTCCATTTTACTGGGAAAAGGTGTAGGCCATGATGGTATCCCGTTAATACATATGCATTTTGTGCAAGTCATGTGTGATTAAAATCGATGCTGTGAAGTCAAATTCCACCGATCAATAATGTTACTGAATTAGTCTGTACATAACTAAAGAAAAGTTTCAGACATACCAAACGTGTGTCAACATCAAATTTATGGCGCATGTGCATGATTTCTACCATAAACAAATCGATAGGTTCTTCGGGCTTGCGAATGCAGAGCACCTGTTTGCATCAAAACAACGAATAAGAACATCAACCAAATTAATTAAAGAAATCAAACAATCTCTGGTGAAAGCTTGCATTAATAAATGGTCACCAACATAAGATACAGAAATTATACAAGTGAAATATCTAAGAAAAAGTTCGGTACAAGGTTTTAAAAAGCGAAAACGTGGGGCGAAAAAGCGGTGCGAAAGCGGAAAGCGAAAGCGAGCTTTTTGAAATATATAATAATACATACAAATAAGAAGTTACCAACCTAATAAAAGAAAACTACGAAGTTTAGACATAATGAAAGAAACAATTAGACAAACTAAGCATATGGCATACTGATATTGCATATTCTACCCATGAGTTATTTAAATATACTAGCCATGAATTCTGCATCATTCATATCATCATGTAGATAGTCATCGTCTTCATGATCATCATGCCCAATAAATTAGGTTTATTAGTATTTAGTTGCAAAACGTGAAACAGGCCTTACTGGGCTTCACAGATCGCCTTTTCAACTTCTAATATAAAACAATTCGTAAAGCGGCGCTCTAGAAGCGCCTAGGACCTGAAGCGTAAAAAAGCGCCGTAAAGCGCCCCACAAACGCCTTTTTAAACCATGGTTCGGTAATTAGATATCGATGACGTTTGAACTATTACCCCAATGGGAAAAGTACTACGAGATAATGAACAGTGCCAGATCATCATGAAATAAATAGAAGATAAAAGAGAGTAATACAAGAAGAGATGTTCATCAAGGGAAATTGGGCAGAATGACAATTGAATAAATAACAAATATAGGAGCAAAAGGTAATTCAACATGAAAAGTGCAAGAGTACTGACCCCATTAACAATGATCTCAGTTAATTGATCTGCCATTGACTCGTACAACTACAAAAGAAAGAAAGACAAGCATAAGTAACAGAAAGTAACAGCATACAAGAAAAGGTGCATAAGATGCTAAGCAGAGGACCTAAAACATAAAAATGAAATATACCTTGGTCCTCAAAGTTGTTCTCGCAACCATTTTCAGTATTTCTTTATCAGGTTCATCGCCCATTATCACAGGAGTCTTAAATTTCTCTAGAAATTGAAGGGTGGCTCTCTTGGCAATGTCAAATCCATCAACCAGAACACGTGGATGCATCCCTGAAAGAAGCAATGGTTCAATAAAAATCACAAAAAGAGAAACTACAGCTGAAATATCTTCTACGGAGGCATTAGACGGGTATGAACAAATAAAAATTCCCCACCCCTATGAAGCCACTATAAACTATTCAATAATTGATATTTCACGGCAATAAATTGTGAACCAATTAAAACACACGACAGAACAATCAAAGTAGCACATTCAACTAAATAACTTTCTTGAAAACGACTTATAAAACAAGATATTCTTAAGCATGCGATACTTGCCTTCATCTATGTAACGTTCAGACTGCTTCATCAGTTCACCAATGAAAATCACTGTAGATGTTGTACCATCTCCACTGATATCATCTTGTGCAACAGCAGTTCTTGCAATCATAATTGCTGTAGGATTTTGAATTTGCTGGAAGCAACAAAACACATCATTATCAGAATTCCACTAAACATATAACCCATAAATATCTAAAATGTGATAAACAACTCTACCAATTCCAAAAATATTCTTTCAAACCCTAACTTCAGGCAGTTCCAATTATCCGTATATGATAAAGCCACTATTGTAAACTAACACTAGAGCAAAACTCACTTCACAACTCATTAACTACAAAACCCTACGTTAAACCTAAAAATCTCGAAGTTGCCGAAAGTTAGGGTTTCGCATTAACAAGATCAAACCAATCAAGAAATCACAAAAATACAAAATAAACAGCTCGAAGTTAAGATCTCTTACCATATCTTTCAAAAGAGTGTTCCCATCTTTAGTGAGTTTGATATCTCCACTTCCACCAACAAGCCTGAAGGAAAATACATAGATTAGGAAGAAAACAAACTGAAGAACGAAAACATAAAGGAAAAAGAAGAACGGAACTTACATTTTAATGGTTCCTTTAGGACCGAGATTGGTTTTAAGAACATCCTGTAAACCCTTAGCGGCATTGATGTTCATATGAAGTGCTGCAGATTTGTTAATAACTTCAGCATTTGGATTCAAAAGTTTTATAGACATCTTTTCTTTTGATTACTTCGATTTGATCAACTGAGATCTAATAATAGTGAGATAGAAGTGAGCCCTAAAAGTAGAGGTGTTAAAATGGAGTTTAGCAGCGTTTAGTTATGAGAACAAAAATTCTCTTTCACGACAGAGAGAGAGAGAGTTGAAGAGGGCTTTTAGGGCTTTCGAGATTACAGTGTTTAAACTAGGTTCTGGCCCAGAACCTTTCCACATGAGGTTAGGGCTGAGCAGAAAAACCGAAACCGCGGGTTTCACCCGTATCCGTCCGCAAAATTGCGGGTGAAACCCAATCCACAAGAGTTATGGGCCGGACATGGGTGCATTATCAAATCCGCATGCGGTGCGGTTACGGTTGCGGTTGGGGTTTGAAAACCGCGGATTACCCGCCCCGTAGGACAGTTAAGGGATTTAATAAAATTATTAAGGATAATATGGGAAGTGTGAGTTTTATATATAAGCATATTTATCTTTCTAAAACTTAATAGCTTTCTTTTCGAGAGGAAGAAACTTAGCATCAGTTTTTCTTCTCTGAGCAGCATCAGTAGTACCTAAGAAGTCATGGCGACCTTCGATTCTTCTTCAATCATCACCTCCTTCTGATCTAAAGTCTCTCTTGCTACCGGATCTGTAACTTTGGGAGCTAACGGAATAACATCAATAGAGACCTAGGTATTAATCTCGATTTAAATTCTCCTCGATGATGTAGAGATTTCGAATTCGTTAGGTTCTTCTCTCAATCTATGAGGTATGCTATTCTGAATGAATTGGATATTAGTTCAATCGCATGAATTGGTTTTCACTCTGAATTAATTATTATTGTTTTTGGAGATTTTGAATTCGTTGAGTTTCCTTATAAAATTAAATTAGTAAGAAGAATTTTTAACAATTCATGGTTCTCTGTAGAGATGCTCAACCATGGGTGAACAAGGTAGTGATGTGAAACGATTTATTCTTAGCTTCGTTATGTTCTGTCGCTAAAGTTATCATGAACTTTTAATTACTGAATTCGTGAAGTTTACTGTGACATTATTCTCCATTTGAATCTCAACTGAGTAGATAGAAGATAGTATTTCTGTAAATTCAGGTTTACTAAACCAGAGATTAACGGATTTTTTTTTTTGTGGGTTTTCAGATCTTCTCTTCTAATAGGCTGGTAGGAGTTAAAGCATTAACAAATTCCAAACTTCCTGTTTATTGGTATATTGATTAATGGAGGAACTTCATGTTGATATAAAACTTGAGATGTTTTCTAGACTTCCTCCGGAGCCACTTTTGAAGTGCAAGCTTGTTTGCACATCAAGTTTGTGGGAGCTAATGGAATAACATCAGACTAATTGGGAATTGTCTTTTTGATATTTTGTTTGTGAATTATGGTTGCCCTTTCTTAATGTTTCAGAAAATGTATCGTTTTTGTATTAAAATTCTAGTTTCTATACTTTTTTTTTAATTATTTTTTTGATTAAATCCGCGGATAATCCGCAACCGGCCCGTACAAACCGCTGATCCGCGGAGGATAAATCCGCGGGTGATTGGGCCGGTCACGGTTTAAATTTCCAAATCCGCAACTTTGACGGTTTGGTTGCGGGTGACCCCTAATCCGCATCCGTCCGTCCGTTGCTCACCCCTACATGAGGTACATCTTTACCCTTCTAAGTTCTAAGGCCTATTCTTATGCACATGCCAAAAAAAAATTGTTTGGCATACCAGGTGGCACCAATTGCACCATTATGGAAAAACCACTGGGTGATTGAGTTTCTAGCGAGCGTTATTATCCAGAACGCTGGCGATATTATGAATATCGCTGGCGTCATACATCCCATCGAGCGATATAAATAGTATCACTGGCGATATTAAGATTATCGACCAGTAAATATTTTGCTACGGATATTTCCCCACTATTGGTAACTATATATACACCCTTGTATTTCTCCAAGTTACTCACACCTACTTCTACCTATATTTCACCAATTTTTCTATCTTTATTCTCATTTAAATTTCATAATCATCAATGGCGAGATTCAATGAAGAGAGGAATGTTATTATGAATCGGTTTAGATTACAGCAAGAAATGCATCGAAGGAGGTTGCAACAACTTGATGATGAGGAAGCTCAACATAATAAACTAATCGACACTTTGATTGCTTGTACATACGTGCCAAATAGCTAGAGTTTCAGATCCACAAGAAGTATTCTCAAGAAGGTATACGTATCGAGGGAGGGAATTTTACCATTAGAAGCTGATGCACGATTATTTTCTTCCCAATTGTGTGTACCCTGATCAAAATTTTCAAGGTTGATTATGTATGCCTCGTCATCTGGTGATAAAGATTATTGAAGAGATTTGTCGAGTAAAACCTCACTTTAATTATCAGTTTGATGCACTCAATATTAGAGGTCATAATCCTGAACAAAAAATTACTTCGGCTTTAAGGATTCTAGGTTATGGCAGACCAGCAGATGCGAACGATGAGTACCTTCGTATGGGTAAAACAACTTTATTCACTTACCTTTCATTTTTTAGTGAAGTAATGATTAATCATTTTGGTCCAACATATTTACGAAAGTGGTTACTTCCCTGTTGATTACAATGAAGTGTCCTGCCAACCCTTTTGCATCACGAGAATTGATGTTCATGGTTTCTTCTTCATATTTACGAAATATATTTTCCCGCATGGTGTTACCATGTCGTTGTGCACCATCGATACAATCTTGGGTAAAAAAAAACATAATTACGACAAATTCATTCATCTTCTATCATGGTGTATTTTGCAACCCGGACTTTAACCTTTTTACCTTTACCGTTTCCTTGGCTTTGAGATTGTGAATCCATATTACAAGAAATTAAGAATTGTAGAGAAGGTGTGATTTTTTTAGATTTGAAGAAGATTGAGAGATTGAGAAATTCTAGAAAGATTAAGAAATTCTGGTGTGAGTTGAAATGAGTCTAAAATTTGGTATTTATAAAGGGGGAGAGGGGGAAAATTGTAGTCGTTGGATGAGAAACTGATAAGCGGTGATCAGATCAGCGAGCGGTGTATTGACTAATGCTGGCGCTGAAATGACCAGCGAGCGAGATTATGACCATCAAGCGATGGACACTCTATTGCTCGCTGGAAACTCCATCGTGTATGCTTATATGTTATAATTGACTTATAGGCATATGAGTTTGGAAATTTGGCATACTCATAGTGGGTGCATATATGGCAAAATATGATGTTTTCCATATGCATAAGAATAGGCCTAAGGCAGATCTTAAATTGGCAAGTGTCACACCCCCGCCAATTTTAGGATTTCATTTTTCTTTGGTCATGACCGGCAATATTTTTGTTCAGTAATCATCTTTATCCACAAGTATTTTGCCTTTCGCACTTGCATCAAAGTATGGATCCGTCCGCATTCTTAAGCATTTAGGAATGGAGGTCATTCTTATTTTTTCTACATCTCTTAATGCATCTCATACTACATTAGTATCTTGCCATGCATCAAATTAATTAGCAAACTCACAAGATGGTTAAGATATTGAAGACAACAAGATATAATATAATTGTTTCTTTTTTTGCATCAACATAAGATAAACAAAATTTGTCCATACCCGGACTACAATCTCTTTGATTTGAGGCTATATTTATAAACTCAAGCTTGTGAGGCTACCTTCCTAAACTTAGCCTAGTGGTTTCAAAGCCTATGAGACTATTTATACAGTACCACAATCACCAAAATTGTGCATAATTTAATGCATAATCTTTGGACATCCAATAGGTAGTTTTCAAAACCTCTTAAAGTGATGAATAACTGATCATACTTATGTGATTCGTTTCAGCGATACCACGCCTATATAAAGTGATTAAGAAAGTTCATTCACAGATGTAAAGTACTTTATGACTATCCAACTCGTCCCAACATTCGACCATATGTGTAAAGCCTTCAAATGTGCATAATTGCACCATAACCGCCACTTTTGGATCCAGTCTTGCATCATCTTCTGCTGCTACTGTCCAGACCCTGAACTTGATTCTTTAGGATGATTATGATATATTTAATTCATGTCAATACTCATCTATGATTATTGCATCTCAATGCTCCATGTTTAATTCATTTTACTTAGCCAAATAACGGACTATAATGATGCATTTGTCACTACTTTTGTCACTACTTTAATTCGTCATTACTTTTGATGGGATGTCCAGGCCTTGGCCACGCCTTGGACCAGCAAGTAGTCCGGATTATGGATAATTTCCTTGCATCATCCTTGAGTTGGTCTTACTCGAGTACACGTACATGCATCAACCATTGGCATAACTCGTCTTTACATAATGATGCATATTTTGAGACTTATGTTGTTGCATTTTTTATGTCACTAACTTGCACGGTCACATCAAGCCACTATAGGAATGTAGTTGAGACCGAATTAAACCCTCACAACAATTTAGTTACAGTCGCATTCCTTACGCTTCTTGAATCCCAATAGATCTTCGCGTAATTGATTCCCTTAGCTGACGTCCTTTACAGCCAAAGAGTTGCTTCAACTCAATTAAAGACTTTAAACCAATTTTACTCCCACGGATAATCCTATATGTGTGATTTGTTTTTGATCGTAGATCAAGGTGAGACTATAAATCGATAACAAAAGATAAAGTCTAGTAACCTCAAAATTCGGACTTATGATTCCCGAAGAGCAGCCTAGATTATTATTCACCTTACAAGTATTGAACTTGTGGAATAAATAAAGTCCGAGACAAAGAGAACTTTGATGATTTCTATCTATCTTGATTGATGGAGCAAGCTCAACAATCAATCAAGATCAGGATACTCGAGTTATCAAGATAAAAGATAGTTGGACCTCGCTTCATGAGTCCCTATGGAGTCTTTTTAGTCTATAAACCCTAAAAGGGTTTTAAGAAGAGGATGACTCTAGTTTACAACTACGACACACAAAGATAGTGTCGGGATTCAAAGATCCCAGTTGTTTGAGGTTCCCTTTTTATAGACCTTCAAAGCATATGTTACTTTAGGTTTAAGCTAAGATAGCTTTGGAACCAAGCAAACAATATCCACCGTTTGATGAATCTTTGAATATAATTAACATAACAAGATATACACTCTGGTTAGAATGAACCATAACCGAACCGTGTAAAAAGACAACGTTCATGAATAGTTATCTGAAACTAGCCAACTGAACTATAAGCTTGAGCATTTTCATGAACACTTAACACTTTAATCTTGAGTTACAAGCATGTGATCAAATATGTCTATAGTATTTTTAGAGATTTTTTAGATGCTAATTATCTAACAGAAATAATTTTAGGTGCACTTGAAATTAATCAACAGGGTAAGTACGTATACTTAAACCTTGTTCATAAACATAATTGTGATTACACGTATACCGGGTATGTATACCGTTAAGACAAATTAGAGTTCTGGAACATACAGGACCTTTCCGGTATGTGTACCGAGTATGGATACCACACTGGTTCCAAAACCGACAGTTTTTTTTCAGTACGTGTACTGGTTTGCGTACCGTTCCGGGTTCACGAGTTTACATACCTTTTTAGGTATGCATACTGGTATGCGTACCAAAAAGTTATTGTCGACATATAGTTACTTTGTTACATGTACTACGGTTCCGGACCTATAACAGTTTTCCCTTATTGTATGACTAGTATGCATACTGTCTTGTATCCGATTTTATAGTAGTTATATATATATTGGTCGGTTGTCAGCCGACGCAGAAATAAATTCACTTTCTTACTTCCTAAAATAAAGTAGTATGCAATAAGAAAGAGTTCGTATCCACGGAGAGGCTATTGTTGTTATACAAATTTTCAGTTTCCTAGTAACCAAAGGGGGATGTTGTTTTATCAAAGCAATAAAAATAAATTGAAAGCAATAAAGTATGAAAATAATCAATATGGAGAAAGTATTGGTCACGGGATAGTTTCATTCACAAATACATATTTTCATCAATGACTAGAATTGATATTTAATCTCTCATTTACTAAAAGTCCTAGGATACCTTGATCGCAAGAATATCCCGCTAATTCCATGATTTCATCACAACCACATTAAAAGATGCATATGTGAATTCTTCCTAGAAAGCAACCTAAAGTGTAAAAGCAAATTAGATTTAACTCCCTAGAAGCAATAAGCTATATGGAATAAGACTAATCAAGGCAATCGAAATGTGTAAAAGCACTAAATCAATTTAACCCAAGTTATGATTCATATGTGACTAGTAGGATATATCTCTACAAGCACTACCCACATTTATGCTACTTAGAATCAGGGATGAACAACGTTTTCGTATTGAAAACCCTAATATAGCTCTAGATATGAATGCAAATCGGATTGATTCCGGACTCAACCAAATAAACAATCAAATCATATATCAATATCAACAATGAAACATAAACAATAAACTATTGAGACAAAACTACTTCATTGATTCCAATGTTATTTGTGAAATTTACTTATTATCCCATAACCAATATTAAGAATTTAGCTACTCATGGTTTTTGAACTCAACATAATTATTATTAAAAATAAAATGAATAACATAAAAATAAATGGAAGCAAACCCTAGTCGCTGCTCTCCTCCAAAAACCCAGTAGAAAGATACGTGATATGTGATTAGATAAGTCCCCCAAAAAGAATAAAAAAATTTCTTTTTATAGCTTTCCACTTGCCAAAATTAGGTCTTCAAAGCCTAAGGTCCAATAACTAGAAGTCTACCAAGCTCATGTGTGAAATACCC
Organism: Papaver bracteatum; assembly: GCA_023529315.1. Lineage (NCBI taxonomy): Eukaryota > Viridiplantae > Streptophyta > Magnoliopsida > Ranunculales > Papaveraceae > Papaver > Papaver bracteatum. Next base: position 883,652 of record JAJJWX010001388.1, read on the forward strand.
ATGTGAGAATATGACCCAGAAAATAGTCGCCGGAAAACTGTGTTTCTCGCCGGAATATTGCCGGAATCCGGCCACAGTCATCGGAATCCGGTCACTGGAAAAGTATCTCCGATCACTTGAAGCATTGGAAGACGTCACCAGGCAATTGCACACTCCCAGAATCTCAACTCCATTTCTCTGCAATTCAAACATTCACAAAATACCACCTAAACCAATTCCTTGTTCTTGCGAAAACGCACCCAAAAGCGTGACCAGTAGCTCATATGTCCGGCCGTCGACTCTTGCATCCGACTTGTACCCCCCTCGCGATTTACTGAAATATTGCGATTCATGCTTCAAGTTCTGAAATCCGGCAACCCGAGCTAGTACCACCGACTCGCCATTTCTGCTCCGTTTTCGCACCACTCTCTGAAATCAAACTGCGACTCTTTCTTCCTAATTCCACCAGTACCAGAACCCATATGCACAACTGCTTACAATACAACACCATTACTGCAGAAAAACTCCCCCACTGCATATCACTATCCATATCCCAGCTGCTAGGACCATTACCCCTCTCAGCTGCTAAGCACAGCATCACTACTGTAGCACCATCTTCACCACAAGCTTAAGCTCCATGGCCACTACCACCAACCTCAGACTTGCGCTCCACTTAAGTCACTACAAATGCAGCTGCTTCACATACCCCCTGCAAATTTCGACCTCACAAGCCTCTTCTCAGCTGACTGAATCCCAGCTCCAACTGCATCACCCCATGTTAATCACCAGATCCAACCCACGATAGCAGACAAAACCCTGCAATGTGCATCAGGGCACATATAGCAGCAACACCAGTTTGCATTTCAACTTCACCTGCTATATCTTGTTGGCTGTTTAGTTCCCTGCAAATTCAAGTCTACATACACAGCAATTAACATTATTTCCCTCACTATTTTCTTTGCCACAGTCCCATGGAAATCCTCCAGCTCATTGCCACAATCACCCATATTCCAGCACCTACAGCCTTGCCTTACAATGCCGCCTCCATATCTTAGCAGCAGCTCAACTGACCTTCACGGCAACATTAAACTGCTGCAATCAACAGCTCCCAATAGCATACAGCTTCAGTCCCTGCTTAGCTCTCAGTACCACCCTCAATCAAAGCCATCAGATCAACTGCAGCTTTACTGTCATCTCTGCTGCAACAAGGTCTCAACAATTCACAGATTCACTCCATGACCACCACCTAACACCACAGAAAAATCCCAACATTGATTCAAACAAAAACCCATCTGCTCTTCTTCAAATCACAACAGCTCCAACCAATCTGTGGATTCAATAGCTTCACAGCTACAGACCATCACCACTGTCAGATCACATCATTCATTCTCAGCTGCAGATTCAATTCCATTATCCCATTCTCAACCTGCACCTGCAATAGCAACAACATCTGCAAACTTTGATTTCAACAACGGCTCACTTAGCCATTTCAGTTCATTTCCTATACCCACAGTACTGTCCATTGCAGTCCCTTGTAGACATCTAACACATTAACTCAGCAGAACCCAAAATATTACAGCATCACATTCACCATCGTTAATTCCACTACCATCTCAGGCTCCACTTGCTCAAATGCACAGCTCCATGATGCCTCATTCACCAGCTACCACCTCCTATCTCACCTGCAATCTCAGCTACATTCCTCCTAGCCTCAATTTCTTTGAGCTTCAACACTGAATTGGGTGTCATCACAGACCCTAGATTCAGTTCTTCTCCCTAATTTCAACAACACAGAACCCATAGAATCACCTCAATCAATCTGAAATTGAATCCAGCTTCTTTATTCCATAGATGCATCTCTTGATTCAACATCAATGAATCGATCACAAACCCCTAAAATCTTCAGTACCCATCACTTCAATTCCTTCTAGTTCTTCTCATTCGAAATCAACATCATCTTTAGCTTCAATCATTTGCAATTTTGAGCTCTACCCAATCTCTTTTTCGATCATCTCTACCCTAATTCCATTTCTCATTCAATTTCTACTTTCTCAAAACCCTTCTTAATTTCACCATTAGACCTACTGCTCTTCATTAACAAAATCATCAAAACCTCCTCTGAAACCCAAATTCGATCCATCCTCAGATCTTTGCATCATTTTCTTCATTGATTTCTTCCAGCAGCGGCCAATGACCACCCCTCTGACTTTGAAACACAATGATTGAGAGAAATGATTTTCTCTGAAATCTAGGGCTAGGTAATAATGAAAAATGATAAAGGTACCCAGCTGTGGTGGTTAAGGGCTAACCAACTCAAACATGGCTTGTCGGTTTCAGAAAACCGATAGCCTAATTCTCAGTTTAACTGTCAGTTTTAGGGGACTGACAGTGTAATTTCCTTCTTTTTCACGACCTCGTCTGCTCCAAATATCGCCAGTGAATTGACATTCTTCTCTTTACGCTCCAAATGGACAATTTTCCTTTTTTTGCCCCCAAGTGCTCCATTGCACCTAATAATCTCAAATTCACACATAAGATACATATTTCACAAAATAAATAGCAAAGAAAGCATAAATACTAGATATAAAATTAGGTGTTTACAACACCTATAAGATTTCCCCACACTTAGACTTTGCTAGTCCTCGAGCAAATCAAACAAAACTTATTCTAAAAGATACATACAACTCCCGTGAGCGTTTTCTAGAGAAATATCCACACAACCTACAATTCCAACTTACAAGTTCTCCGAAATGATAGTATCCAACGCGCTAAGAAGACATAGAGATTCTGCACACTAGTCATAATAAGTTAGACACATAAATGAACCCAATCTCATTCTTAAAAGTTGAGAGAGAAATAACCATCCCTTATCGAAATAAATTCGGGTTCGGAGTGATCAAAATTCTTGACTCTGCCTCACAAGAAAGGATTTTATGAAATTGCGCTCAATAATAAACAGCTCTTTATGGGTCACACATGTGTCCAGGTAGGAATGAAGAGAGAATCCTGCGACACGTTGAATAGTAGGAAGGCAAACCCTCCGAAATGTTTTGAAAACCCACATCTTTTATTCATTTTGAAAACCCTTTTTTTTTTTTGACGATCTCTTAGAAAGGAAATCAACCACTTAACGAAGGTGGGAATATGCTTACTTACCTCGTTATCCGTTCGGCGTGCAGTTAGCACCACTCTCACAGCATTCATAGAAACGTCTTCGGTCTTCAATCTCTGTCTTCATCTTCGGTCTTCAACTGTTGATGATAACTCTTGAACTTCGTAGAATCTTGACAATGTGATTCTTTCCTTTGGCTTCATTGAATGAATACAAAACCAAAAATGAACTAAACAAACCAAAATATGATGCAATGAATAATTATTTTTTTTTTTTTTTTTTAAACGTTAAATACAAAGTAAATACAAAATGAAAACAAACAAAAATAAAAACTAATGATGATCCTAAATAACTTTTCTCTTGTTTTTTTTTATTAAGACAAGAGAATATAATACAAATAAAAAAAAATGCAAGTACAAATGCCATGGTGTGAGAACTTTACCGGTTGATTCTTCACAACTTGTATGTCTCGATATCATAAACTTCTTGAATTCTCATCTTGATAATCTTCACTCTTGTACAATAGTCTTCAACTTATAAAAATTCCGCTCCTTGTCTTGTTGCTATACTTGAATCTGAAATCTGCTCATTTTTGTAACGTTGCTTGTAAACCTAAAACGTCTTCAACTTTGCTTCGAACTTGTGATGCTTCCCTTGTTGATGATGATGGTGTTTCTATGGACCTGTTGGTGTAGAGAGATAAAGTGGATGGTTCTAACTGTGAACAAGATTACAAGTGGTATGTAAGTTAGCAATTCGATGTCACCATTCATGATTGATAAAATAGCACTCAAGAGATCAAAATAGTGCTTCTATTGGTGGGAGGTTGGGTAGCTCACCATTCTACCCGGAGTTTACGTACGGTGACACACACTCTAAAAGCACAAATTTAGACAGGTACAAAGAAATGAAGGTCGGTGCCTCTCATGATGTAACATGGGTAGTCTCCACTATAGGGGACCACTACTCTACTACCGAATTCAGTCTGCACCATATTTGCTACTGGCATGGTTAAATCCAACTTTAACTCTCATACAAATAAGAAACCCGATCATGTTCTCTGTCATCTCTAAGTTCAGTCACTCTTATGAGAATCTCGATGTAATCTTAGCGACATGGATACTATGTGGCTCTAAACTAACTACAAGTTGGAGCTTTTTCATGCACTAATTTACACAAAAGTTGAAAATTTTGAAAAAATTTACAATGCAAATGCTTAACCACTCCCCCACACTTAAACTTTACATTGTCCTCAATGTAAATTGAGTCATCCAAAGTAAGTCAAGGTGGGAAATTATGCATGACAAATGACAAGAAATCAGAAAAATAAAATTAATATAATACAAGAAAAAGCTAAAAATAAAATAAGAAAATGAAAATAAGACAAGAGATACTCATCCTATGGGTTGCCTCCCATTTAGCTCTTTGTTTAAAGTCGTCAGCCCGACTATCTCCTTGCTTTCTATGACTCCTCCAGAGGGAGTGCATCCACAAAATTAGCTCCTTCCACCACTTCGGAAGTGAAATTCTCATAATATGGTTTCAGCCGGTGCCCATTAACTTTAAGTTCCTTGCCTGTAACTATGCTGCGAATTTCTACTGCACCATGAGAAAACACATTAGTAACAATAAAAGGTCAGATCCATCGTGACCTTAATTTACCCGGAAATAAATGCAAGCGAGTATTAAACAAAAGTACTTTCTGCCCAACACAAAATTGTTTTCTAGAAATCATAGTATCATGAAAGGCCTTCGTTTTTTCCTTGTAAATGCGAGAGCTTTCAAATGCATCATTGCGAAGCTCTTCTAGCTCTTGGAGTTGTAACTTCATTTGCTTTCCAGCCCCATCCATATCCATATTACATTGATTAATTGCCCAAAATGCTTTATGCTCAATCTCCACGGGTAAGTGACAAGGTTTACCGTACACAAGCCTAAAAGGGGACATCCCAATAGGTGTCTTGTATGCGGTTCTATATGCCCACAAAGCATCATTAAGTCGCAAGCTCCAATCTTTCCTTGTTGGATTCACCGTCTTTTCAAGAATGAATTTCACCTCTCGGTTAGACACCTCGGCTTGTCCATTTGTTTTGGGATGATAAGGTGTTGCAACCTTATGTGACACATTGTACTTCTTCAACAAGCTTTGCAAAGTCCTGTTGTTGAAGTAAGAACCCCCATCGCTAATTATGGCTTTCGGAATTCCAAACCTTGCAAAAATGTTAGCTTGCACAAAATCTGAAACAACCTTGGAATCATTAGTAGGGGTGGCCTTAGCTTCCACCCATTTAGAGACATAATCAACAACAAGTAAGATGTAATAATTCCTATGCGAGTTGACAAAAGGACCCATAAAATCAATACCCCATACATCAAAAACTTCAATAAATTGAATAAAAGTTTGTGGCATTTGATTTCGGGCACCTAGATTGCCTGTTCTTTGGCACCTATCACAAGTTGTACAAAATGTGTATGCATCCTTAAATAAGGTTGGCCAATAGAAACCGCTTTCAAGTACCTTGTACGTGGTTCTTTTACTTTCAAAATGTCCTCCACAAGCATAGGAGTGACAAAATAACAAGATATAATTAAACTCAGATTCGGGAACGCACCTTCTCATTACCTGGTCTCTGCCATGTTTCCATAAGTATGGATCATCCCATATGTATTGGTTCCCTAACATCTTTAGTTTGTCCCTCTCAGCACGAGACAAGTTCTTTGGGATTTGTTTAGTTACCAAGTAACCCACAATATCCGCATACCATGGTTCACCACATGCAATTGATAAGAGTTGCTCATCCGGGAAACTTTCACGCAATGGGATAGCTTCCTTGTCCACAATAAGACGTCTCAAGTGATCCGCAACGGTGTTCTCAATTCCTTTCTTATCTTTGATTTCAATATCAAACTCTTGCAAGAGTAAAATCCAGCGTATGAGCCTTGGTTTCGCTTCTTTCTTCATTAGCAAGTACATAAGTGCTGCATGATCAGAATAAACAACAACTTTTGTACCAATTAGATAAGAGCGAAATTTCTCCAATGCAAATACAATAGCTAAAAACTCCTTTTCAGTGGTTGTGTAGTTTTGTTGGGCTTCATTTAACGTTCTAGAAGCATAATAAATAGCATGAGGTATCTTCCCTACACGCTGCCCAAGCACCGCACCAACCGCGTAGTCACTAGCATCACACATTAGATCAAAAGGCTTGCTCCAATCTGGTGGTTTAATGATAGGAGCTGAAATCAAAAGTTCTTTCAAACGATTGAATGCCGCCATACACTTCTCATCAAAGTTAAAAACCACATATTTTTGCAATAAGTTGCAAAGTGGTGATGCTATCTTGGAAAAATCCTTGATAAACCTACGATAGAAACCTGCATGACCAAGAAAAGAACGTATCTCCCTCACCGTAGTGGGAGGGGTTAGAGCACGAATAAGTTCTATCTTAGATTTATCCACTTCCAAGCCCTTAGAAGATATAATATGGCCTAAAACTATGCCATGAGTTACCATGAAATGGCACTTCTCCCAATTTAGCACAAGGTTTGTTTCAACACAGCGTTCAGGGATTAAAGATAAGTTGTTCAAGAAAAGGTCAAATGAATCACCAAAGACACTAAAGTCATCCATAAACACTTCAATGATGTTTTCAACATATTCAGAAAAGATACTTACCATACACCTTTGGAAGGTAGCTGGAGCATTGCATAATCCAAACGACATTCTTCTATACGCAAAAGTGCCGAAAGGACAAGTGAAAGTGGTTTTCTCTTGATCCTCCGGTGCTATCACAATCTGATTATAACCTGAATAACCATCAAGGAAACAATAATAAGCATGTCCAGCTAAACGTTCAAGCATTTGATCAATAAAAGGTAAAGGAAAATGATCCTTCCTATTAGTAGCATTCAACTTTCTATAATCAATACAAACCCTCCAACCGGTTTGCACACGAGTTGGGACAAGTTCGTTCTCATCATTCTCTACCACCGTTACCCCTGATTTCTTTGGTACAACTTGTACTGGGCTTACCCACTTGCTATCGGATATGGGGTAGATAACACCCACTTCCAAAAGCTTAAGTATATCCTTTTTCACTACTTCCATCATGGGAGGATTCAAACGACGTTGCGCTTCCCTTGTAGGCTTTGCATCATCCTCCAAACGAATCTTATGCATACAAACGACAGGGCTTATACCCTTGATATCGGCGATTGTCCATCCTATGGACGTCTTGTGCTTCCTTAGCACCCTTAGAAGTTTTTGCTCCTGTAATTCACTAAGATCGTTAGAAACAATCACAGGTAACTCTTCATTGTCACCCAAGTATAAGTACTTTAAGTGAATTGGAAGTGGTTTCAATTCCAACTTTGGAGATTTAACAATAGAAGGTAAAAGCTTTTCATCACTGCATGGTAAAGAAATAAAAGAGATATTATGAGTTTCCGGACATCCTTGTAGTGAGTTGAGATCACCAAGGGCTTCCTTAACTTCATTACCACACTCTACTCCATCATCCATGGATGTAGTTAAAACAATTTCCAAAGCGTCATCACCATTTAATTCAAACACGTTTTGCGCCAATGCATTCATAACATCAACGGAGAAACAAAAGTGGACATCACTAGGATATCTCATCGTCTCGAAAATGTTAAAACGTATTATTTCTCCGTTAAATTCCATAGTCAACGTTCCCTTGTCTACGTCAATGATCGTCTTAGCCGTTTTCATGAAGGGACGCCCAAGTAGCAATGGAAGAGACGAGTCTGGTGCACCTTCATCCATCTCTAACACACAAAATTCAGCAGGGAATACAAGTTGATTAACCTGCACAAGAACATACTCAACAATACCCATTGGGTAGACATTAGAGCGATCGGCTAATTGCAACACAATTTCAGCCTTTTTCAAAGGACCTAGATTAAGTGAATTATACATAGATGCAGGCGTAACATTAACAGATGCACCTAAATCCAACATTGCTTTGTCAAAAGTAGTGTTACCAATTGTGACGGGGATGTCAAAGCTACCGGGATCCTTTCATTTCAGTGGGAGTTTGTGTTGTAAGATTGCGAAGCATTCTCCCCCACACTTAGAACTTCATTGCCTTTAAGCATTTGCTTGTTGGTACACAAGTCCTTCAACACTTTTGCATACTTGGGAACTTGCTTGATAGCATCAATGAGCGGTATATTCACATGAATCTTCTTGAGAACATCTAAAATCTCCTTTTCTAGTTCCGCCTTCTTAGAACTTGCAAATCTGCGAGGAAAAGGTATAGGAGGAACATAAGTAGGAATAGGAGTTTTAGAGTTAGGAATAGTTACCTCGGGTGTTTGGGGAGTTTCATCCCTCTCTTCCTCCAAAACCGGCTCCTTTGGAACTTCCTCTTCACCCAAATCAGCAACTTTGGGTTGCTCAAGTTGTGTACCACTTCTCAACGTAATAGCATTGACACCCTCTTTTGGGTTAATGGGTTGAGAAGGGAGTCTCCCACTATTTTGTGCTTTCAACTTGTTGATATCAATTGCCATAGAGCCCATTTGAGTTTGCAAATCCTTAATCGCACTCTTGGTTTCTTATTGGCTCTCCTTGAACATGGTAGAAATACCTTGCATCATTGTTTGTAACTTTGCATCGATATCGGAACCTTGGTTTTGAATTGATTGTTGTTGTTGCGGTTGAAATTGTTATTGTTGTTGCGGTTGAAATCTACTCGGACGGTTGAAGGTAGGTTGTTGAACCGCACCTTGCTTGTTGGCATAGCTGAAATTTGGATGATCTCTCCATCCCGGATTGTAGGTGTTGGAATAGGGATCATACCATCTTGGTTGGTTTGGAAAAACCGCATTAGCTTGCTCCAACTCTTCACCATACGAAGGTAATATAACCGCAGCCATCTTTTGCATCATGTGCTCCATATTGTCCATCCTTTGATCAAGGTGTGATGATGATGAATCACTAACTTCATGCACTCCCCTAACCATTGTTTCACCTCTTGTGTAGAATTGTTGCGAGTTCGCATCCATGCTTTAAATCAACTCGGCAGCTTGGGCCACCGTCTTGTTCACTAGTGCACCGCCACCCACAGCGTCAAGAAGATATCTATCACTTGATTGGAGACCTTCGTAGAAGTACTGGATTATCATAGCATCGCTGAATTGATGGTGAGGACAGCTTGCCACCAATCTCTTGTATCGCTCCCAACATTCATACAAAGACTCTCCCGCATGTTGCTTTATTCCACAAATCTCTTTGCGAATTTGAGTAGCCTTCGACGCAGGAAAATACCTCTCTAAAAAGATTTTCTTCAACCTGTTCCATGTAGTGACACTTCCGGCAGGCAAAAAATACAACCAATCCTTAGCGCTGTCTACCATAGAAAATGGAAAAACTTTCATCATTGCACCATCGGCATCGGTCTCCGCTGGAAGCATAGCCTTGACAATGGTATAGAACTCCATGAGATGCTTATTTGGATCTTCATTCGCCATACCATGAAACTTTGGAAACTCTCTAAGCAACCCCGGCTTGATCTCGAATGTTGAGTTGGTTTGAATACACCATCTTTGTGCATCAAGCCTATGATACGCCAAATCCTTGAGTGTACGATTTGCGTCTTCCATTGATTCTTCTTCTTCAACTAGTGGTTCTTCTACAAATGGAACCTCTAGTTCTTCTTATAGATGTAACTCTTCTTCCACTTCTTGATGAAGAGCTGCGTGTTCTACTTCCAAGACTTGTTGTTCCGTTGTGTCTTGACTTGGTTGGAGTATTGTGCCTCTTCGAGTAGCAATCCCGCATCTTGGATAGCTCCAATCCTTAGAAGCCAGGGATTAGTACCTGAAAAACAATTCTCGCAAACAAGTAAGAAATAATACAAGAAACGGAAAGCAAATATGCAAGCAGAAATTGTAAAAAGAAACTAAAAACTTAATAACAAGCCGTTTGCCTCCCCGGCAACGGCGCCAAAATCTGGTCGGTTGTCAGCCGACGCAGAAATAAATTAACTTTCTTACTTCCTAAAATAAAGTAGTATGCAATAATAAAGAGTTCGTATCCACGGAGAGGCTATTGTTGTTATACAAATTTTCAGTTTCCTAGTAACCAAAGGGGGGATGTTGTTTTATCAAAGCAATAAAAATAAATTGAAAGCAATAAAGTATGAAAATAATCAATATGGAGAAAGTATTGGTCACGGGATAGTTTCATTCACAAATACATATTTTCATCAATGACTAGAATTGATATTTAATCTCTCATTTACTAAAAGTCCTAGGATACCTTGATCGCAAGAATATCCCGCTAATTCCCTGATTTCATCACAACCACATTAAAAGATGCATATGTGAATTCTTCCTAGAAAGCAACCTAAAGTGTAAAAGCAAATTAGATTTAACTCCCTAGAAGCAATAAGTTATATGGAATAAGACTAATCAAGGCAATCGAAATGTGTAAAAGCACTAAATCAATTTAACCCAAGTTATGATTCATATGTGACTAGTAGGATATATCTCTACAAACACTACCCACATTTATGCTACTTAGAATCAGGGATGAACAACGTTTTCGTATTGAAAACCCTAATATAGCTCTAGATATGAATGCAAATCGGATTGATTCCGGACTCAACCAAATAAACAATCAAATCATATATCAATATCAACAATGAAACATAAACAATAAACTATTGAGACAAAACTACTTCATTGATTCCAATGTTATTTGCGAAATTTACTTATTATCCCATAACCAATATTAAGAAATTAGCTACTCATGGTTTTTGAACTCAACATAATTATTATTAAAAATAAAATGAATAACATAAAAATAAATGGAAGCAAATCCTAGTCGCTGCTCTCCTCCAAAAACCCAGTAGAAAGATACGTGATATGTGATCTGATAAGTCCCCCAAAAAGAATAGAAAATTTTCTTTTTATAGCTTTCCACTTGACAAAATTAGGTCTTCAAAGCCTAAGGTCCAATAACTAGAAGTCTACCAAGCTCATGTGTGAAATACCCATGTGAGAATATGACCCAGAAAATAGTCGCCGGAAAACTGTGTTTCTCGCCGGAATATTGCCGGAATCCGATCACTAGAAAAGTATATCCGATCACTTGAAGCATTGGAAGACGTCACTAGGCAAGTGCACACTCCCAGAAGCTCAACTCCATTTCTCTGCAATTCAAACATTCACAAAATACCACATAAACCAATTCCTTGTTCTTGCGAAAACGCACCCAAAAGCGTGACCAGTAGCTCATATGTCCGGCCGTCGACTCTTGCATCCGACTTGTACCCCCCTCGCGATTTAATGAAATATTACGATTCATGCTTCAAGTTCTGAAATCCGGCAACCCGAGCTAGTACCACCGACTCACCATTTCTGCTCCGTTTTTGCACCACTCCTGCGAAATCCAAACTGCGGCTCTTTCTTCCTAATTCCACCAGTACCAGAAAAACTCCCCCACTGCATATCACTATCCATATCCCAGCTGCTAGGACCATTACCCCTCTCAGCTGCTAAGCACAGCATCACTACTGTAGCACCATCTTCACCCAGGTTCAAGACTGAACCCATAACCAATTCACCACAAGCTTAAGCTCCATGGCCACTACCACCAACCTCAGACCTGCGCTCCACTTAAGTCACTACAAATGCAGCTGCTTCACATACCCCCTGCAAATTTCGACCTCAAAAGCCTCTTCTCAGCTGACTGAATCTCAGCTCCAACTGCATCACCCCATGATAATCACCAGCTCCAACCCACGATAGCAGACAAAACCCTGCAATCTGCATCAGGGCACATATAGCAGCAACACCAGTTTGCATTTCAACTTCACCTGCTATATCTTGTTGGCTGTTTAGTTCCCTGCAAATTCAAGCCTACATACACAGCAATTAACATTATTTCCCTCACTATTTTCTTTGCCACAGTCCCATGGAAATCCTCCAGCTCATTACCACAATCACCCATATTCCAGCACCTATAGCCTTGCCTTGCAATGCCGCCTCCATATCTTAGCAGCAGCTCAACTGACCTTCACGGAAACATTAAACTGCTGCAATCAACAGCTCCCAATAGCATACAGCTTCAGTCCCTGCTTAGCTCTCAGTACCACCCTCAATCAAAGCCATCAGATCAACTGCAGCTTTACTGTCGTCTCTGCTGCAACAAGGTCTCAACAATTCACAGATTCACTCTATGACCACCACCTAACACCACAACAAAATCCCAACATTGATTCAAACAAAAACCCATCTGCTCTTCTTCATATCACAACAACTCCAACCAATCTGTGGATTCAATAGCTTCACAGCCACAGACCATCACCACTGTCAGATCACAACATTCATTCTCAGCTGCAGATTCAATTCCATTATCCCATTCTCAGCATGCACCTGCAAACTTTGATTTCAACAGCAGCTCATTTAGCCATTTCAATTCATTTCCTATACCCACAGTACTGTCCATTGCAGTCCCTTGTAGACATCCAACACATTAACTCAGCAGAACCCAAAATACTACAGCATCACATTCACCATCGTTAATTCTGCTACCATCTCAGGCTCCACTTGCTCAAATGCACAGCTCCATGATGCCTCCTTCACCAGCTACCACCTCATATCTCACCTGCAATCTCAGCTACATTCCTCCTAGCCTAAATTTCTTTGAGCTTCAACACTGAATTGGGTGTCATCACAGACCCTAGATTCAGTTCTTCTCCCTGATTTCAACAACACAGAACCCATAGAATCACCTCAATCAATCTGAAATTGAATCCAGCTTCTTTATTCCATAGATGCATCTCTTGATTCAACAACAATGAATCGATCACAAACCCCTAAAATCTTCAGTACCCATCACTTCAATTCCTTCTGGTTCTTCTCATTCGAAATCAACATCATCTTTAGCTTCAATCCTTTGCAATTTTGAGCTCTACCCAATCTCTTTTTCGATCATCTCTACCCTAATTCCATTTCTCATTCAATTTCTACTTTCTCAAAACCCTTCTTAATTTCACCATTAGACCTACTGCTCTTCATTAACAGAATCATCAAAACCTCCTCTGAAACCCAAATTCGATCCATCCTCAGATCTTTGCATCATTTTCTTCATTGATTTCTTCCAGAAACCAATGTGACCCCCCCTCTGACTTTGAAACACAATGATTGAGAGAAATGATTTTCTCTGAAATCTAGGGCTAGGTAATAATGAAAAATGATAAAGGTACCCAGCTGTGGTGGTTAAGGGCTAACCAACTCAAACATGGCTGTCGGTTTTAAAACCGATGACCTAATTCTCGATTTAATGTCGGTTTAGGGGATTGACAATGTAATTTCCTTCTTTTTCACGAACTCGTCTGCTCCAAATATTGCCAGTGAATTGACATTCTTCTCTTTACGCTCCAAATGGACAATTTTCCTTCTTTTGCCCCCAAGTGCTCCATTGCACCTAATAATCTCAAATTCACACATAAGATACATATTTCACAAAATAAATAGCAAAGAAAGCATAAATACTAGATATAAAATTAGGTGTTTACAACACCTGTCATATATATATATATATATTTCTCTCTAAATCATTTTGAAATGTTCCCAAATAACATCAATGACACATATCATTGTTCCAAGATATTTTCGAACGATAATCTTTAATCACGATTTTAGTTGCGAACAATAAATTGTTCTTAACCGAAATTCATCAAGTATGAACAAATGTTCATTAAACTTAGTCATATATAATTTGATAACTAATTACCAATATAAACTTGACTCGAAATTCTTGATATGCCTACGGTAGTCTAATTATCTATGCGACAGCGTATCATATATAGAGAGATGAATATAACTTGATAAATAGGAGGTCCAGTCTTCACTTACCTTTCGTCGAAGAAGTTCTCCAAAAGCTTCGGTTGATCTTCGCATTCAAACGGTCGGACGCAATGATGACTGTCGTGATGTCCGTTTCTCAACTACATTTCTATGCTAATCCGAGACTTAAATAATTGTAGACTAGAAATCAAGATATAGTTTTGACAACTAAATTTGACAACAAGCTTGAGATAGCAACACTTGTGAGTTCGACCGAGCAATGCTCTAACAATCTCCCCCTTTGTCAATTTTAGTGACAAAACTATCATACATATGGATTAAAAAGTAAATCTTTAAAAACTCCTCGAATCCATCATGCTTGATTTCCTTGGTTTCTTCAACTCCTTGAATTCTTCGTTAATTCAAGTTGTAATGATTCTGAACGTGTTCTACTCAGGATCATTGTTATTGAAGACCCATGTCCGTAACAATAACAACTTTGAAAAGAAATATTCTCAATCGTCGTTATGCAAAAATATAGTATTATTATATTCTCCAAAGTTCAATTGTATCACAACTTTGAAATGATACTACGGTGATATGTTTCTCCCCCTTAATCAATACTTACATCTTTTGCATAATAGTTGAAGCCTATAGATATTGATTTACTCCCCCTCACATAATTATCCGTATACCATATGTATGTAATGCAAAACTACTAATTAATTCTCCCCCTTTTTGTCAATAAAAATTGGTAAAGGTACGAAAATCATGGGATCATGATGAATTCAACCAAAAGATACTTCAAAATTTAAGGAAGTTAGAGATAATACATAATAACATAGATAATATGTAACTCCTTATATCAACTTTATTTAGATGATATCATATAGTATGAAATACATAGCGCTCATCTAGGAGATTTAAGATACAAGCATCCCCTTTAAATTCCATAGCCACACACCCCACAAAGATATAAAAATTAAGCACAAGTTCATTTAAGAACTCTCCCTCATTTGATGTCATTCCCAAGAGAACAACATGAGTGACCTTACTTTAATGAAAAAGAAGGATTTTGTCAGACATTAAAAAATCACATGGATTTGTATCATGAACATCGACTTGAATTAATCTCAACGCCTGTTACGAACAAAGAGATAATTTTAATTGGTATGACTCAACATAAGAAAATCTTACGAAATGAAAAGTATAGTAATAACACATAAGTGTGATCACGAGTAGATCGATACTACAAGAAAATTTCTCAAAAAGTTTGTTTTATTTTCAGTTTATAGAAAACATAATAGATTTAACTTCTGAGCATATATAAGATATCAATTCAATTTACCAAAAGTAAAGGACACATATATCTCATAAGACTTTGCAATATATTAAATCAATAATGATTACATACTGCAAGTTCATCTTCCAAAAACTCTAGAGTTTAAATAAATAAATCTAAAAACATGCAAGATGAAAATCGTTGAAAATAACTTGTGTAATCACAATTTATGTTATACCAAACCCTAGTTATCCTTCTCAAAAGCAAGAATAAATTCTCACAAGAAGTTTATTGGAAAAAAATAATCCATAAAGACTTTAAAGTTCATCTATTTCCCCGTACATTTCCACAACTCCATCGTAAAACGTGTCGTTGATGTCCTTTATACGCTTGAATGTTTAGAAGCCATGTTCATGAGTTAAGACACCAACCTTTCGATTGACAATGCGAGCAAGTTGTCGAGCTTTTGTGCATTTAAAAATCAGCTTCTTCTGGTTCCTTATCAGGACTTTTTGCTTTTCAAGGATTTTGGTTTGACCATCAATAAGATGATTTATTTGCAATTGTATATTTGCAATCTCAACCTTTGAGTCATTTTGAGAATGAGTCATATCCTTGATGGACTCTGCAACCCAGGAGTTTTGTTCTTTTCTCTCAGCCATCCTTTTCAATATAGATCCTTGAAACGCACTTCTTTATTCTTGGACATCTTCTTCATCAAGATCAATAGTTTCATGAGGTCTTTCTGAGCTTTCCATATTTATAGAAAAGATAAGACTCAATTATTTGTTAGGTCAACACAGGTGTTTTTCCAACCAAATAGGATCCTTTATTCTTTTATAGACGGCTTTCTCTCTAATCCCTAAAAGGATACGTGAACTGGTACGCAAACATTAGTTCATGGACCGGATTCGTGTACTAAGAGATTATAATGGGTATTCATCACAATCAAATTTTACTTAAATAGTAGTTGATCTTCGAGTGTCAATAATATATTCGTAGCTCGATAAATAATGATCTCCGGACGGATACATCTTTAGAGCACATTAATTATTAACACTTACTTCCCATGGAAAATAACAAAAGATCAACAAGACATTAACGTGCCAAGCTCAACTAAAATATCATATGTTACTTTTGTAGAAATAGATTAAACTTAACAACATAAGACTTGAGTGGTTCTCATCATTCATATCAAAATTTGATATGAGTGCAGTCCTTGTACTCTCAAGTTAATTTTAAGGACCAATGTTGTACCGTTAGGTAACAGAGTGAGACACCAAGTATATCACAAAGTGATGCACTAAGGTTTTTCATGTGATGATTTCTCCTTTCCTCTCCTTTCTTCTAGTTCGTTTCCTTATAGAAGATTCTGATGAGATTTCATGTTTGCTAGACCGATTAATGCCAAGCTAAGAAAATATCAGACTCGACTTTTCCCTTTTTAACACGAAGTTCATTTATTTCTGATGAATGAGTCTCAATTAGATGTTTCTCACTATCTTGTTTTCCTTAACAGTATCCTCAAGTATACTAACCTTTTCTCAGAGAATGTTAGTTTCTTGAACAAGTTTTTTCTATATCGTCAGGGATAGATTCCGTCATGTTAATGAGATCATGCTCTCTAACTAGATACTTTTCAAGTTCATCAATATACAATACTGATCCTTTTTTTTGTCAAGTTCCTTAATTCTGTAGACTTGAAAATGAATCATCTCGGCACCTTTTTTAAGCTTCTGCTTAGCTCCAATTCAGATTCTGACATGAAGTCATTTGTATATCTAGGAGTATCTCCTCCGGATTCAGAAGAATCAACTAAGGTGTTATCCTTTGAGGTAAATCCCAAACACCTGGCATAATCAAAATCAATATGAGACATGATTGTACGTGAATGCAGATTCCTAGAGAGTTTTAAACACAGACTTATTAGGTATTAAACATGTTTGCCTGCTATGATACCAATTGAAAACACCGGGGGTACCAAAATACACCATCATCTTTTTTCAGACAATCTGTATGGATAAAACCGAAATACAATTCTGACAGTTCAACTTAATGAATCTCAATCGAGGAATAATATTCAGAGTTATATCTCTTTCTCTCATAATCAGAAAGTTGACAGAACTAAATCCGTAAACCTGATTTACGTGTGAGAGTTCTTGGATGATATCAAAAATCAATATCTAATAATCAATCAAGTTGTATCCAACAAGCAAGGATGGATGTATCTACTTTGATTAATTTACGTACAACCTGTAATATTTCAAGTATAAAGATAAACAATATAATGCGAAAAAAATAAATAACACGGTCACCATAAATTTTGTTAACGAGGAAACCGCAAATACAGAAAAACCCCGGGACTTAGTCCAGATTGAACACCAAATTGTATTAAACCGGTACAGACACTAGCCTACTACCAATTAACTACATGTTGGAATGTAGTTGTGTAGATAAGGTAAAACGATTTACTGGTTTTATAGAAAGTGGAGAGATGACCATGCGCGTGGAGGCTCCTCAACCGAGAAAACTGCCTAACCTCAAACAGATGCACTGTACGGGATTGCTTTGAGTTCGAGAGATCAATTTGTAGGACTCCAGCCTAAACCAAGAAAATGGTTGTTTCAGAATCAATTCGGTCACAAAGAAGGAAGAGGGTTTATCTGTAGGGGGAAGCTGAGAAGTGTGTGAGATCAATGATGATCAAGGATTGTGAATGTGTTGTAGGTTTCTGCAAATGAATTGCTGGGTTCGAATAAGTTCTAGTCGATTAATTAAATTATTGAGAGTGATTGATCGGATCAGAATTCTTATGTTGTTCAATTGTGGATTCAGAGACTTATTTATATTGCCAGAATATTAGACACATTGATCTCCAGTAAGTGTGACGGTTGCTCGAGTGAAAGAGTGGAAAAGTGGGAAATCATGGTTTAGCCAGGTATAGGTCGTGCAGAGACTTAGTTGATTGTCCAGCCACTACTTTGCTAACTCCCTCAACTGCTTGCACGACTTACTCACATTTCTCATCGTGGATGAACACACATGATGTAGGACGCCAGACCAAAACCCTAATTAATATCCCCCATATGACGTGATTGATGTCTTATGAACGAGGAGTCTGCAAAACAAACGTGTATTTGATTAGTTAGTCGTTGACTTGATTATACGATGAATCTTAGTATTGTTAAGTTAAACATGATTGCTGAATTATCTATGATGCATGAATTGAACATTTATACTTGGACATATAGCTCTCGAATGGATGATGTTGATAGTTGAATCAACATAATGAATATTGATAGTCTGAGCAAATATTGCTCGTATGATGAATTATTGAATATTGATGGTTGAATCAATATTCGAGCATCTGAGAAAGTATTGCTCATTCGATAAATTATTGAATATTGATAGTTGAATCAATATTCGAGCATCTGAGCAAGTATTGCTTATTTGATAAAATATTGGTAACGTGACCAAATAAAATATTAATTAAAATATTAGTAGTTGGACCGAATATTATATATTTAACCCAAATGTTGATTGTTGGATCAACATAAAAAATTTAGTGTTTGAACTCGCTCAGAATTATGATATACATAGCATTTGTTTGAAACCCTAATTTTGATCAATTGTTGATCAATTGATGATTTACTAAAAATAAATCACTGAGTGAAAGAGTGACCGGCTACATGGGATGATGGTCGACCATGTAGCACCCAAGTGCTCAAGTGAGCATGCACCAAAGTCCTTTGTTGACCAGTTGGTGAACAAATGATCAAATGCTGGTTTAATCATTATTAAAATAATGCTTGTGTGAGCGTTAGGTAGTAAAACCTAATTATGGAGAGATGAGAGACTGACCAAGGGGTCATGGAATCGGCCTTTGGTGTTCGTGGGACCAGCCTTTGGTGTTCGTGGGACCAACTAATGGTCGATTGAGCGAGTCCCAAGTTCATTGGAGAGAGTTTGGACCCAATATGAATAGTTGAGAGATAATTAGGTTAAAAGTATGAAAGAGTGTGGGACCGACTCTTTGCAAGCCATGTCTCAGTCCTGAGAGTTTGGGTATTTTCTGGTGTGCGTTTGAGCAATATTTTGGATTTTCAGAAGAGTTTGATCTTGACTGAAACTCTCAATTTTGCTCGAATGAGCAAGTAGAACTTTTCTCATGCAATCGATATTTTGAGAATATTAAAATAATAATATTTTAATTTTTGACGTGAGAAGCCTAGTCGGTCATGTGACCATTTGACTTTTTAACTTTTTCATGGTTTGAGCAATATTTGAGAAAATATTGAAAAATTAGGGTTTTCGCTCAAACGATGGAGTTCCATGAGATGAAGGAAATAATAATATGAGAAAATAAGGGATTACAAGGTGTGGGACCGGCCACGTCTAGGGCATGGTCGGACGGCTAGGTGGCCCGGTCCCGTGGCACCTTTCCCTATTTTTTCACTATTCTTCATCGTTTGATGGAAAGTATGGAAAAACTAGTTTCTCTCAAGCGAGGGAGTTTGCTCAAATGAAGGAGTCTCCATGAGATGAGGGAAATAAATTAAAATAGTGGAAGAGGGGACCATCCATGACGGCATGGCCGGTGGGCTCGGCCCCACGCCTCTTGGTCATTTTATTTAATATTATTTTCCTTCATAAGTTCCTCGTTCGTCCATATTTTTGAATGCTCGTTCGTGCGCTCGGGTGGTCGTTAGTGCATTATTTTTCAAGTACACTTGCACCATTTTCTCGAGGCTTACTCGGTGATGGCCCAAATGCCCGATTGTTGAATATTTATTACTAATTCATGAAAATCAGCTGAGAATAATTCATGAAACGGAGTAATAAAAATTACATGAGTATTTATTACTAGTTCATAAAATTCAGCTGAGAATGATTCATGAAATGGAGTAATAAAATGAGTTGAATATCTATTACTAATCCATGGAATCCAGTTAGGGATTCAGAGAACGGAGTAATGAGATAAAATGAATCCATCTGAGGATCATCCATGGAACGGAGTAATGAGATAAAATAGATTATTTTCTAGGAATTCAGTTGATAAATGACACGATAGAATTAATCTACTTGCAGAATAGAGATATGAGATAATTGAAGCATCATACTCATTATGAGGAGGTTTATAGTCAGCGAACAACGAGCAGCGTGACGTCCTGAAGGCGTTAATCTCTCTAACAAACATTATGTATAGGAACCGCCTAATCATTAAGAGATTATAAACACAGTCTCTTTACGTAGTCAGGGAACAACGTGCAGCGTGATGTCCTGAAGGCGTTAAGCTCTCTAACAAACATTTATGTCTAGGGAACCGCCCAATCATTTTGATCCTATGTAGAGGTGATGATAAAATGTGTGAAGCATCGAATGCTTAGCTGAGAGGCATTCTAATAAACATATTCATCATATATCTGAGAGGAATGTTCGCTCTGTCAGATATCGTGAAACGGTTCACGGATCATAAAATATGAATCGTCACATACATTCCTAAAGTCGGGTTAGAAACATGCAGTATCATGATTTTATGATTTTAGCCCTTCCCGAAAATCCACCATCAACAAGTTGAGGACGAACTTAACCTCACAATAATTCAATTACAGTCGTGTTCCTTACGCCTCTTGAATCCCAGCAGGACTCCGCGCAATTGATTCTCTTAGATGACGTCCTTTACAATCTAAGAGTTACTTCAACTTAAATGAAGACTTTGAACTAATCTGCCTACCACAGATAAGCCTATATGTGTGATTTCCTTTTTTTATTTATTTTTATCGTAGATCAAGGTGAGATTGGAAATCGATAGCAATAAACAAAGTCTAGCTAACCTCAAAATCTGGACTCATGCTTCCCGAATAGTAGCCTAGATTATTATTCACCTCACATGTATTAAACTTGTGGAATAAACAAACTCTGGACGAAGATAACTTTGGTGATTTCTATCTATCTTAATTGATGAAGCAAGCTCAACAATCAATCACGATCGGGGTATTCGAGCTATCAAGATAAAAGATAGCTAGACCCGGCTTCACGAATCCCTATGAAGTCTTTTTAGTCCTGAAACCATAAAAGGGAAGATGACGACTCTAGTTTACAACTAGGACACACACATATAGTGTCGAGATTCAAATATCCTAGTTGTTTGAGGTTACCCTTTTATAGACCTTCAAAGCGTATGTTGCTTTAGGTTTAAGCTAAGATAGCTTTGGAACCAAGCAAACAATATCCACCTTTTGATGAATCTTTGAATATGATTAACATAACAAGATATACACTCTGGTTAGAATGAACCGTAACCGAACCGTGTAAAAAGACAATGTTCATGAATAGTTATCTGAAACTAGACAACTGAACTATAAGCTTGAGCATTTTCATGAACACTTAACACTTTAATCTTGAGTCACAATCATGTGATCAAATATGTCTATAGTATTTTTAGAGATTTTTTAGATGCTAATTATCTAACAGAAATAATTTTAGGTGCACTTGAAATTAATCAACAGGGTAAGTACGTATACTTAAACCTTGTTCGTAAACATATTTGTCAGGATACGTATACCGGGTATGTGTACCGTTAAGAAAAATTAGAGTTCTGGAACATACAGAACCTTCCCGGTATGTGTACCGAGTATGGATACCACACCAGTTCCAAAACCGACAGTTCATTTTCAGTACGCGTACTGGTTTGCGTACCATTTTGGGTTTACGAGTTCACAAACTTCTTAAGGTATGCATACTGGTGTGCGTACCAAAAAGTTTATGTCGACATATAGCTACCCCGTTACATGTACTACGGTTCCGGACCTATAAAAGTTTTCCCAGTTTGGAAGACTGGTATGCATAATGTCTTATAGAATTTACCATAGTTTTATATTTCTCTTTAAATCAATTCGAAACATTGATGCGTGTCGTGAGTGCAACAAATTAAATCACTTATTTCTACACAATTAACTGGTACTATAATGGAAGCAAGGATCGCTCCCACGAAGAGCAGGGAGTTTTCAGTTGTCAAAAGTCACAAATGGGGGGTTTTGTTTGTAGGTTGTAAATAAAGAAAATAGATTAAGATGTAATCAAGGATGAGGAGTACGATCGGGGAATCCTTCTTCGTTACTAAACATTCATCAAAGTAAGATAATTATCTATTCATTAATCATTGATTCATATATTAAATAAAATCATGTTTAGAACTTATAATTCATCCCTAATCAAATATAAGTTTAGCTACTCATGGATTTAGTGAAAACCATGATATACATATGATAAAATCAAAGATAAATAGTTCTGGTAATGGAAGAAACCAAAACCCAAGCTTTCGCTCATTGTCTTCTTGTCTCCACTTCCGTATCTTGATAAAATCTCTGTTCGGAACTTGAAACTCTCTTGAAAAGTATTTGGAAGTCTCCTTAAATATATTTAAGAATCTTTGGGTTTGGAAATACTTCCGAACTAAGAAATCCAATTTTACCAAGTATTTTCGTCACTTCTTGGAGGGTGTGGCCGGTCACACACATAGGTAGGAATTGGGCTCTTTTTGATCCATACGGTTTTTCCCATAACTTTTGCATACGAACTCGGACTGACCTCATTATTTTTGCGTTCTTTTCGTCTCTTTATTATCTACAATATAAAGTTGAATAATCCTGAATTTGGTCGAGTTAATCCTGGTCCTCAGTCCAAACTCACGTTTTATTCCCGCTTTAGCACTCTTTTTGCTTCTTTTGGATGATTCTACCTAAATAAGACAATCAAAAGAAAACCAGAGTAATACAAGCTACTATGAAAGAAACATAGAAAATACAAGCATGGAATTGATTAAAAAAAGTATAGTAAATTATGCACCTATCAAATTTATGCACACTTAGCTTTTGATAGTCCTCGAGCAAACTACCCAACCTAAACCAAATCCTAATTCACTTTCGCCGGAATCACTGTTATACTTAGAACTTGCAACAAGCCTTTAAACCCCTAGGTGTCCCTAGTGGACAAGTTATAGTCTCGTGAGGGTTTACAGGAGGTATACCCACAAAACCAACTCCAAATTCTAGCCACAAAAGAACAATTAAGGATCGACAATGAGCAAGCTAAATAAATAGCCTACAACTATTCTTTAGATAACAATATCCCACATGCATCCCAATCATCACACATAAGCAAATTTTTGCGTGCGACATTCATAAAAATAAGTAAACTCTACTCATATAGTCATTCACATATACTTGATGTAATGTGTTTCGACGTTATGCATAGTTTTAGCGTCTCTATTCCGAAAATACACATAAAATGTATATGAAACTTGAATCACATGGATAGATAGGAGAATGAATGGAAAAGTTAAGTGTGCAAATGTTGACTAAGATGAACGATGTTACCCATAATAATTGCATGAATTGTCAAATGATTATTTATATATAGCGCAATAGTTGAGAGAAGCTCTCATTTATCGACAACATGATCAGATCTTTTGGATCTAAGATAGTTCCCATGTATCCTGCATTCCACGCTTGTTTAGGCGACGAAGAGAGGAAGAACATTAGACATATTTCTACTCACGTGTCGATGCCGACATCAAATCCTTTTTGATTCGGATTCGTTATATAATAATGATGTGGTTTCACTCAATTTATCGACAACTTGACAAATATGGAACTTTTGGATCTAATGGAATATATATGATAGTTCCCATGGATCATGCATTCCACGCTTGTTTAGGCGACAGAGACAGGGAGAACACACACTATTTCCATCAAGTATCGAATACCACCTCAAATCTTTTGGATTTGCTACAAATAGTAGTAATGTGGTAATAATCAAGCCTGATTTTTATGTGTAGGCTCCTTTTTGAGTATATAAGACAATTTTGCAAATTAATGCATATAACCAACCAATTTAATCGGTTTTCATTGTCTTTGGGGCTTTTATCTCAACCAATGAGTTTTTTTCTTGCGACAACATCAAAGCAATACTAGAGTCCCACCAAATCACTTAGATAAACATCAACAACCTAAAAACTCAATACCATCCCTCACTCTAGAATAAAAGTAGCACTGGTGCTGCTTACCCTCCCTCTTATTGTTTGGTTACCGTAACCTCGCGCTCTCATTGGTTAATTGAGAAACCATTCGTATTCGTCGGATGAAATTTCGTTAGATATGGTGCGTTGATTTGACAATGTGCGGTGTAGATTGGATGGATTAGTGGGACACAAGCGACGGATTAGAAACCATTCGTATTCGTCGGATGAAATTTCATTAGATATGGTCCCATTATTTAGAAAAATTACTATATTAATTTCGTGTATTTATTTTGGAAATCCAAAAAAATAAAAAAAACTGCTATATTAATTTTAGACATTTATGATTAAAATAAAAGAAAATCAATTCAACATTTTTATGGAATAAAATAATTTTGTATAATTTTATGAAAATCCAAAAATAAAAAAATTACTATATTAATTTTGGACATTTATGATTAAAATAAAAGAAAATAATTTAACATATTTATGAAATAAAATAATTACATTTATAATTTCATGTGATTATTGTAAAAGATCCAGAGAATTAAAAAATCGAAGTATTTAAGGAATAATTTTTTTTTTAATTTTTTAATCTTTTAAAAGGAAAAAAGATATATAAATAACAATATTAAAATCAATTCAACATGTTTATGGAATAAAAAAAATTTGTATAATTTTATGAAAATCCAATAAATAAAAAAGTTACTATATTAATTTTGGACATTTATGATTAAAATGTTAAAAAATAATTTAACATATTTATGAAATAAAATAATTACATTTATAATTTTATGTGATTATTGTAAAAGATCCAGAGAATTAAAAAACCAACGTATTTAAGGAATAAAAAAATATTTTTAATTTTTGAATCTTTTAAAAGGAAAAAAGATATATAAATAACTATATTAAAATCAATTCAACATGTTTATGGAATAAAAAAAATTTGTATAATTTTATGAAAATCCAAAAAATAAAAAAGTTACTATATTAATTTTGGACATTTATGATTAAAATAAAAGAAAATAATTTAACATATTTATAAAATAAAATAATTACATTTATAATTTCATGTGATTATTGTAAAAGATCCAGAGAATTAAAAAAATCAACGTATTTAAGGAATAAAAAAATATTTTTATTTTTTGAATCTTTTAAAAGGAAAAAAGATATATAAATAACGATATTAAATTTTAGCATTGATGATAAATATCTAACAAAAAATACTACATTAAACAATATTTAAATTACTATAAATATTTATGTTAACAATATCCATTAATATATAAAAAAAATCTGATCATTTAGATGAACACAATCTAATAAGTTTCATTAATATGGTTGATTTACTAATAAAAACAAAGCCAATGGTTAATAAAGGATGGAAATCATTCTTCAACCTTTATAGCAAGCCATATAACTGGATTTAATTCCATAACGATTTTAAAGATTTTCTTTGGAATCAAGTTTCCAACATCTATATAAAGAATGCAAATCAATGAGACTTCGGTGACAATTCGTTTAGTGCAGATTATATTAATGGTATCCTTTAATATACACACGGTTATTTGGGGAAAAAATATCAATACGCAGATAATTTCTTTAATAATACTACTATCAAGTTGTCGTTACTATTATTATTAAAAATATTTTAATTAATACTAATATGTTGTTAATAAATTATGAAAATAATTTTCCTAATTTTCTTCCTTTAAGATATTGATTGATATTGTTTCTTAATAAAAGTAATTTCTTATCGAAATTTAGTTTTGGTGACTGAATATAAATTATTCAAGCGAAAGCCAAACCTCATTGTTTGCGCATTACTTTTCTTTTCAGGTTTTTTTCTTCCTTTTTTTCGGTTTCTTACAATCTAGGATTTTGTTGTCTAATCTATTTTTATTGTTTGTTTTGCATGTAATCAATAGGTTGCGGTGATGGGAGGTCAATATTAAGTTTTTACTGGTGGTATGTTTCTTACCTATTTTCAATATAATCCATGATGTTTATGGGTTTAATCTTTTCAGAAAAATCAAAATATTTAGTTTGGATAGGTGGTTTAGGAAGTCAACATCTCATCAAAAGTATATGTTTGAAAAGGTGAAATTGAAGTGCCAATTTCATTTAGGTCTCAATTCGGTTTTTCCTTAGAAATTGTTATTGGCTATTTTCTGCGGGGTTGAGGAGATGCCTACAAACAATTATGCTGAGAGCATGTAACTAATATGGTGGAGTAATTTTTATTAAAATTTGTGGAGGAAAATGGTGGTGTGCAGTAGTAGGGTTTAGCTTATGAAGATGCGATGTAAGGTTGTTTATTTTGTTTTCTTCGTTTTTTGTTTTATTATGATGATTTTCTCAAAATAAAATATGTATATCAAAAGTAGGTATTTAATCGTTTTGTTGTTATTTTTATGTAATGTTGTTCAAGGTATGATATTTTGAGTTCACACAAATGTTTATTTCATTAAGATTATTTGTTCATAATGGTTACTGCAGTTCACATGTTCATGATCTAAAAATGAACATGGTGCTTGACACAAATTCTAGGTTTTGCCTATCGCAGGGTGCAGTGCGGGTTAACTAAATGGTGCTTATAATTTGTATTCCGTGAATCAGATGTGTTATGCCTAAGTTTTATATGCACGCTGCAAATGGATTTCTAATAATTTGATACTTTTGGGCTTAAAATTGCTTAAATTTACTCCGTTAGGTGTAGAAAAATCTTTTTCTCATGTTAGAGGAGGGAGGATGGAAATGTGAGTAGGTTTAAATTAGATAACCAAAATGTTGGCGACTTTAGACTTTGTGTAACTGTTAATTTCTTTAAAATTAGTAATTTACACATATATTATAATTATGGAAAGAAGCATTTATGGAACGATGCATACATATTAATGACGTAATCTTTTTCAATAGTTGTAATTATATGTGAAAAGAAAAATTGAAATTAGTGTTTATAAAACTCAAAATATCTAAAAAAACCTTAGGGCAAAAAAATCTTTAGAGGTCTACTTATGGTAAAAGAATCCCAAACGGCTAGCTTAAGTATTTAGTATGTTGGAAAAAAATAATAATTCTTACCCTGTATTTTCGAATTAATTTAGGGAATAAAAATCTTTCCATTACTTTGTTATATTTTGTTGCCACACAAAGCAATTCGATTTCATATCTCAATTCTCATTTTTTTCTTTCTTTGTAGCAGAGTCTCAAAGGTCTATATTAAGGACACCGGCATGGACATTTGTAAAATGAATAATTCTCTTTGTCATCTTAGATATATTCTCTAAACATGTACAAGTCTTTCGATGATGTAGTAGTGAATATATAATTATAAATCAGGATGATACTGGCCCCGTCCATCATTTTCAATTCTATGTAGTTCCAAAAGGATAAATGTTAATATGAAATAGGGAAATAGGAATAAGGATGGATGTAAATCCCAAACAACATTGTTAAGTTATTGTCCCAAGAGCATTCTCTCTCTTGGATTTCCTTTATAATTGTTTCTGATATTTTTGACCGGGTTCTGCTAGATTATTGAATTATAGTTTTTTGTGAAACTTATTCTTATTATTATTTTTCTTTCTTGAACAGGATATACGCATGAAATTGCTTTGTTTAATAGACCATGCTGTAACGACACTTCGGTAACTTGACCTACGGTTGAATGTAAAAAAAAAATGTCCCTTTAACCGTTCAATTCCAAGAGAGTTTTATGTTTTGTTTCAAGCCATATACATAATAAAATTAGCTATATGCATCACTAAAAATCCAACAACCAAATTATTTAATTAACCAATACAATTTAGATATTCTTTTTTACCAATAAAGGTACTCCAGTCATTAATTAGTGGACAATCCTCGCGGTTAAAGTAACAATCACGGGTATTTAAACGGAGTCTTAGTGGGATGTTAGTTCATTGCTTGATTACAACTTCTTTGACGGGAAGCATTTCATCTGTTTTGTACTATCTAGAATTGGAAAACTATTTTATGTTATATCGTGTGTTCTTTTAATGTCTCTAATAAGTGTGATTTTTCATTTTACTATAAGGAGTTGGTGCCTAGGTTGGGTTGACCACTTGATTCTTAACACAAGTATATGATTTCTGAAGAAATATATATATATATATCAATGCATTTTCTTGATTACATCATCTTTGACGGGAAACACTTATATTCTTTTTCACTATTTAGGGTTGGGAATCTATTTTATATTAATATCGATTTTTAGTATTACTGATATCAGATATCCATACAACTATACAATGAGTATGATTTTTCATCTAACTATAGGGACTTGGATCCTGGAAGAGAACTTGAGTTGGCCGCTTGATTCCTAACGCAAGTATATGATTCTTAAAAATATAGATCGATGAATTTCCTTGATTACATCATCTTCGAAGGGAATCAATATATATATATATATATATATGTTTTGTAATAATATATATATATATATATATATATATATATGTTTTGTAATAATCTATTTTATATTAACAATAAATACAATTCTGATCGGTAGGAGTCATCAATAGGAAAACAAAAAAAAAAATGATGAGAATTCATAACCAATATAATTTAGATTTCATTTGCCAACAAAAATACTCAAGTTATTAATAGGCGATCCTTACGGTTAAAGCAACAATCACGGGTATTCAAACGGGGTCATAGTGGGATATTAGTGCATTTCCTTGATTACAACTTCTTTTGAATCACTTCATCTGTTTTGCACTATTTAGAATTTGCAAGCTATTTTTATGTTATACATCGTGTGTTCTTTTAATGTCTCTAATATCAGGTATTGATACAACCATATAATGAGTGTGATTTTTCATTTAACTATACGGACTTGGATCCTATAAGAGAACTTGAGTTGGCTGCTTGATTCCTAATGCAAGCTTTTGATTCTTAAGAAAGATATATCAGTGCATTTTCTTGGTTACTTCTTTGACGGGAAGCACTCTACATGCTTTGCGATATTTAGGGTTAGCAATATCTTTTATATTAAGATCGTGTTATTTTTAGTGTCCCTAATGTCAGATATCAGCACAGCTTTATAATATGTGTGATTTTTCATTCAACTACAAGAAGTTTGAGCCAGGAAAAACAATTGAGTTACCTGCTTAATTTTTTACGCAAGTATATGATTTCTGAAGAAAAATATATATGTTTGTTTCCTTAATTACATTTCCTTTAACGGGAAGCACTGCACATGCTTTGTGTTATTTAGAGCTAGAAATCTATTTTATATTAATATCATGATTTTTTGAATGTCTCTAATATCACATATCGATGCCTATATGTATCACATAATGACTAATGACATTTCCTTGATTACTTCTTTGACGGGAAGCACTTTGTATGCTTTGGACTATTTAGGGTTGGCAATCTGTTTTCTATCAATATCGTGTTATTTTTAGTGTCTTTAAAGTTAGATATCTACACAACTACATAATATGTGTGATTTTTCATTTATCTACAAGAACTAAAAGAAGTTGGAGCCTAGAAAAACAGTTGAGTTAGCCGCTTTATTTTTAACGCAAGTATATGATTTCTGAAGAAAAATATATATGTACGTTTCCTTAATTATATTTTCTTTGACGAGAACCACTTCATATGTTTTGCACTATTTAGAGTTGACAATCTATTTTATATTAATATCACGATTTTTTAGTGTCTCTAACTTCAGATATCGATGCCTATATAATGGCTAATGAGTGCGATCTTTCATTTAACTATAAGAAGTTGGAGCCTGGAAGAGCAGTTGAGTTGGTTCCTTAATTCTTAACACAAATATATGATTTACGAAGAAATATTTATCAATACATTTCCTTGATAACATTTTCTTTGACGGGAAGCAATTCATATGTTGTGCACCATTTAGAGTTTTCAGTATATTTTATATTAATATCGTGTTTTTTTTTAGTGTCTCCAATATCAAATATTGATACAACTGTATAAAAAGTGTGATGTTTCAGTTAACTACCAATACATGTAATGTAATAAACTACTTATTGATTTTAAAGGTCGGTATAATTTTTCAAAAGTATTTTATTTAAGAGGATTTCTTAATCTCCAACACTTTAAACAATATGTAACTGGTGAATAATTTGGTTTTGATTGTTAATCTACTAAATGATTGCTTCAAAAATAAATAAATATGATAATTGATGTTTTCATGGTACGTCATAGTTAGTTTTGATCCCTTCTTGGATTGGTGCGGTGCTTCGTCCAACTTGAAATCGATTCCGCTGCATCGGTTCAAGCACGGGTTAAATACTAAAAAAAATGATTATGTATTTATAGCTTAAAATATTTTAGTTTATTTGTAAAATTGATTATTAATTTATTATGATGCATGAAATTAGTTTTCAAAACTATGTTAGATCTTCAAATCATAATAATATTATATATTTGATTATTATAAAGTTTTAACTATTAATTGTCAATTTATTGGATAGTAATTATATAAGCTTATTAGAACTCTTATTAGGACGGGTGTGGGGCGAAGCCCCGCCTCAGTGAACATGAACTGACGATATAAGAAATTCCAGTAGTCCCAGTGCATAGCACGGGTTTCAAGCTAGTATACTATAAAAGTAAAAAGAAGGTGATTCAGCATTGATAGATTACGACTTACAAGTAATGCATGCACAAGTTCTTGTATTGATGTTTTCAACGACTATCATGCTATTTCTAGCAACTGAGTTTTGCATATGAATAGATTGGATCAATTTTTCTCGGATATGATAAGAAAATAAATTCTATAGCCAAAAAAATCGAAATTATCAGCCCGGAAGGCAGATTTGATGTCATCCTAGTTAGCTCAAAAACCTCAAATAAATGCAAAAACTGTACAATTCGGTAAGGAATTTGGCAAAACTTCCTTGTTGAAAGTTCGCCGACCTCTTTTCTATTCCGTATCAAAAGAGAACATTGTTTCGATATCTAGTCTGACAGTTATGGCCTTCAGAATGATAGACGCGCAGTCTGAAAAAGTTCTGGAAAATACTGAAACTCAAATGTCCAGGCCAATCGGTCCAACTTAACAGACTCCAAATTCAGATTTTCTTTTTGGAAAATAAAGATGAATCTCTCCTACTTAAAATTTGGGGTCAACCACTCAAATCGGACTCTAAATGAAGTCCCAATAGTTGTTTTAGCAACAAGTGCGCAGTCAGAATTTTTATGAAGAAAATTAGTTTTCCGTCAAAAACATTCATTATAGATATATGACTTTGTAACAATTTAAGACTGGAATGCAAGATTATGATATGAAAACTATAAAAACAAATAAAAATCAAACAAAAACAAAAGGTATAGAGATACAAAACCAATGGGTTGCCTCCATGTAGCGTTTGGTTTAACGTCGTCAGCCTGACTTGATATTTCGGCTACTCTTTAGCCTACTTCCACGACTTCAGTTGAAAAGCAAAGATCACATCACTTGGATACCTCATCTCCTCAAATATATTGAAGCGTACAACTTTTCTATTGAACTCCATGGTCAAGGTACCTTGTTGGACATCAATCTTCGTTCCAGCAGTGCTCATAAATGGTCTACCCAACAACAAGGGAGTAAACTTCAATGAGTTTGCATCACTCATGTCTAGAACATAAAAGTCCACTGGAAATATTAACTCATACACCTGCACCAAGACATTCTCAGCAACCCATTTAGTGTAAACATTAGATCGGTCAACAAGTTGAAGAACTACATGAGTCTCCTTGAGAGGACCAAGATTAAGAGAATCATAAATTGAAACAGGCATAACATTAACAGATGCTCCTAAATCTAGCAAAGCTCGTGAAACCTAGTTTTACCAATTGTGTATGGTATAGTAAAGCTACCGGGATCTTTTACTTTAGGTGGGAGTTTCTTTTTTTTTTCTTTTTTTTTTGAAAAGAAAGTGCATTAATATAATTAGTCAATCAGGCGGCTAGCCTGTTGAGCATTGTGTTTTACAAAAGCATAAGTGTCATGAAATAGATCGTTCAACTCATAGTTCGAGTAGTAATTTGAGGCTATCTCATGCATTTTTGGCAACCAATCCTGCCTTAGGGAAATACATTCAAACATACAAAAATATAAAATATAATCTACATATTCAGCAATCAATTTGTTGTTACAGCTCGATTGATGATTAGCCCATTTCTTCTTTAGTTCTTTCAGTGGCTTTGTGTTTCCTAACTGGGTGGTGTATGTTCTCTCCTTTCATAGTCGTGCCCATTTCATGCTTGCTCGAACCCCCAGTGTGACTCCTTCCTTCTGCGATGTTACTCGGCAGGTGAAAATTTTGGTATCTGCGATGTGTAGTCCTTCATCTGCAAATAGTATAATAACAAAAGAGTAATATTGCTGAGAATTATAGTAGTAATGTACCACAGTAGTTATAGTAGCTTGTTGTTGTCGATTTTGCATCATTTGTAGCTAGATGATTGTTGGATTTCTGTTGAGAATAACTTGGGAGGTGGGTAGGTATGCGTGGTTGAGATGATATTTGGTTTGGTAAATTGTTGTTTTAGGTTTGACCTGCACTGCCTTGAGACTCCTATCACACCTATGTTTCCATATATACCAGCAAACTGTTGCTTCTATTCTTCTATTGTTTGTGTTTTCTATCTTTGTTTCACCTATTTCATCAAACCAATTGGTTATCCATTCAGTAATTATCACATCAGTTCTACTTGGCCCTCTACATCCTAGTCTGAATCTAACAGCTCTGCTATAGGAGCAGTGAAGGAGGAGATGAGAGACAGTTTCATCTTTCGTACCACAGAGACGACAGAGAGAAGATAGGTTTGGCATTCTAGTGTGCATCTTTGACATCACAGGGAGGATGTCAGTGTAACATTTCCATATGAACACTTGAATTCTGGGCATGACTTCCAGTTTCCAGATCTTAGTCCATATTGGATTTGGGATGGTTGTTACGGTTTCTCCTTGGGCTGATAGGTGTAGAATACACCTAATTTACTATCTAGTAGTTTATGCTTTCTTTCCTATTTTTCTTGTGAATTATGTATTTTACGTGTGTTTTTGAGTTATTAGGTACTCTGGAGTCACACGGAGGAAAAGAAGAAGAAATCACCAAAATTGAGCAAAAAGGGCAAATATGTCATTTCAGGGGAGAACACTATCTGGATCCCATCCACATGTTAAGGGGCAACTTGTTTTTGGAAGAATTATAAAAGGCAGCCAGCTATGGTTAAGGGGTTGTCATCTAGGGTATCCCTTATCATTTATCCAATGGTGTAATTATCACTGGGTGTAATAATCCAACCTACATCATAACCCTAAAATTGAGAGATATGTTTCTCAATCATTCCCATTAGCTGAAAGTGAGAACAACGCAGATTGTTGCTATTAAACTGAGAGAGAAAGAGAGCAGATCGAGGAGCAGCTCGGTAAAATCAGGGAGAAGAACTCAGAGGTTGAGAGATGAAATTGAAGGTGATTAAATGGGTAATTGAAGATGGGTAAAAAAATTCGAGTTGTTGTTGATTGAAAACATTTGATGTTTGAGAGATTGAGATGGAGTTTGGGTTTCGAAAGTGGAAGTTGTTGATAGCAGAGACGGGTTTATGATTAACTTGAGTTGGCTGTTGAATTAGAGAGTTGTTAATGGTGCTGAGAAGAAACCAATCAAAACGCTGCTGATAATCGAGAAATAAAATGGGAATCGATGTTCAAACAAGAACATGAGGAAGAATTAATAAAAACTGGGTATGTATTAGCTGTTGCTGCTGAGATGAATTTCGCGACCTCAGAAATGGTGGGTTTGAATTGAATTTGTGTTTGAAGGTGAATTTGAGAAAAAAAGGATCTGTGGCTGTTGAACGCAAGAAAAGGAACAATGGGTTTTTGTTCTCTGGTTCGAATTTGAGAAGATGGGTTTTTTTGGGTACTGATTGAATTGTGAATGATGTTGTAGTAGCAGAAACTGGGTATGGAAATAACTAGATGAATGCAGGAAATGGAGCTAAAATTGGCCTGAAATCGGCCTGGGAGATGCCCTGAATATAAACGAAACTCTGTTGGATTTTATTCCCGGCGAGTTAACTCAGTGAGCCCGTTAACTGATCCAGCCGTGCAACTCAGTTGAGTAAGCCCAGTTAGCCGAGTAAGATGCTGACTCGGCGGCTAACTCACTCTCTCCCTTGACCCATTGACTGACGGTTTGACTGAATTGACCGTTAGTCCTAACGATGGACTGACGGAATATTCCATTGAAGGATATAATTTTCAGGTGGCTGGCGGTGATGGATTACGGCCTATTTCCGGCCAAAAACCCAGTTTTCCGGCGAGCAAAAGTTGCAGAATTTTGTGTGGATTTCTCTCATGGGATGTGAAGACTTGGACTTGGAATTGGATGAAGAATTTGGTTTGAATATGGGAGATTTGAGAAAGGCTTGGATTTGGAAATTGAAGTGCTAAAGGAAAGGGATTCTATTCCTTGGAAGATATGGAGAACATTGAAGCCTATAAATAGAGAAGTTTTCTACTTTTCTATAGACACTTCCATACACTTCCATACACATATACACTTTTTTACACACATCTTTTACATATCTTTTGCACACTTTTACACACACAATTCTTTTCTTTATTATTCTTTGTGTGAACTCTTTAGCATGAGTAGATAATTTTATTGATTGAGGATGAATTCCTAGTTCTTAACATGTTTTGAGTTTGTTTTAAATCTACTTTGAAGTTTTCATATGATTATCGTTTGTTTTTACTAATAAGAATGTTTATACATTCATGATTGATTGATAGATTGTTTAGGTGCGCAACTAAATTGATTTGTTAATTTGACCTATAGCTAGTGAAAGTTAGGGGATAAGTAATCGTTTCTTGACTCTTTACATAAGTAGCAAACACGAGACCTTGCGGAGGGATTCCGTGGAGCAATTGTGTGTGAAAACAACGTTAGCAAGTGGACCTTGATCTAAGAGTCTAACTACTAATATCGACCTAATAAATTCATAAATCTTAATGTGTTTAACTAAATTACATCTTGAGTGATCTACTATTAGGTGGTTTGGTGAATAGAATCCGGTAGTCGAGAACTTCCGTATCCGGTGATATAAGGGATTTTGGGGTTAGCACTGATCTAGCTGTTATACCTATGGTTGGTGATAATCTGTGACTAATAAAAAGTAGAAAAGAACATAACTTTAATCATTGTTTTGCAGCGAAGAAGGATTCCTTGATCTATTCTCTCTTATTGATTTCAATTTACACTTTTAATTGCTTTGTTTATTTTTATTTTTTTTAAATTCTTAATCAATACCCCCCTTTGTGTGACAATTTTACAACTAGAATCTCGTGCTCCTCGTGGGATCGATCTTGACTACCCTATATTACTTGTTAATTAGGTACTAAAGTATTAATTAATTTGTTGTGGTTACGACACGCATCAAATTTTGGCGCCGTTGCCGGGGAGCATCGGATGATTTTAGTTGTTTTCTTTTTACTTTTTGCTTTATTCTTTCTTTGTTGGATTCTTTATCGTATCTAACTTAGTTTTTGAGAATTGTTTTTCAGGTACCGGTTTTCCATGTATGGTGGACAAGAGCAATCATATTACAACAATCAATACGGTTTTCAACCTCAACATCATGGAAACTTCCAACCATCTTTAGGATACAATCAAAACCAATCTTTTGGCTATGATCAATATCCTTCGGAGCCTTATGGATATTCTCATACATATCAACAACCTTATGACGGGTATGTAAGTAGACAATCACAAGGATGGACGGATAATTATGCTTTTAATACATTATTTTCTAGTAATGTGCAGACAGAGAATTGGGAATATACTCCTCTTCATCGTGTTTTTCCTTCACTTTTTAAGGAGGTACAATCTAGAAACTCTATACACGGTGGTAAGCGTGTTAATATCCGTAAACTTGCACAAAAGTTATACAAATTGGAAGATGATGGAGACTCGGAAGAGCTTGTCGCAGAAATTAATAGGAATATTCATATGGAACTTAAACGACGTCGGGATAAATCTAATGAAACCGATGAAGATTCTTATTATGGTGATTCCGATAATGAAGATGATTGTGTTGAAAAGGACCAACCTTTGGAAACTCTTGATGACGCTAGTGTAGATTACTCGAGCCTTGATCTTAATAATGATCAATCACCTATTCAAAAGGTAGAGCTTGAGGAAGATGCATTTAGTGCTTGGAAAAAATTCCTTAGGGAAAGATATGAGTCCGCGGAAGTGTATGAACATTACAACAATGAGGAAGTTATTCCAACTCCGGATCATAATAACGATCCTTCACCTATTCAAAATGAGGAGATTGGGTGTAACTTGCCTATTGTTGTAAACGGTGTAACACCCTCACAAGAAGATCTTACAATTTACACCGAAGAAGATTTTATGAGAGAGGAATGGCCCGATTCCGATGATGAAGATGTTGAAGAGGTGATGCTCGATAATGAAACCGAATTGATTGAATTCATGGAAGACCCAATTGAACTTGCTAATGATTATGATGATGCCAAGACTTTATTTAAGGTAGAAAATGATGAAGAATGGTTGCAAGGTTTGATAGAGGACCACGATATGCAAGAGGTAAGTAATTCATTTGAATTTTTTAAGGATGAAAAAGATACCGTAATACAAGAAATTGTGCAAGGTTTGTCTAACCCTTTGCATATTGATTCTTCTCCTTTACCTCTTATTGGATTGAATGTATGTGCTTTGAAAGTATTTTTGAATGACTTTGTTTCTCGATATCCACCATTGGAAACACTTGATGCTAACACTATGCAGGTTTGCCAATAAGAATGCATGGAAATTCCCAAATTCTATGTTCTTTATACACTTCCGAGTGTGGACAAGAATAAGTGTGGGGGAATTTTCTATCGAGCTATAACTTTACTATTATTTTCTTGTGCTAATATTTGTATGAAGCTATTGTTTGCAAAACAGGTACCATAGGAGGATCCCCAAATTTTCCGATTGTTAGTATATGGGGAATGAATCTTACAAGAGCCAAGTTGGGTCGTCGACTTTAAAACAAGCGCTAAGTGGGAGGCAACCCACCGGTTTTGTATCTCTTATCCTTTTGTTTTTATTTGATTTTTTGTTTTCGTATATTTATTTTTCTTGTTCCATATCATCTTAGGATTTCCCACCTTGACTTTGATTGGACGATTCAATTACATTGAGGACAATGTAAGGTTTAAGTGTGGGGGAGTGTCTAAGCATATATTTTTGCATAAAACTTCAACTTTTAGAGATTTTAGAGTCACTAGCATACTTCTAGGTATGTTTACGTAGAGAATTCTGACCGACATAATTGAACTTGGAAGTGTTAGGGAACTACGTTCGATTTCTTGCTTGTTAGAGTGTTAAATAATGAATTTAATCATGCCGGTGATGCAAATTAGGAGCAGAGAAGAATGCATTATTAGAGTTGTTGATCAATCATTAGTGGAGACTACCCGTTTTTATATCATGTGAGGCACCGACAAGAATTTTTCCATTTGACTAAAAAGCTTCTTTTGAGTGTGTGTCACCGTACGTTAAATCCGGGTAGAATGGTGAGCTACCCAACTTCACACCAATTTTCAGCACTATTTTGATCTCTTGAGTGCTAATTTTTGTCAATCATGAGGGTGATTTGCAGTTATCACCATTCTCTCTCTCGACAACAACGGGTCCATAGAAACACCATTATCATCAACAAGGGAGCGACATCAAAATCTACAAGGAAAGTTGAAAAGATTCAAGGTTTACAAGCAACAATGGAACAAGAAAAAGAGCAAATTTCAAATCCAAGTAAAGCAAAATACAATGAGGTAATTTTATATCAAAGTATGAAGACTTATTTACAAAAGCGAAGAAAAGCAAAAGGTGAGAATTATTGAAGTTTATGATTTCAAGGAGATACAAGTTGTGAAGAATCAAGCGGTAAAGTACTTTTCTACGGCCATGGTTGTTTTATTTTTCACTTTGTTTTGTATTTTGTTTCTCTTGTTTAAAAAAAAAAAAAAAATTTGAGACAAGAGAAATATCTATTATTGTTTTGAATAAGCCGCGGGGAAGGAAAATTTATAAGGAAGTTTCAAGTGACAAGGATTTTAAGGAAAAAGGTTACAAATTGTCGAGGATCTATGAAGTTCAAATGTTTATCATCAATAGTTGAAACCGAAGACCAATAAGATGAAGACAAGGAGTGGAAGACGTTTCTATTGGATGCCGTGAGAGTGGTGTTATCATAATTGGCAATCGGATGTGAAGGTAAGTAAGTAATCTCATCCTCCATAATAGTAGTTGATTTCCTTTCTTAGAGATCGTAATAAAAAATGGTTTTTCAAAATGTTAAAAGATGTGGGTTTTTCAAAATTTCGAAAGTTATCCTTCCCACCATTCAACGTGTTGCAGGAATTCTCTCTTCATTCCTACCTGCACACATGTGAGACCCATAAAAAAGCCGTCTTTTTGAGTGCAATTATCATAAAACCCTTTTGTGAGGCAGAAGTCGAGGCGAAATGCTTATTGATCGTTTCTCAAACACGCGTTCTCTCATTATGGTGTGGTTATTTCTCACTCAACATTTAAGAATGAGAATATGTTCTTTAGTATTTCTAACTTCTTATTACTAGCATGCAGAAACTCTATGTCCTCATAGCTCTTTGGATGCTTGGGACACTAGAACGCTTTGAAGTTGTAAGTTTTAGTTTGATTTGCTCGAGGACTAGCAAAGTCTAAGTGTGGGGGAATTTGATAGGTGTAGAATACACCTAATTTACTATCTAGTAGTTTATGCTTTCTTTCCTATTTTTCTTGTGAATTATGTATTTTACGTGTGTTTTTGAGTTATTAGGTACTCTGGAGTCGCACGGAGGAAAAGAAGAAGAAATCACCAAAATTGAGCAAAAAGGGCAAATATGTCATTTCAGGGGAGAACACTATCTGGATCCCATCCACATGTTAAGGGGCAACTTGTTTTTGGAAGAATTATAAAAGGCAGCCAGCTATGGTTAAGGGGTTGTCATCTAGGGTATCCCTTATCATTTATCCAATGGTGTAATTATCACTGGGTGTAATAATCCAACCT
The DNA here is from genome assembly GCA_023529315.1 of Papaver bracteatum. NCBI lineage: Eukaryota > Viridiplantae > Streptophyta > Magnoliopsida > Ranunculales > Papaveraceae > Papaver > Papaver bracteatum. Next base: position 922,967 of record JAJJWX010001388.1, read on the forward strand.
ACATCATAACCCTAAAATTGAGAGATATGTTTCTCAATCATTCCCATTAGCCTGAAAGTGAGAACAACGGCAGACGCTGTTGCTATTAAACTGAGAGAGAAAGAGAGCAGATCGAGGAGCAGCTCGGTAAAATCAGGGAGAAGAACTCAGAGGTTGAGAGATGAAATTGAAGGTGATTAAATGGGTAATTGAAGATGGGTAAAAAAATTCGAGTTGTTGACGCTGCTGATAATCGAGAAATAAAATGGGAATCGATGTTCAAATAAGAAGATGAGGAAGAATTAATAAAAACTGGGTATGTATTAGCTGTTGCTGCTGAGATGAATTTCGCGACCTCAGAAATGGTGGGTTTGAATTGAATTTGTGTTTGAAGGTGAATTTGAGAAAAAAAGGATCTGTGGCTGTTGAACGCAAGAAAAGGAACAATGGGTTTTGTTCTCTCGGTTCGAATTTGAGAAGATGGGTTTTTTGGGTGCGATTGAATTGTGAATGATGTTGTAGTAGCGAAGCCCGGGTATGGAAATAACTAGATGAATGCAGGAAATGGAGCTAAAATTGGCCTGAAATCGGCCTGGGAGATGCCCTGAATATAAATGAAACTCTGTTGGATTTTATTCCCGGCGAGTTAACTCAGTGAGCCCGTTAACTGATCCAGCCGTGCAACTCAGTTGAGTAAGCCCAGTTAGCCGAGTAAGATGCTGACTCGGCGGCTAACTCACTCTCTCCCTTGACCCATTGACTGACGGTTTGACTGAATTGACCGTTAGTCCTAACGATGGACTGACGGAATATTCCATTGAAGGATATAATTTTCAGGTGGCTGGCGTTGACGGATTCCGGCCTATTTCCGGCCAAAAACCCAGTTTTCCGGCGAGCAAAAGTTGCAGAATTTTGTGTACATTTCTCTCATGGGATGTGAAGACTTGGACTTGGAATTGGATGAAGAATTTGGTTTGAATATGGAAAGAGAAGATGGGAGATTTGAGAAAGGCTTGGATTTGGAAATTGAAGTGCTAAAGGAAAGGGATTCTATTCCTTGGAAGATATGGAGAGCATTGAAGCCTATAAATAGAGAAGTTTTCTACTTTTCTATAGACACTTCCATACACATATACACTTTTTTACACACATCTTTTACATATCTTTTGCACACTTTTACACACACAATTCTTTTCTTTATTATTCTTTGTGTGAACTCTTTAGCATGAGTAGATAATTTTATTGATTGAGGATGAATTCCTAGTTCTTAACATGTTTTGAGTTTGTTTTAAATCTACTTTGAAGTTTTCATATGATTATCGTTTGTTTTTACTAATAGGAATGTTTATACATTCATGATTGATTGATAGATTGTTTAGGTGCGCAACTAAATTGATTTGTTAATTTGACCTATAGCTAGTGAAAGTTAGGGGATAAGTAATCGTTTCTTGACTCTTTACATAAGTAGCAAACACGAGACCTTGCGGAGGGATTCCGTGGAGCAATTGTGTGTGAAAACAACGTTAGCAAGTGGACCTTGATCTAAGAGTCTAACTACTAATATCGACCTAATAAATTCATAAATCTTAATGTGTTTAACTAAATTACATCTTGAGTGATCTACTATTAGGTGGTTTGGTGAATAGAATCCGGTAGTCGAGAACTTCCGTATCCGGTGATATAAGGGATTTTGGGGTTAGCACTGATCTAGCTGTTATACCTATGGTTGGTGATAATCTGTGACTAATAAAAAGTAGAAAAGAACATAAATTTAATCATTGTTTTGCAGCGAAGAAGGATTCCTTGATCTATTCTCTCTTATTGATTTCAATTTACACTTTTAATTGCTTTGTTTATTTTATTTACTTTTTTTTTAAATTCTTAATCAATACCCCCCTTTGTGTGACAATTTTACAACTAGAATCTCGTGCTCCTCGTGGGATCGATCTTGACTACCCTATATTACTTGTTAATTAGGTAGTAAAGTATTAATTAATTTGTTGTGGTTACGACACGCATCATGGGCTTCTCGAATGATCTGATGATACACATATTTTACTATGAGACATCTAGTTTAGGTATATGGCTATAGGAGTCTATCTTGCTTTGTTCTTGTGGTTTCCAGATCGACAGTTTGAATGTTTATCACCGCTTGTGGGTGGAAGAGTTATTTTAGATAATCCATATTCCATTTCATTGTGTTCTTATCAAAGACCTCACTAACCAGATGAAGAGTGTTGGAGATGATAAGCAGTTTGCTCCTTAGTCAACAAATTTGGAGTGTCCGTTGGAAAATAGTGGTGTTTCCAAAGAAGGATAGTGTCTCCATTGCTTATCTGATAAGCACATATTTCACATATATTTAGTGTCAATTCCATGCTAGTATTTGTTGGTTTTCTTGCAAATTATTGTGTGTTACGCTTGTTTTCTATTATTTGTGTGTTATTAGGTGAATAATCCAAAAAAGAAGTAAATTTGAGCTCAGTTGTGCAATGAAAGAAGCTAGCTAAGAGAGGAGAAGGGCCAAAGACCAAATGTAACTAGTTCAAATACAAGATCTATACTTTTCATACTGTAGATGACGAGAAGGGAAAGCCAACGGCGAAAGAACGGAGTCATTCGGAATTCGTTCGAAGAAGTTACGGGCAAAACAAGTACAAGGGTAAAATGGTCATTTTATGGGAAATCATTGTTGGCAACCTAGCAAGCATTAAGGGATGGCCAGATCCACCTCTTTTATGTGCGTCCAAGAAATGGAAGTGAAAGTGGATTATTTGGATTTACTTGGGCACATGCTATTCAGACCCCCAAATTGGATAAGGGGCAACCAAGTCCATTCATGGGACATCATTAGTACAAGTGGGACCCGTTATTAAAGTTGATAAACAAACAACTTAATTCAGTGATGTCAGTAGAAAAGAGAATTAATTCTCTTTGTTTGTTTTGGAAAGGAGCTTGGTTTGACGGCATGCAAAAGGACACCAAAATTGACTATGCCTTGTTAAAGTTGCTGATTAATAAGAAGGAAAGAAAAGATGAAGGTGGCAGAGAATGAAAGAGAGGATGCACGTGAAGAAAGTGAAGAAAGAAAAGAAGAATAAATGAAATGGCTTATTTTTAATGCAAGTGATGATTACTTTGTCAACGAAATGACAATTTAATTCATTGGAGGGATCTCAATTCTTGTCGGTCAGCACATAAAGAAAAGGAGGAAAGCAAAGGTGGAAAGCACGCGGAAAGAAAAAGCGGGCGAAAAAATTAGGCAGAGTTTGTCGGGTATTTTACACTATAAATAGGGATCGAATTCTTCTCCCAGAACATACCTCAACACCGAGACATTAGTCTTCCTTCTCTTCTTCTTTTAGTTCGTATTTTGCTCTCTTCTTTTAGTTCGTTATTTTAATTATTTTCTAGTATTTTAAATTATGAGTAACTAAAACTCTCTTTGATTAAGGGCGATTTCGAAGCCCGAAATATGAATCTATATTTGATATGAAATAACTTATTCTATTGCATTTATTTATGTTATTGATTGATTTTCTACTATGCTATTATTGTTTATGGATTATTTGTTAAGGGTTTAAGTTCGAAATTAAATCATTAATTCTTAATCTATTTGCTAGTTTAGATTTTCTTCGACCCGTAATTGTCTAGAAATATAAACGCAAGTAGCAATATATGGGTACTGATGATGGGACTTTGTTAAGTGCCCGTATGTAGAAATCAACACTAGTAGGTGATTCATGCTTTTGAGTTCATCACTAGGATCAACCTTATCTCACAAAACTTAGAGCATTTGTTTAAGTCACACCTAGTAAGCGTACCTCTAGGAAACTTGAAAAGTAGGAACCGGTAGTCGAGCGCTTCCGTATCCGGTGAGCTTAGGAGATAATAACGGAATAGTTGAGCGTACTAATTATTCTAGGGTTGTTAGTAACATGATAATGCAAAGAACTTGGCTATATATCAATTTGGTTTGTATTCCGTGGTCTAGAATGAACCTTTAATCAATTCCATCTCATATTTGAATACAATTTACTATTTTCAGATTTTCCACAACACAATCATCTTTGCTAAGAGTATTTGCATAACAACTTAGACTTCATACCTCCCTTGGGACGATCCTGCTTACATTATACTACTTTCTAGAGTAAAAAGTAGAGAAATATTATTTTTGCGAGTTCGACGCCTCGTCACTATCTGCCATATACCCTTTCTCTTCAGTATTTGTAGGCCAAAATTGAAGCCCTTCCATAGCCAGGAGGAGTTGGATTTCATTTTATTGATTCTCAGGGGTGAGATGCCTTTAAAGTACTTTTCTTCCATAACTTTGGCCCAGAGATGATCTAGTTGTTGTAACATACGCCAGACTGTTTTAGTGATCAGAGCTTTATAAAGCATTCAAAAAATTTGAATCCTAGCCCCCTTCTTATTTAGGGACTCAAAAGGTGACCCATTTTTTAAGACACAAACCTCTACCATCCTCTCTTGTGTGACCCCACCAAAATGCCCTATTACGCCTATCCATCTTTTTTGAAATTGTTTTTGGTATAATAAAGCATGTCATCTGGTACATGGACAGAGAGTCCGCAACATGTTTAATCATTACTCCTTTTCCAGCTCCCGAGAGAAGTTTTCTAGACCAACTGGCTAACCTAATTATGTGTTTTTCAGCTAATGGCGCAAAACATTGAATTTTGGATCTATGCGTAAATAGTGGTACCCCTAAGTATTTATCCTCCATTTTTATTCTGCCCGCGTTCAGAATGTCAATTATTTCTCATGCCTTTCGATTTGTCACATTTTTACTAAAATATATCCCTGACTTGTCATAATTTATCAGCTGTTCAGAGCCATCACTGAACATGTCAAGAATTTTTAACAGTCTCCTACCTTCCTTCTTGCCAGCTCTAGTGAAAATTAGACATTCGTCGGCAAAAAAAAGATGGGAAATGGTGATTGAGTTTTTAGAGAAATTTACCCATTTTATCCATTTTTTATTTTCATCTTCAATAAGGACTCTTGACAAGCTATCCATGCAAATGATGAAGAGGTATGGTGACAGCGGGTCGCCTTGACGGATTCCACGAGTAGGTTTGAAGAAACTAGATGGAGAGTCGTTGATTAGGACATCACTTGTGGTGGTACCTATACATTGCATGATTAAGCCAATCCTTTCCGCACAAAATCCCAGTTTGGCTAGCACAGCTTCAAGGAACCCCCACTCGACTCTGTCGAATGCCTTGGACATATCTATTTTTAATCCCATATACCCCTTTTTGGTTTTTTTTGTTCTCATTGTGTGAATGACTTCATGTGCTATCATAATATTATCCATAATTTGTCTGTTAGGGACAAAAGCCGATTGATAAGGAGAGATGAATTTATCAAGGAATAGATTTATTCTGTTTGCAAGAATCTTAGAGATAATTTTGTAGATAGTGTTACACGGGTAAATAGGCCGGAATTCTGTCGGAGTCTCCGACGCTTCATTTTTGGGAATAATAGTAATGAAGGTTGCATTTAGCTCTTTTAGGAGGTGTTTAGATTGGAATAACTGGTGGAATAACTTTGTAACATCCTCTCCGATTAGATACTAGTTCTTTTGGTAGAAACCAGCCGGGAATCCATCTGGCCTCGGGGATTTATCCGGGTCCATTTCGAAGACCACTAATTTGATTTCTAGCTCAGATGGAGGGGTTAGAAGCTTGATATTGTCAGCTTCCGAGATACTAGATGGAATAAGATTTAGAATTTGCTCTTGGATGGTTGGGTTTGTGGTTGAGGCCATATTCTTAAAGTGGGTGTAGAAAGTTGACTCAATATCCCCTCTATTATGGCTCCATTCTCCATTTTCTTTTTGGATGGCTTCTATCCTTAATTTCTTTGCTCTATATTTAGCCGTTGAGTGAAAGTAACATGTATTTTTGTCTCCTAATCTTAGGTTATTATCAGTAGCTTTTATTTTCCAAAATGCCTCTTCAAAATTGTACCATCTTTCAAGATCTTCCTGAATTAGAGCGACTCTAGGGTTATTTTCTGGGAGTTTTAGAGTGTTTTTAGCATGTTCGAGAGTCTTATTTATGTTTTTGATATTATGTTGTATGTTTCCAAATTACTCCCTATTCCAAATTTTAATTAATTTTTTTAACATTCTTTAGTTTAGATACAAATCTACATGCCTGCGAGCCATCTATTTATAAATCCCAAGCTTCTTCAATAACCCTAAACAGGAAGGATCTTGTAGATAAATCCCAAAAAACATGAAAGGTTTAGCTCTGTCTTTCCAACATGGGGAGGTTCTCAGGAGGATGGGACTACGATCGGACCCTACTGGTGGTAGATGATAGACCATAGCTGTGGGGAATAAATCAAACTATTCCGGGTTTAAAAAAACCCGGTCAAGTTTGGCCTCTATAAAATTTTGTCCTTCTCTCTTATTGGACCAAGTAAATTCATACCACACAAATCCCATGTCCATGAGCCTTGCATCATATATTAGCTATGTGAAAAATCTAAGTTCCTCAGAACTTTTCTTTTTTCATCCTTTTTTCTCAGTCTCTGTTAGAACAAAATTCAGGTCGCCTATAACCATCCATGGGAGTTTTACAGTGGCTGCTAGATTCTTAAAATAGTTCCAACTAAGATGTTTCTTAATTTTATAGGGACAACCATAAACTGCATACATTAACCACTCAAAGTTCCTAGATCTATCAGTCACGGCTACATCGATTTGGTTATCAGTGATGTTTATCAATTGCATTGAGATCTTGGTTCCAGAATAAGAAATATTCAATGCTAGGTAAGTTTTGAAAGTTTGAAAGGGTAAGGGGTAGGGGACAGAACTAATGGGCAGTATGAAAAGTACACATTCAATATGGTATGGTGTGAATTTTGAAGGTGGAAATGCAGTTGGAGTTTAGAGCAAAGACCAACCTTCTCATTTATTTTACTCTAGTTACTGTAGACATCACTCAAAACTCAATGAATGAAACAATGTCTGTTGAAGGGTTTTCTTGTTGTTTTTTTTTTTTTGTTGAAAAGAGGACGATAGAAGCTGGAGAATCTTGAGCTACTTCAGATGAATACCCTGCAAAAAGGCAAAGATATTAGCACAAATTTGATAGGGTAGGGGATACCTTAGATTTCCGTTGCCGCTAGCTCATGGAGTTTGGGAGAAACAAATTCAGTTTACTCTGTGTGCATATCAAGTCAGATCTCTATAAGAGAGAGACATACACAAATATTTTGCTGAACCATTCTCCTCCACACTCATTAACTCATTACCAATCAGCTTTTTCTTTTAGTGCACAACTCCTTCAAAATTTTGGCCCACCTGGGGACTGTTTTGATGGCCTCGATAAGTGGAATATTTATTTCCAACTTGCTGAAGATGTCCAAAATCTCTTTGTCTTAATCCTTCTTTTTGGACTTGGAAAAATGACTCAAAAAACGAGGTGGTGTAATATGTGTAGGAACTGAAACCTTAGGTTGGCTGGATGAAATTGGCTTTTCCTTAGGATCAGTTTGTGCCTCTTCTTCCTGATCTAAGTCATTGACAATCTGTCTCTGCTGATTTGGATTTAGATGCTTCCCACTTCTCAACATAACCGCATTAACATGCTCAATTGGATTAACAAGAGGTTGAGATGGAAGTTTATAGAATACATGAGCCTTTATCTGATTCATTTCTATGGCCATTTGACCTATCTGATTTTGCATCTCTCTTATCGCATTATCAGTTTTCAACTGATTCTGCTGGAACATGAAAATGAAAATGAAAGTATCAATCTTGGTATCTTCACTCTGAGGCTTAGGTTGTGGTTGTAACTGTGGTTGTTGGAAACCACTCTATCTCATATACGGATTAGGATCAACATCCTACTTGTTTGCCTAACTGAAATTCAGATGATCTTTCCAACCAGGGTTATAAGTATTAGAGTGGGGATCATATCTTGGCCTCTGATTAGGGAACACAACATTTACCTCTACCAGGTCTTCCTCATATATAGAAATAATTTTGAATGTTATACGCTGCATCATCTTTTTCATATTATTCAACCGTTGTTATGTTTGTGAAAACCCTCCTATATCACCAACTCTTCTGATATTCGAGTCATTTCTGGTATAAAACTGATGCGTATTTGAAGCCATACTCTCAATTTGACTGGTTGCTTATGAGAACGTCTTATCACTAAGTGCACCACCTGATGCTACATCAATCAATCATCTATGAAGTATTTAATGGTGAGTGCTGGAGTGATGTTGTGGTGTGGACAGCTTTCCAACAACCTTTTGTACCTTTTCCAATATTCATAAAGAGTTTCTCCTGTAATATTCATAATACCACTTATCTCCTTATGGATTGCTGCAGCTTTAGAAGCGGGAAAATACTTCTCTAATAATAGTTTCTTCATGTCGGACCAAGTTGTAATACTTCCAGAAGGAAGATAATATAACCATGAATCTTCTTGGTCTAACAATGAGAAGGGAAAAGCTTGCAACATACCTGTTTCCTTGTCTTCGGTACCCTGCCGTAGACTTGTCATCATATTCTGAAATACCATAAGATGCCGGTTCGGATCTTCGCCTGGAAGTCCCTTGAATTTCGGTAAGTGATGAAGAAAATTCGGCTTTAGTTCCACTGTATCATTCAAGGTAATACATATCAGTTGCGAATCTAAGCATGAAGATGTCATTCTCTCAACTTCTTCTTCGGAGGTGAAGGATTTTCGTTCACCATTTCTTTTAACGACGTATCTTGTAGAATTGTTCTGCTTCGAGTAATACTACCACACTGTTTATAACCAGCGAGATAACCAGGAGCCAGAGGTTAAGCACCTGAAAATAAAAAAATCTAGAAGATAATATCAAAAACTAACAATTAAACCTAAAAATAAATAAAATAAAAAAATCGAAAAATAAATAGCAATTAAAATAAAAGTAAACGAAAAATAAGTAACAACTAAAATAAAAATCACCTAAAAGCTACCAACTGCTCCCCAGAAACGGCGCCAAAATTTGATGCGTGTCGTGAGTGTAACAAATTAAATCACTTATTTCCATACAAATAACTGGTAATATAATGGAAGCAAGGATCGTTCCCACGATGAGCAGGAAGTTTTCAGTTGTCAAAAGTCACAAATGGGGGGTTTAATTTGTAGGTTGCAAATAAAGCAAAGTAAATAATAAAGCAAATAAATTAAGATGTAATCAAGGATGAGGACTATGATCGGGGAATCCTTATTCGTTACTACATATTCATCAAAATAAGATAGGGCCTGAAAAAGCGGGGGTCTAACAACCTCACCCAGTATTTCGATTAGCAATCTGTATGGACAACTCCGAGTTGTTTTCTAGAGAATCAACTAGACTCAATCAATAGAAAATACTCATGGAGTTATTATCACAATCTCTCGATTTGATTTACTCAAGAAAATATGATTCGCGAGTCTAATCAAAGAGAGATAACTTGGATGGTACCAAAGACCAATATCCAAGTGTCAATCGATTTAAATCAACAACCAATAGGTCGGATATTCTAATTGATTGAACAAAGCACAACCTGTATTATTTCAATTATATAACAAAATATAATGCAGAAAAGAAATAACACAGACACCAGAATTTTGTTAACGAGGAAACAGCAAATGCAGAAAAACCTCGGGACCTAGTCCAGATTAAACATACATTGTATTAAGCTGCTACAGACATTAGCCTACTCCAAATTAACTTCGGTCTGGACTGTAGTTGAACCCCAATCAATCTCACACTGATCCAAGGTACAATTATGCTCCTACGCCTCTGATCCCAGTAGGATACTATGCACTTGATTTCCTTAGCTGATCTCACCCACAACCAAGAGTTGCTACGACCCAAAGTCGAAGACTTTAGCAAACAAATCTGTCTCACACAGAAAAGTCTACAAGATAGATAAATTCGTCTCCCACGAATAAACCTATGAGTTTTGTTATGTGTTTTGATAAATCAAGGTGAACAAGAACCAACCAATAAAACCAGACTTTTATTCCCGAAGAACAACTCAGTTTTATCAATCACCTCACAATAGTCTTAATCGACGCAGTGAAAAAAGATATTGTGGAATCACAAATGATGAGACGAAGATGTTTGTGATTACTTTTATATCTTGCCTATCGGATATAGAAATCTCAAGCCAATTATTAAAATTGTACTTGTACGATAGAAACAACAAGATCAGATCACACAACTACAATAAAAGTAGTATCGGTCTGGCTTCACAATCCCAATAAAGTCTTTAAGTCGTTAACCTGGTTTTAGAAGAATAAAACCAAAGGTTAAAGGAGAATCGACTCTAGCTTAGCAAACTAGTATCACACATAATGTGTGGGGATTAGGTTTTCCAGTTGCTAGAGTTCTCCCTTATATAGTCTTTAAAATCAGGGTTTGCAATCAATGTTAGCTTAGTAACAAAGCATTCAATATTCACCGTTGGATGAAAACCTGATTAGATACAAGCTTATATCTCTCAACCGTTAGATCGAAAACTTAGCTTGCCATACACACATGTACTTGACAATTTTGGGTCTGTGTAACCGTACCCAAATGTGTACAATAGTTGGTTCAAGATTAGTCGACCAAATGGTTAGCCAAATGATAACTTTCATATCAACCATATTCTTCTTCACCATAACTAGTCCAAATGACTCAAATGAACTAGTTAGAGAGTTGTTCAATTGCTATGAGATCTTATGTACTACACAAGACACAATTGAAGCAAAAACGATATGATTCACTCGAATCGATTCATGAACTATAAAGCCATGGTTTGCAACAACATTCCTTAGATAATTTAAATAAGTTCATGAACATCGTTTTTAGACATAACTACTCAAGTTCGCGGACTAGGTTCGCAGACTCACATAACTGGTTGGAGTTCAAAAACTCCAGCAGAAATTATCGGGTTTGAGAACTGACGTCAGTTCGCGGACTGAAACCGAGCTACAACTCCAACAGAAATTCTCGGGTTTGAGAACTACGCACGTTCGCGGACTGCGTTCGTGGACTGGGTTGACTGCTCAAGTTCCGGTTTTCACTTGATCAACAAAGTTTGCAAACTTCGGTTCAAGTGCTAAGGACTTATACATATATGTGTTACCACAACAATGTTTATATCCCCTAATGGTTATATTGTCTAAATTCTCATTTCAATCATTGAAACATTCTCAGAGGACGTCATATAGTTGTTATTCACAAACTAGTTTTCGTCAGAGAAATTTCCAAAGTGATTGAAACATAACATGATATTCGTCACTAGGAAAAGATGAACTTGGCTAAAGAGAAAGCTTTACCAACACACATTTTGAGAAATAGATAAGCAAAATATACTCAGCTCGAAATGTCACATGTGCGTATCTTTAGTCTATATAGTAAAACGACTTTTGTCTCAAGATAGGAGATAGAGTAGATAGACTTTTGAGTGATAGATAAGTTCAAATCTCCACATACCTTTTAGTCTATGAAGATCCACTGGTTCCTTGAGTAGTCTTTCGTCTTGTATGATGATTGCCATGGAGTTCTTGAGATCAACTACACTTTCTATCCTAGTCTGAGACCTTAGCTATAGTAGACTAGAAATCAAGACTTTATAGTTTTGATCACTAACATTGACAAACATGCTTGAGATAGCAACGCATGCGAGTTCGACTGAGCAGTGCTCTAACAATCTCCCCCTTTGTCAATTTAGTGGCAAAACTATTAATATATATGGAATACAAAAAAATATATAAATAAACTTTGTAGCTCCTATTCCACATGTCTAATCTTCAACAATACTCGAAATCTTCGTCACTTCCAAGTAGTCCAATGATCCCAAAGGTTGTAAGTTTAGCATCATCGTTGTTGAAAATTCGTAGCTATAACAATGAGAAAAGCATCAGTTCTCAATCATTGTTATACAGTGTCATAGTATTGTTACACAGCGTCAAAGTCCAATTGCATCACAACTTCAACAACAATACTATGGTGATACTTTACTCCCCCTTAGTCAATACTCCATCCCACATGGAAATCACTCCCCCTTACATAATGATCCGAAAACCATATGTATTTGTAGTGTGAACTATAATTAATTCTCCCCATTTTTGTCAATAAAATTGGCAAAGGTACAAGAACGGGATCCTAATGAAATTTCCGTAAGAGACATTTCATGACCAAAGGTAAATATGTATCATCTTGTTTAGATGCAATCATAAAGCCGAAGCTAAATGCATTCATCAAGGAGTTTATAAAGACTCAAGATAACCCCTATAATATTCCACAACCGCACTGATCAACACGCAAGTGCTACATTTTATGCCCATATTTATATTAGCTAGGACTCGATATTTGGCTAATTAACATTATTTTAGTGCTTTTGTAGAAAGTACAAGTAAATCCAATTTGGCGGAATATATGGCGAAAGAAGCTTAAGATGGCGTTTACAACAAAAACAACAAAATGTTGCCAAAGGAAACGAATAAACGAGCTTCATATTAAATTACTTCCTCTCAGTTCATATGGAAGGAAAATAAATTGATATCTCTTATGAAAATCCAAGCAACTAGATTCCAGTGGTGATGCGACTGGTGGTTATGGTGAACTGTTGGTACTCGAATGGAGAAGATGAAGCAGGAGATGGCATAAACTGCGGTCAGTTCATAGTGCGGCTGCGAAGATGAATGGATTTTCGTCAGTGACGATGGCTGGCAGTAGAAATGGGTATTGTTTGTCGATACGAGTTCTCAAAGTAAAATGCAGAAATGGGTGGAGTTTGGCAGCATCAGTTCATGGAAGTATGTTGGCTGGTGGTGTAGCCGAGATCGTGTTTGCATGAACGGAGATCGAAAGAAGCTGTCTCAGTGATCTAAAACGGTGGATTAAGATGCCAACTCAGTTACTTAACCATGAGTTTGATGGGTGTTTGAATCAGGATTTTGATGTTGTACGAAGTGAACATGGAATCTAGGATATTTGGTAGCTATAACAACTGGTGGCTACAGGATAAAGGTTGCGAGATGGCTGTGTCCGTGTATGGACTGGAATCGGCAGTGATGGCTAGCTTTATAGAATAGGTTCTCGAGCCTGCTTATTTTTGTTCGAATTCGTTTTGGCATGGATTGATCTCTGGGGTCATATTGGCCTGAATTTTATAACGGAACTGGGGTTTGCTGTGCTCTCACAGTGGAGTTTTCATACAGTCATGAAGCAATGAAGTAATGATGTTCATGGCAGCACAACAATGGATTTCGGGGGTTTATTTTTATCTAATTTTGTCCGAGCTGTTGCAGTCGTCGGAGGAAGGGGTGTTGTTAGATTCAAGGGTCTTATTTCCCTCCAGGGCAGTGAGAAGATGGCAAAGACAAGATGGAACAACGCAGCGATGGTGCTGTGGCTGATATGGGTTTGCTCGTGCTATGCTCGTAGTTCTCGACTGAGAATGAATTGGGCAGTTTTCAGCCGTGGACACAGCTGGAATCATCTTCATGATCTAATGTTTGCATGCAACGGCGATTAATTCTACAGCCATGCAATGGATTTGGGGGGTTCTTGGCTTGCATTGAAACTGAAGTTAGTCTCAGTTGAAACTAGTTGAGACGATATGGAACAATGGGTTTCTGAAGGTGTTCTTGAATTCAAGCAGCAAAGCTAGACAATTGCAATCGGTGATAGGTTGAGTTGTTTACCACCAGACGAGGAAATTACCGGAGTTGGAGGGACAGGGAACAAAAAGGGAATCAGAGCTTTGAATCGTGAAAACAAAACTGAGAATAAAGTGAATGTGCTTAGAGAGACCGGGTTTAGAAATTGGCTGGATTAATGGCGTTATGGCACAAAGATTCATTGCTTTCCGAGGTTGGAAATGAGAAGTGGTGTTGTGGTCGGTGACAAGATGGACATAGTTAGTGGCCTGAATTTTGAAGTCGTCAGTGGACTGGGCCTTGAGCTTTATTCGCTAGGTCTTATTGATACCCAAGACTACATATTCTTAGCGAGACAAGGGGGTGACGTCCGGCTGGAAAGCAGAGACAGAGGAGAAACTGAGAGCCGTCGTGGAGGTTTGCGCATAAAAAAGAGAAGAGGAGACGACGATCATTTTGGTTTAATCTCTCTATCTTTTCTTAGTTATTTTAATGGATTTTGAGAAATCCATTTCCATGCCTTGCTAGATTTGTGTAATTAGGGTTTATGTTGTAACCACTTTGAGCATAAGAACAATTTGATTTGATATATTTATATTTTGAAGGATATTATGAATTGAATATGATTAATTCTTTATATTATTTATCGATTTATCGAAATATGAGTTGTCTCTACACCGGTTTTGTAGAACCTTTGTGCATAATTGTTAGGATAACAATATATTTGTCTCATTGTCTGATATTTTATGCTTGGGTTATTTCATTTGATGGGGTATGCTTAGAATAACCGGGTATTATTTGTAAACCTATATTTAGTTTCGTATAATTTTCTCACTAATACAATTTGATGGTGCATGCTTGAGTTTAGCCTTTTGATGTGCCATGCTTAGGGTGTCCCAGTGATATTTGCGACTCTAATTCATATAATAGGTGATGTGGATATAACGGATGATAAATAAATACTCATGAATTATGTTTTATTTCAGTAATTGAATAGAAATAGTGGTGGATACTGCAAACCCTGGTTACCGATTTCCTAATTGATTTTATTTTCTTAGTTTAATTTTATTATTTCGTTTTCAATTATAAAAATCCAGAAATATTGTTCCTGGTTAATTTATTTGTTGATTGAGAATATTGATTATTGGTATTTCCACCGCTCCTTGTGGGTTCGACCCGTACTTGCCTCTGTCTACTAGTTAGACACCGTGTGATTGCGGTTATTACATATAGGCAATCCCGAAAGCCTATCAATTTTTGGCGCCGTTGCCGGGGAGCGGCTGAGGAATATTGTAATTAGTATTTTTTATTTTGTAAATATTTAAGTTTTTATTTTATTTATTTTAATTTATGTTTTTATTTTAGAATTTCTTTTTCCTTTTGACTTGTTTTCTGTTTTAGAATTTTGTTTCAGGTACCTTTTTGAGGATGATGACTCTTTCGCACGAGACGTCATCTAAGATGACACTTGCAGAATATAAGTGTAGAAGTTCACATTCTCAGGAGACGTCTTCTGATATGACGCTTGGGGAGTATATGCATGGGCAACGGTATGGAGTTTTTGCTCCACATATGGTAAGTGAAGAATCGCCTTTAATGATATATGAGAAGTATTACAAACACACACCACCTAGTTTGGAACAAAGGTTAAGAATTCTAGCATGCCAAAAGTTATATGCAGATGATGATTCCGAGGAATCTGTTTATACAGAAGATACTATTGTTGAGTCTAATGACTTTGAGACAGTAAACGTTCATCATGAGATACCTTCTAGTCATTCGAATATTGAGATTCTAGTTGCAGATAATGATGAGGCGATTCATGATATTGTTGTCCCATTGAGCTCCACTTACGCTGATCCATCTTGTGATTTTATAAATACAGATGTGAATGTTGAACATATTGATATTGGTCAGATAACTTGTACCGATGATTTTGAGACTTTATCTGTTTGTTTAGCACACTTTGCTGATTCGGATGACCCGATGCTTATTGATATTGTCAATGCATTGCGACTTCCAATAGTTAATCAAGGTAACTCACCAACGGAAGTTATTTCCGCGGACTTAGAACCAGACTTAAGAGTTACTAATTTTGACAAACTTGAATCACTAGATGCATATTTGAACCATTGTGTCGATGATTTTGTGCCTTTTTACGTTGTCGATGCATTGATTCCTATGATTTCTAGTGAAGATAATGTGTCGACTGAACGTATTTCAGCTGATTTAGAACCTGATTTAGAGCGTGTTTCCGAAATAGGAACTAATATGTTTGTTTTCCATGAGAGTGATATGCTTATCTTGACTAAGGATTGCTTTCTATTGAGAATGGATTTACATTTTTGTTTTGAGGTTTATAGTGTTTGCAGGTTTACATTTGCAGCTAACTTGATTTGTTGGAGTGATCCCCAACTTTTTAGACTATACATATATGCTTTGCAGTTTACTTTGGTGCAACCTCACCTTGTTTGAGGTTCTTCTTTATGTGTGCAAACATGGATACAAATATTTCGCTTCGTGGGAGTCAACCCATCAGATTTGTTTTCTTTCCACTATCTTTTATTTGTTTGCTTGAATTTCCCATCTTAATTTCTACGTTGGATGACTCAATTACATTGAGGACAATGTAATGTTTAAGTGTGGGGGAGTGGCACTGTCGTTAGGAATTTTGATTAAAAAAAAATTAATATTATGACCAGCTGTGTAGCGGGTCTTTTCTTTTTCCTTGCATGTTATGACCAGCTGTGTAGCGGGTCTAAAAAAAATTGTGTCGCGGGTGTTGTGTATGGCATTTGTCATGACCAGCTGTGTAGAGGGCCTTTTTCTTTTTTCTTGCATGTTATGACCAGCTGTGTAGCGGGTCTAAAAGAAAATAAAAAAATTTGATATGATATGACCAGCTGTGTAACGGGTCTAATTTTTTTTTATATGACTAGTTGTGTAGCGGGTTTTCTTCTGTTTTTCTTGAGGACTATCAAAATATAAGTGTGGGGGTGTTGATCAGCACGTAAGTGCTACATTTTATGTCCATATTTATATTAGATATGACTCGATATTTGGCTAATTAACATTATTTTAATGCTTTTGTAGAAAGTACAAGTAAATCCAATTTGGCGGAATATATGGCGAAAGAAGCTTAAGATGGCGTTTACAACAAAAACAACAAAATGTTGCCAAAGGCAACGAATAGATGAGCTTCATATTAAATTACTTCCTCTCAGTTCATATGGAAGGAAAAGAAATTGATATCTCTTATGAAATTCCAAGCACCTGGATTCCAGTGGTGATGCGACTGGTGGTTATGGTGAACTGTTGGTACTCGAATGGAGAAGATGAAGCAGGAGATGGCATAAAGTGTGGTCGGTTCATAGTGCGGCTGCGAAGATGAATGTATTTTCGTCAGTGATGATGGTTGGCAGTAGAAATGGGTATTGTTTGTCGATACGAGTTCTCAAAGTAAAATGCAGAAATGGGTGGAGTTTGGCAGCATCAGTTCATGGAAGTATGCTGGCTGGTGGTGTAGCCGAGATCGTGTTTGCATGAATGGAGATCGAAAGAAGCTGTCTCAGTGATCTAAAACGGTGGAGGAAGATGCCAACTCAGTTACTTAACCATGAGTTCGATGGGTGTTTGAATAAGGCTTTTGATGTTGTACGAAGTGAACATGGAATCTGGGATATTTGGTAGCTGTAACAACTGGTGGCTACAGGCTAAAGGTTGCGAGATAGCTGTGGAGTTCAGAAGATGGCAGCAAAACAAAGTCAGGGTCCGTGTATGGACTGGAATCGGCAGTGATGGCTAGCTTTATAGAATAGGTTCTCGAGCCTGCTTATTTTGGTTCGAATTCGTTTTGGCATGGATTGATCTCTGGGGTCATATTGGCCTGAATTTTATAACGGAACTGGGGTTTGCTGTGCCCTCACAGTGGAGTTTTCATACAGTCATGAAGCAATGAAGTAATGATGTTCATGGCAGCACAACAATGGATTTCAGGGGTTTATTGTCGTCTAATTTTGGCCGAGCTGTTGCAGTCGTCGGAGGAAGGGGTGTTGTTAGATTCAAGGGTCTTATTTCCCTCCAGGGCAGTGAGAAGATAGAAAAGACAAGATGGAACAACGCAGCGATGGTGCTGTGGATGATATGGGTTTGCTCGTGCTATGCTCGTAGTTCTCGACTGAGAATGAATTGGGCAGTTTTCAGTCGTGGACACAGCTGGAATCATCTTCATGATCTAATGTTTGCTTGCGACGGTGATTAATTCTACAGCCATGTAATGGATTTGGGGGGTTCTTGGCTTGCATTGAAACTGGAGTTAGTCTCAGTTGAAACTAGTTGAGACGATATGGAACAATGGGTTTCTGAAGGTGTTCTTGAATTCAAGCAGCAAAGATAGACAATTGCAATCGGTGATAGGTTGAGTTGTTTACCACCAGACGAGGAAAGTGACCGGAGTTGGACGGATAGAGAATAGAAAGGGAATCGGAGCTTTGAATCGTGAAAACAAAACTGAGAATAAAGTGGATGTGCTCAGAGAGACCGGGTTTAGAAATTGTCTGGATCAGTGGCATTAAGGCACAAAGATTCATTGCTTGCCGAGGTTGGAAATGAGAAGTGGTGCTGTGGTCGGTGGCAAGATGGACAGAGTTAGTGGCCTGAATTTTGAAGTCGCCAGTGTACTGGGCCTTGAGCTTTATTCGCTAGGTCTTATTGATACCCAAGACTATATATTCTTAGCGAGACAAAAACTCAAGGGGGGTGACGTGCGGCTGGAAAGCAGAGACAGGAGAGAAACTGAGAGTCGTTGTGGAGGTTTGCGCATAAAAAAGAGAAGAGGAGACGACGATCATTATGGTTTAATCTCTCTATCTTTTCTTAATTATTTTAATGGATTTTGAGAAATCCATTTCCATACCTTGCTAGATTTGTGTAATTAGGGTTTATGTTGAAACCATTTTGAGCATAAGAACAATTTGATTTGATATATTTATGTTTTGAAGGCTATTATGAATTGAATATGATTAATTCTTGATATTATTTATCGATTTATCGAAATATGAGTTGTCTCTTCACCGGTTTTGTAGAACCTTTGTGCATAATTGTTAAGATAACAAATATATTTGTCTCATTGTCTGATATTTTATGCTTGGGTTATTTCCTTTGATGGGGTATGCTTAGAATAGCCGGGTATTATTTGTAAACCTATATTTAGTTTCGTATAATTTTCCCACTAATACAATTCGATGGTGCATGCTTGAGTTTAGTCTTTTGATGTGCCATGCTTAGAGTGTCCCAGTGATATTTGCGACTCTAATTCATATAATAGCTGATGTGGATAGAACGGATGATAAATAAATACTCATGAATTATGTTTCATTTCAGTAATTGAATATAAATAGTGGTGGATATTGCAAACCCTGGTTACCGATTTCCTCATTGATTTTATTTATTAGTTTAATTTTATTATTTCGTTTTCAATTATAAAAATCCAAAAATATTGTTCCTGGTTAATTTATTTGTTGATTGAGAATATTGATTATTGGTATTTCCACTGCTACTTGTGGGTTCGACCCGTACTTGCCTCTGTCTACTAGTTAGACACCGTGCGATTGCGGTTATTACATATAGGCAATCCCGAAAGCCTATCAACTCCCCACAAAGATTTGGTAATTAAGCACAAGTTCAAAAGAACTCTCCCCCATAAAATATCATTCCCTAAGGAACAACAAGAGCGACCTTAATTTCAAAAGAAAAGAAGGATTTCTTTAGACTCAACAAATTGCATACAAGTATGAATTTGGAATCCAACAAGAAATATTCAATCAAATTAACCACAACGAACCAAGATTAATTTGACTAAATATGCTCAGCACAAGTAAACTTATGGAGACTTAAAAATCAATTAAATTAATCACAAGAGAACTTGCAAATAATCTAAATTGTCATACTCAACCAAACTAATTACGAGAGTAATCAATTTAATTGGCCACACTCGACATAAGAAGAACTTACGGAGTGCTAACTAAATAACCATCCTAGATGATTGATTTAGTTCATTTGGGCTTAACACAAGAGATTATGGAACCCCGACTAAGATTATCATAACATGACAACCTTAACCGTACATGTACTCAACATAAGAAAACTTATGGAATACAAACTAAACAACCACACAAGTTGATTAATTTAGTTCTTAATGCTCAACATATAGCATCTCATGGAACAACCAACCATGCCAATAAGAAATCGACTTAGTTGTATCGTGCTCAACATGAGATACACAATGGAGCCTTCGCGGTAATACATAAAAAATGGATCAATAAGGATATATACCGTGGATAATACAAGGATTCATTCTATGTTTCCATCACCATTTGCAAAATGACACACAATAGACATAATCCTTGAATCACAAAAGATTTTAACCTATCTTACATCAACAATTGACAATATAGGCTTAACTTTTGTGTTTGTCAAAAGTCTATTCATCCTTTTATCAATATATGCATATCAATTCATGAACGACTTTACTTTTGACAAAATATGGGACAATCAAGTTCACGGATGTAAACACACATATCCCATCAAAATATTATAATATATAAAATCATAAAGATTAATACTGCAACCATCATCTTCCAAACAAACTTAGAATTTTTAAACCAAAAAATCTAAAAACAAGAAGAAGATGAAAACATTGGATAACTATGTGTAATCACAATAATGGCTATTCCAAAACACTAGTTATTCTTCTAAACAGAATAGAAACAATTGAATATTTACTAGACATTAAGACCTTTGAAGAATTCATTATCGTCCCCGAACTCCTTGTCGTCAACATCCATGGGAACATAAGGTTCATTGATGAAGGAGTTTATATCAATGAATCTTCTTGGTTGCTGTTGTCGAACCAGGGCCTTCTGAATCTCATAAGTCTTATACACAAAAGCCTTTATTTGTTGAATCTCCTTTCGCAGCTCCTTCAACACATCAAAAACATCAGAAAACTTCTGAGAATTTGAAGGAACAACTCTTGGCTTCCTCATATTCCTTGTTATTCTTTTCAAGGTTAGAGGCAATGGATATTTTTCTTTTTCCTTCATGATTGATTGCTTAACAATCGCATTACCTTCTTTTCTATCGCAAGACATCATTCTTGGAGCGTCCATCAACGAATGGGCTTGTGAGAGGAATTCACAATTGGCTCAACAAGTAGTCTAGAGATAAAAAAAAGTTTTAGAGAAGGAAAAGGAATGTAGGGTTAGAAACCTAAAATAGGTTCGTAAACGATCAACTCTTATCCCTATCAAGAGTAAAGTTGTCGATAATACCCTTTTTCTTTTGTTTGATAGACAAAAATAAGAAAAGAAGAAACAAAACTTTTCCTAAAGCCCGAGAGGTACAAAATCATTGTCTCTTTTGATCAGGCACATGAGACAAGATTTTAGACACAACATAATTAAGTTGTGCTGTGGTGAACAATAATGTGTCCACTAATTTTATCTTGAGAGGAATACACAGACCTCTGTCTATCAAAACGGTTTGACCATATTTTCTTTTCAAATGGCCTTGATTTTTCCTTGGAAACTAACTTATTAAACGAAGATAAAATATTACATACCTCTGCGGTCTTCTGAGCAAGTTTGAGATTTCTTGCTAAATGATTTGCTCTTCGTTAAAGTATGTTGACGTGTCTTTGTTTGTGTTTGAACTTGTAACACCTTGATAGTTCATGTCCTTTTAATGAACAATATGAGCACGTCACACTTGAATAATAATTTATTTTTTGAATTGTGCACGTGGCTAGGCACAAAGTGGATCCTGAGAAATTATAAACAGTGTTTCCAAGATCAACTTCTTCTTCCAGAATGGTTGGATTATCTTTTGAAAGAATATCAAAATTGATATGTGTATTGCTACAATTATCAAAATCAATATTTTCACCAAGAAGTGCAACACTTGATTTCCCGTCTTCATTAGAGTTGTAGCTATCAGACATTTCATCAAGAGTTGCTGCAAGACCTTTGTTCCCAGTGTATTTTCTACGATTTGGACACTCGTTTGCAAAATGACCAAATCCCTTACACTTAAAGCACTGAGGCATATCCTCATCATCAGTCTCATCAATATCCCTTTTTTTAGGAGGAAAGCGATTATGAGGTTTGACTGATGCCTTAGGCTTATCTCTGGAGAACCGTTTACTACTCTTCAATATAAGATCCCTAAACTGTTGTCTTGTGATCATCGAGACTGATTTTTCAAGATCTTCATCTGATGAATCCGTCTCAGAGTCAGAGATATACACTTTTTTACTTTTATCAAGTAATTTAGTGTCCTTTAGTGCTTTGAACGCAACATCCTTAGATTTGGATGAATATTCATGATCAAAGATCTTAAGCTTTCAAACCAACGTGTTTCTGGAGAGATTATCTAGGTTATTTCCCTCAATGATGGCATGCTTCTTAGCATCATATCAGATGGTAGTGATCTGAGAATTTTCATCACAATGTCCTTTTCAGGAATAGTCTTACCCAATGCAAAAAATGCATTAATAATTTCAAACAATTTGTGATTAAACTCATCAAATGTTTCTTCATCTGCCATACGAAGGTTTTCCCATTCGGAACTAAGGTTTTGAAGCCTAGCTTCCTTTTCACTGGTGTTTCCTTCAAATACGGTTGCTAATATATCCCAAGCTTCTTGCGACTTAGTGCAGTTAGACACACGGTGCTGAAGATTTGGGGTAATGGGATGTATAATTGCATTCAAACCGTCGGAGTTTTGCTTTGCAACAAGAATCTCTGCAGGAGTGTATTTCGCAATATTCTTTGGAACATTTACATCTCCAACTGCATCAACGGGAGCATTATAGCCACTAAAAACATATACCCATGATTGGAAATCACGTGCTTGAAGAAAAGCGCGCATATCAACTTTCCACCATAAGTAATTAGTGCCATCGAAGACTGGTGGTACGTTTATTGAGATAACACCTCTGTCCATAGAGTCAGATCGCTACAAACACAGACTTGTAAGGTCTTGAACGTGTTTGCCTACTCTGATACCAATAGCGGGGGTCTAACAACCTCATCAAATATTTCGATTACCAATATGTATGGACAACTCCGAGTTGTTTTCTAGAGAATCAACTACACTCAATCAATAGAAAATACTCAAGGAGTTATTATCACAATCTCTCGATTTGATTTACTTAAGCAAATATGATTCGTGAGTCTAATCAAAGAGAGATAACTTGGATGGTACCAAAGACTAATATCCAAGTGTCAATCGATTTAAATCAATAACTAATAGGTCGGATATTCTAATCGATTGACCAACGCACAACCTGTATTATTTCAATTATATAACAAAATATAATGCGTAAAAGAAATAACAAAGACACCAGAATTTTGTTAACGAGGAAACTGCAAATGAATAAAAACCACGGGACCTAGTCCAGATTAAACATACACTGTATTAAGCCGCTACAGACACTAGCCTACTCCAAATTAACTTCGGTCTGGACTGTAGTTGAACCCCAATCAATCTCACACTGATCCAAGGTACAGTTATGCTCCTACGACTCAGATCCCAGTAGGATACTGCACACATGATTCCCTTAGCTGATCTCACCCACAACCAAGAGTTGCTACGACCCAAAGTCGAAGACTTTAGCAAACAAATCTGTCTCACACAGAAAAGTCTACAAGATAGATAAATTCGTCTCCCACGAATAAACCTATGAGTTTTGTTCCGTCTATTGATAAATCAAGGTGAATAGGAACCAAATAATAAAACCAGACTTATATTCCCGAAGAACAGCTCAGTTTTATCAATCACCTCACAATAGTCTTAATCGACGCAGCAAAAAAAGATATTGTGGAATCACAAACGATGAGACGAAGATGTTTGTGATTACTTTTATATCTTGCCTATCAGAGATAGAAATCTCAATCCAATTATTATAATTGTACTCGTATGATAGAAACAACAAGATCAGATCACACAACTACAAGAAAAGTAGTATCGGTCTGGCTTCACAATCCCAATGAAGTATTTAAGTCGTTAACCTGGTTTTAGAAGAAGAAAACCAAAGGTTAAAGGAGAATCGACTCTAGCTTAGCAAACTAGTATCACACAGAATGTGTGGGGATTAGGTTTCACAGTTGCTAGAGTTCTCCCTTATATAGTCTTTCAAATCAGGGTTTGCAATCAATGTTAGCTTAGTAACAAAGCATTCAATATTCACCATTAGATGAAAACCTGATTAGATACAAGCTAATATCTCTCAACAGTTAGATCGAAAACTTAGCTTTCCATACACACATGTACTTGATGATTTTAGGTTTGTGTAACCGTACCCAAACGTGTACAATAGTTGGTTCAAGATTAGTCAACCAAATGGTTAGCCAAATTATAACTTTCATATCAACTATATTCTTCTTCACTATAACTAGTCCAAATGACTCAAAAGAACTAGTTAGAGAGTTGTTCAATTGCTATGAGATATTATGTACTATACAAGACACAATTAAAGCAAAAACGATGTGATTCACTCGAATCGATTCATGAACTATAAATCCACGGTTTGCAATAGCATTCCTTAGATAATTTAAATAAGTTCATGAACATCGTTTTTAGACATAACCACTCAAGTTCGCGGACTCACATAACCGGTTGGAGTTCACAAACTATAGCAGAAATTATCGGGTTCGAGAACTATACATGTTCGTGGACAGGGTTGACTGCTCAAGGTCCGGTTTTCACTTGATCAACAAAGTTCGTAAACTTCGGTTCAAGTGCTAAGGAATTATACATATATATGTTACCACAATAATGTTTATATCCCCCAATGTTTATATTGTCTAAAATCTCATTTCAATCATTGAAACATTCTCAGAGGACGTCATATAGTTTTTATTCACAAACTAGTTTTCGTCAGAGCAATTTCCAAAGTGGTTGAAACATAACATGACTTTCGTCACTAGGCAAAGATGAACTTGGCTAAAGCGAAAGATTTACTAACACACATTTCGAGAAATAGATAAGCGAGATATACTCAGCTCGAAATGTCACATGTGCATATCTTTAGTCTATATAGTAAAACGACTTTTGTCTCAAGATAGGAGATAGAGTAGATAGACTTTTGAGTGATAGATAAGTTCAAGTCTCCACATACCTTTTAGTCGATGAAGATCCACTGGTTCCTTGAGTAGTCCTTCGTCTTGTATAATGATTTCTATGGAGTTCTTGAGCTCAACTACACTTTCTATCCTAGTCCGAGACCTTAGCTATAGTAGACTAAAAATCAAGACTTTATAGTTTTGATCACTAACATTGACAAACATGCTTGAGATAGAAACACATGCGAGTTCGACCAAGCAGTGCTCTAACAGGGCCAATGATGTTTGGTACCACAATAGAAGTTAACGAAACACAAAATACCACAACTTAACATAATAGCATACCATTTTTCTATTTGACTAACTCGCCCCCAACAAAACATAGACTTGGGGTCGCACATATGTAATTAGATTTTTGGATCCACTGTTTTCATATGGGATCTAGTTTTCAGGCATGATTGATTTGGGTTATTGGAGATCAGAGTTTTCCAATTTTCAAGCATCACTTCATTCATCTCAATCAAGAGCTAGCACATGGACGATTGATATTTTTTTGATCGATAAAATAAATGGTTGTTGTAATGGAAGAGTATTGATTTGGTCGGTAATTTTGTGAGAAAGGGTTTCCAGTAAAAGAGTTTTAATTAGGATAGTATTGATTTGGTCGGTAAGTTTGTGAGAAAGGTTTTCCAGTAAAAGAGTTTTAATTAGGATCGTGATGGAAACTCCTGATGGTCTTTTAAGGTTCTGATCAGAATTTACATCGTTTCTGTGGGGTTCGTTTGTATAATGACAACTTAGAATTTCCATTCATGTTGGTTCATCAGAAGTAAGCTTGTGTTGCAGCCGATGAACTGTATGGTATAAGAAAGTTTAAAATTGATTAGTTATGATGATTCATGTCAATCTAAAAAACAGTATCTTGTGTAACTGATTTCAAATCTCTATTCTTGAGACTTTAATAGGATATTGTTTCAATTAGTTTTACTTCTTTTTCAAATAGTAGAATCCCTAATGCGAAACAGAAACAATATCCATTAGTTCTTAATTTTCCTTAATCTGGCCATTAAAAACAGTCGTAGATATGTCATACACCTCTTGCTAGGGTAGTGCAAATATGGTGCTATTAAGTTAGGAGCCTACCGACGTTTACTCGGCTTAAACGTCTTTGGCATCCACATAGTTCAAGTGTTGCACATCCATCATATAAGAAACACAAAAACTGTGCTATTAAGTTAAGAGCCGCTCAGCTCGGGGTCGCTCATTATTTTGAGTGTCGTTAATCAATCGCACGTGAATCGCGTATTCAGTGCTACTTTTTGCAAGGAATATTACTGATATTTCACTAATGAGTCGCACGTGTGCCGCGTATTCAATGGTATTTTGTAAGATAAAATAGTAAATATGTGGGTGGACAAAACCCTCGATTTTGATTGGTTGACCGAAGAAAATGGTTTAATCTGAGTGCAAAACTAGTTTTGCAAAAAATTTCAGAAGGGTAACTACCTTCAAACTATATTAAATCCTGAAAATTGTATGCATTTTCTGCATGTACTCCCAAGTTTTTTCTTCTGCAATGCTACAACAACCTTTAACACTATCTACAGTTTGATCTACAGAGATTACAGTTACCTTGTTAGCCTCATTAAACATCAATTTCAAAAAATTCAATTCATTAAAAGTTCTCACAAAGACAGTATTACAGTTCTAACTGGATTTCTTACAAGAACACCAGTTGGGTAGAAAAGACCCAGTTCATTATAACCGAGATCAACATATGCATTTACAATACTCTCTGCAAAGAATCCCTAGTTACTAATTGCTAGCATTTACAGCATAGCATTCCAAATATCCATCCACACCCTTTTCAAACTCCTAAAAAGGAAAACACCCACACTTACTATAACTACACTAATATAGTTCATCAAGATAACAAAATGAAAACAACTACTTGGAACGGACGACTTACATCAAATTCACACAAGAACAAGATGAATCTTACTAGCAACAACAAGATCAGACATAAGAACCAGAAAGAATATTTGTTGAAAAACTTGCTAATCATATTTAAGCTTGAAACTAAGCGTAAATTCTTGATATTTCTGATTCTCAGGAGAACACTAATCAGAATCCTCATCTTCATCATCACTTCCAAAACCTTCTTCCTCAATTGAAAAAGCGGGGGTCTAACAACCACACCCAATATTTCTATTAGTAATCTGTATGAAAAAACTCTGAGTTACTTTACTAGAGAATCAACTAGACAGTCAGACTCAGTCTAGATAAAAATATCTCAAGGAGTTTATTATCTCTATCTCTCAATTTGATATTTACTCAAGCAAATATAATATGCGAGTCTTTATCAAAGAGAGATAACTTGGATGGTACCAAAGACCAATATCCAAGTGTTAATCAATTTAAATCAACAACCAAGAAGGTCGGATATTCTAATTGATTGAACAACGTACAACTTGTATTATTTCAATTATATAACAAAATATAATGCGGAAAAGAAATAACACAAACACTAGAATTTTGTTAACGAGGAAACCGCAAATGCAAAAAAAAAACCTGGGACCTAGTCCAGATTAAACATACATTGTATTAAGCCGCTACAGACACTAGCCTACTCCAAGCTAACTTCGGTCTGGACTGTAGTTGAACCCCAACCAATCTCACATTGATCCAAGGTATAATTATGCTCCTACGCCTCTGATCATAGCAGGATACTACGCACTTGATTCCCTTAGTTAACTTCACCCACAACCAAGAGTTGCTACGACCCGAAGTCGAAGACTTTAATAAACAAATATGTATCACATAGAAAAGTCTACAAGGATAGATAAATTTGTCTCCCACGTATAAACCTATGAGTTTTGTTCCCTCTTTTGATAAATCAAGGTGAACAGGAACCAATCAATAAAACCAGACTTATATTCCCGAAGAACATCTCAGTTTTATCAATCACCTCACAATAAACTTAATCAACGTAGCAAAGAAGATTTTTGAGGAATCACAAACGATGAGACGAAGTGTTTGTGACTACTTTTATATCTTGCCTATCGGAGATAGAAATCTCAAGCCAATTATTACAATTTTACTCGTACAATGGAAGATGTAAGATCAGATCGCACAACTACGATAAAAGTAGTATCGGTCTGGCTTCACAATCCCAATGAAGTCTTTAAGTCGTTAACCTGGTTTTAGAAGAAGAAAACCAAAGGTTAAAGGAGAATCGACTCTAGCTTAGCAAACTAGTATCACACATAATGTGTGGGGATTAGGTTTCCCAGTTTCTAGAGTTCTCCCTTATATAGTCTTTCAAATCAAGGTTTGCAATCAATGTTAGCTTAGTAACAAAGCATTCAATATTCACCGTTAGGTGAAAACCTGATTAGATACAAGCTAATATTTATCAACCATTAGATCGAAAACATAGCTTGTTATACACACATGTACTGTACATTTGTAGGCTTGTGAAAACAGTACCCAAACTTGTACATTAGTTGGTTCAACACTAGTTAACCAAATGGTTAGACAAATGATAACTTTCATATCAACCATATTCTTCTTCACCATAACTAGTCCAAATGACTCAAATGAACTAGTTAGAGAGTTGTTCAATTGCTTAGATATTTATGTACTACACAAGACACAATTGAAGCAAAAACGATGTGATTCACTCGAATCAATTCATGAACTATAAATCCATGGTTTGCAATAGCATTCCTTAGTTTATTAAGATAAGTTCACAAACATCGTTTTTATACATAACCTACTCAAGTTCGCGGACTGGGTTCGCGGACTTAAGTTCCCGGACGGAGTTCACAAACTCCAGCAGAAATTCTCGGGTTCGAGAGCTTCGCCAGTTCGCAGACTGAATTTCACGTGCTACTCCGGTTTCACTTGATCAACAAAGTTAGCAAATTTCGGTTCAAGCAATAAGAACTTATACATATATGTGTTGCCACAACAATGCTTATATCCTCCAATGGTTATATTGTATAAACTCTCATTTTAATCATTAAAACATTCTCAGAGGGAATTATATAGTTGTTATTCACAAACTATTTTTCGTCAGAGCAATTTCCAAAATAATTGAAACATAACATAAATTTCGTCACTAGGTAAAGATGAACTTGGCTAAAGCGAAAGCTTTACCAACATATATTTCGAGAAATAGATAAGCGAGATATACTCAACTCGAAATAACATATATGTATATTCTTAGTCTATATAGTAATACGACTTTTGTCTCAAGATAGGAGATAGAATAAATAGACTTTTGAGATATAAACACATGCGAGTTGGACCGGTACCCGTACCCCGTACCTCGGTTCCGGTACCAGTACCCTGTACCTCGGTTCCGGTACCATTCGGTACACGTGCGGTACCAGGTACGGTTCCGGTACTAGTCTCGGTTCCAGATAAAAAAAAATCTAATCGTTTACTAAGGGGACTGTAAGCATAAGGTCAGACCAAATCAAATAAACAGAGGACAACAGAGACTTCAAGAACTCAAAAATGGCAGCAAAGAAAGAGATGATGGCTTAAGAATAGTTTGGCAGAACAAAGAAGCAATACCAAAATATTGCAGTTTTGGAATAAAATTCATCTTGGGTTTCCTTGATCAAGCATATATCTATTTTTAAATGTAAACCTAAGGAGATGGACTCCATGTTAGTTAACATCAGCATGGTCTGTAATCTAATTAATAGCTGCGTGTGCTGGTATGAAAACGATTATGAAGAGATGCAGCTTTGGTTCAAAACCGCGGTGAAGATCCAGAACAACAATGAAGGGTACTCTACTAACTTAAACAACAGATCAATAATCAGGTATTATTAGATGAATGTCCAGAACAATAATAATCCAATGGCTATTATTAGTTTACTACCCCTAAATCTAATGGCTATAATTTTTCGGTACATTCGGTCCGGGACCTATATAAGACCGTGTACCTGTACCTGCTTAGTCTCGGTTCCTATTTTTTGGACCGGTACCTGTATCCCCTTCATCGGTTCGGTACAAAAGGGGGTACGGTTCCGGGACGGTCCGGCTCGGTTCCTGTGCACCCTTAGTTACAGATGCCAAGAGCAAATTTCCAAAGAAATTTCCCATGGGACAATTTTTAAGGAAGAAACAAACACAAACTTATCAGGTTTAAAGTGTTTGCCTGCTCTGAAATCAATTGAAAAAGCGGGGGTCTAACAACCACACCCAATATTTAGATTAGAAATATGTATAGACAAACTCCGAGTTACTTTACTAGAGAATCAACTAGACAGTCAGACTCAATCTAGATAAAAATATCTCAAGGAGTTTATTATCTCTATCTCTCAATTTGATATTCACTCAAGCAAATATAATATGCGAGTCTTTATCAAAGAGAGATAACTTGGATGGTACCAAAGACTAATATCCAAGTGTCAATCAATTTAAATCAACAACCAAGAAGGTCGGATATTCTAATTGAATGAATAACGCACAACCTGTATTATTTCAATTATATAACAAAATATAATGCGGAAAAGAAATAACACAGATACCAGAATTTTGTTAACGAGGAAACCGCAAATGCAAAAAAACCCCGGGAACTAGTCCAGATTAAACATACATTGTATTAAGCCGCTACAGACACTAGCCTACTCCAAGCAAACTTCGTCTGTACTATAGTTGAACCCCAACAAATCTCACACTGATCCAAGGTACAATTATGCTCCTATGCCTCTGATCCCAGCAGGATACTGCACACTTGATTCCCTTAGTTGATCTCACCCACAACCAAGAGTTGCTACGACCCAAAGTCGAAGGCTTTAATAAACAAATCTGTCTCACATAGAAAAGTCTACAAGGATAGATAAATTCGCCTCCCACGAATAAACCTATGAGTTTTGTTCCATCTTTTGATAAATCAAGGTGAATATGAACCAATCAATAAAACCAGACTTATATTCCCGAAGAACAACTCAGTTTTATCAATCACCTCATAATAAACTTAATCGACGCATCGAATATGATTATTGAGGAATCACAAACGATGAGACGAAGTGTTTGTGACTACTTTTATATCGTTCCTATCGGAGATACAAATCTCAAGCCAATTATTACAATTGTACTCATACAATGGAAGATGTAAGATCAGATCGCACAATTACGATAAAAGTAGTATCGGTCTGGCTTCACAATCCCAATGAAGTCTTTAAGTCATTAACCTGGTTTTAGAAGAAGAAAACCAAAGGTTAAAGGAGAATCGACTCTAGCTTAGCAAACTAGTATCACTCAGAATGTGTGGGGATTAGGTTTCCCAGTTTCTAGAGTTCTCCCTTATATAGTCTTTCAAATCAAGGTTTGCAATCAATGTTAGCTTAGTAACAAAGCATTCAATATTCACCGTTAGGTGAAAACCTGATTAGATACAAGCTAATATTTATCAACCGTTAGATCGAAAACATATCTTGTTATACACACATGTACTGTACGTTTGTAGGCTTGTGAAAACAGTACCCAAACTTGTACATTAGTTGGTTCAACACTAGTTAACCAAATGGTTAGCCAAATGATAACTTTCATATCAACCATATTCTTCTTCACCATAACTAGTCCAAATGACTCAAATGAACTATTTAGAGAGAGAGTTGTTCAATTGCTTAGATATTTATGTACTACACAGGACACAATTGAAGCAAAAACGATGTGATTCACTCGAATCAATTCATCAACTATAAATCCACGGTTTGCAATAGCATTACTTAGTTTATTAAGATATGTAAGGCCCGTCTCAATTTTAAGGGGTATTTGTGTCATTTCACTAATAGGGGTAAATTGGTCATTTTAGGTTAAAAAGGGTACTTTAGTAATTTGAATGCTTAAATAGTTATTCTTTATTTTATTTATTGTGGTTGTGTGATTTTTGTTTAGAAAAATGAAATAAGCATAAGCATACACTTTAAAGTAAATTATCCTCTTTTAGTATTTTAATGCCAAATCTTAAGTTAAGGCCTTAGCTAGTAGTGGTTGTTCACTTCATAAAGAAATTAGTCACGTGTGTTAGTAGTGGTTCTTTATTTTAATGCAATTTCTGTAGACATTTTGACTTACACACGTTTCATCTTGCCACATGACACATTTTCCATAAAAACTAGCAAGCCTTACAGGATCGAGTATATATATAGGAAATTTAATTCCTAGATTTGACCGGTCGCGTCACCTGCCCATTTTTCACGTCACACGTTTGTATCTTTAGAAACCTATGATCAAAATTAGGGGTAGGGTTATAGTTATCGTATAAAAAGAACATAAGAGGTCGTCGTTATAAATAGGGGAAACCTAGAAAATATTGTTCTCCAGTTGAGAAAATAAAGCGGCTTGCGGCGGTGAGCAGTAGTAAAACCTCACTGTCATATGCGTTTGAGATCGTAAGGAGAAGAAGAATAACTTTAGTTTGCGGGTGAAACTTGGGGTTCTTGACATCGGTGTTTGGATCCATATTTTAATAGGATTATTCGCTAGCGATTGAGGTAGGCGCAACACAATCTAAAACTCTTTTTATTTATAGTTTTGTTAATTAAACTCATGTTTACATATTTTTATGATGCTATTAATGATGATGTGAGCATGATGATTATCGGGCTGCGGTCCATAGGTTGTGATCCTTAAAATTATCTTTGATGGGATACGAGATATCCTTGGGAACGGTTTTGTTTCCCTAAACCCACGTGGGGCTCCCTGGGGCGAGCGGATTTGATTGATTTAATTGTTTTTTATGGATGTGGTGTTTCCATGTGCTTGTGATGCTATTCATCATGCTAGTGGTCTTTAAAGGGATTTGAAAATGTTTGATAAAATGTTTTGTTGCTTCTTTTCCTAATGGGTGTCACAACTCACGTCGTTTAATGACAAAAAATTCCAGATTTTATGGCACCACAAGGAGCTAATGGCGGAAAAGCGTAGAGATCGGTTTTGGTGCTATTATAGTAGTTTTCATAGAATTTTTGTTTGGAAATTGTAATAAAATATCATTAAACTCTTTTAGATGATTTAATTAGTATTTTATTGATTATAAATACTTTAGTGATTATTGGGTTAATGTATAACCAATGAAAATAAGGCTTTGTTTAGAAAATTCTATTTGATTAAATAATAAAAATTTATGAGTCATATCAGTTTGACCATTTATTATAATTATTCTATAATACGGTTTTGGGAAATTTGTTTTTTTTTGTGGTATATGCAAAACTCTTTTTATATGTACGTATAAAAATTTCAGAATTTTCTGAGCCCCATAAGTATTTTAAAAATAATCGTTTATTACTGTACTACATTCATAAAGTTTACGATGATTAAATTATATAGAGAGTTTCCTTTTCTAAAACTATTCTATGGAACTTTTTTGGCTTTGATGTCTTAAGTAAACTTTAAGATCTCTGTTTTTCCTATTTAAAATGGTAAACTAAGTCTAATTTAGAGATTTTAGTGATTTGATATGATTTTTATAAATTGGACTGCTTTGTTTTACATTTTTGTAGTACTGGTCAACTATGCGTTTGACTATGGTCAATAATTCCTTAAGATAAATCAAAAATCATAGAACAATTTTTAACTGAAATTATACTAAGTTAGAGTTTACAACGTATAAACATAATAATTTTTGGAATTGAAATTTGTTCCGTAAAATTCTTGGAGTAAACTGATGTCTGTTTTTATTTTACGTTTGTTCCTTAAAAACGCGACTCTTTTGGATTAAGTCGGGAATGTTTAACGGTGATATTAATTTTTATAGTAACCTATAGTTCTTTAGAGTTAATGTGGATTAAAAACCAAGTCAATTTAACGGTTGGATGTTCCTAAAAGAATTTTTATGTAACCGCTGCGACAGAATTTCTGAATTGAACATAAATAAAGACTAGGCAAATAAATGGGTGTTTGGGCTTGGGCCAAAAGTGCAAGTCCGGGATAAAAAATTAGATGTAGCATTTCGGGTTTCGGGTTTGGATTTGGGTTGGAATCCAGGCCCGAAATTTGGGGTGTTACAGTTTGGTATCAGAGCTAGTCTGATCCTTTGGGCAGGCTAGTTTCTGAATAAGTCAGTGCGTGCGTATATATGCTTGAATGTAGAATTGTTTGTGTATTGTTAATTGTTGTTTGTTAGCATGCGTAATAGGTTGAACTTCATTTGCATAGAGAATTCTCTCTGTGATA
This sequence comes from Papaver bracteatum, assembly GCA_023529315.1. Taxonomy (NCBI): domain Eukaryota; kingdom Viridiplantae; phylum Streptophyta; class Magnoliopsida; order Ranunculales; family Papaveraceae; genus Papaver; species Papaver bracteatum. The sequence goes on from JAJJWX010001388.1 coordinate 956,928, forward strand.
CTTATGATTTAATGTCCTTCATTCAGGACATGTCTCGTCGTAATAATGGTTCAACCGGCCCACACGATGAGGGTTTTGGTGATGTTGTCCGTGCCTTGAATGTTGTTGCTCAAGCGATGCAACAACAAGTGAATCTTAATCTGAATGCACCTCCTCCCCCTCCACCACCTAATCAACGAGCTTTATTAGTTAGAAGGTTTATTGAACAAAAGACTGATTCCTTCAAGGGTAGTCCTGATCCACTAGTTGCTGAAGATTGGATAGATAAGATTGAGAAAATATTCACCCTATTAGGCGTGAATGACGAGGATAAGCTGGATCTTGCTGTTTATAAGCTTGAAGGTGAGGCTACTCGCTGGTGGGACTTGACTCGTCGTTCTAGGAATGATGGTATGTTTACCTGGGTGGAATTTCGAATCGCTTTTCTAAGTAAGTATTTTCCACAAACTGCACGAAACTAGCGCATGATTGAGTTTATGCAGTTGACCCAGAGAAACATGACAGTAGCTCAATACCAAGCCAAGTTTGAAGAACTCTCACGTTTTGCTACTCACCTGGTTGAGAATGAAGAGCTGAAGGCTTTTAAGTTTCAGGAAGGACTTAGGCCTTCAATTAAGAGTAGGTTGTCTATTCGAAGATTACTTCTTATAATGAGATAGTGGAAAGAGCAATGATTCTTTGAGAGAGACATTGAGGAGGCAAATAGAATTCGAGAACGTCATACCGGGGATAAGAACAAGAACAAAAACAACAACAACAACCATCCATACCAGAAGAAAGGAAATGGACCGAATATGGAGCTTCCTGCACCTTCGTGTTATCACTGCAAACAACCTGGAAACTTTAAGAGGAACTGTCCTGTACTTATTTCTCAGAGGAACCAACAACCATTTGCACCTCAGAACCAGCATCAAGGGTATCAACAGAACCGTCCTCAGAACAATCCACCACAATACCAATCTCGACAACCCCCTCAGCAACCTAAGGCCTTTAATATTGCTCATGTTGGACAGGATCCGGATAACTCAGTTGTTGAAGGTACATTCTTAGTTTATAATTCTTGGGCTAAGATATTGTTTGATACTGGTGCTACTCATTCGTTTATTTCTTCTTCGTTCGTTTTGTCCTTGGGTTTGAAAACTGAATTGCTTGATGGGTACCTAGGCGTAGCTAGTGCTGTAGGAGGTAGTGCACGTGTTGATCGCGTAGCACGAATGTGTGTGGTACGTATAGATAAGCATGAGTTTTTGATTGACCTTTTTGTGATGAATATGTCTGGTTATGATGTAATCTTGGGCATGGATTGGTTATCTGCTCATCGTGCTGTTTTTGATTGTTTTCAAAAACGTGTGACTCTGCACTCAGATGGAGGTCCAGTTGTCCACTTTACTGGAACTCGTAGTCTTGCGGCTCCCCTTATCTTGTCGGAAAGACATTTTCGACAGACTCATTCTAGAGGTTGTCTTTATCATTTAGGAATGTTAGAAGACGAGCCACAAAATTCTGTATCTACTATGGGTATCCTTATGGTAAAAGAGTTTGAAGATGTTTTCCCTGAAGAATTACCAGGTTTGCCCCCTAGAAGAGAAATTGACTTCACTATTGAAGTTCAACCTGGTACGTCGCCAATTTCGATGGCTCCTTATCGAATGGCACCAATGGAGTTGAAAGAATTAGACAAACAATTACTCGAGTTGGAATCTAAGGGTTTTATTCGAGGTAGTACATCACCTTGGGGTGCACCAGTCCTTTTTGTGAAGAAGAAGGATAACTCGCTGAGATTGTGCATTGACTATAGGAAACTCAATGAAGTTACAGTGAAAAATAAGTATCCCTTACCTAGGATCGAGGATTTGTTTGATCAGTTGAAGGATTCTCAGTTTTTCTCGAAGATTGATATGCGATCAGCTTATCATCAACTCCGAATCAAGGAAGAGGATATTCCAAAAACCGCTTTTAGAACTCGATTTGGACACTTCGAGTTTGTGGTGATGCCATTTGGACTCACAAATGCTCCAGCAGCATTCATGGATCTTATGCATCGAATTTTCCGTCCGTACTTAGATAAATTTGTAGTGGTATTTGTAGATGACATTCTTATCTATTCACGGTCACGAGAAGAGCATGAGGAACACCTGAGATTAGCACTGCAGTTGTTGAGATCTCATCAGTTGTATGCTAAGTTGAGTAAATGTGACTTCTGGATTTCTGAAATTCAGTTTTTGGGACACGTGGTTTGTAGAGAAGGAATCAAAGTAGACCCAGCTAAGGTTGAAGCAGTTACCAACTGGGAAAGACTAAAGAACGTGTTTGAGATTCGTAGCTTTCTGGGCTTAGCGGGTTACTATAGGCGATTCATTCAATATTTCTCAAGGATTGCTTCACCATTGACGAAATTAACTCGAAAGGATTCCAAGTTCGAGTGGAATAATGATTGTGAAGAGGCTTTCTCCATTCTTAAGGAGAAACTAACTACCGCACCAGTTTTGACAACACCAGTAAGTGGAATTGGTTATGTGATCTTTTCTGATGCATCGTTGAAGGGTTTAGGATGTGTTCTTATGCAAGAAGGAAGAGTGGTAGCTTATGCCTCAAAACAATTAAAGGCACACGAATTGAATTACGCAACTCATGACCTCGAGTTGGCAGCTATTGTGTTCGCTTTGAAGTTGTGGAGACATTATCTGTATGGTGAGAAGATAGACATATTTTGTGACCATAAGAGCTTGCAATATATTTTTACCCAACGAGATTTGAACCTGAGACAGAGGCGTTGGGTGGAATTTCTTAAGGATTACACGTATACTTTCCATTACCACCCAGGAAAGGCAAATGTTGTAGCAGATGCTCTTAGCCGAAAATCGAGGGTCGGTGTAGCAAGTATGACTCTTCATGCTTGGGATTTGTGCAGACTTATGGAGGAATGTGACTTGGTCCCTGACGAGATGATTTACAATACTGTAGTTGTTCCAGAATTACAACATCGGATTATAGAAGCTCAACATACTGATAGAGAGATGATTTCAATTTGTGCTCAGATAGCGAAAGGTCAAACACCAGAGGGTTGGACTCAATCTGATGGTGGACTTCGCTTTATGGGGAAACTTTTTGTGCCATTGAAATTGAGGATGGAGGTACTAGAACATGCTCATAATTCTAAGTTTACCGTTCATCCAGGAGGATCAAAGATGTACCATGACATGAAAAGGCAATATTGGTGGAAAGGGATGAAGAAAGATGTTGCCTTGTATGTGTCGAGATGTCTCACTTTCCAGCAAGTGAAGATTGATCATCGGAAACCAGGAGGGTTACTTCAACCATTGCCCATCTCTGAATGGAAATGGGAACACATCACTATGGATTTTGTCATGGGATTACCTAGAACTGCACACGGTAAGGATACTATATGGGTTATCGTTGATAGACTTACCAAGTCGGCACACTTCTTAGCAATCAAGAAGACAGATACGTTAGCCACGTTAAGTCAGATGTATATCCATGAGATAATAAGGTTACACGGTATGCCAGTGTCGATTGTATCTGACAGAGATCCTCGTTTTACTTCTCAGTTCTGGCAGAGTTTACATAAGGCGTTAGGTACACGTGTTTCGCTTAGTACTGCCTTTCATCCTCAGACCGACGGGCAGTCTGAGCGGGTAATTCAGATTGTGGAGGATATGCTGCGAGCTTGTGCTTTGGATTTCAAGGGAAGTTGGAGTGAGCACTTGCCATTAGTAGAGTTTGCTTATAACAATAGCCATCAAGCTAGTATCGGTATGGCACCTTTTGAAGCATTGTATGGACGACCTTGTAGATCTCCAGTGTGTTGGACCGAGATCGGCGAACGTAGCATTTTTGGACCTGATTTGGTAAGAGAGACGACTGAGAAGGTTCATTTAATTCGGCAGAGGTTAATGACAGCTCAGAGTCGTCAAAAGAGTTATGCAGACAAGAGACGCCGACCTTTAGAGTTTACTGAGGGTGACTTGGTGTTACTCAAAGTGAGCCCGAAGAGAGGTGTTAAGCGTTTTGGAAAGAAAGGAAAGTTATCACCACGTTACATTGGGCCTTTCCAAATTATTCGACGTATTGGTGCAGCAGCTTATCAGTTGGAGTTACCTCAGCGAATTGGGCACGTTCATGACACTTTCCACGTGTCAATGTTGCGGAAGTATGAGAGAGATCCATCTTATGCTATCGACCCTACACATGTTATTGCTTGGGAGGATTTGGAGATCCAAGAGGATGCTACATACGTGGAGCGACCTGTTCAAATTTTGGACTTTAAAGAGCATGTGCTCCGCACTAAGACCATTCCTATGGTTAAGGTGCAGTGGCAGCGTCGCCAGGTCGAGGAAGCGACGTGGGAATTAGAATCCGAGATGCGGACCAAATACCCTGATCTTTTCTAAGGTAACCTCTAAATTTCGTGACGAAATTTCATTTAAGGGGGATAGGATTGTAAGGCCCGTCTCAATTTTAAGGGGTATTTGTGTCATTTCACTAATAGGGGTAAATTGGTCATTTTAGGTTAAAAAAGGGTACTTTAGTAATTTGAATGCTTAAATAGTTATTCTTTATTTTATTTATTGTGGTTGTGTGATTTTTGTTTAGAAAAATGAAATAAGCATAAGCATACACTTTAAAGTAAATTATCCTCTTTTAGTATTTTAATGCCAAATCTTAAGTTAAGGCCTTAGCTAGTAGTGGTTGTTCACTTCATAAAGAAATTAGTCACGTGTGTTAGTAGTGGTTCTTTATTTTAATGCAATTTCTGTAGACATTTTGACTTACACACGTTTCATCTTGCCACATGACACATTTTCCATAAAAACTAGCAAGCCTTACAGGATCGAGTATATATATAGGAAATTTAATTCCTAGATTTGACCGGTCGCGTCACCTGCCCATTTTTCACGTCACACGTTTGTATCTTTAGAAACCTATGATCAAAATTAGGGGTAGGGTTATAATTATCGTATAAAAAGAACATAAGAGGTCGTCGTTATAAATAGGGGAAACCTAGAAAATATTGTTCTCCAGTTGAGAAAATAAACTGGCTTGCGGCGGTGAGCAGTAGTAAAACCTCACTGTCATATGCGTTTGAGATCGTAAGGAGAAGAAGAATAACTTTAGTTTGCGGGTGAAACTTGGGGTTCTTGACATCGGTGTTTGGATCCATATTTTAATAGGATTATTCGCTAGCGATTGAGGTAGGCGCAACACAATCTAAAACTCTTTTTATTTATAGTTTTGTTAATTAAATTCATGTTTACATATTTTTATGATGCTATTAATGATGATGTGAGCATGATGATTATCGGGCTGCGGTCCATAGGTTGTGATCCTTAAAATTATCTTTGATGGGATACGAGATATCCTTGGGAACGGTTTTGTTTCCCTAAACCCACGTGGGGCTCCCTGGGGCGAGCGGATTTGATTGATTTAATTGTTTTTTATGGATGTGGTGTTTCCATGTGCTTGTGATGCTATTAATCATGCTAGTGGTCTTTAAAGGGATTTGAAAATGTTTGATAAAATGTTTTGTTGCTTCTTTTCCTACTGGGTGTCACAACTCACGTTGTTTAATGACAAAAAATTCCATATTTTATGGCACCACAAGGAGCTAATGGCGGAAAAGCGTAGAGATCGGTTTTGGTGCTATTATAGTAGTTTTCATAGAATTTTTGTTTGGAAATTGTAATAAAATATCATTAAACTCTTTTAGATGATTTAATTAGTATTTTATTGATTATAAATACTTTAGTGATTATTGGGTTAATGTATAACCAATGAAAATAAGGCTTTGTTTAGAAAATTCTATTTGATTAAATAATAAAAATTTATGAGTCATATCAGTTTGACCATTTATTATAATTATTCTATAATACGGTTTTGGGAAATTTGTTTTTTTTTTGTGGTATATGCAAAACTCTTTTTATATGTACGTATAAAAATTTCAGAATTTTCTGAGCCCCATAAGTATTTTAAAAATAATCGTTTATTACTGTACTACATTCATAAAGTTTCTGACAGATTAAATTATATAGAGAGTTTCCTTTTCTAAAACTATTCTATGGAACTTTTTTGGCTTTGATGTCTTAAGTAAACTTTAAGATCTCTGTTTTTCCTATTTAAAATGGTAAACTAAGTCTAATTTAGAGATTTTAGTGATTTGATATGATTTTTATAAATTGGACTGCCACTGTTTTACATTTTTGTAGTACTGGTCAACTATGCGTTTGACTATGGTCAATAATTCCTTAAGATAAATCAAAAATCATAGAACAATTTTTAACTGAAATTATACTAAGTTAGAGTTTACAACGTATAAACATAATAATTTTTGGAATTGAAATTTGTTCCGTAAAATTCTTGGAGTAAACTGATGTCTGTTTTTATTTTACGTTTGTTCCTTAAAAACGCGAATCTTTTGGATTAAGTCGGGAATGTTTAACGGTGATATTAATTTTTATAGTAACCTATAGTTCTTTAGAGTTAATGTGGATTAAAAACCAAGTCAATTTAACGGTTGGATGTTCCTAAAAGAATTTTTATGTAACCGCTGCGACAGAATTTCTGAATTGAACATAAATAAAGACTAGGCAAATAAATGGGTGTTTGGGCTTGGGCCAAAAGTGCAAGTTCGGGATAAAAAATTAGATGTAGCATTTCGGGTTTCGGGTTTGGATTTGGGTTGGAATCCAGGCCCGAAATTTGGGGTGTTACAAGATAAGTTCACAAACATCGTTTTTAGACATAACCTACTCAATTTTGCGGACTGGGTTCGCGGACTTAAGTTCCCGGAAGGAGTTCACAAACTCCAGCAGAAATTCTCGGGGTTGAGAGCTTCGCCAGCTCGCGAACTGAAGTTCACGTGCTGCTCCGGTTTCACTTGATCAACAAAGTTCGCAAACTTTGGTCCAAGCAATAAGAACTTATAAATATATGTGTTTCCAGAACAATGCTTATATCCTCCAATTGTCATATTGTCTAAACTCTTATTTCAATCATTAAAACATTCTCATAGGGCATTATATAGTTATTATTCACAAACTATTTTTCGTCAGAGCAATTTCCAAAATGATTAAAACATAGCATGACTTTCGTCACTAGGTAAAGATGAACTTGGCTAAAGCGAAAGCTTTACCAACATATATTTCAAGAAATAGATAAGCGAGATATACTCAGCTCAAAATAACATATGTGTATATTCTTAGTTTATATAGTAATATGACTTTTGTCTCAAGATATGAGATAGAATAGATAGACTTTTGAGTGATAGATAAGTTCAAGTCTCCACATACCTTTTTATCGATGAAGATCCACTAGTTCCTTGAGTAGTCCTTCATTTTGTATGATGATCACCATGGAGTTCTTGAGCTCAACTACACTTTCTAACCTAGTCCAATACCTCAGCTATAGTAGACTAGAAATCAAAGACTTTATAGTTTTGATCACTAATATTGACAAACATGCTTGAGATAGCAAGGCATGCGAGTTCGACCGAGCAATGCTCTAACATCAATATCATCTTCTTCATTACTATTGCTGGATGCAGCAAGACCATACCCATATGACACATCTTCCCCATATGCTCCTTCGATTTCTGGATTTCCATCAACATCAATGCCCTCTATATTATCTCCACCCGAGTCGATATCTAAACGCTCTCTCATGGTCTTGGGGAAGATTAGAGGATGTGCCTTCTCATAAAGATAAAGCTCATACCAATCATCCTCATATCTATCATCATGCCTCTTCCACTTCCTTTCAGTCTCAGAATTACTCTCTATGTCTTCCTGAAATTCTTCACCAGTTACCTCAACATCTTCTTGTTCAGAATCACTTTCTGTCTCACTATTTCGCTTATTACAAGTGTTCAACCTTGCATACTTTGCATCTCTCTCTCTCTATGTTTACGAGCTTCCCTCGCCAAGATTTTCTCCTTCTAGAAAGCATATTCAACTGCATTTTCCTGCCTTCCCCTTGCATACTCAGCTTTGCGATTCCTTCGCTGTATTTCTCCTTCAAATTAATTTTTCAGATAAAATAACTCTTGTGTTTCCAGGGTTGATGCTACTTTCTTGGCATGGTTTAAGCACCGGAAGTATTTTCCATTTTGGAAGAATACTAATTTTCTGATGTTTTTTCCCTACTTTGGTATAATCTTCTATGAATTACAAATACTTCACCAAATACTCTTTTATAATCCTTCTAAAACTGCCATTAATAGTTATTTATGGCGTTGGTTTAAACGTCCCATCTCTTGGATATTAACGAAAATTCAAATCCATGCGCACCTTCTCCAGAAACATCATTACTCCATGCAAGCATATTTTCAAAACCTAATTCTAGATGCTGCATTATTCGATAAACGTTCCAGAATTTCCATTAAGAGGTGCATTGGTAGATCACCTAATTGGCTAATTCTAATTAGTTTATGGTGCAACAGAAATAATTAATTACATGAAATAAAGTGCACAAGACGATTTGCGCACTTGAAAAAATACCACCAAAAAAATGGTGCATGAATAATTAATCACGTGAAATATAGTGCAAAAGCCAATTTACACTTCAAAACTTGGAGTCCTAGGTACTCTGGGTTAATATTTAAGCTCCTAGTTTTTTGTTCTAAACATGGAATAACTCAAAACAAAAAAACTTTGACTATAGAGAAGAAATGTTAAAGGAATATATATATAGAAGTCCTAGTTTTTTGTTCCATTTCGCTTCTAAGTGCGCTAAATCTAGATCCAATCCTATTCCTTACCAAACCATCTCCAATACGATTCCAAGTTGAGCATTTTTCAATTCAAGTCACTTCTCAAGGTCTCGATCGACCAGTTGCAAATTGGGCCGTGTATGTTACTTAATACCAATAGCAGAGCCACCATAGCGATTTTTGGTATCCAATGTATTACTCGAAGACCTGAAGAACGTGAAGAAGTTACGAGCTATAACGAAGACATAATACTTCCTCTCAAGGTTAGTAATATTGACTTGAACTGTTTCATTCCTAACATATCTTTCAAGTCGTGCTATATTGAAAACATAACTGCGAAGCTGTGTATGGATATATTACTCTAGTATCGAGACATGATCATATGATCATAGTATTAGGGAATTAGACTATGAAGTACTTTTTTTTTTTCCTGGTGTGCCTGGCGTCAAAAAAAGAAGAAGAAAAAGCTTACAAGGAAAAGAAAAACACATACAAGATCCTGAAGCCTAAGCATCAAAAGAACTAAAAATCAAACATTTAGGGAGTTGGAAAGATGTCCAAGTTTGTTGGACATTACGCCGAACAGCGTGTTGAGCAAGACTATGAGCCCAAGAGTTATCCCTTTTCTAGATGAAACTGAATTTCACATCAACAAAATGAGCAGTAGTGGCCTTGATTTCTTCAACAATACGAATAATTATTCAGGGGACATAACTAGTAGACCAATTAGAATGTTAACCATAACCTGACAGTCTCCTTCAAGAATAATATGTATGTAATCCATATCGACAACCAAATTTACTGCCAAAAGAAAACCACTGGCTTCAGAAATAAGAGGTGGATCCCAAGAAAGTTATTCGTTTGACTGCGTAAATGAGTTCCTTCGGAATTACGCATAATGGACGCACATGCTGCTTTAGTCTCGGATAGTCTAGCATCAATATTTAGTTTTACATAAGGACTTTTAGGAGGAGACCACTATGGAGTAGGACTACTTGACTAATTGGTCAAATTAACCAGTTCATTACCATCCATCTCGCTAGCATAATAGAATAAATTGAACCAGTGAAGTACAGTTTTGAGTATGGAGGGTGTTAGAGTACTGCTTGGTCGAACTCGCAAGCGTTGTTATCTCAAGCTTGTTGTCAAGTTTAGTTTCCAAAACTATAAGTCTTGATTTATAGTCTACTTATAGTTAAGTCTCAGATTAGGATATAAAATGTAGTTGAGCATTAGACTTCACGGTGTTCATCGATTGAAGATGAAAAACTACTAAGGGGAGCTTGTGGAACTTCATCAACAAAAGGTGTGTGGAGACCTGAACTCATCTATCACTCAAAAGTCTATCTAATCTATATCCTATTTGAGACAAAAGTCGTATAGCTATATAGACTTCGATTATACAGATTTGATATTTCGAGCTGAGTTTAACTCGCTTACATATTTCTCGAAATATGTGTTGGTAAGCTTTCGCTTAAACTAAGTTTATCTTATATTCTTGACGAAAGTCAAAAGATGATCATGTGAAAATCTCTTGGTAACATCTTACATGATTTGTGCGAGACAGTCATTTGATGTAGACTCAGAATGTTTCATATTGATCATTCAATCACTTGAAAATTTCTTTGAAGGTAATAGTTTGTGTGAGACATTCAGACAGCTATTCTTGTCTTCCAAGAATGTTTCAATGGTTTAAATGAGAGTTTAGGACAATTGGATTTAAGAATAGTATGCGTACTTGCATATATGTAATCCATGTCCGGGAACCATGGTATGCATACTGGTTGGTTTGTGAAGTCCAGGAACCTGGTATGCAAACCGGTACGCGTACTGGCGTAAGGTTCAGGTCCGAGAATTTCTGCTGAGTTTGGATGATATGTGTTGATACATGAAAAATATTACCCCTTATCCGGGCTAGTGTACCCCCAAAAGGGAGGCAAACCCAACATGAAACATGGGGACTAAAGCCCAAGTCCACTAAGAAAGTATCCATAAGATGGAAAGGACAGGGGAGGAATTAATAGGAAAGAATGAGGTTATATTAGAAAAGGAATGGCATAAGTAGTAATTAAGGAGGTTTAGGACATGTGACATGATATCATAAAAGGATGAGCTTTTGAAAAGTCTATATAAAGAGGCATATAGTACAATACAAGGGGAGCCTTTTCTCTCTCTTTCTCTCGATTGGGTATTGGATGTGTTATGACTAGGACGGATAGAACCAAGATAAAATTAGGAAAAATACGATTTAGTCCAAAAACACGTCAAAAAGTACGGAATAGTCCATCCCGGGTTAACTAGGTACAATTTAGTCCAAATGTTATTTAGAATATGGAAAGTACACTAATATCCCTCATAATTTACAATTTAGTCCAAATATTTACAGTCTAGTCCAAAGTGACTCATGATGATGTCAGCAATTTTAAATAATATGAAAAATATTTAAAAACGATTCATCTTTCACACCACTCATCCAAAATTCACAAACTTTATGTATTCGTAAATCTCTTTCCGATAGCTACAAAAAGAGTACCCATATGACTATATAATTTTCAGTTTTTAAAAAATTTAATTTTCGCTTCATTATTTGACCTGTACAAAAAAAAAAATACATGCACGAAATTTTAATAAGTTTATGCAGTCATTTTCTCACATGTGCACCACTTTGTACACATCTATAAAACATGTGTGAAATTCTTCATTCATATCCACATCCAGACCTATTTTTTTCATCGAAATTACACTGGTCCACCAATATGACACCCCTGCAAAACGTGCGCGAAACCGTTTATTCATAATCAAACACAAATTTGCTTTTTCATGGAAAAATACGCTGGTGCATCAATATGTACACCCCTGCAAAACATGCATAAAATCGATTATTCATAAGCACACCCTAACCTCCTTTTTCATGGGAATATTGGTACACCCCTCCAAACATGCATAAAATTGATCATTCATAATCCCACACAAACCTACATTTTCATGAGAATTACACATATGCATGTGTACACCCCTACAAAACATTCATACATAAAATCGACCATTCATACCCACACACCGACCTATATTTCATGGAAAATACACTAGTGCGCATATATGTACACTCCATACAAAACATGGAACAAATCAACCATATTCCCTACGAATAAATCTATTTCATTTATACAGGTGCACTGGTGGGTACACACCTATACCCCATATTATATAAACATAACATGAAAACTCAAATGGATTTGAACTATCAACCTCCACAAACCTTGTGATAGGCTTGGGTGCTCTACCATTTTGAGCTTGTGAGTCCTTAAATTAGATGCATAAAATGGAAAAAAATTTGAGGTCAAAGGTGCATCGGGGTATGATATAATCAGTATTGTACAACTATATATACACATTAAGAATCAACAGGTGTACAACTATGTACACATTAAAAATCAATGTATAACTATGTATACAATAACAATTAACATGCGTATAAGTACACATTAAGAATCAATATGTGTATAACTATGTGACCTAGGTTGCTCTCACCAACAAGTAAACAACAAAATAATATGAGCGAGAACACTATCAGGAATTTCCACACATGTGCATAGCTTCGTACACCCAAGTTACGAATAAAAAAATAAAGACAAAAAAAGAAAAAGATAAACTCACCTAAATAGTGATTTTCCATGTCGCTCGTCGCTCATCTTGAGTAATGCCTACAACTTTCTCTTTACCAATCCCTAGATACAATAATTATCACCCAGATTAAAATCTTCAACATCACAATCGGAAACAAAATCATGAGAGAAATATTCAAATTCTTAAAAAAAAATAAAAAAAACATCAACTGTTACGGCGTATGGTTTTAGTCCTAAATGATTCAACCGAATAGAGAAATCAACCAACCTTAGAACAAACATCATCAGATGCCCCAACTTTCAGAAAATCCCAATATGAAATGGCACCATATTCAGCTAAAAATTTAGTAATACAAACAAGTAAAACAAAGTTTACCTCCAAAAGATGTGGTGAAGCTTCCATTCATTTCCGTGTGAATTCCTAGCAAATCAATTCTTGGGTAGGAGGTTGTCGGCACATCGCTTCATCAAAATTCAAAAAAACATAATATGATGCCTTTCCTATGTAATCAGTAGGTGTATAATTATGTACGCATTGACGATCAAAAGGTGTACAACCATGTAAACATTAAATGAAAGAACACTTTAAGTATTACTATGTTTTTGAATTGATAGAAAAAGAATAAGTCTCTAACATGACTTTTCTAGCTTTTCCTGTTTCATTTCTAAAGACTAAAGAATAAGTCTCTAATATGACTTTTCTAGCAGAGCCGATTTTAACAAGGGGAGAAGAGAGACCGACGTGAAGCGAAGTGATAAGTGAGATATAGGTTTAGCTCCTCTGATGTCTAAACAACCCAGCTTATAATTTTTTTTTTTTTTTTTAAAAGTTGATTTCATTTAAAAAATATTTTCCCATGTACACAATGACGGGTACTGAAACAAAACTTTTTATAGGATTTACAGATACTACTTGAAACCGACAGTTCTCTCTAAGAGGACCCTTGAAAGATTTGAAACCAGTTGACAATACTACATATACATAAATGCATAAAGAAGACGTTACAACCAATTTAAGAGACCATTTCATTCTCTTCGAACCTTTTTCTCTTTTACTCATGGAGCCTTCGCCACTATATAGTTATATCTCAAAACAAATATCATGGTACTACTACTCACCCAATATAGCAGTTAATTTCCTTTGATTAAGATTGTTCACTAAACTTTGATTAAGAGTCTTAAAGTGGGATATTATATACACATGTAATTTATGTCACATGTGTACAACAAAGTACACTAATATTACAGGTGTACAAATATGTACACATGTAATTTTTGTCATAACCAATAGTCAGTGACTCTTCAATAGCATCTGAGCACTCATCTAACTATACATGATTTGCTAAACCAATTCAAGTGACCCTTTATTTTGATGTTAACACATATAAAGCTTAAATACATGATTGTTTTATAGACATCTTTACAACGAGATATTAAATTATTCAACTAGGAATTACATGTGTACATACCAGGAAGGGTCTCTAGCTGCCAAAGTAATCGCCTTATCCAATTCATCCACCTTCCTATCAAAAAATTAAATGTTCAACAGATAGAGAGATGGTATGAAATACCAAGATATATGCTACTCTGTGTAAAAGGTATAGGTGGAAATTTTTAAAGGATGCAACATCCGCAGTTATGGAATAAAAGAACAAAGGTATATTTAGCTTAAACTGTTCGAAATGTAAAATTATTCAAGTCTCTACAAGGAAAGTGCAAGTGCCTTCTCTCTCTGAGTTCTTAAACAATTAAAATGTCCACCTTACAAAGGCAGACTACAATAGGAGATTCTACAGAAACAAAACTACATCCACATGTTAGCAAATATTCATCGGAGGAATTATTTGGCAAACTGATTGTAATACCTGCCACTTCAACAACCAGTTTGTAGCCTTTCATTAGATGGAATTGATATCCATTATTTGAAGGGACGGTCTCCTATTAGTGACAAGCAGATTGTAGTTTGTCAATCTGACCAAAATATCATAAAACATTTATTTACAGGTCACTGGAAGGATAGTGGAGCAATTATTCAATAGGTGTACAACTATGTGCACATCAACGATCAACATGTGTACACCTATGTGCACATTAAAATCAATAGGTGTACAATTATGTACACATTAACAAACAACATGTTTACAACCATGCACACATGTGTATCCAAAACATGTACACCCAAATGATCGTATCTGCAAGCTTAGAAGACCGGATAAGATAAATCAATGGGGTCCAACGTATCCTGCAGCTTATACGAGGATGATAGTGGATATCTAGATATGTGTACAATAAAAAAATATCCTCAAATCCACTACATTCTGACCGCAATAAAACTAGAATTATATTAATTATATGGTCATTTCCAAAAGGTATCTCACTAATTAATCCCTTCTTTGATTAAGAACTATCCGAGAATGTTACTAGACTGTACCAAAAAGAAGACATCAAAAAAGCAATACGATGTGGTAGAATGACAAACCAAATAAGAATAAAGAAAGCGTATAACGTTAAAGGAAAAAGAACAATATTTTATGCAAGTCACACCATTACAACAAACTAAGGAAGCTAATTTGATTCAAAGACACCTTATTATATTAATGGCACGACCATAATCACGAGCAATTCAAAACACTAGCTATTAAGTGCACTGAATCTACAGATAACACATATAGTTTTCTACTTAATTAATAAGCAAAGTAGTACCCACAAGTTAAATTCTACATTTCCAAACTAGTAAAACAACAAAACAATATACGTGGCATTTCAATTTAGTATGTTCCACATACAGAGTGAACTTGCACCCATAAATATTTTATCTTGTGAACCAATAATACAGGTGACCATGCTGCAAGAACAGCATGCTGTGCACCAACTTTCCCATCAGTGGTATTGATTGTGATATCATCTTGAGACACCACAAAATTAAAGCAAGCTATAAAGAACCAACAAGTGGGATAATAACTCTCAAAAGTCTTAATTTAGCAGAGAAGTAAGATTCATTTTGCCTTTAACTCAACGTGTCTTCCATTAATTTTGTTGCTCTTGATGTCATCATCTTACTTGCACACACATCAAACTCCTTTCATTTTATGTTAAAAATCGGGTTATGGAATTTTCAACAGACAGTACTAAAGAGTATCCATAATTTCCCAACTGGTGATTCCAACTCAAGAGGACCAAGTAATGAAGATAAAGAACTAGAACAAAAACCAGATGATGATGCTCTAACAACAGTGGAATACCTCCTTCTGCTGCTCCTCATAGATTGTTTTGGTACATAAATTCTTTAAATTCTGAGTTCTAGAACAAGGCTTGGAAATTGGGATAATATCTTGTTATACTACTGGCATGCAATGATGCAAATATATGTATATAATGAGACTTTCTAGTAGTTATATACGACAACATCTAATATTGGTAGGCATACAAAAGGGAAACAATTTGAGCATAGAATAGAACTAACGTAACCAATGTCAATGAACCAAGAAAAGAACAAAATGTAGATTTAAGTTGAATCATATAGGTCATACAAAAGGTCACCTGTGGGTCAATAATGAATTTTTGATTTTTGACATTAACGATGAGACATTCCTATCACCATAGAGACATTTTGTCAACCAGCTAGCCAGCAATAGTGCTTTTTAAGTTCTTCGTATCTCTAAATTTCAGTTAGAAGAGACGAAGCACAACCACCGTGAATGAAAGAAAAAATAAAACAAAGGTCAATATAAAAAAAACCAAAATATAATATAAACCCTATAAGCAATTTTTTTTTGAGAAATTGATTACATTAGTTGATTACCTTGATTAATCCATTTGATGATCGGAAATTAGTAGAGACAGAGATGAATCCTGGTCTTCTTTGTGTTGATGCTGATAATTTAGAAGGGTATTTTTTAGAAACAATGGAAGAAGATGAAGAGGATACGATTGATTCCATCTACTAAACCAGAAGTGACTGTTTGTACCCCAACATAAACCATATTTTCCCATACAATGACATATATCTAAATTCATGAATCGAATAAGAAACTAAAATTGAAACTGAAATAATTAGGCTTTTTAAATTGCAAACATAAATAAATCTGAAATCGATTCCAAAACCGATAAATTAACAGTTGCAATCAAATTAAATGATAAGAACATATTACACTTATCTTTCCAATCGCTTTCAACGACGAATTCTTCAATGTTGAAATTGAATCTCATCAAGGTTTCTTCTAGATTGAGTTAATCTTCAAAAAGAAAGTATTGATAAGAGTTTTGGTTTTCAAGTTGAATCAAATTGAATGAATAATTTTTTTATTCTCAGATTTATGGCGATTGAACTTTCATTGAAAAGAGATTAGGTTTAGGATCTGTTCTTCACGGGAGAGCATTTTCAGACATGGAAATGAAAAAATAGAAACTGAAATTCGATAATATCACAGGTGATAGGTATTTTCGGTATTGAAAAATATTGATTTAAACTAAATCGTTCGAAAATGGACCGACTCGTTGAGGGTTTGGTAAATTTGGACCTTCTAATACTAGGCCTGAGGAGACAGGACTACACTGTCTAAAACCCAACTAATATGGGACTAAACGTCAATTTCTATGATAAAATTCACCCCTCAACATTTGGCGACCACAACCGGAGGCTTGTGCCCAGCCCAGCCGTACAATCCCCTAAAACACTATTTTCTCATCCGCATCCCTGCTTTTATTTCACCCCGCGTTTCTCTTTCACCAATTTTCATCCAAATAATCTCCGCGTTTGCTACAGAGAGTCATTACACCAACTTGTTAGCGCCTATCATCTCCGAATCTGTAAGTTACATCGCCGCCTATTAATACCCGCGCCTCTTCCTCCACTTTCATGGCCGCTCTCAAGGGCTCTGGAACCACATCCGTGTTCACTGCCTCAGCGCCCACCAACAAAACTAGAAGCGAGTCATAGTAAGGACGCGCAACCTCACCAGTGCCGCTTCCTTCCCTTCCGATTATGCAAAACCCTATCAAGACTTGTGCTCATTATCTCACTTCACATCAAGAAGCAACCTCTCAAATTAGGACGCGCCTTTGTTGAAAGCATGAATCTAAGCCAAGAATAACTAGTCCAACTTCCGCTTCTGACAGCAAAGTCGTCTCTCAAATGAATTCAGGGATGGATTTTGAAGTTTCAGCAGCATCCAGCACAATCTCAGCAACCAAAAATTAAACAGATAATGGTGGTAAGATGTACATACCTAGCGGTCCAGCAAGACAAACGCTCATCCCCTCTCAGCGGTCACACTCTAGCACAAAGAGCAGATAATTAAAAGATGGGGTTCAAAAACGAAGAAAGAAGGGTTAGAAGTGTTGGGTTCGAATCGAATTTGGCTGGGGAGATTGATGGTGCTGTGTATGCTGCTGCCATGATCAACATGGATTTGCAGATGGTGAACCGGTGGTTGTGCCGAAAGGTTTGAGCTGAGAAAGAAGGGAAAGGAGATGATTTTGCTGGTTATGGTTGAATGGATCTCAATTCAGTACCGGGAAATGATTCAAGCTTACTGCAGTTTCAAGAGATTCAGTAAAGAATGGTTTATGAACCCAGATGTATGTTTGGGACACAGTTTGAGAGGTAGGATGAGTCGAATAATGTGTAATAGTGATGGGTAGTGCAGCTGCAACTCAAATGGTGTCGGCAGAATGTTTGTAGCTGAGAGATTTCTTCAGATGAGATGCAGGAGTTGAGCCAATATGTCATCACTATCCTGGAAAAAGTTAAAAGTGATCCTCTTGCAAGCTTGAAGACCAATAAATTCGAGAACCACAAGATCTATACGCACCAGCAGCGTGGTGCTAACTATGGTGTCATCCGGAACCTCATATCACAACTCGGCTCCAGTTATGGACAATATAGGAAGCCGTATTACGAAGATGAGTCTCTCAATATCTGTCCAATCCTTACTTAGCATATATTTCTTGTGCCAGTGTTGCTCATTGATAGAGTTTAGCAGCCCTTTGCATGCGGAATTATTTAAGCTCATGGTAGGATTGTTTTATAATGATCACAGTTTAAAAAAAAAAGGCGGCTCGAGTATAACATTAATCTTGCATTGGCATCCGACTGCCTGATATTTGCATGAATCTTACTTTGAACTGTCACATGTATGCACAGTACATACACGCCAAACCATGGCAGTAGCCATCTCTGAGTACATTGGCTTGCATATCCATTAATTTTCTGCTTAATCACTCGGCATTCATGGTTTGATTCAACGTTATTACATGCTTATTGCCCGCCGGACCCATGATTAGGATCCCACTAACGTATGCAGAACACCCCATATAGCTAAGTTAAGCATAAAGCATATTATCTTTTGCCTCTCGGCTTTGAAGTGTAATTGCACGCCAACATGAATCTTACTTATGAGCTAACCATATGAGAATTTTGACCTTCCAAGTATACATTGCCGCTTGCATGAAGTTTGTTTGATGTCAGTTGATGTAAAAGTCCGAAATGCATGATTAACTTGCTTGTTTGAACTTACTCGCTTCCATTGCCCACTGGTAGTTATCGTGCACATGTATACTGTTTGACTCATGCTTACTAGACTGGATCTTGTTCACCCATGCGCCTATGCTTAATCATATAACATATATCTGCGTGAAATTTAAAGTACTAGAATCAGATGTGTAACTTTATTTGAATACTACTGAGTTTAACACATTGCAGAAAGTGTGCTTGTCAAAACAATCCAACTGCTTACTGTTTGAATAGAATGAAGCTAGAATAATATGCCACCCAATACCCCTCGAATGAATGTGTACATCTCAGCGTATCCGCTATTTTGATGTTTTTAAATTTTTGTTACAAATGTTTGAAAATGCTAGTATGGGTTCACACGTGAAACTTAGCAAACGAAAAGCATGAAATGCCTAGGCTAAAGCATACTTGAACGTGATATTTGCGCTTCATGATATGTCATCTAGTCGCATGTATAGGTTGCCACTTTTTAAATTTTCACAAAGCATCGATATCATATTGTCTTCAATATTCATGAACGGCTATGCATAATCTAGTAACGTTCTCCGGGCACCAAGCTAGCAAGGGTTCATAGAGCCCGCCTGAACAAATACGAGTTTACAAAAGGCCACGGGATGCATAGACACCCGATCGGATGACTAATCAGAAAAAGCTATGAGATGCATAGACACCTGATAGCTAGCGAGTTTACAAAAGGCCACGGGATGCATAGACACCCGATAGGCTGACGAATCAGAAAAAGCTACGGAATGTATAGACACCCGATAGCTAGCGAGTTTACAAAAGGCCACGGGATGCATAGACACCCGATAGGCTGACGAATCAGAAAAAGCTACGGGATGCATAGACACCCGATAACTAGAGAGTTTACAAAAGGCCACGGGATACATAGACACCCGATAGGCTGACGAATCAGAAAAAGCTACGGGATGCATAGACACCTGATAATTAGCGAGTTTACAAAAGGCGACGGGATGCATAGACACCCGATAGGCTGACGAATCAGAAAAAGTTACGGGATGAGTAGACATCAAATAGATAGCGAGTTTACAAAAGGCCACGGGATGCATAGACACCCGATAGGCTGACGAATCAGAAAAATCTACGGGATGCAT
Organism: Papaver bracteatum; assembly: GCA_023529315.1. Taxonomy (NCBI): domain Eukaryota; kingdom Viridiplantae; phylum Streptophyta; class Magnoliopsida; order Ranunculales; family Papaveraceae; genus Papaver; species Papaver bracteatum. The sequence goes on from JAJJWX010001388.1 coordinate 976,908, forward strand.
AGACACCCGATAGCTAGCGAGTTTACAAAAGGCCACGAGATGCATAGACACCCGATAGGATGACGAATCATGAAAGGCTCCGGACAACGATTATAAGAGAAAATAAAAAAGGCGACGGGTTGCTTCGTGCATCCGATCGGCCACAGATATACAAAAAAGGCAACAGGTTGATGTGCTCACCAGATCGGCCACAGATATACAAAAAGGCGACGGGTTGATATGCTCACCTGATCGGCCATTGATATACGAAAAAGCGACGGGTTGCTCCGCGCATCCGATCGGCCACAAATATACAAAAAAGGCGATGGGTTGATATGCTCACTCGATCGGCCACAAATATACAAAAAGGCGACGGGTTGCTCCGCGCATCCGATCGGCCATATATATACAAAAAAGCGACGACCTGATATGCTCATCCGATCTTCCACAGATATACAAAAAGGCGACAGTTTGCTCCGTACATCTGATAGGCTGCGGATACAAAAAAGAAGACGAGTTGCTCCGCGCATCCGATCGGCCACATATATACAAAAAAGGTGACGAGTTGATATGCTCACCTGATCAGCCACAAATATACAAAAAAGGCGACGGGTTGATATACTCTTCCGATCGGCCACAAATACAAAAAAGAAGACGAGTTGGCCCGCGCATCCGATCGGCCAGAGATATACAAAAAAGGCGACGGGTTGATATGCTCACCCGATCGGCCACAAATATACAAAAATACAACGGCTTGATATGCTCATCCGATCGGCCACATATATACAAGAAGGCGACGGGTTGCTCCGTGCATCCAATCGGCCACATATACAAAAAATAAGACGAGTTTCTCCGTGCATCCGATCGGCCACAAATATACAAAAAGGCGACGGGTTGCTCCGTGCATCCGATCGGAAACAAAAAAAAGACGACGAGTTGCTCCGTGCATCCGACCGATCACAGATATACAAAAGGCAACGAGTTGCTCCGCGCATCTAATCATATACATAAAAGAGGGAGCACGTTTTCCTACCCAGACATAAGCACGAAGAAGATGCACATCCATTATTTACCCCCTCTAAACATCCCCAACCACGCGGAACGGCTAGAGAAAATAAAAGAGTGGGTCTAAGTAAAAATTACTTACAAAAAAGATGGAATAGGCATACCCTAGCCCGTCCTATACAGAAACAAGAAGGGAATAGGTACGCCCTAGCCTATCCTCTAAAAGGAGGGAATAGGCATACCCTAGCGCTAGCCCATCCTCCACCAAAATGAAGGGGAGAATAGGCGCGTTTAAACCACACGCCCCATCCCCCTTATCGAGGCACGATACACGTTACCAACTTGTGGATATCCTGTATAATCACATTTAGCTTGCGTCCTATGCGTGAATGAGAGAGTGTTTTCATGTTCATCATATTTCTTACGTACTTTGTTTTGACGAATCAGTCTGAGTCTATAGCATACTCACTTCCTCCATCAACAACAATGGGCACACCAGTTCCTCATGAAGGTAAGACGTGGATACAAGTTAAAGATATCCCCAACTACGCGGAACAGTTAAAGAAAAGAAAAGAAAAGAGTAGGGGCTAAGAAAAATTCTATGCCAGTCTTGATCACATTCACACTAAGACCCTCAAATTGTGTTGGTAATACAATCCAAAGGAAATTTTTAGAAATTTCATGCAAAATACTTGGAAAATGCCTATCCAAACACCCACGTGCACGATGAAAAATTTCTCGCAAAAGCTATCTCATAAAGTCCTCAAACTTGCGGGTTAGGGACTCGACTCGAGAAGACAATACAAGGGGCGCTAGAATGGAATGTAATATGACTATCGGGTTATTTGACAATTAACCCAATAGTTAGGGGACTAATGTTGATACATAAAAATATTACCCCTTAGCCGGGCTAGTGTGCCCTCAAAAGGGAGGCAAACCCAACATGAAACATGGGGACTAAAGCCCAAGTCCACTAAGAAAGTATCCATAAGATGGAAAGGACAAGAGAGGAATTAATAGGAAAGAAGGAGGTTGTATTAGAGAAGAAATGGCATAAGTAGTACTCCCTCCGTCTCAAAATAACAGTCCTAATTGACTTTGTCAAAATAATAAGGAAATCCTATAAAAAGTCATGACTAACCCTTGACTAGCCTATTTAATGTTAAGTTATTACCAAAGGTAGATGAAAAGGTAATGTAAGAATATATAGAAGTATTAGGAATTTTGTAACTACCCATAAATGTTTTCATTTAAAAAAGGAATGATAATTAATACACAAAAAATATTGAATGGATTTTTTCCTTATATATGGTGATAATATTTATGATTGGAATTAAGTTTATATTAAAAATGATTTTATAATTACAAAAAATAAAGGGTATACTTGATAGTTTAAGGGAAAAATATGTCTATTAACAGAGCGGACAGATAAAAGGAGACATGCCAAAGTAGAAATTAGGACAGATAAAAAAAGACAGAGGGAGTAATTAAAAAGGTTTAGGACATGTGGCATGATATCATAAAAGCGCGAGCTTTTAAAAAGTCTATATAAAGAGGCATATAATACAATACAAGGGGAGCCTTTTCTCTCTCTTCTCTCTCTTGGGTATTGGATTTGTTATGACTTGGACGGGTAAAACCAAGATAAAAATCACCCCTCAAAAATATGCGTACTAGTTCGCGTACTAGCGAAACCCAAACTTGGTCCGGCTACTTAGGTACACATACCTAAGTAGATACTGTTCTAAAATCGGTTTGTTCATGAACAAATACATTTATATAATAAGGAATGCAATCTTTTGCAAACTGTGTCTATAATGTTCATGCCTTGATTCGAGTGAATCAAAATCGATTTTGCTTCAATTGTGTCTTGTATACTTCTATGAGAATATAATAAATTGAACTACTCTGGAACTAGTTTCATTTGAGTCATTTGAACTAGTTAGGTTAAGATGAATACGGTTGATATGAAAGTGTTCATATGGCTAACTTCGGTTAACTATTGTTGAGCCAACAAGGTGTACACGTTTAGGCACGGTTAGTCATATCTAAATGAAGGTAAATTTTATTTGTGTGTAACAAGATAAGTTCGATCTAACGGTTGAAAGATATTAACTTGAGTCTAATCAAGTTTTTATCTAACGGTGAATATTGAATGCTTTGTTACCAAGGTAACATTGATTGCAAACCCTGATTTGAAGACTATATAAAGGAGAACTCTATCAACTGGAAAACCTAATCCTCACACCTCTTGTGTGATACTAGTTGCGACTAGAGTCGATTCTCCTTCAACCTTAGGTTTTTCACGAAACCCTATAGGTTAATGAGTTAAAAACTTCATTCGGATTGTGAAGCCAGACCCAACTATTTTCTATGTAGTTGCGTGATTTGATCTTGCTGTTTCTACCGTGATTGAGTACTATGTTCTCTAAGATTGTCTTGAGATTTAATCTCCGATAGGCAAGATAAAAAGTAGTCACAAACATCTTCGTCTTATCGTTTGTGATTCCATAATATCTTGTTTCGCTACCATACGATTAAGATTATTGTGAGGTGATTGATATTTCTAGGATGTTCTTCAGGAATATAAGTCCGGTATATCAATTGGTTCTTGTTCACCTTGATTTATCAAAATATGGAATAAAACTTATAGGTTTATCTGTGGGAGACATATTTATCTATACAATAGATAGACTTTTTTGTGTGAGATAGATTTCTTTATCAAGTCTTCGACTTTGGGTCGTATCAAATCTTAGTTATGGGTGACATCAGCTAAGGGAATCAAGTGCGTAGAATCCTACTGGTATTTAGAGACGTAAGGAGCGCAACTGTACCTTGATCAGTATGAGATTGGTTATGGCTCAACTACATTCCAGTCCGAAGTTAACTTGGAGTAGGCTAGTGCCTGTAGCGGCTTAATACAGTGTGGTGTTCAAACCTGTATTATGTCCCGTGGTTTTTTTGCATTTGCGGTTTCCTCATTAACAAATTTTCCGATGTCTGTGTTATTTCTTTTCTGCATTATATTTTGTTATATAATATAAATATCTTAGGTTGTGCGTAGTTCAATCAATTAGAGAATCCAACCTTTGGTTGTTGATTATATTGATTGACACTTGAACACTTGAACATTATATTTTGACCAAGACCATCAAAGATATTTCCAAATTGAATTTTTTGAAACAAGTTAAATCCTCATCATGTCCACTAGACAAATCCATTTTCTTTTCTAAAATAAAGCCTTTAGATGAAATCTTATCAAAAATTCTAGCACATGAATCATCCACAAACCTAATCCTAAGAGAATTTTGATCACAAGGAGGATCCATACTAGGGATATTTAATACCTTGGGAATCCTTTTTGATCCCTTAGAGTTCATCATGAGATCCAAGAAATTGAAAGTAACAAGAGGATTTTACTTACTTGGAGTGAATCTTCAACACCCTTTCTCTTAGTTTCTCCAAAGAGTCTTTAATGGATATGACATACAAAACCTGGAAATTCACGTACGCGGACGGTGAGAGGAAGAAGAGAGTATGTGAACTTCCTTTTAATAAGACCAAAAATGGGCCTGGACCCGTTCGCGAACTTCCACCCACAAGGAACAAGGCAAGGTTTTGTTAAACGTTTGCATATTAAGGATTATGTATTTCGAAACATAAAGGATGCACATAGAAACTTAATTTTAAAGCCTGTACATGATTCAACCATTTCTTGCCCCACTTCAAGATATATACATATGGGGTAGTGCCAGTCTTGTTACAAATAGGCATAATGTGCAGAGAAATTCTCATGCAACATTTTCGGTTGATCAGTGTAAACAGTCCCTGTAAGGTAATCACCATAGTGATGATATTCTGGGGAATCTGTGCTACCATTCCTTTGCTTGATATGCCTCAAAGGAGGATTCTTCCATATTCCAGGTTGTACAATATTATTTAAAGGTTTAATATGTACATATCCCTTTTTGGAGTAATTCTTAGACTTAATAGAATTAATTTTCTCTAAGGATCTAAAACCGTCTTTGAACGCTTTGAAAATATCTTTATCAGCTAATCCTTCATGATAATACTTCTCATAGAGATCGGTAGTTGTTCTCCTGAGATTCCATATCATTGAGCGCCATGAACGTTTCTTTAATCTCCCCTCCTTTTTATTTTTTTCTTTAGATTGACATATCATCTAAAACTTCCTTCTCAGATGAAATGAAATTATCATGAGATATCAGAGGTTTTGACCATAAAAGATCTTGATCAATCTTTAAGAATTTCTGGTGTGCGTTACAGATGCCAAGAGCAAATTTTCCAAAGAGATTTCCCATGAGACAAATTTCAAGGACCGAGCAAACAAAAACTTATCAGGTTTAATGTGTTTGCCTGCTCTGATACCAATTGAAAAAGCGGGGGTCTAACAATACCACCCAATATTTCGATTAGCAATCTGTATGGACAACTCCGAGTTGTTTCTAGAGAATCAACTAGACAGTTAGACTCAATCAATAAAAAATACTCAAGGAGTTATTATCTCAATATCTCGATTTGATTTACTCAAGCAAATATGATTCGCGAGTCTAATCAAAGAGAGATAACTTGGATGGTACCAAAGACAAATATCCAAGTGTCAATTAATTTAAATCAACAACCAATAAGGTCGGATATTCTAATCGATTGAATAACGCACAACCTGTATTATTTCAATTATATAAAAATATAACGCGGAAAAGAAATAACACAGACACCAGAAATTTTGTTAACGAGGAAACCGCAAATGCAGAAAAACCACGGGACCTAGTCCATATTAAATATACACTGTATTAAGCCGCTACATACACTAGCCTACTCCAAATTAACTTTGGTATGGACTGTAGTTGAACCCCAACCAATGTCACACTGATCCAAGGTACAATTATGTTCCTACACCTCGGATCCCAGTAGGATACTGCGCACTTGATTCCCTTAGCTGATCTCACCCACAACCAAGAGTTGCTACGACCCAAAGTTGAATACTTTAATAAACAAATCTGTCTCACACAGAAAAGTCTACAGGTAATAGATAAATTCATCTCCCACGAATAAACCTACAAGTTTTGTTCCGTCTTTTGATAAATCAAGGTGAACAGGAATCAATCGATAAAACCAAACTTATATTCCCGAAGAACAACTCAGTTTCATCAATCACCTCACAATAAACTTAATCGACACAGCGAAGAAGATTATTGAGGAATCACAAACAATGAGACGAAGATGTTTGTGACTACTTTTATCTTGCCTATCGGAGATAGAAATCTCAAGCCAATTATTACAATTGTACTTGTACGATAGAAACAACAAGATCAGATCACACAGCTACAAGAAAAGTAGTATCGGTCTGGCTTCACAATCCCAATAAAGTATTTAAGTCGTTAACCTGGTTTTAGAAGAAGAAAACCAAAGGTTAAAGGAGAATCGACTCTAGCTTTAGCAAACTAGTATCACACAAAATGTGTGGGGATTAGGTTTCCCACTTGCTAGAGTTCTCCCTTATATAGTCTTTCATATCAGGGTTTGCAATCAATGTTAGCTTGCTAACAAAGCATTCAATATTCACCGTTAGATGAAAACCTGATTAGATATGAGCTAATATCTCTCAAACGTTAGATCGAAAAATTAGCTTGCCATACACACATGTACTTGATGTTTTGGGTTTGTGTAACCGTACCCAAACGTGTACAATGGTTGGTTCAATAATAGTCAACCAAATGGTTAGCCAAATGAAAACTTTCATAACAACCATATTATTCTTCACCATAACTAGTCCAAATGACTCAAATGAACTAGTTAGAGAGTTGTTCAATTGCTATGAGATCCTAAGTATTAAAAGAGACTCAATTGAATCAAAAACGATGTGATTCACTCGAATCATTTCATGAACTATAAAGCCATGGTTTGCAAAATAATTCCTTAGTAATTTAAGATAAGTTCACGAACAACGTTTTCAGACATAACCTCTTGAGTTCGCGGACTCAAGCTAACCAGTTGAAGTTAATGAACTCTAGCAGAATTTCTCGGGTTGAGAACTTCCATTAGTTCGCGGACTGGGTTCGCAGACTGCACCTGAGCTTCAACTTCAACATATATTCTCGGGTTCGAGAACTTATGACAGTTCGCGGACCGGGTTCACGGACTGAGTTGACTGCTCACGTTCCGGTTCCACTTGATCAACAAAGTTTGCAAACTTCGGTTCAAGTGCTAAGGACTTATACATATATGTGTTGCCACAACAATGTTTATATCCCACAATGGTTATATAGTCTAAACTCTCATTTCAATCATTGAAACATTCTCAGAGGGCATTATATAATTGTTATTCACAAACTAATTTTCTTCAGAGCGATTTCCAAAGTGATTGAAACATAACATGACTTTCGTCACTAGGAAAAGATGAACTTGGCTAAAGCGAAAGCTTTACCAACACCCATTTCGAGAAATAGATAAGCAAGAAATACTCAGCTCGAAATGTCACATGTGCATATAGTAAAACGACTTTTGTCTTAATATATGAGATATAATAGATAGACTTTCGAGTGAGAGATAAGTTCAAGTCTCCACATTCCTTTTAGTCAATGAAGATCCACTGGTTCCTTGAGTAGTCCTTCGTCTTGTATGATGATCGCCATGGAGTTCTTGAGCTCAACTACACTTTCTATCCTAGTCCGAGACCTTAGCTATAGTAGACTAGAAATCAAGACTTTATAGTTTTGATCACTAAGATTGACAAACATGCTTGAGATAGCAACGCATGCGAGTTTGACCAAGCAGTGCTCTAACTATCTCCCCTTTTGTCAATTTTAGTGGCAAAACTATTAATACATATGGAATACAAAAATATATAAATAAACTTTGTAGCTCCTATTCCACATGCCTAATCTTCAACAATACTCGAAATCTTCGTCACTTCCAAGTAGTCCAACGATCCCAAAGGTTGTAAGTTTAGCATCATCGTTGTTGAAAATCCGTAGCTATAACAATGAGAAAAGCATCGGTTCTCAATCATTGTTATATAGTGTCATAGTATTATTACACAGCGTCAAAGTCCAATTGTATCACAACTTCAACAACAATACTATGGTGATACTTCACTCCTCCTTAGTCAATACTCCATCTCACATGGAAACCACTCCCCCTTACATAATGATCCGAAAACCATATGTATTTGTAGTATGAACTACAATTAATTCTCCCCCTTTTTGTCAATAAAATTGGCAAAGGTACAAGAACGGGATCCTAATGAAATTTCCATAAGAGACATTTCATGACCAAAGGTAAATGTTCAATCATATTGTTTAGATGTAATCATAAAGCCGGGGCTAAATGCATTCATCAAGGAGTTCATAAAGATACAAGATAAACTCTCAAAATTCCACAGCCGCACTCCCCACAAAGATTTGGAAATTAAGCGCAAGTTCAAAAGAACTCTCTCCCATAAGATATCATTCCCAAGGGAACAACAAAAGCGACCTTATTTTCAAGAGAAAAGAAGGATTTCTTTAGACTCAACAAATTACATACAAGTATGAATTTGGAATCCAAAATATTCAATCATATTAACCAAAGCGAACCAAGATTAATTTGACTAAATATTCTCAACACAAGTGAACTTATGGAGACTTAATACATCGATTAGATTATTCACAAGAGAACCCATAAATACTCTAACCGGATAACACAATTAAACTAATCACAAAGTAATCAATTCAATTGTCCACACTCGACATGAGAAAAATCCATGGAGTGCTAACTAAATAATCGCACTAGATGATTGATTTAGTTCATTTGGGCTCAACATAAGAAATTATGGAACCCCGACTAAGATTATCATAGGAAATGACAACCTTAACCGTCCATGTACTCAACATGAGAGAACTCATGGAATACAAACTAAATAACCACACAAGTTGATTAATTTAGTTCTTCATGCTCAACATATAGCATTTCATGGAATAAACAACCACGCCAATAAGAAATCGACTTGGTCGTATCGAGCTCAACATAAAATACACAATGGAGCCTTCACGGTAATACATAAAAATATGGAACAAATAAGCTCTATACCGTGGATCACAAAACAAGGACCTATTCTATTTTTCCATCACAAAGTGACATAATAGACTTTATCCTTGAATCACAAAAGATTTTAACCTATCTCTGCATCAACAATTGACAATATAGGCTTAACTTTTGTGTTTAGCCAAAAGTCCATTCATTCCTTTATCAATATTTGCATTCCAATACGTGAACGACTTTACTTTTGAAATATATGGGACAATCAAGTTCACGGACGTAAACACACATATCCCATCAAAATATTGCAATATATAAAACCATAAAGATTAATACTGCAACCACCATCTTCCAAACAACTTTAGAATTTAAACCAATAAATCTAAAAACAAGAAGATGAAATCAATGGATATAGCTATGTGTAATAACAAACACGACTATTCCAAAACACTAGTTATTCTTCAAAATAAAATAGAAAACATAGAAGATTTACTAGAAATTAATACATTACTCATCATCTTCATCAGAGATACACCAAGAAGCTTGAACTGTATTCAACTCATTTTTGAGCTCGGGAAACTTAGTTGCAACTACCGACAATTGTTCTTGAACGCATTTGACCCTTGAATTGACCTTACACACTCCCTTGTGAAATTTTTGAAGTAAACTCAAGGTGGTAGGGTCACACTCATTCAATGAAGCATCTCTTTGTCTTTTGCATACATTCTCCCTTATGCGCCTGAAGGTTTAAGGACGAACCGGTTTGGGTACCCCAAGAGAGTTTCCAATAGAGTCAACACCACAATCATGGCAGATTTGACTAATCAAACAAGGATAGCCTAACATCTTGACGGGAGAAGTCATTGAAACCATTTGATGTATAATGAATCCACAAATATCAAGACTTTGAACACCAGATTCAAGAAAGTGGACTAATTCAGTAAACTCATGACTCCACCAAGAATTCTCAATTGTGGAGGGACAAAGATTGGGAATACCAATTTTTCCAAATGCCATTAATGCAATACTAATATCATTAGTAGGAAACTTCCATTGATTCCAAGATACCTTCTTACCACAAAGCCTCATAGATATATCATCACATGAGGGACGTTCATCACTTGGTCTAGGGAGATGCACGTTTCCCAACGGTATGTTGGTAATATTTGAAATTAACTCTATATTAACAAGAAACCTTTTTCTATTTACCATGCATCTTATCAAGATCAACATCATGGATGTTGGCATATAAAATTCTTGTTAGAGAATCAAAACCTTGACCAAGACCATCAAAGATATTTCCAAGATTGAATTTTTTGAAACAAGTTAAATCCCCATCATGTCCACTAGACAAATCCAATTTCTTTTCTAAAATAAAACCTTTAGATGAAATCTTATCAAAAATTCTAGCACATGAATTATCCACAAACCTAATCCTAAGAGAATTTTGATCACAAGGAGGATCCATACTAGAGCTATTTAACACCTTGGGAATCCTTTTTGAGCCCTTAGAGTTCATCATGAGATCCAAGAAATTGAAAGGAACAAGAGGATTTTACTTACTTGGAGTGAATCTTCAACACCCTTTCTATTAGTTTCTCCAAAGAGTCTTTAATGGAGATTACACACAAAACCTAGAAGTTCACGTACGCGGACGGTAAGAGGAAGAAGAGAGTAAGTGAAATTCCTTTTAATAAGACCAAAAATGGGCTTGGACCCGTTCGCGAACTTCCATCCACAAGGAACAAGGAAAGGTTTTGATAAACGTTTGCATATCAAGGATTATGTATTTCGCAACATAAAGGATGCACATAGAAACTTAATTTTAAAGCTTGTACATGATTCAACCATTTCTTGCCCCACTTCAAGATATATACATATGGGGTAGTGCCAGTCTTGTATGGACTGAAATGAAATTATCATGAGAGATCAGAGGCTTTTATTTAGATTGACACATATCATCTAAAACTTCCTTCTCAAATGAAATGAAATTATCATGAGAGATCAGAGGTTTTGACCATAGAAGATCTTGATCAATCTTTAAGAATTTCTGTTGTGCGTTACAGATGTCAAGAGAAAATTTTGCAAAGAAATTTCCCATGAGACAAATTTTAAGGACCGAACAAACACAAACTTATCAGGTTTAATGTGTTTGCCTGCTCTGATACCAATTGAAGAAGCGGGGGTCTAACAACATCACCCAATATTTCAATTAGCAATCATTATGGACAACTCCGAGTTGTTTTCTAGAGAATCAACTAGACAGTTAGACTCAATCAATAGAAAATACTCAAGGAGTTATTATATCAATCTCTCGATTTGATTTACTCAAGCAAATATGATTCGCGAGTCTAATCAAAGAGAGATAACTTGGATGGTACCAAAGACCAATATCCAAGTGTCAATTGATTTAAATCAACAACCAATAAGGTCGGATATTCTAATCGATTGAACAACGCACAACCTGTATTATTTCAATTATATAAAAATATAATGCGGAAAATAAATAACACAGACACCAAATTTTTTGTTAACGAGGAAACCGCAAATGCAGAAAAACTCTGGGACCTAGTCCAGATTAAACATATACTGTATTAAGCCGCTACAGACACTAGCCACTCCAAATTAACTTCGGTCTGGACTGTAGTTGAACCCCAACCAATCTCACACTGATCCAAGGTACAGTTATGTTCCTACACCTCTGATCCCAGCAGGATACTGTGCACTTGATTACCCACAACCAAGAGTTGCTATGACCCAAAGTGGAAGACTTTAATAAACAAATCTGTCTCACACATAAAAGTCTACAAGTAATAGATAAATTCGTCCCCCATGAATAAACCTACAAGTTTTGTTCCGTCTTTTGATAAATCAAGGTGAACATGAACCAATCGATAAAACTAGACTTATATTCCTGAAGAACATCTCAGTTTCATCAATCACCTCACAATAAACTTAATCGACGCAGCGAAGAAGATTATTGAGGAATCACAACCAAGAGTTCGCGGACTCAAGCTAACAGGTTGAAGTTAATAAACTCCAGCAGAATTTCTCGGGTTGAGAACTTCCGTCAGTTCACGTACTGCACCCGAGCTTCAACTTAAGCAGATATTCTCGAGTTCGAGAACTTACGCCAGTTCGCAGACTGAGTTGACTGCTCACGCTCCGGTTCCACTTGATCAACAAAGTTTTCAAACTTCGGTTCAAGTGCTAAGGACTTATAAATATATGTGTTTCCACAACAATGTTTATATCCCACAATGGTTATATAGTCTAAACTCTCATTTCAATCATTGAAACATTCTCAGAGGGCATTATATAGTTGTTATTCACAAATTATTTTTCGTCAGAGCGATTTCCAAAGTGATTGAAACATAACATGACTTTCGTCACTAGGAAAAGATGAACTTGGCTAAAGCGAAAGCTTTACCAACACCCATTTCAAGAAATAGATAAGCAAGAAATACTCATCTCGAAATGTCACATGTGCATATCTTTAGTCTATATAGTAAAACGAATTTTGTCTTAAGATAGGAGATAGAATAGATAGACTTTCGAGTGATAGATAAGTTCAAGTCTCCACATACCTTTTAGTCGATGAAGATCCACTGGTTCCTTGAGTAGTCCTTCGTCTTGTATGATGATCGCCATGGAGTTCTTGAGCTCAACTACACTTTCTATCCTAGTCCGAGACCTTAGCTATAGTAGACTAAAAATCAAGACTTTATAGTTTTGATCACTAAGATTGATAAACATGCTTGAGATAGCAATGCATGCGAGTTTGACCGAGCAGTGCTCTAACAATCCTATAGAGTTTGGTTAAGTCCGAACCTATTATCAAGTATCATACTTCGTTGTTGTATTGCCTCGATCTTGTATCCATAGTCAATCATACAAGTTAACTTGTCGTCGTATTTTCTCGATCTTGTATCCATAGACAATCACACGAAGTGTGAACCGATTTTTTGTATTGTCTCGACTCAGTCTATATACAATCACTTTTGGTAGATGACTTATAGGTGGATAAATTAAAGAATGTGGTGTATTTGGGTACCCTCGTCTTTTCAAAAAGTCTATATAGCTAAAGGACTTAGTCTCATTAGGAGATAGAATAGAATAAACTTCTGAGTGATAGGTAAGTTTTAGTCTCCACATACCTTTTGTTGATAAAGTTCCTCCAATCTCCCCTTAGTAGTTTTGTGTCTTTAATTGATGAACGCCGTGAAGTCTAAAGGTCAACTACACATTCTATCCTAATCCGAGATATAACTATAAGTAGACTAGAAATCAAGACTATAGTTTTGACCAACTAAACTTGACAAACAAGCTTGAGATAGAAACATTTGCGAGTTCGACCGTGGAATACTCTAACAATCTCCCCCTTTGTTAATTTTAGTGACAAAACTATCAATACATATGGATTAAAAAATAAATAAACTTTGTAGCTTCTCATCCATCATGCTTGATTTCCTTGTCTCTTCAACATTCCTTGAATTCTTCGCTACTCCATGTACACCAGCGATTCTTAACGTGTTCAACTCAACATCATTGTTATTGAAGATCCGTAGCCATAATAATAAGAAAACTATTGTTCTTAATCATTGTTATACAATGTCATAGTATTACTCCCTCCGCTCCACTTTAGATGATGTTTTTGGATTTTTCACGCAGGTTAAGAAATGGAAAGAGATATGAATATTTTCCATTTATACCCTTGAGAAAAGTATTCAAACATTAATTGATATTAGTGCATTTAAAAAAAATTAGTTCCAAGACAATATGTAAGGGTGTAATTGGTAGTTTTGTGGAAAAATATGAAAACTTTCAACTACCGTGGAACAAAAAACTAACCCTAAAACATCATCTAAAATGGAACGGAGGGAGTATTACACAGCATCAAAGTCCAATTGCATCACAACTTTAACAATAATACTATGGTGACATGTATCACCCCCCCCCCCCTAGTCAATACTTCCATCTCACAATGAAAATCACTCCCCCTTAAAAATAAATAATGATCCGTAAACCATATGTATGTAGTGTTAACTACCAAATAATTCTCCCCCCTTTTGTCAATATAAATTGGCAAAGGTACGAAAACTACGGGATCATAATGAAATTCTCAAAGAGATAATTCATGACTAAAAGAGATCATAACAACTTTGTTTCGATAATTTCACATAGTGGAAACTTAGTGTATTCATCATGGAGTTTATAAAGATACAAGATAACTCCTACAATATTCCACAACCGCACTCACCATAAAGATTTGGAAATTAAGCACAAGTTCAATTAAGAACTCTCCCCCATAATATGTCATTCCCGAAAGAACAACAAGAGCGACCTTACTTTTACAAGAAAGGAAGGATTTCTTTGGACATTAACAAATCACATGGATTTGTATCCAGTAAACTCGAATAAATTAATCACAAGAGACCTTATTAATTAATTTAATCGGAAATGCTCAACATAATAAAACTTACAGATCCATACAGTACTCTCACATAAAAGTGGATCAGGGAAAGATCAATACTGCGGAATTTTCAAAAGTTCATTTCTATCTTATATAAATATTTGCATAATGACATAGTAGACTTAACTATTGCGCATATATATATGAGATAATCATAGTTCACGGACGTAAACACAACATATTCCATAAAATATTTTTACAATATATCAAACCAATAAAGATTAATACTGCAAAATCATCTTCCAAGTAACTTATAATTTAAATAAATAAATCTAAAAACACTACAAGATGAAAATCGTTGGCAATAGCTATGTGTAATCGCAATATTTTCTATTCCAAACCCTAGTTATCCTTCTCAAACATAAAAATAAATTCTCATAAGAAGTTTCCTAGAAAAATAAAATCAAGTTTCTTTGATAACTTCATACCTTTCCATGACTCCATCATAAAATGTATCATTGATATCCTTGATTCTCTTGACAATGGATATACCGTGTTTATGAGTTAGAACATTCACTTTTCAATAAACAATACAAGCAAGTTGCCTAGCCTTGAACAATCCGAGATGAGCTTCTTCTGGTTCCGTATCAAGACCTTTTTATTTTCAAGGATTTTGGTCTGACCCTCAATGAGATAATTTATTTGCAGTTGAAGGTTTGCAAATTCGACCTTTGAGTCATTCTGAAAGTGAATTAAATCCTTGACTGATTCAGCAATCCAAGAGTTATATTATTTCCTTTCAATTATCTTTTTCAAAATAAGTTCTTGAACCGAACTGCATCCTTTGATGTCTTCTTCCATGTCAAGATTTACCACTTCCTAAGATCTTGACAAGTCCTCCATGTATTTTTTTTTGAGATAGGGATGGAGATGAACAAATATATGATGAAATATATATTTGTAAGCAAGATAAATAAAGTAGATCCCTTGTCAAAGAAACCCTATATAAACTCTTATAAATAAGAATACATAGACGTTTGTGGACCAGTTATGGAAAGTTACTGGGTTAGCAAGGATCCAAAAATAAGGAAATACATTATATTTTCAGTAATCTCATAGATTTTTATAGCTTGATAATTAGAATATTCTCTTAATATTAGAGCACAAAACAAAACAAAAATCAACAGGATACATTAGTTACTAGGAGTCCAAAAATGACTCAACATTCACATACGAAGAAAACAATCTTTATTGAAAAGATAAAAACACAAGATCAGACGGTATCATACAACGAACTTGAGAATCCACAAATACCATCCTTTCAACTCTCAAGTTAGTTTCAAGGATGAATATACCTAGAACTAGGTAACAGAGTGAAAGGTAATCCCACAAAGAAAATTGAGGGAAGAGTTGTAAATACCTTATGGGTGTTTGTGCCATGTATTCCTTACCTTCATTTGGTTATATATTATTATAGAGGAATTAGAAATAAACCTTTTTGAATATCCATCAGAAGAATTTTCCTGAGGATTAAGTCTAGGACCTCTTGATATCTTTTCCAGAGGGTAATAATTATGAGAATTCCATATCCTAGACTTAGATCTGCCAGACTTATTCTCATAAACACTGAGAACGTGTACATTTGTATCGTATGTATTTGCACCATTAAGAGGGACATGATTCCTGTAGAGATTTCTAGATGAGTAGCCTTGGAAACCTCTTTTATAAAAGTTCTGGTTTTATGCAGGAATAAAATCCATTGTAGGTGTTGTCAGACAATTTACTCTATCGACTGTAAAAATAAGTAGATTTTGAAGATCATAAATATGTTTCTTTCTAGCAAAACAATATAGACCATTATGATTCCTTTTCACGCTGAATGAACAGGTTCATGGGTAAGAATCATTGGATGACTCCTGTTTTAGACTCATATCCTTTTCGGAAAACCGCAAGTCATGCAAATATTTCTTAGCAGACACTTCCTGTGGATTAATTTTCTTCATGCTAGGTAATACCACATGAGTATTAGAGATAGGCACTGAAGATGACTTACTCACTAAAATAGTGTTTTCCCTTTTCAAGGTCTTGTAATGTTCCTAGGCTAGTAAAAGAGATGCAACCAGTTTCTCTTTTTCAAGAAGAAAGATGTTCAATTCTGATAAATGAGTCTTAATTAACCGTTTTTCTCTAATTGAGTCTTCTTTAACTGTATCTTCAAGCATACTAATATTTTCGCGTTGTAGAGTAGTTTCTTGAGCAAGGTTTTCGATATTGTTGGAAAAAGACTCTACGATACTATAGAGTTATCGTTCTCTATCAATAGACTTCTCAAGTTCATCAGTAAGCTGAGCATATTTTTCTTCAAGAGATCTAATTTTAGAGACATCAATAATCTAAGAAGATTTTTTTAAAGTTCTGGTGAGCTCCATTTCAGATTCTGACATAGTGCCAACTGTCACTTTAGAGGGAATGTTATCAGAATTTGATAGCAAAAAATTTCTACCTCAGATTCGAAATAATCATCTAAGGAGTTATCCTTTGAGGTAAGCCCAAGACATTTGGCATAATCAAAAACTTTGGATGACATCTCTATGTGCGTAAAAATGAGAAAAATTCAATCCACATAAATCAGATTGCTACAAACACAGACTTACGAGGTCTTAACGTGTTTGCCCGCTCTGATACCAATTGAAAAAGAAGGGGTATAAAAACCACACCCAATAATTCGTTTGAAAATCTGTATGGACTAAACTCCAATATATTTTCAAAGCACCAACTTAAAAGCGAGATCTATCAAGAGATATATCAATGAGCTTTATCTCTATTTATCAATGCGATCAACAAATCGAACAGATATAAATCCACGATCCTAATTGATATGACACTATACCATTTTAAGGTATTAACAACCTACCATAGATGTTGCTAAACGGGGTCGCAACAGGATTTTGTCGTTGCTAAACACGGTGTCGCAATTTTTAGCAACGACATAAGCTCTGTTGCTAATCACGGTCAGCAACGACAATTCGCAATATCGCCTGCCGTTGCTAAATATTTTATTAGCAACAGCGGTGTATTGTTGCTAATCTGTTGCTAACTATAGGAATACCCCTACCCCGAACTAGGTACTGTTGGTTCAGGTTCTAATTTAGCAACAGAGCACCGACGTTACTAATTTCTTGCAACCACACGAAAAAAGACAAGTCTAATTTTATTGACCTAGTCAAAGTTCATTTTCCCCCACATTAATTCCCCCTGCAATTACCCAGTTCCCCGTATTCAACATCCACGCAGATATACAAACTACAATGGCGATAAAAAAACGGTACTGTTGAGAATCATGACTAGATAATATTATAAAAGAAAGGATTCTTCAATTGATACAAATGTACACAAGTAAACTTATTGAACCAAAATTTTGTGACTGACATATAATATTCTATCTATGTTGATGTTCATAAATGGATGGGTAACCTATTTTGTGTCAACTGACAAAGGCATTGAAAAACAGGAAAAAAAAGACTAAAATATCACCAGAAGTATCATGAGACTCCGCTAGCCTAACCAATTTCCTCTGCAGATCATAGGTAGATTCAGCTGCTACGACAATATTACCAGAGCACTGCTTTTTGATTTAAAACCAAATACCTGCATAATAACCAATTTGATGTTTCAGTATTGAGGTCACAAACAAAAGACTAAACCATAAGTTTTGTATAATCTGCAAAGACAAGTCACAACCATGTGAAGCAAATATCAACAGAAGTGAACTGAAATGGAGATGTATGTAGAAGCAAATCAATACAAAATAGAAAAGAAAGACTATAAATAACTGAATAAGGATAAAACAACAGCTACAAGATGCCTCTGCCGAATCAAATATTCCTTGACATGAGCTCTAACCAATACCAATTAACTTCATACTTTCTAAATGGACAATATATAACTATATATACGGTCTAAATGGACAAGTATATAAGTAAACACGGAAGACTCTTGGAGATCTATAACTACTCTTGTACCTCAGTTCTGTAACATTTAAGTCATTTGGATTTTACTCTTTTGAAGCTTATATAGTGTAGGAATAGAATGCAGTTTTCTGTTTGTTTCCAAAGAGGGTGCTAAGAGTTATCCACGTCAGTTGAGTGCATTCACATCTAACGTTAATACAAAAACTATAGGGCTATGATAATTATAGTCATAGTTTTTTACACTCTACTAAATCCAAGGGCGGGAAGTAATATCTTAAATCAGATTCAGCCAAAAGTGAGAGACAAGATACCGAGAAGTATGAATTATATGACCAGGTCATTACCTCCAACATCACAATATCAAATGACATCCTTAGCTTCATCCATGGGAAGCTGTGAAACACAAGACATAAGTAAGAAATTGGGTCCAAAAGAACGAATGGTAGCGAACGAATGGTAGCTACAATTATATTACTCAAGTAAAACGCAGAGTTAAATTAACTTATCCCGGAAAGCTCACATGAAATCCATATTTTTTTTATTTTTTTTTTGACACGAAAAATCCCTGATCTTAAAGAAGGTCACAAATTTCACTAGTCAATTTACAGAGATCTCTTATGAGGCTAACTGAGGCCAGTTCACCTGAGCAAAAGGTAAAAAGGCCTCAGAATTTTAGCTTGGTTCTGACACACCCTATGTCCCTTTTCATAGGGACTTGAATACGTATCATGGGGTGATTAATTTTTTTAACAAAACCATCTTGGACGCAAATACGCAATAACTATAATCACCTTTAAAACTTACTAGCTACAAGACTTTCCACACTATAAGGGTCCTAAAACTCTGAATGTATAGACTTATATACTATTCCAAAAACAACATTTCATGGGTTGATTTGGAAATACAACCGCTGATCAAAATATACATGAAGATAAAGCAGATACGTCACAAATACATACAACAAAAACTTACCAAGTTCTTCCAGGTTTTCGTATATATTCTGGAGTCTTGTGGTGTACAATCAGAACCCATGGATTAGTTCAGCTTTAGAAGAACCCACGCTTTGATCCAAAATTCGCATAAGTGGGACTGTTATAAAATCCTTTACACTGAGGGGTGGTTGAAGTAAGCTGTGATAGCCTTCAACTTGGCATTCCATACTTAAAAGAATAGTGGCCATAAAAAAGATCGGACTCTAAACACAATTCGATACAAATATAAATTGTCAGACTATAATGTTTGGCATGTTCTCCTGCTTACATACAACTATGAAGCCATAACAAAATGACTATATCATCAAGAAAATTGCAAAAAGTAAATAATTGTAGAGACTAAGGTGGATGAGTAGCTAATACTGATCCGATTAATAAAGACTTGGAAAATACCAACAAGTGTAGCTAAGAGATAGTTTTGGTTCCTTACATTCATCAGGAATCAAATTTCTGCTTGGTTTCAAGTAGATTTTGTCCACATAGAAATTCCTCTTCAAAGAAGGTTCTCAACACTTGTTGATATGATATTCTGTAGAATATGGGACTACTTCGTAAAACTTGAAAAGGAGTTGAGAAATTTGAAGACATCCTAAAGAAAACCTATACTGACACCAAAGAAAGATGAACAACATGACCCTCTAAGAAAACTTTCTCACAACCACTTTGGCTTCCCTGAAAATATGAATAAGTTTAGGAAGATCCCATGAAATTTATCAAATTCTAAGAGAATAAGTTTACACATGATACTGTAGTTGTATACCACTTTATATACATGAAAACAGTCTACGATAGCTGCTCTCTGTGCATTGTTCAACCTGCAGGGGGGATACATAGCATATATAAACCCTTTGAATAAAGGCGAAGTTTGTATACAATTAAATGCTAAATAAATTTAAGCCACCTTCTAGCTCATGCATCGCAAACCCAACAATGAACACCACACGGAATAATATATACCCAGAGAATGTGAGTAAAGCTAAAATCCTCCGAGACACCGATGTTATAAGCAAAAAAAAGAAGTGTAAGGTATTTATTTAGAAATCAAATTCGAAAAAGGAGCACGATATATGAGATCAGCGGAAGAAATATAATGATCCTACTCAGTTACTAAATGGCTAGATTAGGTTTCCAATTATGATCAAGACATTCTGCGTTATACACGGACACCTGACCAGGCATTACAACTTTAAAAAACCTACACTTTAGTGGACTGATAATTGCATATAGTATGATGCGTAAACATGGTTTAGAGAACACAATGCATCGGTAGCGATACTAGAATATCAAAATTATGTAAGGGGCCAGACAGAAGTAACTTCAGAACTGGTTTTATGATAACTTTTATTGACAAAATATAGTGCAATTATATAGAATATCTAGCACTGATTGGGAACTTTGCAAAGGATCGAAGTAACATGTATTTGTTTTATCCTACTTGTACCTCCATATGCTAAAGAAATTGTTGTGTATCTCCTATTGCGATCTTACGAAAAGGAAAACAAGATGTAAGTTTTCCTTTTTTTCCAAGGTAAAAGAAAAACTACAATAACTGGGGCACCACATGAAGAAATTTTGAATTAGCTAAAATTCTTATCGGTTTCCACTCGAATGAGAAACGTACAACTGCCAAGGACATGATTAGACTGGATGGTTATGCACCATCCAATAAAGGCATTATCTGAATTAGGATACTCAAGAAATATGACCCGCAATGAAGGGACTTCGATCCCAGAGAGTTCAAATCTCCATGTTCACTCAACAATACTGACCATGGGGCTGCTCTTCGTAGTTCGCATATTTAAAATTCAGTAAATAGATAATGCAGCAGGAACTCCTACCTCTGAGTACAAAATCAATCACTTTAATAACAATTGTCATTGGTGGCCATAAATTTTTGCAAATATTAGCACCCGAGCAGCAATACCGAACATCATCATAATCTGACATATCATGCGATGAAGTGCAGTTTAAACATTCAAGGCACTGGTTCTGAATATTGTTTATTTAGAAGCAAAGAAGCTCAACAACTTACAATAACTAACTCCTCCACCAGAGTGAATGCATTTGCACCAGAATACGCATTACGCTTAGCAGGCTGTTGAAAATGTTTAAGTTAAAAACAAAATCTTCCAGAATACTTTCACAAGTTAATTGGTTAATAAAAAAAATAAACGAACAATTTTTCAATCTGAGTGTTGGAAGGAATTCTATTTCTTTTAATAGAAACTAGTCCACAAAGAAAACTAACATGCCTACATATAGACAGCTCACAGCTGCACACATACAAAGAGGTCCTAGGGAAGTAGTTACTAGGTATGTTTCTCGAGATCATGCTTCCGGCACTATGTTTCAAAGTAGTCATTTTACATGCTAAAACTCAAGAGAAGGAAATTAAATCATACATCTACACTGTATACAACACTGATATCAATTTTAAACGGGTACTCCCTTTTTATGGAGCTTTCCATCTGAGCAGCATTGTTGAATGATTGATAACACAAATATACGTCATTTCCCAAAATAAATGAGAATTACCTTCGCCCAAAGTAAGATAAGACACAAGCTGGATGCTTCCGATCTAAAACCCATATACATATCAAACCAAAAAAAAAAATGATATAAAAATGAAGAAGCACTTGCAATACTATATAATAAAATGCCATATAAGTATTTTATTAATAAGATTCCCATTACCATTTCTGATGGGAGTATGAGAAATTGAAGTGGGATTTATGATTCTTGAAAATAAATATAGGCTAGATCAAGACACTCCAATTGAGTCACACATACCCAAAATAGATCACTGAACTACATATGTGGAAGCCATGAAATAGTCAGCACCAAAGCATTATCAACAGATTGAACTAACCAATGAAACCACATAAAAATAGACTACAACCATGAAAGACAAACCTACCAACAAGATAAGATAAACTTGATTCAACTTGAGAAATATAGTTCAACATCGAATAAAGACACTCCAATTGAGTCACACATACTCAAAGGAGATCACTGAACTACATACGTGGAAGCCATGAAACAGTCAGCATTATCAACAGATTGAACTAACCAATGAAAACACATAAAAATAGACTACAGACATGAAAGATAAACCTACCAACAAGATAAGATAAACTTGATTCAACTTAAGATGCTCAATTGCTTACTCTAGCTTTCCTAGTTAAAATTAACGAACAATTTTAAAATGAACTAGACAAAAAGAAAATCCAGCCAGCGAACCACATCATTCACTTATGCTATTGTGTTTCTATAACTTGCAAAAAAACATAGATGCCTAATCACGGAGCCAGTAGAGAGATCGAATTGAACAAAACAAACATCATGTTGAAATCGTCGTTGGGATTCCAGGTTTTCATCAGTAACCTCCACAGTGGAATCTCCCATCTGCAGTACCCATTTATACCATATTAATAAACACAACAAATTCAGAATTACATAACTCAAATAATCAACGTTCACGAAACAAGTTATACCTTATAGGGAGAATCATTATTAGCTCATACTTTGGAGGCTAAATCAAGATATAGATAAGAGGGGAGGAAATGGTACCTCTTCGTCGGCTCTTATACCTCGGATTGGGAACCACCTCCCTCTTACCATTAGGGTCTACATTGTTCAATCACACCACCTACAAATGCTACTGATTTTAAGATGTCTAAACATACCGCATACCTAAAAAAAACAAACTAAGAGTCAAGACAAAGCGGACAAAATACTTGTTAAGCATTTTTACAAACATGTTGTATTCAACATCAAACTAAACAAGGATAGAGTTTGAGATTCAGTGATAGGGTTTAGCCATACTAACTTCATCTACATCTTTCTTGATATGCTGCCTTATTGATGTATGCCATACTACTAATTAGTAATTACCCACTGCAAATTTTAACAAAACAGAAAAAACAAAAAAAGTGTTTATCAATTACTAATACAGAGTGTATCAATCTTATAAAGAAAGAAAGAGGGAGATATCTTCTTTTTTTCATCTCAAAGAACCAGGTAATCTATAAGCATCTCAAAGAACATTTGTTTTTCGCCTTTCTTTTTTTCTCAATATACTTTTCTTATTAATTCTGTTTTGGACTACTTCTCCCAGTACCTGAAAAAACACTTATAAACAGAGATGTCCAACATTCTAGAAAGATACATCAGAACAAAATCCAAATGGAAATGGACCATGTAAATCTCAGATCAAAATGGTTGTATCTACTTATAAATACCTCAAAAATATAGCAAACTTTGCAGCCAGATGTGAAGAAATACAATAACAACTCAAATCTTGACTCACAAACTGAAATTAAAACCTAACCCATGAAAAGGAACTATGACATTGTCTGTAAAACAAAAAATGAAGTTTAGGTTACAACATCATTACCTCAATTGGTATTAACACTAACAATTGGAATTATAGGTTTCACTTTTATGTAAAAACAAATTGGTATTAAAATTAATTTGAGTTTGGTAAAAACAAATTAAGCCATTAGAAATTAAACCCAAATGAAATTTTAATTCCAGAACCACCCTAGAAACTAGTGAAATATTTTATTTTTTTAAATCTATGAAAACCCTAGATCCATAGTCATAAAAGAACTTGATGATCATAAACAAAATAAATCATACAAAAACAAGTATCACCCATCAATCACAAAAAAAAAAAAAACGAATCAGATAAATATGGAGAAAAAAAATCAAAAAAAATATCTGATTATTACCTCATATGTTGGAAGATTCAGAGTCTTCGGTGGAGAGAGAGAAAGAAATCGTGAGAAGATGATGTTGTTGATGGTGCTGCTGATGGTGGTGGGTTCTCCAAAGAGTAAATGATGATTTTGATGATTTATGATTCTCGAAAGAAAATCATAAAAAAGTGACAAGGGGGAGGAGAGAGATAAGAAGAAGAAAGTGAGAAGGTGGAGGCGAAAGAAGCACGAAGTGGGATCGTCTTCTTAGAGTTTTAAGTAACCTGGCTGTTGATTTTAGTGGAATCAGATGAAAGAGATGAAGTTCATCAGAGCTTCAGTTCTATGGAGAGGAGATGAAAAAGAGATGAGTTCTGTGGCGGAGAAAAAATGAGAAGGAAAACTCGATAAGGCATTGGATAGAGGGTAGATATGGTTGATGGGTGAAAAAAAAAACAGAATCCTTGACCGAAGTTTGACTTGGGCGTAAAAACTACTCCTAGTGTTCCCGACCACAAGCCCATTTCACATGCTTGAACACCCAGCAGTTGCTATTCGCAACTAAAATTTTGCGGTTGCAAAATTAGCAACATCAGACTGCCGTTGCGAAAAATTAGCTACTGGAATTAGCAACGGAAAATTAGCAACGGCATTAGTGTTGTTGCTAATCTGAGTTTATAATAACTTAAAATGGTGTAGTGTGAGAAATAACTTGGACGGTACCAAAGACCAATGCCCAAGTGTCAATCAATTTATATCCAACAAACAAAGATCGGATTTACCAATTGATTAAACTACGCATAACCTGTGATATTTCAATTATATAAACAAATATAATGCGGAAAATAAATAATACAGACACCAGAAATTTTGTAAATGAGGAAAACGCAAATGCAGAAAACCCCCGAGACCTAGTCCAACTTTGAACACCACATTGTATTAAGCTGCTACATACACTAGCCTACTACAAGTTAACTTCTGACAGGAATTTAGTTGAGCCCTAACCAAGTGTTCGCAAACCAGGTATGCGAAAAACATCTCCGGACCTTGGCATGTCCAGCCATTCGCAAACCAGGTATGCGAACAACCATCCCGGAACCAACTCAGGTAAAACCGTTCACATACTAGGTACACAAACAAAGTTCCCGGACCTTTATAGTTAAAACCGTTCACATACTAGGTACGCAAACAAAGTTTCCGGACCTGAATCATTACAAAATAGTTTGCATACTATGTATGCATACCGTGTTGTATCCAGACATGGTTAATTGTTCTAAACTCCCATTTCAATCATTGAAACATCCTTAGAAGACGACAATAACTGTCTCACATAAACCATTAAGTTCAATTAATTTTCAAGTGATTGAATGATCAATACGAAACTTTCCAAGTCGATATCAAATGATTGTCACACACAAATCATGTAAGATGTTTCAAGGAAATTTTCACATGATTATCTTTTGACTTAATATTTAGTTTCCAACAAATAAATTATTTTCAACTAAACTCATCAAGAATATGATGATCATAGTTAAATGAAAAAGCTTCCATCACATATTTTAAGAAATAAATAAGCGAGATAAACTCAGCTCGAATTATCAAATGTGTATAACATAAAAGTCTATATATCTATACGACTTAGTCTCATCAGGAGATAGAATAAAATAGACTTCTGAGTAATAGATAAGTTTTAGTCTCCACATACCTTTTGTTGATGAAGTTCCTCCAAGCTCACCTCAGTAGATCTTCGTCTCCAATTGATGAACACCGTGAAATATAAAGCTTAACTACACATTCTATCCTAATCCGAGACATAACTATAAGTAGAATAGAATATGAATGAAATTAGTGATACTCATGACATGAGCAATAAAAATTAACAATCAGTTTCTTTAGTACCATCTAAATCAAAGAACCCATTAACAAAATTTCATCTTCTTCTTTACTGATTTGGTATTCTTCTCTCGATTCCATCTTAGAATACTGATTATCCTAAATTGAGTGATGTATAACTAGAAATACCTGCAGATCTAACAAAACCCTATTATTGATCACAAATCAGCCGAAACCAAAAACTCGCCTAGAAGCCCTAACCATAACTCTAATTTTTATTTGAAAAGAGGAAGAAGTATGGTTAGAGATGTTGATGGTGGATTTTAGTTCAGGGCTAACGTTATAAAACCAATATTTTGTACAGCCGTCCTGCAGAGGATAAGGCCATTTGATAAGTGATAAATACTTCTACACTTTACTAATTCACCTAGAATGGAGCATGTAGCAACAATCACCCGAATATTCTGTGAATTTTAGCATTATTGATTAATGCATAAAACGCCTTGTATTTCCTGTGTTGTTCCTAGCAGGACTCTTATTGTTGTTGCAGCATGATGAATGATTGTTACTCACAGCAGAGTAGCATGAATATCCAAGTACCAACAGTGAGGCATGCACGAAATGCCCGTACAGGCTGTAACTCTCGGTGTGTTATACTAGCCCGATTGAGCATATAACTCTCGATGTGTTATACTAGCCCGATTGAGCAAGTAACTCTCAGTGTGTTATACTAGCCCGATTGAGCGTGTTACTCTCGGTGTGTTATACTAGCCCGATTGAGCGTCTAGACTGTCCATAACAGTCTAGAAACGATCCCGATCATCCAACTTCACCAGCATGATTGGATGGTCCAGATCGAATCCAATAACCCCAATCAGGTATTGGAACATTCACTGCCGACCCAATGTGGGCCCGCATGATCGGCCTCCCAAAAAAGGGTGGCATAGCTTGCCAGACCATCCAAACCAAGCAGAATGGACAAAAAACCCTAAATTAGGGTTTGCGGCACATTACATGTGTCGCAAAACGATCTCAACTATCCATCTTCGCAGGCATAGATGGAGGGTGTATATGTAGAATCAAAGGGCCCAGAGCATGTCAACACAATTACCGTGGGCCTGCATACACACATGAACAATCGGTCAGGACCAACCATGTTTGGTTGTCCCAATTCGTGCGTGCAAAACAATGCATGAAGCACGGCCGGCCAAAACCCTAATTAGGGTTTGTATCGATCACGAGCGTCCGTTTTCTCCTGATCGAATGGAGGGATTAGGAGACAATTGAGAAGGTCCAGTGAGCATCAACATGATCACCGTGGAACCATCTATCTCCTCACCCGACCGACCAAGGCATACCATGCCTGGTTTCTCCAAAACGCACGCCCAAACTAGTATGGTCACGCTTCCCAAATCACAAACTGATCTCGACCACTCAACTTCGCCGGACGAATTGAGCGGCTTAGATCACATTTCCATGGGACAGTCAGGTATATGCATGAATATCAGCCTACCACCTACACGCCAGACCAAACGGCTGAGACCGACTAAGCTTGGTCATCTCGAATTACGCACCTTGAATGTGGCATGCCGCGCCCTTTAGGAATCCTTTGCGGCATAGTATTTCTGTCGCAAAACGATCTTATCCACTCAACTTCACCGGTAAATTTGAGTGGCCTAGATCAAACCTTCGTGGGACAGTGAAGCATGGACATGGACATCAGCATGCCGTCTACACGTATGTCTGATCAGTCTTCCATGAAACGCCTCCCATGCTTGGATTCGACCAAGCTGAAGGAGTATACTCGCGCACCTCCTAAAACCTAATTCGAGGGTCACAGATGTGGGTCGCAAGTCATCTCGTCCGTCCAACTTCGCCAGCTCGGACGGACGTCCTAGGATAAGAGTTAGGCGACCAGTGACGTATCACCGTGATCACCGTCTGCCACTCTACCACACCATGTGGTCGGCCAAGGAAGAATTTGCTAGCGCAGCCTCCAAACCCTCACCCGAAGTAGGTAGGGCATGGTGCTCAACATCGATGCTTCATATATGCCGAATACATTCGATGCATAACATGCATAGAATACACACGATACTTTACAAGTATCGACTTCCTAAATAACTTAGTTATTTAACTAGCATTACATGCTACCTTCTGTGGGTCCCACGATCCACACACTCGAGATATCAATCATGTCACAAAATGGGGGATACACACTGGGGTATTGGTCTGGTAGTTTACAGCATGCAACACGCCATCACAAGAACGTGCCAGGAAGACATGGACGGTTAATGATGGTGGGAGAAGTGGGCAAGATTGATCGTGTGACACTAACACACCACTCCACTACTCCATCACTCCACTTCCTACGAGAGACGTGAGTAAGGCTCAAATGACTTGAATAAATAGGTTCTCCTCCCTATTTCCAAACACTGAACACAACACATAAACCAAGTGTTGATACATAACGTATTCAAACACCCAGAGCCTGCTTGCATTATTCGTAAGCCTGCACACCTTTATGTTACAAGTCATAAACAATCCTACACCTTCACAATCTCAACACCTTCTTCGATTCCCTCCCTAAAATCAACCCATCTCCTTCACTTTGTGACCGAAACAAGTCTGGAACGTACATTTCTTGGTTTAGGCCAGAATTGTATAGATTTATCTCTCGAATCAAAAGCACTCCCGTGAAGTGCATTTGTTTAGGGTTTAGATTCACTTCTCATCCACACACCCCAAATTACCAAAACCAGCAGAAGTAGTTTTTACCCATAAACAATTGGCGACCACAGTAGGAGATTAATCTCTCGGTTGCAATATCAATTTCCAATTCCTAATTTCATCTTTCAATACCCGATTCAATTTTCACAATTTCAAGGGGATAGATCTTAGAACAAGTTCAATCAACAATTCATTTCAAGATGGTGGGACTCAAATCTGGATCAGCAATCAATTCTGATAAATCTAGTATGGATAACACTCCCGGTATCGATGTACCTGTCAGTGGAGCTACCGTGGTCAATACATCTCGTGGATCCGTCACTTATATCACCAACACTAGCAAAGCAGGAGATATTCCAGTAGGTGTAACGCCTCCCATCACCAGAGCAGCCGCGAATCCTGGCATTTCCTCAAGTGTAACGCCTCCGGTGGTCACTAGAGCAACAACTATCACTCCTCCATCAAAACGAGGAGCCGGAGAGACGAGAGGAGGACCATCTCCCATTACCGTTGCAGTCTTGATGGACAAGCAAGAATTTCTTGCTAAAGACTCAAACGGATATGTCCGCAACTCAGAAAGAGGTACTCACTTTTATTAAGACATTAACTGATCGATTGCCACAAGATCCACGACAGCCCCTGGAGCCAACAAGTAACGCATTCAACGCACCGGAGAAGGTACTTCAGCGGCGCGGACCTACATGGATATGATCAAAGAAGAGACATCAGATATGAGCGAGCGATCCTATCATGGAGATTCCTACACTGGGGACTGATCCTCACAACGATCTTCCTCAATTCAATAGTCTCACTATAAGCTAGAGGTCTGTGGATCAGGAAGTGTTTTCTCTAGGGTAAAATTTATGCGAACTTTTACACCTCTCGAAGAATCAGCGGGCATAGATGTTTTGATGCAATCAACCAGAGGAAGGTCACAACCGTGCCCTACATGTCACCGCACGCATCAAGGATTCAGAGTTCAAGACGACCCTTATCGATACTCCTCCGCAGAAAGAATCAGACAAGTTCGTTGCGTCCCACTTCCCACGTGGGATTCAATTCAAGAAGAAGACCGGCTTGCATCATTGAGGGATAAAACCCACGATGCATCTTTGCTGACGAAGCATTCTTCCCTATCTTGTGAAGCCACGACGCACATTCACACGAAGAGGGAACGAACTTTTGTGATGAGTCATGACCAGAAAGGGAAAACGTGAACGAACTTTTGTGACGAGTCATGACCAGAAAGGTAAAATGGTATATCGACACTGCCATTATCAATTAGCAGGGGAGACTGTTACCCAGTCTCTCCACCCAATGGAATGCTAAAACAGCAGCGAACCACAAGAACAAGTGCTAGATGCTCCACAACAACTGCAAGATGACACCAACTCCACAACTGATGAGATTGATATCGTTGAGGAATCTCCTAAGACTATCTCCATCAGCTCAACCTTATGTACGGATAAACGCACGAAGCTCTTGGAACTTCTCAAACAGTACCAGGACATATTCGCTTGGAGATATGAAGAAATGCCGGATTTAGATGAAAATTGGTCACCCATCATCTATATGTCATACCTGGATCCAAGTCGGTTAAACAATTGAAGTTCAGACACGAGGAAAATGGATAGATCAGGTGCTGCATAGACTTTAGTAGATGCAACCATCGGACATATCATGTTTTTCTCCATGGATGGATGCAGCGGCTACAACAAGATAAGGATGTACGAGCATGACGCAAGTAAGATATGTTTTCTAACTCCTCTCGGAAAATTTTATTATACCATACTGCCATTTGGTTTAAAGAATGACGGTACAATGTATCAATGCTCTGGAAATCTTTCACTGGAGCCGATACCTCAAGGGAGCATCCTCAAGAAGATAACGATATCCACGCATCATGTTGAGCAAGATCTGGACGAGTCACTCTATCAGAAAGTGGTGCACGTCTATCGTGCTATGTTGGAGAATCTGTGCTTTTGGTCATCCTCTGGAGCTGTTGAACGCTCATCTACAACAACATCTGCCCTTCTAGAAAGAACCAGTTTCGCCGAAGCAGTAAGAGGAAAACCACCGAGATACAACATCCTGCGTGCCAACTCCAACTCTAGTATCGCATACACGACTACCATAATGATGAAACAATGACCAAGATATTCCATATCTGTATCGACAGCAGAAACATTAAGAGACGCTTTCAGAATTTCCTCTCCCATAGAAGAAGTAGTTGCGTTACCAAAGGAGTGTGACTGGGGACTTCTTAGCGCGTTGTCCATATCAATAATGAATGCAAGCACGCTATCATTATGATTCCAAGATGTTCAAATACGAGTATACACTCAAGAGAACAGATGTATTGTCAAAGATTGGAGATATTCCTGGATGTCTATGAAACACAACGTAGTAAAGACGGCCTCATGAAACCAGCGTGACATCATCTATCAAGTCGAAGGCTCAGTGGATACTCGTGGGCAGGGGACTGTCTCCCTCTTTTTCATTCCATAGGAAACATCAAGAAATCCATCGGTTCCATTTTATCCCTCTAACAATGAGACGAGCTCTACCACTATATGAAGACTGCCAAGTTCGTGCCCGTAGCTATCACGCCTCTCCCTGCCAGTCTCTTCTGATAACAGATGCTCCTAGGAACTGTTGTTGCTCGTCGATTAATTCCATCCGAAGCTTCACCATATCAACGACCATTACGTACAAAAGACCCACCGGGCATACAAGATAGAGCCACGTAGACCACACTTGGGGACTGAGCCTCAGCATGAAGTTCCTTCACCGTAAGCCAAGGAATTCTTCAACACGAGAGAGATGGTCAGTCGAGAAGCATGGAATTCGCAAGGGTAAATCGAACTGAAGAGGAAGCCACTTCAACGCTCCCTCCAGCAGAAGAAGTTGCTTCGATGGTTTATTCAAGAGCTACCTCAACGCTCTTTCAGGGACCCACGTTCGCTTCAGAATCTTGATTCAATACTCTCCCAAGGATCCACCTCAACATTCATACCAGAATCCACTTTAATATCCTCTCGAGCCATTTCAACACACAAGCTACATCAATAATCTATGCTTTGGTCAAGTTATCTTTGATGTACTACTCATTGCTCAACATACGTATCATCCATCCTTTATAAGGGCCCAGCGGAGCATGACAAACCTTGAAGTCGATAGGAGAAGTGAAGCATTCTCCTAGGAGGACATGAACACAGCTGGAGCCACACCGTATTCGAACATACAAGGTTCACATTTGGGAAAAACAAGCACGCCTGGGTCCCACGTTCGAGTAAGACCGATGTTGGTTAGCAAGGCCGGTGTTAGTCAGCAAGACCGGTGTTGGTCAAGGGGCAAGTCTGGTGTTGGGTGAAGCAACATGTTTTGATATATGGTCGAAGCAGACACAACCGGCCCCAAGCAAAGCAGGAATGCGGAGGGTCCCACTTGATCAGGCACAAACAGCCCCATATTGGTCGAAGCAGACACAGCCAACCCCAAGAAAAGCATGCACATGGCAAGCAGTGGACCCATGTTTAACCGAAGCATGCGCATGATGAGTCCCACGTTCAACCAAAGTAAGCACGCAGTGGACCCACGTTCAACCAAAGTAGGCACGCGGTGGACCCATGTTTAACCGAAGCAGGCAAAACAAGCCCACGTTTGATCAAGCAGGCGCAATATCCCCACGAACGAAGCAGGCGCAATAGTCCATCAATTAAGCAAGACCAACATCATGCTAGGGGAACGCTCACCCGGACGTCTCTTGAACGTGACATGCTCGAAGGATTGTGGTAGGCTCGGAAAGATACCTACTTCTATGTATAAACTGCAAGTGCACAGTGTCGACAAGCAACACAGGGCAAGCACAGGTCAAACCACAGATACTTGGAGAGTGTAGAAGTTGATTCTAAATCCTGATTCAGAGATTAACCAAAATGGGTTTGATTTTGTCGATACGACGATATGATTTTCAAGTGAATGAAATAATAAAAGTAAAAGATGCAAATAACAAGATATGTAAACAATGATAATATGGATACTAGGGAATTCAAATCCACCAATAACCTATGATATGCATTCAACTTGTAATATTATTCTTGTCCTTATAATAGATTCAAGTCTACCGTATAACTAAGGTGTTTCTCCAATGGATAATTTAATCACAACTAAAGTATTTCTCCAAAGCATTAATTGTCTAATTAAGCACAACTAATCTAAAGATCAATGTTTGGTTAAGCATGAGTTGTAGCATAATCAACATAGAGATATTCTAACTACAATGGATACATGGCATACATTGTGAGAGCAATATGTTGAAAAACTTGGATTAAATTATATCTTTAAAAAATTCTAAACTTTCAAGAACAAGATACAAGATATGAATACATACCAATGAGATTAGAGCTTCATCTAAACCCTAGTAAATGAAATTAGAACATGAAGAACATTATAACAAAATTGAAATTTGATAAACTAACATGAACAAGCTATTCTTGGATGAGTTTTCAACACAACAACCCTCTCTATTTATACACAAAAATTCTCTCACACTTGGGATCCGAATTTCACTGTAGCAACCACTCAACAATTAAACAAAACATGTTTTCTTAATTGATGGATAGAATGGAATACAATGGGGGTGAGGTGGATGTTTTGGAAAGAATCCAATGGGGGTGAGGTGGAAATGGATTTGGGTCTTGGGTTTTGGATCATGGGTTTTGTTTAATCCCATGAATTTGTAAACAGGTTGCCACTGATGCGCGAGCGGGTTGCAACGCTTCCAACTTTCTTCTCTTTTGTCTTCTCAATTCTTCCAAGCTTTATTTAGTACTTAAAAACACAAAATTAATTAATACAAATATTTATTCTTGAAGATGGTAAGAATGCAGAATTTGGGATAATATATGACTTTGAAGCGCGAAAGATGAGTTAAGTGCCAATGAAAAGGTGTATGAATATGCAATATTTGGCACTCATCAGATACCTCCAAACCTGAATTTTACTTGTCCTCAAGTGAAACAGAAATCCAGAAATCCTAACTATACCACTGTCGCTGGTCTCTCGAATGAATTTAGCGTATGCACTAAGCCTTTAAACCCCTAGGTGTCCCTAGTGGACGAGTTGTAGTCTCGTGAGGGCCTACCAAAGATGTACCCACAAAACCTTCTCCAATTTCAGAGCATCCATAGAAATGTCTTCGTCTTCGGTCTTCAACTGTAGATGATGAACTTCGGAATTTCGTAGAACTATGAATATTTGTAACCAATTTTTTTTTTTTTTTTTAAGACCCGCTACACATCTGATCATCAGATAACACACTACAAAAGACCCGCTCCACAGCTGGTCATAGAAGACAACAAAAAAAATGCAAAAGACTACAAAAGATCCTACAAAAGACCCGCTACACAGCTGGTCATAAAAAATGCAAAAGACTGCAAATGATCCTACAAAAGACCCGCTACACAGCTGGTCATAGAGAACACTCTACAAAAGACCCGCTCCACAGCTGGTCATAGAAGACGATATGAAAATACTCCCCCAAACCTAAATCTAACATTGTCCTCAATGTTTCAAAAGAACAGAA
This sequence comes from Papaver bracteatum, assembly GCA_023529315.1. Classification (NCBI taxonomy): domain Eukaryota; kingdom Viridiplantae; phylum Streptophyta; class Magnoliopsida; order Ranunculales; family Papaveraceae; genus Papaver; species Papaver bracteatum. The sequence continues at coordinate 1,011,158 of JAJJWX010001388.1, forward strand.
ACAACAAAACATGAGAACAAAACAGATTCAACGGAAAGAGATTACCAGATGCCAAAAAGGGTGGTGCTAACCATAATTGAATGAATGCTTTGAAAGCAAAAAATATGAGCGCAAGACAAAAAGTTTGGTTAGCACACAAATATATCAACAAGATTCAAAATTTTACCTACTAGATTATACAATGATGACTCACCATGTACCAATAATCTAAAAAGTTGAGGATCAACCCAAAAGACGTAGTGCGGAAACATCAACAGCCTTACACAATTATAACAGGACAGCAATGCAAGTGAGATTGCATATGTGAATGAGTTACCCCCAAACCTAGATTTTTCAATAGATATACTTTTGGGTACAAAATCTAACAATTTCAGGGGTGCAACATGCACAAGATTTAGTTCAAAGTGGATTTTGTCAGGGATGGATGGAGAGACATGAGTGAACTCTAATTGTGGCTCATCAAAGGTATTATATTTAACTGCAAAATAGTCCAAGAGGACTTGAGAGGCACACAGTTCCAATCCTAGATTAGGTACTCTTAGAAAAGTAGGTTTAACAATAACTTTACAAACCAAATCTAGGTTGGGTGCAAGATTACTAGTCTGTGACATGGGCAGGGAGGTAGGAACATCATTATTAGGCGCATCTATAACTCCTAAATCATTTGCCAGTGTCGCAGCATGCTCACATTCATAGAACAATCCATCAAGACCCAAATAAGTATCATGCTCATCCAAAGTTTTATTCTCATGCATAGACAAATCCAAAGAGACATCACAATGTGACCTAGGCAGAGAATCAGACACGTCAATTATGTTTTCATGCATAAGATCATTAGTGTTGACAGGAGATTCAACACTACCTATGTCAGACACAAGTACAACATCATGCTCATGCTCATAAAACAAATCAATAAGCCCCAGTTCACAATCATCCCCTAGAACTTCAGTTTCATGCATAGGAATATCACAAGAAACTTCAAACTGTGACTTAGACAGAGAATCAGACACATCAAAGTTATTTTCATGTATAGTATCATTGGTGTCGACAGGAGATTCAATATTTTCTAAGTCATACACAAGAAATGTGTCATGCTCTTGTTCACGGGACAATTGCACAGGCTCAAGATCAGTATCAACATCACATGTATATGTAACACTAGAAGAAACGTCATTCATTAAGGTCGAGGCAGAGAATCCTAATGTCTCTGAACTCAAAGGTTCGACAATATTTTCAGTAAAAACATATTCTTCTAACATAACATCATCATCATCACAGAAATGCATTTCCTTATTTAAAATCGTAGTATTTCTAGTCCCTTCATGTAAAACAGGTTCATATGCAATATCAGCTACACAAGTAAGACTAGGCATACTATTTTCACATTTTATTTCATTAGGACAAACAAATATTTCATCCTGAAATTCCTCCTTTCCTACATTTTGTAAATGAATCAAATTCATTTTTAATAATGCATTAAGTTGTTCAATGGAATGAGAGTCTTCAACAGTAGGAAATTCATAATTAATGCTATATGGTTTATCATGCAATACACTCCTAGCATTATTTTATTCGATGAGATTTTCCTCCACAGATTGAGAAGTACAAAATTGTTCAACTTCCCACTGTGGTGGATGATACATGAGTGCAGGGTCATTAGGGTCTATAAAATAATGATCACAACCTTCGAAAGGTTGATTATGGTCCCAATGACTATCATCTTTGTAATCTGTTGGCATTTCATATTTTGGATTTTCATGATATTCTCTAGATTGCCTAAAATCATGCAAAATATAGCAATTCTCAGCAGGATGGCCTAAGCCTCCACATAAGGTACAAGCATAGATTTCAGATTGCCTAGACGAATTATATACGACAGATTCATGCATTTGCATTTTTAAAGCTGCAGTTCCAGCTTCTAACTGGTCCAAAAGTGATGATTGTGAGAGTTGGGCACTGTAAAGGTGTTCATTTTCACCCTGTGGTGGATGATACATGTGTGAGTAGTTAATAGGGTCCATGTATTGATGCTCAGGACTGTGAAAATGTCCATAAAAATCCCTATAACTATTGACATCATGGTCTGTTGGAGTTTCATAATGTGAAGCATGCCCGTAAGCAAGCTCTATGATGGATTTGTTTCCATCCCCACATGCAGACCAGAATCCTGACATGATCTCTAACTAGCACTAGGCTTGTTGCAGAGATTGGGATGTACACACTGAAAACAGACCAATATATTATTTTTTTCATTATTGGTTTTTTTTTTAAGCCCGTTCTCTAATTACCTCGGGCATACATTAGAAAAACAAAATAAAAGAAGAAAAATCATAAACGAAAGGGGAGTTCTATGCAATCGCAAACAAGGCTGACTTCACCACAGTATACCTACTGATTTCTAGCAAAAAAAAAGCATGATGGATCCACTTAGATTGTTTTCTAGACCAGCTTCTAATCCTTCGAAATGGAATTCGTTACAATCTGAGCAAACTCCTCTGGAATCAATCCGAGTTTAAGTAAATTGAATAGAGGCGAGGGAAGCTGCAGGAGCTTTGATACCCAAGGCCTCACCGCATTCCAAGGCGGCGCAGTTACACATTCAATTTACAGAAACCGTCATGAACTTCGAAGTATGCTTAAAGAGTAATCAATATTTTTCAAACGACTTTCCTACTAAGCTCGTTACCCTATAGGTCTCGTTTTATTCCAAATTTTAAAGCTTAGGTTCGTGTATGTATCGTTTTCCTAAGGCGGGCAAGAAGAGAATTGTGATGAAATCCGAATCCCTTATCTTGTATGGCTAGTCCTTGCCCTTTACTAGGAAAATAAAGCAGCCGTATTCAATTCCTCAACATATATGCAAACGAAGGAATACAGTAACTCGCTCACAAGGGATTCGCGAGTGTTTCGACAAACTTACCTCCCGTTCCAGACGGGGGATGAACCGTTGTTGTCGACTCGGGGCACGACTCCTATGTCATGAACGAACCCGAGGGGCCGAGGTGATATTGTAATCACCGTCCTTCTCTGCAAACAGTTGATATTTAATAATACCCTTCCGTAGGGTTTAAAAATAAAAATAAAAATAGAATGTCCAAGTCCAAAGTCCAAAATAAAGTGCAAAAGAAAATGAAAATTACAAGAGTAGAGGAATCCTAATACAATCTAAAAATAAATAAAATAAACTTTTTTTTTTTTTTAATTTAAAATAAAAACTTCTTTCGCTTCCTTTCGCTTCCTTTCCTTCGCCTTTACAACAGCTACTCAGACACCTGTTGAGCTCAAAAGAGGTAGTTAGGGTTTCGAAGTTTTAAAGCAAAAGCAAAAATTAAAAAAAAAAAAACAAAAACAAAAATAAGTGTAAAATTGACTGTGAATAGTTGCGCAGTGATATGTAAACAGTAATTATGCTACAGTGATATGCTACACCACTACCGAGTCCCCGGCAACAGCGCCAAAAACTTGGTAGGCTCGGAAAGATACCTACTTCTATGTATAAACTGCAAGTGCACAGTGTCGACAAGCAACATAGGGCAAGCACAGGTCGAACCACAGAGACTTGGAGAGTGTAGAAGTTGATTCTAAATCCTGATTCAGAGAGTAACCAAAAGGGGTTTGATTTTGTCGATACGACGATATGATTTTCAAGTGACTGAAATAATAAAAGTAAAAGATGCAAATAACAAGATATGTAAACAATGATAATATGAATACTAGGGTATTCAAATCCACCAATAACCTATGATATGCATTCAACTTGTAATATTATTCTTGTCCTTATAGTAGATTCAAGTCTACCGTATAACTAAGGTGTTTCTCCAATGGATAATTTAATCACAACTAAAGTATTTCTCCAAAGCATTAATTGTCTAATTAAGCACAACTAATCTAAAGATCAATGTTTGGTTAAGCATGAGTTGTAGCATAATCAACATAGAGATATTCTAACTACAATGGATACATGGCATACATTGTGAGAGCAAGATGTTGAAAAACTTGGATTAAATTATATCTTTAAACAATTCTAAACTTTCAAGAACAAGATACAAGATATGAATACATACCAATGAGATTAGGGCTTCATCTAAACCCTAGTAAATGAAATTAGAACATGAAGAACATTACAACAAAATTGAAATTTGATAAACTAACATGAACAAGCTATTCTTGGATGAGTTTTCAACACAACAACCCTCTCTATTTATACACAAAAATTCTCTCACACTTGGGATCCGAATTTCACTGTAGTAACCACTCAACAATTAAACAAAACATGTTTTCTTAATTGATGGATAGAATGGAATACAATGGGGGTGAGGTGGATGTTTTGGAAAGAATCCAATGGGGGTGAGGTGGAAATGGATTTGGGTCTTAGGTTTTGGATCATGGGTTTGTTTAATCCCATGAATTTGTAAACAGGTTGCCACTGATGCGCGAGTGGGTTGCAACGCTTCCAACTTTCTTCTCTTTTGTCTTCTCAATTCTTCCAAGCTTTATTTAGTACTTAAAAACACAAAATTAATTAATACAAATATTTATTCTTGAAGATGGTAAGAATGCAGAATTTGGGATAATATATGACTTTGAAGCGCGAAAGATGAGTTAAGTGCCAATGAAAAGGTGTATGAATATGCAATATTTGGCACTCATCAGATTGGACGACCCGTTTCTCTTGGTAACATCTAACTTTGTCTCATAAGTTTTATCTTTAACTGTCACCATCTCATGCCTACCCCATAATAGTGTAACCATCATGTGCTAGGCAGGGGACTTAATATTGATGGTGGATTTTAATTCAGGTCTAAAGTTGTAAAACCAATATTTTGTACAGCCGTCCTGCAAAGGAGAAGGCCATTTGATAAGTGATGAATACTTCTTCACTTTACTAATTCACCTAGAATGGAGCATGTAGCAACAATCCCCCGAATATTCTGTGAATTTTAGCATTATTGATTAATGCATAAAACGCCTTGTATTTCCTGTGCTGTTCCTAGCAGGACTCTTATTGTTGGTGCATCATGATGACTGATTGTTACTCACAGCAGAGTAGCATGAATATCCAAGTACCAACAGTGAGGCATGCACGAAATGCCCGTACAGGCTGTAACTCTTGGTGTGTTATACTAGCCCGATTGAGCATATAACTCTCGGTGTGTTATACTAGCCCGATTGAGCAAGTAACTCTCGGTGTGTTATACTAGCCCGATTGAGCGTGTAACTCTCTGTGTGTTATACTAGCCCGATTGAGCATCTAGACTGTCCATAACAGTATAGAAACGATCCCGATCATCCAACTTCACCAGCATGATTGGATGGTCCAGATCGAATCTAATACCCCCAATCAGGTATTGGAACATTCACTGCTGACCCAATGTGGGCCCGCATGATCGGCCTCCCCAAAAAGGGTGGCATAGCTTGCCAGACCATCCAAACCAAGCAGAATGGACAAAAAACCCTAAATTAGGGTTTGCGGCACATTACATGTGTCGCAAAACGATCTCAACTATCCATCTTCGCAGGCATAGATGGAAGGTGTAGATGTAGAATCAAAGGGCCCAGAGCATGTCAACACAATCACCGTGGGCCTGCCTACACACATGAACAATCGGTCAGGACCAACCATGTTTGGTTGTCCCAATTCGTGCGTGCAAAACAATGCATGAAGCACGGCCGGACAAAACCCTAATTAGGGTTTGTATCGATCACGAGCGTCCGTTTTCTCCTGATCGAATGGAGGGATTAGGAGACAATTGAGAAGGTCCAGTGAGCATCAACATGATCACCGTGGAACCATCTATCTCCTCACCCGACCGAACAAGGCATACCATGCATGGTTTCTCCAAAACGCACGCCCAAACTAGTGTGGTCACGCTTCCCAAATCACAAACTGATCTCGACCACTCAACTTCGCTGGACGAATTGAGCGGCTTAGATCACATTTCCATGGGACAGTCAGGTATATGCATGAATAATAGCCTACCACCTACACGCCGGACCAAACGGCTGAGACCGACCAAGCTTGGTCGTCTCGAAACGCGCGCCTTGAAAGTGGCATGCCGCACCCTTTAGGGATTCTTTGCGGCATAGGATTTCTGTCGCAAAACGATCTCAGTCACTCAACTTCACCGGTTAATTTGAGTGGCCAAGATCAAACCTTCTTGGGACAGTGAAGCATGGACATGGATATCAGTATGTTGTCTACACGCATGCCTGATCGGTCCTCCATGAAACGCCTCCCATGCTTGGATTCGACCAAGCTGAAGAGTACACTCGCGTACCTCCTAAACCCTAATTTTAGGATCGCAGATGTGGGTCGCAAGTCATCTCGTCCGTCCAACTTCTCCAGCTCGGACGGATGGCCTAGGATAAGAGTTAGGCGACCAGTGAAGTATCACCGTGATCACCGTCTGCCACTCTACCACACCATGTGGTCGGCCAAGGGAGGATTTTCTAGCACAGCCTCCAAACCCTCACGTGAAGTAGGAAGGGTATGGTTCTTAACAACGATGCTTCATATATGCTGAATACATTCGATGCATAACATGCATAGAATACACACGATACTTTACAAGTATCGACTTCCTAAATAACTTAGTTATTTAACTAGCATTACACGCTACCTTATGTGGGTCCCACGATCCACATACTCGAGATATCAATCATGTCACAAACTGGGGGATACACACTGGGGTATTGGTCTGGCGGTTTACAACGTGGAATGTGCCATCACAAGAACGTGTCAGGAAGACATGGACGGTTAGTGATGATTGGAGAAGTGGGCAAGATTGATCGTGTGACACTAACAGACCACTCCACTAGTCCATCACTCCACTTCCTCCACTTCCTACGAGAGACGTGAGTAAGGATCAAATGACTTGTATAAATAGGTTCTCCTCCCTATTTCCAAACAAATAACACAACACAGAAACCAAGTATTGATACACAACGTATTCAAACACCCAGAGCCTGCTTGCATTATTTGTAAGCCTGCTCACCTTTTTGTTACAAGTCATAAACAAGCCTACACCTTCTTCGCTTTCCTCCCTATGATCAACCCCATCTCCTTCACTTTGTGACCGAAACAAGTCTGGAACGACCATTTCTTGGTTTAGGCCAGAATTGTATAGATTGATCTCTCGAATCAAAATCACTCCCGTGCAGTGCATTTGTTTAGGGTTTAGATTCACTTCTCATCCACACACCCCAAATTACCAAAACCAGCAGAAGTAGTTTTTACCCATAAACAAGTGAAAATATCTTATAATAAATCCAACTTGTTTTTCATCGTAGCCAACTCGTGTTACGTCTTTAACAGAAAATTAGGACTTTTTATGTTATTGTTATAAATTATATTGATAATACAGTAAGAACGACACTTCTGTTGCACAAAATTAATAAAGTTAGGTCAAACAGTTGACCTCACAGTCAATCGTGGATCTAGGTACCATCTCTTAATTTTCAAAATGTTGGGTACCAAACCAATGTGTTGGTCATTTAACGGGTAAGAAACATTAAATATCCCTTTACTAAAATATAAACTGGTACAACGGTTTGCCAACCGTAGGGATTATTCACGAGTCAGGGTGCTTACGTTCATGAACTGGGTTCGCCAAATGTTAGCATATTATCCCAACTTTAAAAATTCAATTCACCATGGTTCCCTAATCGAGTTCGTGAACTGTTCCCAACTGAACTTTCGGTTCGCCAACCTTCATGTATTTCTGAAACTCAAATATTTATAGTTTGCAAACTGGTTTGCGAACCTTCCCTGAGTAAAAATATCAGTAAGTTATTATGATATTTGAAACATTCTTAAGTGATAAAATCATTTGCGGGGGCAATTTTCAATTGATCCACACATTAATTCATAAAACTAATATTGTTAAGGACCGTTGAACATCTTTGATTGAATCATATTTCGATATTTTTCACAAGACAAGCTTGACTGGAAACTTCTTTTTTTGTAATCTAGTAGAGGTCATACGACATAGTCTCAATAGAACAAATAGTGAGATAATGAATAAAATAGAATGGTTCGGTCTTCACATACCTGATACAGAAGTTCTCCAAATATCTTCGTCAATCTTCGGTCTTCAAGGGCTATATTTGATACCCAACTTAAAATTCTAACCTAGTACGAGACTCGACTTAGTAGACTAGTGTTGATGGTGGTTTTTAGTTCATGGCTAAATTTGTAAAAGTCTATCTACCTGACCCGGTATCAGATGTAGTAGACATTGATAAGTCTATATTCCGCAGAGAATTTGGAGAATATATCAAAACTATGATAAGTGCCTATGTATCTCTCCATATTATATTGAAACTCAAGCTCCTAGATGAATTGTTCACTAGTATAGAGCCTAATGAGTGTATAAGCTCCTAGCTGCATTACTCACAAATGACGGAGCCTGCTGAGTACTTTTCTTGTGCTTATGTTCCTCGACAGAACCCTTAATATTGGTATGGCATGACGGATTTATGTTCACTCGCAGTAGAGTATCACGGACCTCCAAGTACCAGTGCTTATGTTCCCCGGCAGAACCCTTAATATTGGTATGGCATGACGGATTTGTGTTCACTCATAGCAGAGTAGCACGGACCTCCAAGTACCAGTGCTTATGTTCCCGGCAGAACCCTTAATATTGGTATGGCATGACGTATTTGTGTTCACTCGCAGTAGAGTAGCACAAACCTCCAAGTACCAGTGCTTATGTTCCCCGACAGAACCCTTAATATTGGTATGGCATGATGAATTTGTATTCATTCGCAGCAGAGTAGCACAGACCTCCAAGTACCAAGGTTAAGGCCCTTGCACAAAATACTCAGTCAGAAAGCAAAGAATAAACAGAACCGCGGAGTAGGAGAAACAACGAGAGAAGCATGGCCATGCCATAGGATAGCCGGCGATACTTGGCCACGCCCCATGTTACCCAACCGTCCCTTATTCCTTTGTCGACCAATCAGGTCGCATTAAACCTGCCACACTCCTAATGAGTTGTGGCTGGCCGGGCCCATACTTGCCGGCCCTATTTCCCATTGACCAATCATGTCACTCTAAAGCCGCCACACTCACACTAGAAGTGTAGCCACATCCATGCTTGGCCATCCCTTTCTTTTTAGACCAATCAGGTCTCTTTAAACCTGCCATAGTATTAAAAAAGAAAATCAAAGTCACGCCAATACGAAATTGGCTTTCCCAAAGTTGCGCCAACGCGTCAATTACCATGCCAAATCAGCTTCCCAAAGATTGTACAAACAACTGGGAACGTTTGGTAAACAATTTTAGTATGAGCTACATGCCAAAAGTTTTGTATGTATGTCTATCATAACATACTAAAAATTAAAATCAATCTGAGTAACGAGCTAAAAGATACAGCATAAAAGGAGAGCTAGGTCATGGCTGAAAACTGACAGAATTCCTCCTGAATTCTTCGTGATTTTTACTGTCGGGATTTTTTCACCTCCTAAACCAGATCAAAACCTAGATATTCCTAAGTGGGGATATATGAAATTCTTTTCTGATCAGAATGGTAGGGCGGACCGTCAAAATCCGAGTTCGTACGAGAATTCTACAACGATTTTAGTGAAGGTCCCACATCTGAATTTCCTTATTACAAAATTTCATGAGTTAACATAAAACAAAAGGCATCCATAATCAACGGCTACCCTTCCTCATGAGATGCAATCTTAGCCATCCAAGTTCTCCACCGAACTGACAGACTTGTGGAAACTTTTAGGCGACCAACCACCTAAGTCTAGTGGCCACGGCCACGCCAGGTGCCACTTGCACCATCGTGCCGTTGACATGCACAAACTATGCTAGACATTCCACCGTGCCTACCATACTAACTGGAAAGCTAAACACGCCTTACCACGAAAACATATTAATCAGCATACCAACATCCTACTCCGCCGCGGTAACATACCACGAGCCACTTTAGCCTTGGCCACGCCGCCAAGACCTAATCTTACAACGACGCCAAATTATAGCCTTTGCCACGCCGCCAAGCCCTATTTTACCACGGAGCCAAATCTTAGCTTTGGCCATGCTACAACACCACAGGTATGGCCATTCCACAACGCCACTGACATGCCGCCATGCCACGGCTACTAGTATGCCGCTATGCCACGGCTACTAGCATGCCGCCATGCCACGGCTACTAGCATGCCGTTATGTCATGGCTCCACCAGGCGCTACTATGCCAATGGCGTCACTTCTCTATACAACAAGATGTGGCCATAATCAATGGCCACTCTTCCTCATAAGATGAAATCTCAGCCATCCAAGTTCTCCATTGAACTGAAAGACTTGCGGCAAGCCCCAGGCGACCTTCTATGCCACGAATACGCCAGGCGCAACTATGCTAATGGCGCCACTTTGCTACACAACAAATATGTGGCCATAATCAACGGCCACCCTTCCTCATGAGACGTAATCTCATCTATTCAAGTTCGCCGCCAAACTAACGTACTTGTGGCAAGTTTTAGGCGACTGACCAAGGCAATCCTAATAGCATAACATGATATTCTCCTATGGCAAAGTCTCTTGACTTTGAATTTCCACACATAGCAACCCGCTACACGTTTTCCACAAAAACACTCGAGACATCAAACATGTCACAAACTGGGGCATACTCATCAAGGTATTGGTTTGGCTGGTTTACATCGTGCGACGTGCAATGCGCCCGTTACAAGAAAGTGTCATGAAGTAGGGCAATTAGGGCTGGTAAAAGTAACGATGTAAACAATTTATTTCCTTCATCATGGAAACATAATGACTGACGGTTACACGAATTCACTTCCCTCATCATGGAAGCATAACGTCTGACTGTTACACGTCATTTTATTCTTCCACCACTCAATCGTTTCCACTTCCTAAGAGACCAAGGTACGTTTCAATATGACTTGTATAAATAGGCTTCACCTATTTTCACCAAATAACAAGTTTTGGTCAGAGAACAACACAATATCCATAAATCACCTGATATCTTTCCATTCTGCTAGCCAGTACTACTTTCTGATACAAGTCATAAAACATGCACACCTTCAAAATCAACGATTCTGGTCTCAACACTTTCTTCGCTTCCCTACTTAAGACCGACCCTTCTCCTTCACTTTGTGACCGAAGCAAGCCTGGAACGGCCATTTCTTGGTTTAGGACAGGATTGTACAAATTGATCTCTCAAATCAAAAGTACTCCCGTGCAGTGTATTGTTTAGAGTTTAGACTCGTTTCTCATCCTCACATACAAAATTACCAAAATCAGCAGAAACTGTTTTCACCCACAAACAATTAGAAATCAAGATATAGTTTTGATCATCTAATATTGACAACAAGATTGAGATATCAAAACTTCTGTGTTCAACCGAGCAACGCTTTAACAATCTCCCCCTTTGTTAATCTTAGAGACAAAACTATTCAATAAAAATAAATAAACTTTCGTAGCTTCATCCACTATGATTGGTTTCCTTGGTTCTTCAACACACATCTTGAATTCTTTGTACTTTAATTTCTTCTAATGTTCTGCATGTATTCGTTCAACAATTTGTTTTTGAAGATTCGTAGCGATAACAACTTATGAGAAAACTCAACAAGAGATATGATAGAATGAGGCGATCACTATACTCATTGGTTTTTATACAGAAACATAGTATTGCTACCTTCATCAAAATTAAATTGCACCACAATTTTGAAGCAATACTACGATGATATGTTCTCCACCATAGTCAATACATACTACTTTTGCAAAATAGGTAAAACCTATAGATAATAATTCACTCCCCCTTACATGATGCTCCGTAAAGCCATATGTAATGTAGTAAGATACTACTTAATAATCACCCCCCACACACACACCTTTTGTCAACAAAATTAGAAAACGTGGAAAATCAGGATAATCATGAATTAATCAAAATATTTCCAAGCATAGAAAACACATACCAACCTTTAGTTTAGATGATTTCAACCAAGAAATTTTGGTTTGCATCAAGGAGACATATTGCACAAACCTCTCCTATAATTCTACATCTTCTCTCCCCACAAAGATATTACCATTAAGAACAATTTAAAAGAACTCCCCCCCATTAAATGTCATTCCCGAAAGGACAATATGAGCGACATTAATCTAGTCATAAGAGAAGGATTTTCTTGGATTTCAAAATTATACGCCAGTTACGAAAAAAATAAATTTGTATCCAATATTTTTCTCTCTTCTCACTGGTTACGAACAAAGAAGTTAAAAAATAACGATCTTAATGTTAAAGGCACTAAGATACATGGATTTTCATGGGAAAAAAAATCATCAACACAAGCTATTCTCTATGCCATTTACGAACAAGGGAACAATTAGTGCGATATGACTCAACATAAGAACTATAACTTCTCTAGCCATGTACGAACGTAAAGATTAAAGTTCACCATTTATTCCATGGTGGCGACACAATCAAGGAAGTAAGTCGATTCCTAAAGAACATCTTACGGAATCCTGTAGCAATTTATTTAAAAAATTGTAATCGTAGAGATCAAAAACTGCAATTCTCAAAATAGTTTACTACTATTTCGCAAGAGTTGTTAGAGCACTGCTCGGTCGAACTCGCAGGAATTTCTATCTCAATCTTGTTTGTCAATTTTAGGTGTCAAAACTATAAGTCTTGATTTCTAGTCTACTTATAGCTATGTCTCAGATTATGATAAAATATGTAATTGAGCTTTAGACTTCACAACGTTCATCGATTGAAGACGAAGATCTACTGAGGAGAGCTTGGAGTAACTTCATCAACAAAAGGTATGTTGAGACTTAAACTCATCTATCACTCAGAAGTCTATATTGAGAATAAGTCGTATAGCTATATAGACTTTTAAATTATACACATTTGATATTTCGAGCTGAGTTTAACTCGCTTATATGTTGGAATATTTTTTCTTTAACTACGTTCATCATTATTCTTGACGAGTTTAGTTGGAAACAATTTATTTGTTGGAAACTAAATAATGAGTAAAAATATGATCATGTGAAAATCACCTTGTAACTTCTTACATGATTTGTGTGAGATAGTCATTTGATGTAGAATCAAAAAAATTCGTATTGATCATTCGATCACATGAAAATTACTTATAAACTAATAGTTTGTGTGAGACATCTATTGTCGTCTTCTAAGGATGTTTCAATAATTGAAATGAGAGTTTATAAAAATTAACCATTGTCTGGATATAACACAGTATGCATACCAGTTTGCAAACTGTTGTAAGTATGATTCAGGTCTGGGAACCAAGTATGCATACCCATATGCTAATGGTTTTAACTATCAAAGTACGAGAACCAAGTTTTCATACCCATTTTCAAACTATTTCATCTGAATTCGGTCTGGAACGACAGTACGCGTACCCGTTTGCAAACTTATGAGGTTAAGTTCTAAAATCAATTAAGTGATTTCTAGTCGACTATAGCTAAGGTCTCGGACTAGGATAGAAAGTGTAGCTGACCTCAAGAACTCCATGGAGATAATCATACAAGCCAAAGGACTACTCAAGGAACTAGTGGATCTTCATAGACTAAAAGGTATATGGAGACTTGAACTTATCTATCCCTCAAAAGTCTATCTATTCTATCTCCTATCTTGAGACAAAAGTCGTTTTACTATATAGACTTAAGCTATGAACATGTGACATTTCGAGCTGAGTATTTCTTGCTTATCTATTTCTCAAAATGGGTGTTGGTAAAACTTTTCCTTTAGCCAAGTTCATCTTTGCCTAGTGACGAAAGTCATGTTATGTTTCATTCACTTTGGAAATCGCTCTGACGAAAAATAGTTTGTGAATAAAAACTATATAACGCCATCTGAGAATGTTTTAATGATTGAAATAAGAGTTTAAACTATATAACCATTGTGGGATATAAACATTGTTGTAGCAACAAATATATGTATAAGTCCTTAGCACTTGAACCGAAGTTTGCAAACTTTGTTGATCAAGTGGAAACGAAATGTGAGTAGTCAACTCAGTCCACGAACTGGCGTAAGTTCTCGAACCCGAGAATATTTGCTGAAGTTGAAGCTCATGTGCAGTCCGTGAACTGACTAAAGTTCTCAACCCGAGATATTCTGCTAGAGTTTATTAACTTCAACCGGTTAGCTTGAGTCCGCGAACTCAAGAGGTTATGTTTGAAAACGTTGTTCATGAACTTATCTTAAATTACTAAAGGAATGCTTTTGCAAACCGTGGATTTATAGTTCATGAAATGATTCGAGTGAATCACATCGTTTTTTATTCAATTGTGTATCTTGTAATACTTGGGATCTCATAGCAATTGAAAAACTCTCTAACTAGTTCATTTGAGTCATTTGGACTAGTTATGGTGAAGAAGAATATGGTTGATATGAAAGTTATCATTTGGCTAACCATTTGGTTGACTATTATTGAACCAACCATTGTACACGTTTGGGTACGGTTACACAAACCTAAAACATCAAGTACATGCGTGTATGGCAAGCTAAGTTTTCGATCTAACGGTTGAGAGATATTAGCTTGAATCTAATTAGGTTTTCATCTAATAGTGAATATTGAATGCTTTGTTAGAAAGCTAACATTGATTGCAAACCATGATTTGAAGACTATATAAGGGATAACTCTAGCAACTGGGAAACCTAATCCCCACACATTCTGTGTGATACTAGTTTGCTAAAGCTAGAGTCGATTCTCCTTTAACCTTTGGTTTTCTTCTTCTAAAACCAGGTTAATGACATAAAGACTTCATTAGGATTGTGAAGCCAGACGATACTAATTTTCTTGTAGTTATGTGATCTGATCTTTCTGTTTCTATCATACGAGTACAATTGTAATAATTGGCTTGAGATTTCTATCTCCGATAGGCAAGATAAAATTAGTCACAAACATCTTCGTCTCATTGTTTGTGATTCCTAAATAATCTTCTTCTCTGCGTCGATTAAGTTTATTATTAGGTGATTGATGAAATTGAGCTGTTCTTCGGGAATATAAGTTTGGTTTTATCGATTGGTTCCTGTTTACCGTGATTTATCAAAAGACGGAACAAAACTTGTAGGTTTATTCGTGGGAGACGAATTTATCTATTACCTGTAGAATTTTCTGTGTGAGACATATTTGTTTATCAAAGTCTTTGACTTTGGGTCGTAGAAACTCTTGGTTGTGGGTGAGATCAGCTAAGGGAATCAAGTGCGCAGTATCCTGCTGGGATCAGAGGCATAGGAACATAATTGTACCTTGGATCAGTGTGAGATTGGTTGGGGTTCAACTACAGTCCAGACCGAAGTTAATTTGGAGTGGCTAGTGTCTGTAGCGTCTTAATACAGTATATGTTTAATCTGGACTAGGTCCCGGGGTTTTTCTGCATTTGCGGTTTCCTCGTTAACAAATTTTTTGGTGTCTGTGTTATTTATTTTCCGCATTATATTTTTATATAATTGAAATAATACAGGTTGTGCGTTGTTCAATCGATTAGAATATCCGACCTTATTGGTTGTTGATTTAAATCGATTGAAACTTGGATATTGGTCTTTGGTACCATCCAAGTTATCTCTCTTTGATTAGACTCGTGAATCATATTTGCTTGAGTAAATCAAATCGAGAGATTGAGATAATAACTCCTTGAGTATTTTCTATTGATTGAGTCTAACTGTCTAGTTAGTTCTCTAGAAAAAAACTCGGAGTTGTCCAGAAGTGAATCCCGTAATAGTTTTTCCACTGATTCTGATTGGTTCTCCTCTGCAAATCGGCGACGGAATCGGCGATAACTCAGTCAATTTTTTTATCGATCTGGGAGTTGTTAGCTCATCAATTCAGGTGTTTTTCGTTGATTTTTTTTGAAAATCCAATGATTGATGGTGATTAAAATAGTGTGGATCGATGAGTAATACTACTAAAATCGATTCAACAAACGGAAATATGAATTCAGAGTCTTCAACACAGTGTACTGAATCTAATTATAAGAAAGTTCCATCGATTGATGTACCATATGAATTATTTGATGAGGGTTTAAATCCTTGGAAATTCTCGCTCATTGGGCGATTACAGTTACTAGAAAACAAAATTTATTGATGCGGCTGTGATTCTAAGATAACAATGGAAATTGGTTGGAGACTGTAAACTCATTCATGTTGGAAAAGGTTACTTCACCATCAAACTAGATAATGAAATTGATAGAAACTATATTAAGTTTGGACACTGGGAAGTCCTTAATCAAGTTTTAAGAGTCAGGAATTGGATGTCTAATTTTCGACCAGCTTTTCAGAGAACTTCTAAAGCTCAGGTATGGGTTCGTTTTCCTGGTTTAGGTCTTGAATTCTGGAAAGAAAGAATATTATTCAAAATCTGTAAAGAATTAGGTGATCCAATTAAGATTGATGCAGCCACAGAGAAATGTGAAGTTGGTTATTATGCTAATGTTTTGGTTGAGATGGATTTCGCTCAATCGATACCTAACAAAATTTGTATTAACACTAAGTTTGGAGGTTTTTTTCAAGATATTTTGATCCCTGATTGTCCAAAATTTTGTAGTACTTGTGGAATTATTGGTCATCTTGTTACTGAATGTTATGTTGAGAAGAATAAAGCTAAAGCTCAGCAGGCTATTCAAGAAAATGTTGTTAAACATACAGGTCCACAAAAGTTTCAAACACCGGTTGCTCCTACTAGAATTCCTTTTGAGATTTGTGATACCTCTGAAAGAGAGGAGGATTCAATTGTTCATTCCATAATCATTACTCCTCCTAGTGTTCCAGTGGAAGAAGTCATTATCAATTCTGGGAGATTTAATAGTCTACCAATAGAAGAAGCTTCACTTGAGGAGGACTCTCACATTATGGAAAAAGAGTGTGATGTGGTGGAGTCAAATTCATTACAACAAAGTGATGTGAAGCATATGAATACCAATCAAATGACCGAGGAATTACAACACAATTTAGTAAAACCTGCTGATATTGCAGAACTTGAGAATACTGTTATTAAGTTTGTGGATGGAGTTACATAAAAAGTTTTGACAGAGAATGTTCAATTTACTACTTGGTCTGCAGTGGTGGCTTCCCCTGTGCCTTCCTCTACTAAAAAGAAGAAGTCTCCAGAAAAAACTATTGTTATTGAAAAGAATAAAACCACTTCAGCTTCAGTTAAGTATAATCTCAGAAATAATAATGGGAAAGGGGGACCTATAAATCCCTTATCCAAAAAATGAAGATAATCTTCTGGAATCTCAGGGGCCTTAGAAGAGATAGGGCCCAACTGAAATTAAGATCTTTAGTCAATCAACTTAATCCAACTTTAGTTTTCATTGCTGAGCCAAGAGTTCAGTGCACTTATTCTTTTTGTAGTAGGTTAAATTTGCCAGGTATGCAGTGTATGGCTATTCATAATTCTTCCTCTAGTCATAAAGGGAATATTTGGTTATTTTGGAGTCATTCCATATCTACTCCAACAGTGGTTTCAGTTACTATCATAGTGGCAGTAGGTGATGTTCTTGTTTCAGGAGTACATGCCCATGTAAATATAGTGCAAAGAAGATTCTTATGGTCTGAAATGGTTTTGATTAGTCATCTTGGAAAACCTTGGGTTATTTTAAGCGATTTCAATACAATTCTTTCCATTTTGGAAAAGAAGGGAGGCAGATCTCCATATAGAAGATCTATGATTGATTTCAATGATTGTTTGGATCAATGTGAATTGCTACAACCTCCTAAAATTGGTCTGGAATTTTCTTGGTCAAATTGTCAGCATGGAGAAAGAAGAATCTTATGTAATCTTGACAGAATTGTCTTTAACATGAGTTGGCTGCATAAATATCCTGATTGGGGGTATAAGGTTGGTCTCAGAATTGTTTCTGGTCACTCTCCTCTCCTTGGTGGCTGTGCAAACATTCCTAATCCAAAGAATATCCCTTGGAGATTTCAACAAATGTGGTTGCAGCACCCTGGATTATTTAAGGTTATTGAAGATAGTTGGAATGAGCCTTTAATTGGTGATCCTCCTTATATATTCATGCAAAAGCAAAAAAGATTGAAGCAAATTTTGAAAGGTTGGAATTGGAAGGTCTTTGGTAATGTTCACACTAAAATCAAAGAAGTTGAGGAAGAAGTCAAGGCTAAGATTTTAATTTCAGATAGTGATCCTCACAATGAACCTGCTCTAAATAACCTGGTACAAGCTCAAAATGTTTACAACTCTAGAGAAACTCAATACAACACCATGGTGAGGAAGAAATCAAGAATTAAATGGGTCAAAGAGGGTTCAACTAACACTCAATTCTTTCATAATAATGTTAATATCAGACATACCAAAAACCTCATCTGTGAAATGGAGGATGAGCATGGGAATCTTATAACTGACCAAGAACAAATTGCCAATCTTTTGGTTAACTTCTTTGAACAAAAATTTCATTCTCCACCAACTCATGTAGATGATTATCTTCTAGAAGTTATTCCAAATCTTATTACTCAAGCTGATCAATCCTTGCTAGATGCAGTTCCTTCAAGTGATGAAATCAAAAAATCTATTTGGGATATAGATGCTGAAAGTGCTCCTGGCCCTGATGGGTTTTCAGGTATGTTTTACAAAGAATTTTGGGATATCATTCACCATGATTTTGTCACTGCCATTCAATACTGCTGGAGAATAAAGTACATTCTTAAGGGTATGAATTCTAATTTTCTTACTCTCATTCCAAAAGTACAAGGAGCTAAAAAACCTAGTCAATATAGGCCTATTGGTTTAAGTAATGCCAGTTTCAAGGTTTTTACAAAGATTATTACCACTAGGATGAGCTCTTTCATTTCAAAACTTATCTCTCCTCAACAAGTTGCCTATGTCAAAGGTAGAAGTATACATGAACAGATTTTTTTGGCTTCAGAACTGGTAAATGAAATGAAATTAAAAAGGAGAGGTGGCAATGTAGGTCTGAAACTTGATATTGCTCAAGCCTTTGACTCTGTCAATTGGTCTTTTTTATTTCAAGTTCTTCAAAAATTTGGTTTTTCTTCAGACTAGTGCAAGTGGCTTCATACTCTGTTTTCCTCTGCAAAAATGACAGTATTACTTAATGGAGGTCCTAGAGGTTTTTTCTCCATGGGAAGGGGTTTGAAGCAAGGAGATCCCCTTTCCCCTATTATTTTTATTCTCATGGAAGAAGTCTTGAGTAGAAATCTTACACAGTTAGTTGCTTCTGGTAGAATGCAGCCAATGGTCAATAAAAAAGGCATATTTCCTACTCATTTGATGTTTGCAGATGATGTTCTTATTTTTAGTAATAGTTCCAGAAGAAGCTTGGAGCATCTTACTAACTTGTTATGCAAATATCAAGATAGTTCTGGTCAAATTATTAAAAGAACTAAAAGAAAATGTTTTGTAGATGGTTGCACAATAGCACAGAAGCAGCATATTACAATTTTTCTCCAAATGAAGTTGACTTCTTTCCCAGATAAATACCTGGGTGTAGTTTTATTGCCTATCAGAGTTAAGTCAGTTACTCTTTGGTCAATAGTGGAAAAAATGCATTGTTCTCTTTCTACTTGGATAGGCAAGCTTCTTTCTTTCCATGATAGAATAGTTCTTATCAATTCTGTCCTTTCAAGTTATCCACTTGACAGTATGGATGTTTATAAATGGCCTAGTACTGTGATCAAAGAATGTGAGAAGATAATGAGAAATTTCCTATGGTCTGGAAATAGTTAAATAAGGAAATTTGAAACTCTAAGCTGGAAGAAAGTCTGCACTCCAAAAACTAAAGGTGGACAAGGTATAAGAAGGTTGCAGACTGTTAGCAAACCTTTTCTAATGAAGATGATGTGGCATCTACAAATTTCATATGATCTGTGCTCAAAGTTTTTTGCTGCAAAATATAAAGACAAGTTTGGTCAATGAAATGTCAGATGGAAATTCTCCTCAGTTTGGAATGGTCTTAAATGGGCTTGGCAATCCCTTAAAGAAGATATTCATTGGATCATTGGTACTGGTGACAAAATTTATATTTGGTTTGATACATGAATTGGAGTAGAACCTCTCATTAATGTCTTTGGATTTTCTGATTATATTAAGTCTCATTTGCATATGACAGTCAAGGAGTTGATTATTAATCATCAATGGAGTATTCCTTCTTAAATGCAACCTTTTATTCTATCCACTCTAATTCACAACTCTTGTAGCAGTTGATAAAATCAGACACATAGAGCCAGTTCTTCCTTGGCCTTCTAAAATTTGGAAGCCTTTTCTGCATCCTAGTATTTATAGTAATATTTGGAAGCTTCTGTAGGGAATTTATGTTGATGATCAGAAGAAGGTGAAGCAAGGATACAACTTGGCTTTTATGTGCTGCATTTTTAGACAAGCCCAAGACAGTATGGAACATCTCCTTTGGTCTTGTACTTTCAGCAAAACTATTTGGATTTGGTTAGTTAAGGTTTTCCATTTCAATCCTCCTACATCTTTTGATAATATCTTTAATGCTGCAACACATAAAATCCCCCTTATCAAAGAGGTTTGGTTGACAGCTGCTTATACTACCTTAAGAGAGCTTTGGTTTCAAAAAAACAAGATGTTCTTTGAGAATGTGCAGCCCAGCTTACACAGATTTCAGAGTCGAATTCTCAGTCTGGTTCATCTTGGAAGTCATATAATGAAAGGGATTAGTTGGAACACTGTACATGATTCTCAGGTGTTGCTCTTCTTTAATATCACTGGCTAAGCTTTCTGGGCTGCTATACTTCTAGCTAGGTTTATTTTTTGCTTTTGGGCTCCATTTGGGTTCTTAGCCTCCTAGCTTAGTTAATTTTTTCTTTTTTGTTGTATTAACATTTAAGTTTTTCGTCATAATAAAAATTGCGACTTAGCCAAAAAAAAAAAAAAAAACTCGGAGTTGACCATACAGATTGCTAATCGAAATATTGGATGGTGTTATTAGACCCCTGCTTTTTTAATTGGTATCATATCAGGCAAACACGCTTAAGACCTTACAAGTCTGTGTTTGTGGCAATCTGAGTCTATGGACGGAATCTCTGTTGCGCATACCAAAATGTCTCCTAAATCTTTTGACCATGTCAAGTGTCTTGGAAACACCTCAAAGGATTATTCCTTAGTTGATTCTTCTGAATCCCGAGGTAGAAAGAATGTTCAATGTGATAATGACATTTATTCCTCTCATGAGGCATGTGACACTATGGCAGAAGCTGAAAAGGAACTCACCAGAATTTCAAAACATACAGCTGAAGATATTGATTTTAATGATCATGATCAGCTCATTGATGAATTTGAAAAGTCTCTTAATCGAGAACGTGATCTCTATAATATCATAAAGTCCTTCTCTAAGAACATTGTGAAACTTCTACAAGAAACTACTATACAACAGGAAAATATTAGTACTCTTGAGGAAGTTGTTAAAGAGGACTCAATTAGAGAAAAATGTTTGCTCGAGTCTCATTCATCATATCTCAACAGACTTCGTGATGAAAAAGAGAAAATTTGTGCATCTCTTACTCTAGCTCATGAACAGTGTAAATCCTTGGAAAAGGAAAACTTTGTCTTAAGGAAAAAACCTCTGTACAAACTAACTCACGTGATGTTCTGTACAAGAAAAATTATTCTACAGAAGAAGATTATGTCGAGAAAATTTTACATAACTTGCAATTTTCTCGTATGGCTATGGAGTCTAAACAGGTGTTAGGTATTGCTTCTCCTCCACGAACCTGTACTTTTTGTGGGAAACAGAATCACTATGCTATCCATTGTTTTGCAAGAAGGAAAAAAATTTCTAAGCTTCATAATTTGCTTCTCTTCACTGTCAATGGAACAAATAGTCAGTTGACTAACGCAATGAATCGTATGCCCACAAGAAATCAGAAACCTTATGAGAATGATCTCTACTTTAGATATCATCACAGGGATAAAGTTCTTTTTGGCAATTCTTTTTGCAGTTTTAATAAGAACATTTCCTGTACTTATAAGGATATTTCTGATAAATCTAAATCTAGAAAATTGATTCATATTCATTCCGATTCTCTTGATCCTATTGCAAGAGCTCCTAGATTTAGTCCTTATGATAAGAAAGATAATCAATCAGTGTCTTATCTCACTAGAAAGAGCACATATCAGAGACAGAAGGATAGAGATGAACAACATTCATTTGATGAGCTAAAGGCTCATACTTGTGTGAATTAATCACAAGGTTGAATATCTCACATACAAAAAGCTTTAGTTGTGAGAGAATTGGATAGGTATACTCCATAACCAAGTGACTCTAATTATCTAGCTTATCTCTTATCGGTTTTTGAAAGATAATTGTCCAGACACTGGTTTGTGAGTATTTTTCTTTTTAATTGTTCATTTTCTAAAATACCTTGAAAAATAAAAGTGTTTTCTTTTTCTGTGAAGAGCCTTGTGAAAAACCATCATACAGGTATGCGTACAATTCAAGTTATCCCTTAACCTATCCCGTAACCCTAAATATCTTGAGTTTTTATTTATATACCTATCCTATTGAGTTACTCCATTACTCTAGGTTTCTTGTTATCAATGGATTCTTCTTCTTCGTTTTCTTCGGATTTGACTAAAGATGTCATTGATAAGGCGGTATAGGGCAAACTCGATGAAGTAAGATAAACCCTTGTTGAATTTGAAGGTTCTATTCCTCAATCCTTTGATTCACTTTCGGATATAGAAGAGATTGAAGAGATTTCATCGGATAAAGTTCTTGACTTCCTAATGGAATTTGAGAAGGCTAAGCAACTACTTGTTGATATAATGAAGTGTCTTGATGAGGTAAGAACTGAGTTGAAAAAGGTTAAGTTTGATCTTGTTCTCATGAAAAACCATGTTAAAGAACTTCCCAATAAGGATATCAAAAGTACTGAAGATTCTG
Source organism: Papaver bracteatum (assembly GCA_023529315.1). Classification (NCBI taxonomy): domain Eukaryota; kingdom Viridiplantae; phylum Streptophyta; class Magnoliopsida; order Ranunculales; family Papaveraceae; genus Papaver; species Papaver bracteatum. Next base: position 1,034,028 of record JAJJWX010001388.1, read on the forward strand.
CCTTTCACAAGCTTCAAGATCTTAAGGCACAAGAAGGTCCCGAATAGTCGATTTGAACTTAGTTCAGTATGACATGGAAGTTTTTCTATTTGGTTCTTAATGTCTGGTAAATCTGCTATGTTTTCTATTTTATTTAGAAGAATAACTAGTGTTTTGGAATAGCCATGATTGTGATTACACATAGCTATATCCAATTATTTCATCTTCTTGTTTTTAGATTTATTGATTAAAATTCTAAAGTTGTTTGGAAGATGATGGTTGCAATATTAATCTTTATGGTTTTATATATTGCAATATTTTGATGGGATATGTGTGTTTACGTCCGTGAACTTGATTGTCCCATATTTTGTCAAAAGTAAAGTCGTTCACGTATTGGTATGCAAATATTGATAAAGGAATGAATGGAATTTTGGCAAAACACAAAAGTTAAGCCTATATTGTCAATTTTTGATGCAAAGATAGATTAAAATATTTTGTGATTCAAGGATAAAGTCTATTATGTCACTTTGTGATGGAAAAACAGAATAGGTCCTTGTTTTTTAATCCACGGTATAGAGCTTAATTTTTCCATATTTTTATGTATTACCGTGAAGGCTCTATTGTGTATTTTATGTTGAGCTCGATACGGCCAAGTCGATTTCTTATTGGCGTGGTTTTTTGTTCCATGAAATGATATATGTTGAGCATTAAGAACTAAATTAATCAACTTGTGTGGTTATTTAGTTTGTATTCCATGAGTTATCTTATGTTGAGTACATAGATAGTTAAGGTTGTCATTTCCTATGATAATCTTAGTCGGGGTTCCATAATCTCTTATGTTGAGCCCAAATGAACTAAATCAATCATCTAGTGTGATTATTTAGTTAGCACTCCATAGATTTTTCTCACGTTGAGTGTGGACAATTGAATTTATTAATTTGTGATTAGTTTAATTGTGCTATCCGGTTAGAGTATTTATGGGTTCTCTTGTGAATAATCTAATCGATGTATTAAGTCTCCATAAGTTTACTTGTGTTGAGCATATTTAGTCAAATTAATTTTGGTTCGCTTTGGTTATTATAATTGAATATTTTGGATTCTAAATTCATACTTGTATGTAATTTGTCGAGTCTAAAGAAATCCTTCTTTTCTCTTGAAATTAAGGTCGGTCTTGTTGTTCCCTTGGAAATGACATCTTATGGGGAGAGTTCTTTTGAACTTTCGCCTAATTTCCAAATCTTTGTGAGGAGTGCGGCTGTGGAATTTTGAGGGGTTATCTTGTATCTTTATGAAATCCTTGATGAATGATTGCATCTAAACAAGATGATAAAACATTTACCTTTGGTCATGAAATGTCTCTTACGGAAATTTCATTAGGATCCCGTTCTTGTACGTTTGCCAATTTTATTGACAAAAAGGGGGAGAATTAATTGTAGTTCATACTAAAAAAATATATGGTTTTCGGATCATTATGTAAGGGGGAGTGGTTTCCATTTGAGATGGAGTATTGACTAAGTGGGAGTGAAGTATCACCATAGTATTATTGTTGAAGTTGTGATACAATTGGACTTTGATGCTGTGTAATAATACTATGACACTGTATAAAAATGATTGAGAACCGATGCTTTTCTCATTGTTATAGCTACGGATTTTCAACAACGATGATGCTAAACTTATAACCTTTGGGATCATTGGACTACTTGGAAGTGATGAAGATTTCGAATATTGTTGAATATTAGGCACGTGGAATAAGATCTACAAAGTTTATTTATATATTTTTGTATTCCATATGTATTAATAGTTTTTCCACTAAAATTGACAAAGGGGGAGATTGTTAGAGCACTGCTCGGTCAAACTCGCATGCGTTGCTATCTCAAGCATGTTTGTCAATCTTAGTGATCAAAACTATAAAGTCTTGATTTCTAGTCTACTATATCTAAGGTCTCAGACTAGGATAGAAAGTGTAGTTGACCTCAAGAACTCCATGGCGATCATAATACAAGACGAAGGACTAGTACTCAAGGAACCATTGGATCTTCATCGACTAAAAGGTATGTGGAAACTTGAACTTATCTATCACTCGAAAGTCTATCTATTCTATCTCCTATCTTGAGACAAAAGTCGTTTTACTATATAGACAAAAGATATGCACATGTGACATTTCGAGCTAAGTATTTCTTGCTTATCTATTTCTCGAAATGGGTGTTGGTAAAGCTTTCGCTTTAGCCAAGTTCATCTTTTCCTAGTGAAGAAAGTCATGTTATGTTTCATTCACTTTGGAAATCGCTCTGACGAAAAATAGTTTGTGAATAACAATTATATAACGCCATCTGAGAATGTTTCAATGATTGAAATGAGAGTTTAGACTATATAACCATTGTGGGATATAAACATTGTTGTGGAAACACATATATGTATAAGTCCTTAGCACTTGAATCGAAGTTTGCAAACTTTGTTGATCAAGTGGAACCGGAATGTGAGCAGTCAACTCAGTCCGCGAACTGGCATAAGTTCTCGAACCCGAGAATATCTGCTGAAGTTTAAGCTCAGGTGCAGTCCGCAAACCCAGTCCACGAACTGATGGAAGTTCTCAACCCGAGAAATTATGTTAAAGTTTAATAACTTCAACCGGTTAGCTTGAGTCCGCGAACTCAGTCCGCGATCTCAAAAGGTTATGTCTGAAAACGTTGTTCGTGAAGTTATCTTAAATTACTAAGGAATGCTTTTCCAAACCGTGGCTTTATATTTCATGAAATGATTCGAGTGAATCAGATAGTTTTTGATTCAATTGTATCTCTTGTAATACTTGGGATCTCATAGCAATTAAACAACTCTCTAACTAGTTCATTTGAGTCATTTGGACTAGTTATGGTAAAGAAGAATATGGTTGATATGAAAGTTATCATTTGGCTAACCATTTGGTTGACTATTATTGAACCAACCATTGTACACATTTGGGTACGGTTACACAAACCCAAAACGTCAAGTACATGTGTGTATGGCAAGCTAAGTTTTTGATCTAACGGTTGAGAGATATTAGCTTGTATCTAATTAGGTTTTCATCTAACGATGAATATTGAATGATTTGTTAGCAAGATAACATTGATTGCAAACCCTGATTTGAAAGACTATATAAGGGAGAACTCTAGCAACTGGGAAACCTAATCCCCACACATTCTTTGTGATACTAGTTTGCTAAATATTGAGTCAATTCTCCTTTAACCTTTGGTTTTCTTCTTCTAAAACCAAGGTAACGACTTAAAGACTTCATTGGGATTGTGAAGCCAGACCGATACTAATTTTCTTGTAGTTGTGTGATCTGATCTTGCTATTTCTATCATACGAGTACAATTGTAATAATTGGCTTGAGATTTCTATCTCCGATACGCAAGATAAAAGTAGTCACAAACATCTTCATCTCATTGTTTGTGATTCCTCAATAATCTTCTTCTCTGCGTAGATTAAGTTTATTATGAGGTGATTGATGAAACTGAGCTGTTCTTCGGGAATATAAGTCTGGTTTTATCGATTGGTTCCTGTTCACCTTGATTTATCAAAAGACGGAAAAAAACTTGTAGGTTTATTCGTGGGAGACGAATTTATCTATTACCTGTAGACTTTTCTGTGTGAGACAGATTTGTTTATTAAAGTCTTCGACTTTGGGTCGTAGCATCTCTTGGTTGTGGGTGAGATCATCTAAGGGAATCAAGTGCGCAGTATGCTGCTGGAATCAGAGGCGTAGGAACATAACTGTACCTTGGATCAGTGTGAGATTGGTTGGGGTTCAACTATAGTACAGACCGAAGTTAATTTGGAGTAGGCTAGTGTCAGTAGAGGCTTAATACAGTGTTTGTTTAATCTGGGCTAGATCCCGGGGTTTTTCTGCATTTGCGGTTTCCTCGTTAACAAAATTTCTGGTGTCTGTGTTATTTCTTTTCCGCATTATATTTTGTTATATAATTGAAATAATACAGGTTGTACGTTGTTCAATCGATTAGAATATCCGACCTTATTGGTTGTTAATTTAAATCAATTGACATTTGGATATTGGTCTTTGGTACCATCCAAGTTATCTCTCTTTGATTAGACTCACGAATCATATTTGCTTGAGTAAATCAAATCGAGAGATTGAGATAATAACTTCTTGTGTATTTTCTATTGATTGAGTCTAACTGTCTAGTTGATTCTCTAGAAAACAACCCGGAGTTGTCCATACTGATTGCTAATCGAAATATTGGGTGGTGTTGTTAGACCCCCGCTTTTTCACCTCCCCTTTCTGAGTTTGTATCGATCGAATTATATACTCCCTGCGAAAGTCAAATTAAGACCTACCCCATTGCAAGGCCCAGTCCATCCGCATATACTGAGGTCACAACCAAGTCCAGCCACTGCATGTCTCACCATCTTCCTTCTAGTAATAGCTGATAGACACATTTATGTGTATATATTAGTCTCAATTCTTTGTAATGTTAGTACTCGATTTTGCACTTATTTTGGTATTTATGTCTTTGTAGGTGTTTTTGGAGAAATAAACATGTGTGGAGAAATCGGCTCGAAAAGTTGCTAAAGGACACCAGATTTTGCTAAAGGGCGACCACTGGTTAAGGGGTAACCTTTTCCCTTCACGTTGAAATTCTGTTTTGGCGGGAAACCAAAAACGTAAAGCATATTCACGGGCAATTTTGGTGGGCATAATTTGGAGGAGTTTGAGGTCAACTAAACCTCTGATTTTCATAATATTGACTCCTCATGGGTCTAGGAATCTAGTATGGGTATTGAAATCTATTAAACTTGGCTCAATCGACGGATTTTTATCACAAAACAAAAAAAGGGAAAGTCACGTGTGTGACCTATTTTAGGAAATTTTAGAGAGATTAAAGTGCCATAAACCTTCCCAAGGATTTGTATCTATCTAAGGAAAAGTTTAGAATCAAAAGGAAAAGCTCAGAAACGCGTATAAATTCTTAAACAAGAAATTTCCGCAACTTTGCCGTGAAGAGAAAGGAAGAGATTTTGTGGAGATATAATCGTGATTTCTTACCCCTTTTGGCTATATAAAGGCAGGTGAAAGTTCCAGAAAAGATAATCAGGAGTTTGGGGTAGATACAGAGCAAAGAAAAAGGCTGCAGATAAGAATCATAGCAGCAGCAGAGAAGAAGAAGGAGGAGTTGCAGACGACACCAGAGAAGTGTCGTTCTCAAGAACACGAAGAACAAACCTGTGGAGACAGTCATTTATTCTGCTGCACTTTAGATTTATCGTTCTTTGTAACAACGTCTGTCACATATTTACAGCATTGCAAATATGTTTCTTAAACAATTTCTTCAATAAAAACACACCTTTTGAGCCATGAATATATATTTTGAGCGTGTTTTCACCATGAAGAGCTAAACCCAAACACTGGGATGACGGAGGAATCCATTCTTCACGCGTATGGTAATTCTATTTATTATTTTATGACTTATTGCATTGATTTTTAATCAATTTATGATTTTTATTGAGTGATTGTTATTTCAATTGATGGGTCATGCTTTCTTAAGTGTTTTGATGTCTCATGCTTTAAATTTACCGTCATTTCTTTTCAAAAATCTACTTTCGGCAAGGAATTAGAGTCAAGAAATTGTTATTATTTGAGCTATGAATGTCCAGAATTAGTAGTTGAACCACATGAATGAGAATTGGTGGGGTCCTGAATCTCAGTACCTCTTGATCTTGTGACAAACTTTTGTATATATTATCTTTATTTTTAGTGTTTTCTATTTTTAAATCTTAAATCAAACCTCAACGAGTCCGAGAATCAAACCCTTTTCTTACCACTGTAAAACTACATCAGTTTTTATTTTATTATTGTATTTTATTTTTTGTTCTATTTTACGTCTTGGGTATTTTTGTTTTTGGTGTGTAGGTTTTGCTTGAAGCTAAAAGTGGAAAGTTGGACTTGCCTAAAATAGTACAGAAAATCCAAGATTTTTGTTAGTTTTTATTTTATTTATTTTTGAACTTGTATATATTATTTATTTTTTTTTATTTTTTTATTTATATATAAAAATAAAATAAAAACACGTGCACACACCAATTGCATCGCCAGACTACCGATTTTAGGAAAACTCGTGGATTAGTAAGCTGAACCCATGCCATGGGCCTTATGGGAGTTACCAGCTGAAAGTCCACAAACCTCAGCCACCTTTGGGTATATTTTGTTGTGGTAACCTGAGCCTACCCATTTTAGTCAACCTTGCATTTGCACGTGTACTATATAATGTCGAACTGGTATTATAATAGCCAATACAATGATTATTCGACTAAGAAACATGGACATTATCCTTATTATGACCATAGTGTGAATAGTGGGTGGGAACGCCATCCTTTTGAAGGATATTGGTCTTACCATGGTAATCTCAATTACTATCCACATGCGCACAGGTCATACGAGCAAGAAAATAAGGAATATTATAGTACTAGTACCTCGTCTTTGGATGACTTAATTAAACAGTTGAAAAATAGTCCTTATTATGATCCTTCCGTTCCTATTCGTCCTCTAGAAGAGTCTCTCAAGATTTTAGCTGAGTCGACATGTAGACTTAAGTTAGAGGCACAAGAAAGAATTGCTCGAAATAATCTTAATTTCCAATATAGTGTTTCCAATAATACCCTTAAAAATGAGGATAATTATTTTCATAATCAAGAAGACGAGGATATAATTGGTAACACTACTTGTTTAGAAGAGGTTCAACAATTTCCATGTTATTATAATCATGATTATGAGGATAGTGTTGATGAAGAATCAGACAGATATAAGCATACTGATCAGGAATTTGTTACTCCAATTGAGCTTTACAATGATAATATTATTTCTAGTTCAAATCCAAATAATTTTAATAATTATTCACCTATTCAAAAGGACGAGGATTTGACTATATATATCCCCGTTTTAGACGATATAGTATTTCCTTTTTACGAAGACGATAATGGTTTAAAGGAACGTGTTTATCCTGAGAATACTGTTTTAGAGTCCAAGGATTTAGAAACAACATTCTTAGACGAAGAAGATGAACTCGTAGAGATTTTAAATATGTATGAGGATGCGTCACATGAATACGACCTACAAGAAGCAATTGACCATTTTCAAGATTCTGATGATCTAGAAATTAGGGAAATTGTAGCTAGTCTATCTAGAGACACCCAAAACTCTAAGTTTGGGGGTGATTATCATTCTCCATGTGCCTTACCTTTAGCTCTTACAGAGATCCCTCACTTGGGACTTGACATATGTACCTCTACCATTTTAAAAGATCATCTTCAGACACGTATTCCTGAACCTAATGATGTCCAAGAAGAAGTTCAGTTGTTAGAAACCCATCCTCTGGTTGATACGGTTTACCCAGGCTATGATACCCAGATTGATTTTGTTTTCCCACCTAATATTTTTCAACCAATTATGGGAACGTATAAATTTCAAATGTGTCGGTTATTAAGTTTTGAGACTAAACCTAATTATTTTAGGAAAATAGAATTGACACATTTGCTTAAGAATGACCACCACTCTCATTATGGTCAACTATGTGAGTCAAATTTGATTGACTTAGAGGATCATCAATTATTCAGGTTATTATTATGTGCTTCTAATTTTTTCCAGACTTTAGAGCCTGATCTTTTGAATCTTACTTATGAGGACGGGAAACCCATGAAAATATTTTATTTAGACCCCTTTATAGAATCTGAACCTGAACCACAACTAGATGTAGTTGTCTTAAAAAGGAAACTAGGAAAGGGTGTGCTATGTTTATTAACATTCTTATTTTGCTGCAGTTTCCTTTTATCTGTGTTAACACTTTTTGATGCAGATGATCCACAGTTGTTTCGGCTATTGCTATATGATATGAGGTGATTAATTCTTTCTTATGTCTGGCTGAAGACGTTAAACTTAGCACTTCGTGGGAGGTAACCCAATATTCATGCGACACGGTAATATCTTTCCTTATCTCTTTTGCTTCAAATGGTAACAATTTCTCCTTTTTCATGCTTTTAACTTCATCTTTAGAACATTGAGGAAAATGTTAGATTTAAGTTTGGGGGTATGGGAGAAACTTTTTGTTAGTTGCAATAAATAAACTCCAGAGCCTAGAAATTTATGCTTATTAAGGATGGCACTAAACAATCTAAGTGGATGGAAGCATTTTGGTTGTAGGAGTTGAGGAACTAATCTGATTAGATGGAAACATCTAAAGAGTCTATTCATAAAAGCACAGAGCTCAGGTGTTAGAAATAACATGGTAGTTTCGCCATATCTCGTTGAGTCCTTTTCACTTCTGTTTTTATTTTGTTTTCTTTTTAAAATATTTTTCTCTACGTGATTAGGTGGGGCTCACGATTCAAGTTGTTACCACTGCTAGGATGAAATAGAGTGATTGAGTTACTAAGAAAAAGAAAAAAGTAAAAAAAAAAAACCAAACCAATTAGACCAATCGGAATAAAAAAATAATAATAACACTTGGATAGCAATATGTGTGTGTTCTCCTTGTCTCCGTCGCCTAAACAAGCGTGGAACGCAGGATCCATGGGAACTATCATGTAATCTTCTGACAAGAAGCATGCGCTTGGATCCAAAAGATCAAATCATGCAGTTTAAAATAAAAATAAAAATGAAAAGTTTATAATTGTGCAATAAAATCAACCGCTGGTTCCCTTGTATATGCCAGACGAGTTGATCTAGAATTAGGATTGTCGACCACTGGTTCCCTTGTATATACCAGTTGTGTTGATATTAGTCAGACCAGTATCTTAGTCCATTAGGATTGGTTCATTTTGGCAGTGGCCTTCAGATAGATATGAGAAACATCATTCACCTAGTCAACATCAAAACCATCTATGTTTTTCTATATCCATCTCTTAATCTATCCATGTGATTTGTTGACTCCGGATATTGATGTCCATAGCGCGACTATCTGAGTAGAGCTCTGTCACTTATATATGAATTTTAGTATGCTTGAGTGCAAACTCGTGTACATCAATTGGAATTTCGCATCAAGGTACTTCCTCCTGTATTCAATAAGTATGCCAACCAAGGAGATTCTTTAGTGCATTCCAAGGTTATGCGTATATACCTAGGGTATGAAGTAAAGGTTTTGTGGGTATATCTCTGGTAAGCCCTCCCGAGACTATAACTCGGCCACTAGGGCCACCTAGGGGTTTAAAGGCTTATTGCATACGTTAAATGCAATCGACGATACCTGCGACAGTGAGTTAGAATTTTATTTTGTAGATTTGATTTGCTCGGGACTAGCAAATAATAAGTTTCGGGGTATTTGATAGACGCATTTATGTGTCTATATTAGTCTCAATTCTTTGTAATGTTAGTACTCGATTTTGCACATATTTTGGTATTTTATGTCTTTGTAGGTGTTTTTGGAGAAATAAACATGTGTGGAGAAATCGACTCGAAAAGTTGCTAAAGGAATCTCCAAAGGACAAGTGCTCAAGGGACACCAGATTTGGCTAAGGGGCGACCACTGGTTAAGGGGTAACCTTTCCCCTTCACGTTGAAATTATGTTTTGGCGGGAAACCAAAAACGTAAAGCATATTCACGGGCAATTTTGGTGGGCGTAATTTGGAGGAGTTTGAGGTCGACTAAACCTCCGATTTTCATAATATAGAGTCCTCATGGGTCTAGGAATCTAATATAGGTATTGAAATCTATTACACTTGGCTCAATCGACGGATTTTTATCACAACAACAAAAAAAGGGAAAGTCACGTGTGTGACCTGTTTTAGGAAATTTTAGAGAGATTAAAGTGCCATAAACCTTCCCAAGGATTTGTATCTATCTAAGGAAAAGTTTAGAATCAAAAGGAAAAGCTCAGAAACGCGTATAAATTCTTAAACAAGAAATTGCCGCAACTTTTCCGTGAAGAGAAAGGAAGAGATTTTGGGGAGATTTAATCGTGATTTCTTACCCCTGTTGGATATATAAAGGCAGGTGAAAGTTCCAGAAAAGATAATCGGGAGTTTGGGGTAGATGCAGAGCAAAGAACAAGGATGCAGAAAAGAATCGTAACAGTAGCAGAGAAGAAGAAGGAGGAGTTGCAGACGACACCAGAGAAGTGTCGTTCTCAAGAACACGGAGAACATACCTGTGGAGACAGTCGTTTATTATGATGCACTTTAGATTTATCATTCTTTGTAACAGCGTCAGTCACATATTTACAGCGTTGCAAATATCTGTCTTAAATAATTTCTTCAATAAAAACACACCTTTTGAGCCATGAATATATATTTTGAGCATGTTTTCACCATGAAGAGCTAAACCCAAACACTGGGATGAAGGAGGAAGCCATTCTTCACGCGTGTGGTAATTCTATTAATTCTTTTATGACTTGTTGCATTGATTTTTAATCGATTTATGATTTTTATTGAGTGATTGTTATTTCAATTGATGGGTCATTCTTTCTTAAGTGTTTTGATGTCTCATGCTTTAGATTTACAATCATTGTTTTTCAAAAATATACCTTCGGCAAGGAATTAGAGTCAAGAAATTGTTATTATCTGAGCTATGAATGTCCAAAATTAGTAGTTGAACCAAATGAATGAGAATTGGTGGAGTCCTGAATCTCAGTACCTCTTGATCTTGTGACAAACTTTTGTATATATTATCTTTATTTTTAGTGTTTTCTATTTTTAAGTCTTAAATTAAACCTCAACGAGTCCGAGAATCAAACCCTTTTCTTACCACTGTATAACTACATCAATAGCCATGTCGTCATGTTGTTGTTGCTTACTTTTCATACCCAGGTTACCATGGAACTACAATGTCGTCATGTTGCTGTTGCTTCTCAGATGAGGAACTTCAATGGAACTAATCTATAGAAACTGATGTTGCCTCGGTGGACGACAACTATTTCAGCTTGAATTAGCCAACATACAAAACCAGCCAAATGAGCCAGCTAAACAACCCATTTTCAGTCTCTTCAAGCTTCTTGTTCACGGCCAACAACATCATCCAAACTATCGCCATCATCACTATCAATAAAACTCCCATCAATCTTCATCCTATACGTAATCTAGTCACCACCACCTGCAATCGATCTAAGCCAAACCTTTGGAGTCCATGATCACTGCTGCTTCCAATAACCATTCCTTGGCCGGCTAAATAACCAACTTCACACATAATCCATCTCCAATAATCTATTTCAATGCATATATTAGCTCATCCACCCATTATAAACAGCAGCAACTTCACTACTTCAGGCAATGGATATTAGAGAATGACCGCCGACAAGCTCAACTCCATCACGGTTTCTGAGATCCCATTCAATCAACGCAGACTCATCCTCTTCCCTTTCTGGCTGAGAACAAACTTCTCATTGTCTCGAATCCACAACACCAGCTTGTTGTCTCGCTGCCATATTAATCTCAGTCACAACATCATCTTCACACTGTCTACCCTACACCAGTACCAAAAGCTCATATAAATGAATTAGACTTCCTTTCTCAAGAACAAGAATCCATCAAACCAAACACAGTCCCATTTCGCCGTCATCATGACAGCAGCCAGTACTCCCAACTGAATTCGATCTCCACTTCATCCTTGTTCCTTTACCATTCTCAATCAACCACCACCTCGAGCCAAACAACAGACTCTGACTCGTGTTTATTATCAAAACTTCAATCACATCAAGCTCAACTTCCACCATCGCTATCAACTGCCAATAATGGTATCAAACAATCAACATCACTGACCTACTCAGCAGAACCATTAATCCCGGTGATTATTCTGCTCCAACCAACACCGCTGCACCCATCGTAGGCACGAGAAGATACCATTCTCAGCCATCACCACCATTAACTTGCCAACAATTTTTTGGAAAAGATAAAATTTATTGAAAAAATGTGCTGAGAAACGACTTAAAACTTACAATAAAAACATTCCAAAAACTATAAGGATACACGAAAACTTTTCCCTAAAACAAGATACCACCGATTATCGTTTAAAAGCCCGCCAATCATGGATGAAATCTGCAAACTTGAATTGCTTAAATGAAATATGAACACTTGCCCAACTGAATAGAGAAGATTTCACTTGAAGGATAACCCGCTCAACTGATTCTTCTTTGTTACATAAGATTCTTTCGTTCCTTTCCTTCCAAATTTGTTGCCATATAGCGAAAGGCAAGCAAAATTTTAGGAATTCCTTAGGTTCAGTTTTGAGTTTCAACTTCCATGAGATAAGAAGCTCCATACACGAATCCGGCGGTCGCCATCTTGACTCCAACAGGTTTAGGAAATGCTCCCATAATTTCTTTGCAAATGCACAATGGATAAATATGTGTGATATTGTTTCGGGTTCTTGGTGACACAGACAACAATTGATGTTTGTAATTGCCATACCTCTTCGAAGTAGACGATCAACAGTTGGTAAAACATTCATTGCTGCAACCCAAACTAGGAATAACACTTTTGGTGGGATGGCAGAATTCCATACATACTTTGACGACATTTTTCTTTGTCTCTCTTGAGCTTGTCCATGTTGTTGTAGTTGTACGTCAATCATTTCATAACACGAAGAAACTGAGAAGTCTCCATTAGACCCTCCAATCCATGACCTTATGTCCTCTTCATCCCCCAAATTCGCAGGATCCCCAATTGTTTCAATAAAGGCAGCAACACTACTCAATTCTTCTTCTCTAAAACCAGATTTAAAACCCAGATCCCATGTTGGAATCTGAGACCCATTGTTGATCACCATTTTTCTTATCACTTTTCCTTTCTTACTCGACTTTCTCCAAATTTTAGGAAAAATTTATTTCAAGGGTTGCGCGGTTTTCCAACAATCCTCCCCAAAACGAACATTTTTACCGGCCGAAACTACTTGTTTTGTCCTTTTTTTTTTAAATATTTTTGATTGCTTGAGGATATTTTTCCATAGACCACAACCTTGATTTTTATTTGATTGTGGAGCATTCCATGCCTCTTCATCCCCTTCAAATTTTTCATGAATGATGGTACGCCAAATACTAGCTTTTTCTTTTCCTTATCTCCATAGCCACTTAGATAAAAGAGCTTGGTTCATTGTTCTTATATACTTTATGCCTAGACCACCTTCTTTTTTTGACTTGCGCATCTGCAACCATGAGACCCAATGAAGCTTCTTTCCATTTTCCGAGTCCCCCCCACAGAAATCCACGCAAGATTTTCTCCAATGTGTTTGCAACTGAAGTTGGAATTGTAAATATAGAGAGATAGTATATAGACATCGAGCTTAATACATCTTTTATAAGGCTCAACCTCCCTCCTTTTGACAAATACCGGCGTTTCCATAGCGCTAGCCGTTTCTTTATCCTGTCAATAACTGGATCCCAAATACTTATCATTCTTGAAGAACTTCCTATTGGCAGCCCAAGATATGTAATTGGAAAGCTTCCAACTTCACACCCCAATACTCTAGCACATTCTTCACAGTTGTTAACTCCATCTCCTACCCTAATGACTGAAGACTTATCCAAATTGATATTCAAACCAGTAATTTGTTGCAGCTCAAGTAGGATTTGTTTTAATACCGTAAATTGTGCTGGATTTGCATCAAGAAATAAAATTATATCGTCTGCAAATTGTAAGTGTGTTAATTGTGTTCCGTTGCTTTTGACGCTGAAACCGCTTATTAACCCACTTGTCTTTGCCTTCTTCATAAGAACTGAGAACACCTTCGCCACCATTAGAAATAAGAATGGAGAGAGCGGGTCTCCATGTCGAAGGCCTCTTGACCCCTTAAAGAAACCCGACGCTGCCCTATTGACAAGAACCGAGAACCGCGTATACTCATAGCACGTTTTCATCCATCTTATCCACCTCCATCCAAACCCCATTTTGCGACCAGTGACCTCAATTATTTTCTAGTTTACATGGTGATGCGTGTCGTATGCATCAAAAATAAATTCACTTCCTCACTCAACTAGATATAAATATAGTATTCGATAAGAAAGAGTTCGTATCCACAGAGAGGCGATTGTTGTTATGCAATTTTCAGATTCTTAAGTAACCAAGTAACCAAATAACCGAAGGTGTGTTTTTGTTTTTATCAAAGTAATAAAATTAAATAAAGCAAAGAAAAAAGTTTGAATAATCAATAAGGAGAAGATATTGGTTAAGGGATAGTATCATTCACAAGCATGTATTTTTCATCAATGATTAGAATTGGTAATTTAATCTCGCAATTATCAAAAGTCCTAGGATATCTTGATCGCAAGAGTATCCCGTTTATTTCCTGATTTTATCACAAACAACATTAAAAGATGCTATTGTGAAATCTACTTAAAAAACAACCTAAAGTGTAAAAGCACAATTAGGTTTAACTCCCCAAGAGCAATAAGTTCTATGAAATAAGACTAATCAATGCAAACAAACGTGTAAAAGCACTAATTCGTTTTAACAAAGGTTATGATTCATATGCGATTAAAAAGATGTATCACTACAAGTATTAACCACAAGATGCTACTAGAAATCAGAGATAACAAATTTTACGTATTGAAAACCCTAATATAGTTATAGAGATGAAAACAAATCCAATTGATTCCGGACTCAACCAAACTAGCATTCAAATTATATGATAATAAAAACGATGAATCATAAACGATAAAATTGAGACAAAACTAATTCATAGAATCAAATAACATGCTTGAAGAAATCACTTTTTATCCCATAACCAATTATTGTATTTAGCTACACATATTCATGGATTTCATCATCATAATATTCAAAGAAAGAAGATAAAACATAAAAGAAAGCAAACCCTAGAAGTAGTTCTCTGCAAAAGCTCCAAGAATAGAATAAAACGTGATTTTTTCAAAAGTTAGTAGAACTTTTCTTTTTGTAGCTTTTCTTCCTTCCAAAATTAGGTTTTGACTTCAAAGTCCATTAGTTGAAAATCCACCCGGCCCACGAGAGAGAGAAACCCGTGTAGAAAATATGTCCCAAAAGTACTCGCCGGAAAAATGGATTTTTTTTGCCGGATTCCGACGCCGGAAAATCACCTGAAAATTCTGTCCGTCGGAGGAATATTCCATCAGTCCACCGTTAAATATAACTATTGACTTAACGGTCTTCTGTTAGTCAACTTGGTCAAGGGAGCTGAGTTAGAACGAGTCAGAAGCCTATTTGGCTGACTAGCTGAGTTATCTTGGCTAAGTACATTGCAAGGCCGGCACTTGTTGCATGTGCATCACTAGTGCACTTCCAGCCATGATGGCTAGACTTTCCTTGCACATCTGCAGCATCAGTTCTACCATCCTTGCCAATCCCTGTAACTTCAACATCAAATCTTCACCAAGCTTAGCCATTAACACTTCCATTTCCAATACCATTTAACCACCACTGCAACCAAGCCACAGCTGCATCTCCAGCACTCCATTTCAGCTGATGCCTGCAACACCACCTGCTGTACAATCAAAACCCAATTTCCTTGGCTCAACTACTGCAATGACCAACATCTGTCTCTCATTCTTGCATTCACATGCCTGCAATTACACTGCCAATTCCATCTAGCCAGTGCAGTCGCGTCATACCAGGCAACATAACATAGCCATTATCTCCACCTCCATTTCCACCAAGTCACACACACAACATTCTGCAATTCCAGCTCCATATTTTCTTCATAGCTCCACTGCTCAGTTCCTTCAACTGCAGCTGCAATACTACCTGTAGTTGTAGCTCCTCTTTAGTTTCATTATCACCTGCAGCTTCATTCCCACATCAACCACCAATGAAACAAACTCCACCAGAAACAGCTCCAAACCCCTGTAACCAATTCAATCTCACAGACCATTGTTTGCAGCTAAGAACCAGTATCAGCACCTACAACAACTGCCATTTCCAGTGCCAATACTCTCCAGCAGCAACACTGTCTTGTCATTGCACTCCTGCATTTTTAGATTTGCTCATTGCACAACACAATTTACCAGCACCACCTACTTCAACCGCAATTGGCAGTAATCAACACAACTCCAAGTAATAACACTTCTTCTTAACAATAGCTGCAAGCCACCAGTTCCTGCAATTTCAACTCTCTCCCAACTGAACTCATTGCGTAGTTCAACAGCAAACCATCTACAACTCCAACTGCACAACATCAACACTAGCCTACAAACTGCTCAACCAAATCCATTTTTTCCCATTAGCACTGCCATTAACTCCAGAAGCAAGCCCATATCCTTGCCCCATTAATAGTGCAAGTCTTCATAAGCCACTCCAAACTCTTAGCAAAACCAACTCATCACCAGCTCAAGGCAGCAACAGCTCCTATTCTACAGCTCTGCTAACAGTATTATAATTGTATCTCCTCCAGATTGAACCCATTCACACACAGCAGCTACCTCCTGTGCAACACAAACCCACACAGCATACCACTTCAATTATCATCTCTGTCTCCATGTTCCACAGAATCAATTCTTCCCCTGTGTAACTGCACAACCTAAAATACTCAGATTTCGGAACTTAACAGCAACACCCATTATCTCTTCTTCCTTTAAGAACCCTAATTTCACCTCTCAGCTCACCTTCACTCCCTGTTCTTGATTCACTGCAATTTAATGGTAGCAGCAAACCCTAAATCGATTCTACTCAAACCCATTTGATCATCACAGCACTTTAATTTCTTCCATCTACTTCACAGATTCTAAATCATTTATTCTCTTCATTTGAACCTCAAATTTACCTTCAACCCACCAATCGATCTACTATCTGGGCAATAAATCTTCACCAATTCCATAATTTCGATATCTGTTCTTCATTTGCTGACAAACCCTAGTTCCATCCTCTATAGCTGTACCAACAACAGGAACTCTCCTTCTCAATCTCTCAATTTCTCTCATTTTTTCGATTCTGGTTTTCTCAATTTCAGAGAAAATGATTGAGAGACAAATCTTTTCTCAATTTTAGGGTTGTAATAATTTGGGTGGATAGTTACACCCCACTGCAGAACCACCCAGATGGAGCCCCCTTTAATCTTGGCTGGACTTTGTTTAGTATTCCTCCCAAGAGCTGCCCCTTAACCAGTACCGGGCTCCAGATAGTGGTCGCCCATGAAATGACAATCTCAACCTTTTTTTTGCTCCAAATGAACGCTATTCCACCAGCTGCAGCCGCCCCCTGCATCTCAAGTCCGCTTCTTCTCTTCATATCTTAACATCACTAAAGCCGCCATGCTTTTCAGACATAATTCGCATCACTAAAGCTGGCATACTTTTCAGACAGAGATGAAGAAATAAACGCAAATAATGAGACGCAATCCGCCTCCAACGCTTTTGCCATGTTTCTTCTTCTTTTGATCCAAATGACTCCAAAGTACCTAAATACTCAAAAACAAAACATAAGATACATAATTTACAAGAAAACTAGCATAGAAAGCATAAACAATAGATAAATAATAAGGTGTTTTAGATACCTATCACATGGTCGTAAGCTTTCTCCATATCTATTTTACAAATAATCCCCGGTTTGTTCTCTTTTATTCGCGAGTCTATACATTCAGATGCGATCAAAATGCCATCCAAAATTTGCCGCTCATGAAGAAATGCCCCCTGCTCTTGAGATATCACCTTGGGAAGGACTGTCTTAAGCCTATTTGCAAGAATTTTTGCAATTATCTTAAAAACACCCGCGCCAAGACTTATCGGCCTAAAATATTTTAACTTTGTAGCTTCTGTTTTCTTTGGAAGTAAAGAGATAAAAGTACATTTCATTCGACAATCCAAACGACCTTCCTTGTTGAACTCATTTATCACTTTCAGGAAATCAACTCTAATGATACTCCAACATGCTTTAAAGAACTCATTTGTGTAACCATCTGGTTCTGGGGATTTATCGAGACCCGTAGTGTTTATTGCCTCAGTGACTTCCTCCTCTTGTATGTCCCTCTCTAATCAGCACTTTTCCTCAATGCTGATCTTCGTAAATTCTAAACCATCCCCCATTGGTCGATCTGCATTTTCTTCAGTGTATAGCTGCTCGCTAGCACTTAACTTACCAACAATGGAAGCATCACCATTTGACCCCCAGCCAATAACATCCAATCTTGCTCTTCTCGACTCAGGTCACGACACCACTTTCCAATTTTTACCATTCCTCTGTTCACTGTATACACAATCTTAACCAACACAAGCATCTTAGTCTTGGCTACAACACCCATTGTTGCTTGGTGTGCAGCTAGGGAGTAAGAACTCCTTTAGCCAAAAGATGGCACACATGTGCTCGGCACTCCAACATCCCGCATGAACCCTTCTTTAATTAATTCTTAGTGGACTTATACGGAAGCAAGTAGTAAACTGAGCGAATACTTTGCTTTTCAATATCATCCTCTCTGGCCGTGAAATGTAAGTAAGCAGTTGGTGAGGCCATGTGTTATCTTTAGCTTGATAATTGAATAGTCACTTATCTGGTGCCACGAGTAACTTCCATGAATTTTGTTGTTTTAACTCCTCATTCAGCTCATTATCTTCCGACGAGTGGATTTGCTTGTATTTCCTATAAAAAGCTCAAAATGGTATTATTAGCCAAAGTATCAGAACTAACTAATATAAATATGGGTATAATATGTATAACTTACGTGCTTATCAACACCCCACACTTATATTTTTCTAGTCCTCGAGCAAACAGAAGAAGACCCGCTACACAGCTGGTCATATCATTTTTTTAGACCCGCTAAATAGCTGGTCATAACATGCAAGAAAAAATAAAAAGACTCGCTACATAGATGGTCATAACCCTCACAATCATAATAATAATATATTTTTTTTCTTTTTTTTAGACCCGCTAAACAGCTGATCCAATTTTTTAAAAACCCGTTAAACAGCTGATCCTTTTTTTAAAGACCCGCTCAACAGCTGGACATAATATAACTACAAACCTACAATAGACCCGCTCAACAGCTGGTCATAAATTGCAAACAAATTCCTGAAAAAGAAAAGCAAAAAGTTAACCACTCCCCCACACTTAAACATTACATTGTCCTCAATGTAATTGAGTCATCCAACGTAAAAATTAAGATGTAAAATTCATAATATGCAAAAATAAAACAAGAAAATAGAAATACACACTGGAATGTACAAAAAGGATCCCCAAAAATTAACAATCTGAAAATTTGGGGATCAATCCAAAATACAATATTTATAAATGACAGATTCACACTTATGTTATGATTCCATGAAGATGCTGAAACTATCAAAAACAAATGATAACCCCCAAACCAAGTTTTTACTACACATGGAAATGCATAAAGAACAAAATATGGGGATTCAATTGAGACTGGAGAAATATCAATTGGTTCATGTACGGTATCAAGAACATGCAAGTCCTCTGGGTATTTGGATGCAAAGTGATCCAACAAAATTTTAGAAGCATACAATTCTAACCCTAAATTAGGTAACTTTTGGAAGTCTAGGGGTCTAGAAACAACCTCTAAGTTGGGTGAATGATCTTCCGAGATGGATTCATCTATAGAATTAGGAAAATCATCTACACAATCATCCACAGGGTCATCTATATGTTCTGTCTGGGACAAAGAGTCACTACATGACTGATCAACGTCAGCAAATAATCTTTGGCATTCAAGAATTCTCAATATTTGTTCCAAACTAAGTGGTATGTGTTTGTAATACTTCTCATATATAATTAGAGGTGATTCTTCACTTACCATTTGTGGAGCAAAAACTCCATACTGTTGCATATGCATATATTCACCAAGCGTCATCTCAGATGAGGTTGCCTGATAATTTGAATTTCTACGCTTATATTCTGCCAGTATCATCTTAGGTGACGTCTTCTGAGAAAGAGTCATCATCCTCAAAAAGGTACCTGAAATAAAATTCTAATGCACAAAACAAGTCAGACGAAAAAAATAAAATAAAAAGACTATATAAAAAAATAAAAATAAATAAAAACCAAACTATTTACAAATCAAAAATACTAATTGCAATATTCCACATCCGCTCCACGGAAACATCGCCAAAAATTGATAGGCTTTCGGGATTGCCTATATAATAATCGCAATCGCACGGTGTCTAACTAGTAGACAGAGGCAAGTACGGGTCGAACCCATATAATAAAATTAACCAGAAATAATATTTTTGAATTTTTTAGAATTGCAAATGAAATAATAAAATTAAACTAAAAAGAACAATTTAAAAGCAATGAGAATGAGAGTCGGTAACTAGGGTTTACGAAGTCCACCATTGTATCAATTAAAGAGCAAAAATGAAATCATAAATCTTAATTATGTCTGGTCTATATGCGACACCTATCAAATGTATAGTTTCTCAAATATTACTCGTACTCGTAAGCATAACTCATCAAAGAAATCCCAAGCATGTATTATCAAAGAAGAAACAAATAATTAAGTGAAACTAATTATAAATTAAATCCATGGATAAAATTAAAGTAATATAGATTTTTTTTATAAAAGCCTAATACCAAATATCTTCAAATCAATCATGGTCTAATGCTAATATGGTTTTCTACCATAAAACCCTAGTTACAAAGAATCTACCAAAGTATGACAATGGATTTCTTAAAATCCATTAAAACAAATAAGTCAAGATAGAGGGAATAAACCGAATGAATCGTCGTCTTCTCTTCTCTTTCTTATGCTATGATCTTTGCCGCACCACTGTTCTTCTTCTTCAGTTGCGACTCCCGTCATCGGCCTCCCCTTTCCGAGTCTGCATCGATCAGGGACGGGCCTAGCAAGGGGCTATAGCCGGTCCCAAATTTTGGTTCAACAAAAAATTTGTATGCAAAGTTTGGGTGAATAAGTATCCAGCCCACCCAAAATCAGAATTTGGCGGTGTAGTTTCTAGCCCAAGTAATTTTTAGCCCATAACAAGATAGATTTTAAACCAAAATTTAGTTTAAAGCATGAATTCTTTTCTTCTTTCCTCACTTATTTTTAATTTTTCTTATACAATAATTTATTTTCTCTAATCATGTTTTTATTATGAATCTTGTTCATGTTGATCTTTATTTATCTAGTCTCGACTCCCGTATAGCAAAATCTCGATTTTCCACTGGTTGTGCGGTTTGTTCTAAAAAAAAATTGTCGCGGCCATCGGCCGCATTGGAATCGAATGGAATTCTAGCCCTACCCAACAAAGATATCTGGGTCCGTCCCTGGCATCGATCAAATTATATACTCCTTGCGAAAGTCTAATTAAGACCTAGCCCATTGCAATGCCCAGTCCATCCGCATATACTGAGGTCGCAACCAAGTCCGGCCACTGCATGTCTCACCAGCTTCCTTCCAGTAATAGCCACAACACCACCTTTCCGAACCATCTGAGCTCTCTCCAAACTCCAACTGCAGTCGCCTACTTTCCATACTCAGGTTACCATGAAACTGCAACGTCTTCATGTTGCTGTTGCTTCTCAGATGAGGAACTTCAATGGAACTAATCTGTAGAAACTGATGTTGGCTCGGTGGACGGCAACTATTTCAGCTTGAATTAGCCAACATACAAAACCAGCCAACATAGCCAGCTAAACAACCCATTTTAAGTCTCTACAAGCTTCTTGTTCACGGCCAACAACATCATCCAAACTATCGCCATCATCATCATCATCAATATGACTCCCATCAATCTTCATTCTGTACATAAATCCAGCCACCACCACCTGCAATCGATCTAAGTCAAACCTTTGGAGTCCATTATCGCTGCTGCTTCCAATCACCATTCCTTGGCCGGCTAAATAACCAACTTCACACATAATCCATCTACATTAAGCTATTTCAATGCATATATTAGCTCTTTCATCCATTCTAAACAGCAGCAACTTCACTACTACAGGCAGTGGATATTAGAGAATGACCGCCGACAAGCTCAACTCCATCTCGGTTCCTGAGCTCCCATTCAATCAATGCAGACTCATCCTATTCCCTTTCTGGCTGAGAACAAACTTCTCATTGTCTCGAATCCACAACACTAGCTCGTTATCTCGCTGCCATCTTAATCTCAGCCACAGCATCATCTTCACACTGTCTACCCTACACTAGTACCAAAAGCTCATATAAATGAATTAGACTTCATTTCTCAAAAACAAGAAGCCATCAAACCAAACACAGTCCCATTTCCCCGTCATCATGACAGCAGCCAGTGTTCCCAACTGAATTTGAGATCCACTTCATCCTTGTTCCTTCACCATTCTCAATCAACCACCACCTCGAGCAAAACAGCAGACTCCGACTCGTGTTTATCATCACAGCTTCAATCACTGCAAGCTCAACTTCCATCATCGCTATCAACTGCCAATAATGGTATCAACCAATCAACATCACTGACCTACTCAGCAGCACCATCAATCCCGGTGATTATTCTGCTCCAGCCAACACCGCTGCACGGCTGCACCCATCGTAGGCACGAGAAGACACCATTCCCATCCATCACCACCATTAACTTTCCAACAATGGAAGCATCACCATTTGACCCCCTGCCAATAACAACCAATCTTGCTCTTCTCGACTCAGGTCACGGCACCACTTTCCAATTTCATCCTTCCTCCGTTCACTGTATACACAATCTTAACCAACACCAGCATCTTAGTTCTGTCCATCCACTGTTCGAAAACAATCACCAAACTCAGTTCAGTTCTCTCTGAGTCCCAACTCCACATTCTTCCCAGTCTTGGCTACAGCACCCTTTGTTGCTTGGTGTGTAGCTAGGGAGTAAGAACTCCTTTAGCCAAAAGATTGCACACATGTGCTCGGCACTCCAACATCCCGCATGAACCCTTGTTTAATTAATTCTTAGGCCTCTTCCTATGCACATGCCAAAAAAATGGTGTTTGGCATGCCAAACCATTTGTGCCACTATGGGGAAACCGCAGAGCGATCGAATCCCTAGCGAGCGATATTGTCAATATCGCCAGCGATAAAGACTTTATCGCTAGCGATATTGTGAATATCGTTCGAAATTCACTATATCGCTACCGATATAATCAATATCGCCACCGTTTAAGTTTCTGACGCCTATAAATACCGCATCTCTACTCCCACCTTCTCAATTCTCCTCAATTCTTCTTCTCAAAACCTTCTGAAAAACCTGCGAGTTTCTTTAAACTTTTGTTCTAAAACGATTATCTTCAATGATATGGAGAGAAGAAAAAAGAAACAAAAAAGGGAAAGTATCTAGTAGTACCTCAGGCACTGGAGCAAATTTTGTTGTGGATACAAATTATGAGTTTAATAATGTTAGACTAGTAGCCGGTGAAGGTGTATTCTCTAATCACCTTTCTGCTAATGAAGGGCGATGTACGCTATACATCTAAGAGGTGGATGGAGTGAGTTACGTACAATTTTTCAATTACTTCGTCCTGCTGTTCAAGAGAGAGTGGGAATATATCCTTGGCGACATCTATATCTAATACAACCTAGAAACCACATGACTCAAGGTGTTCAAGTTATATTAGAACGATGGTGGAAGACTACAAATACGTTCTTTTTCAAAGACTTTGAATGCGGTAAGTAGGTCTTTTCTAGTAATTTAATTTTTACATTATGTGTTTTGTTTCATAAAACTCAACAAATTCTAATTATGAATAATTATTGTTAATAGGAGTTACACCGCTAGATTTATACATGTTAACCGGAATTCCATGCCAAGGGAACTTACTTCCATTTAATAGACTAAAGTGGCAATCAGAAGATAGATGGAAAGAATTACTTCCATTATACTCAAATGAATTAGAAGGAAATCCTACACATAGACAAATAAAAGCAAATGGGTTGAAGGTGTCTGGGTTGAAAAGTTTTTTCCAGCGTTATGCTGTAAAAATGTGTCAAAACAGGGTAGCTGGTAATCAATATTTGATCCCCGAACATTTTGAGGAGCTAGAACGTCTGTTTGTATTGTGGACACTGGGCCAATGACTGTTTCCAAATGCTAGCTCAGTAGTGTTAATTGGGTTTCTCGAAGCATTAGAAGATTTAGAGCAAGCACCAACATATGATTGGGGGACTGCGATTTTATCAGAGATTTACATTGCCCTAAGTGAAAACTCGACGTGTGAAAAAGATAGCTTTAATGCTTTTTGGGGAGTTCTGGAGGTAAGAACCAATATTTTTCACATTATGTATTTATTTGTCATTTTCATATGGAAAAGTTATTAACCTCCTGAATGTTATTATTTTCAGTATTGGTGGTATACATATTTCTGTGTTTCGGAACCTTGTCTTAAGAATTATACGAATGTTTTTCCGATCATACTAAAGTATGATTCTGAGAATTGGGAAGCTGCACAGATTGAAGATGGTCAACATGCTGCTATTGTTCATAAGATTCAGAAGTTGAGTAGAACAAGCCATAACCTTATCTCACAGCCATATGAAGCAGTACCTGAGTTCCAAGAAGAACTAGGTCAGACAATGGTAGAGTTAATCCTTAGAAGGATGGTGTTATACAGCCCTATTTCTGAGAAGGGTGTTTGGTATTATGGTGAAAGACAACTTCTTATGTTGCAAGGGAGATTAGTGATAGTTGTCAACCCTTATCCAAGTACAGATGTTTCAGCAGACGATTACTTCAAATTGATAAGGGAAGGTCATCGTTGGCAAGAAGATGATGAATTGATCCAGGAGCCGATGGACAGAAATGAGTACCTATCTTGGTTTAATACTATTTTCAAGCCAAATATTTCCATGAAACCGCAAATTTTGAGTCGGATGGATTTTCCAGCTTTAGGTAGGTTGCCACTTGAAAATGAATTTCTTCCTTCCCAACCTCCACCAGAGACGGGTGACGTATTTGCATATCCTTCTCAAAGTTCATCGTCAAACATGCCACCCTTTTCTTGGGAAGTAAAGACTATATCCAGCACATCTGGAGAGATTGTTAGTTTTCCAATTGTTTCAAGTGCACCTACTCGGACTTATCCATACCTCGGGGTCAATGCTACATAGTTGGATTATCAGACCCGGTGTAACGATTATGCAGCTCTTGTTCAGGGATTTCAGAATATGCACTTGGAACAGATGCAAAGTTTGAGGGAAAACATGATGTTTGAGATGATTCAAGGACTTGAGGGTAATGATTGTTCAGGTGGTAGTAGGGGAATGAGTCCCGGTGTTACATGAGCTGGTAGATGAATGACTCATTTTAGTCCCGATGTTACATGAGATGGTAGAGGAATAAGTCCAACCGGAAGTCAGCAAAGTCGTCGAAGTCACCAAAGTCGTGGAAGTCAGCAAAGTCGTGAAAGAAGTGAAAGAAGTTTGAGACGTCGTCCTCTGTAGGAGGTACCAGAAAGTTCAACCCAACACATGGTGTTATATACTCAAGGTGGTGAACAAAACATTGGCTTGGATACAACTCCTACACGTATGTTTAGTCATTTTCCAACTGACATACTGACTCCAGGTGGTGGTGTGAACATGGAAGTAGTTAGGCAAACAAATCTGTACACCCCAATTTCCTCAACCTCATCAGGATTTCAACCATTCCAGCAACACTATCAACCACACCCATTTCAAGATTTGTATCGTGTTCCCATACCCCCTACTCCCATTGCTTATCAAGGTTATGGCGATTCTGATGAGACTCAAGCACCAAGCGAGTCTCAAACCGGCAGCTTAACTAATTTGTTGAACAACTCTATGGATCCAGAAAATGAAGACAATTGGATCTTTGGTCCGGGAGGAAATAGACAAAGAAATGAGTAGTTTAAATGTTTTCCTTTAGTTGAATTGTGAAATGTAATTTTGTTTTTTTAAATTAATGGAAACTATCTTTTCAATTAATGTTTAGATTGAAACCATATTTAGATCAATTAGCTACTACTGCTCTACCACAACTATCAGTGGGTCATCCATTACAAAAAGACTTTTCTATAAGTGGATATGTGCTATCATGATCCATAGAAACATGTTGTTTCCTATGGAGTCAAATCCACTTCGGTTATGCAAGGACTAGGCATGGTGAAATGAATTTGAAGTTGGGTTCGAATTGGTTAAAGTCAGGCAGCTGTTGGATGAAGATCTGATGAGCGATTATCATAGTATCGAGCGATATCTTGACTGTCGATTTCGATTTAATGACCATCGAGCGATTTGTTGACCATCGAGCGATGAAGACTCTATCGCTCGCTGGAAACTCTGTCGTGTATGCCAATATCCCAGGAAAAAACATATTGGAATATGAGTTTGGCAGTTTGGCATATACCCATAGTGGGTGCATATATGCCAAATACATGAGTTTGGCATATGCATAGGAAGAGGCCTTAGTGGACTTATACATAAGCACGTAGTAAACTGAGCGAATACTTTGTTTTTGCAATATCATCCTCTCTAGCCGTGAAATGTAAGTAAGCAGTTGGTGAGACCATGTGTTATCTTTAGCTTGACAATTGAATAGTCATTTATCTGGTACCATGAGTAACTTCCATGAATTTTGTTGTTTTAACTCCTCATTCGGCTCATTATCTTCCGACGAGTGGATTTGCTTGTATTTCCTATAAAAAGCTGAAAATGTTATTATTAGCCAAAGTATCGAGAACTAACTAATATAAATATGGGTATAATATGTAGCACTTACATGCTTATCAACGATCACACTTGGTATCAGACTTATAGGTTGATAAATAAAAGATTGTGATGTATTTAGGTACCTTCGTTTGTGTCCGGGTGGGCTAATTTTTTTTCTTTTCGTACACCTAGATATAGCAATCTAAATGCCTCAAATTTAAATACAGTGATAAAAGCACTGCATGCTGCTTATTATTTTCTATATAGTAAGGGTTCAGCTCAGTGACAATATTAAATTGCGAAGACAACATATATAATAAAAATAAATATTATTATCTGAAATGCGGCCGAAGGTCGCCCGAATTTTTGAATTTTTAAAATGTTACTTTTATATCTTTGTATGGTTTTCAAATTAATTCATGAAATTAAAAACTGATGCATCAGAATATTTAAATGTCAAATTTTTGTCATTGTTTATGAAAAGAAAAGAAAGGGGGAAAATATTATGTAATAGATTTTGATATTTGGGCTAACTTTTAGATTACGTACGCATGGACAAAAGTTTTAGTAAATATTTGGAAACAATATGGGATAGATAGATCAAATTGTGACGGAGTGGGAGTAAATTTCACAGTTGAATTTAATTTCTAAGCACTAACCGAAACAGAAGAGGACACAAAAGCTTAAAAGAAGTAAAAAACACAACATAACAATTAAATTGGGAAGAACTCATATGAGTATGTCATACTAGTTTTACCCTGGGCTAATCTATAATTATATGAATCTGTTGACCCTCACCTCCGTCACTGGTACTTTAGATCCAAGTTTTAACCTAGAAACTAAAAAGAACCGCAAGATGAGAAGAAAAAAAGGTTGGAGAGAGTCAACATAAGACTAGTTTTCTTGTATGTTTATATGGATAGAGAGTTATTAGTGGTATACGTGGCGTGTGGTTTCTTATTTTTGTATATATAGCGAGTTTATTTTGGGTTAACTATAATTTTTACTAGGGCTTTTTCATTTTTTTCTTACGAATAGGCAGGCTAAAAATGAGTTTCTCGTATTTGGGGGGGTGGGGGGGGGATCTGCATCCTGGGTAAGCCACCCCCTAATACCTTCCCTGCGTCTAGGTCATAAAGTTTCAGGGATTGATTTTCCGAGTTAAAAGAGCATCTCTATTTATAGTTTTTCCAAGGCCAGAGTTAGATTAGTTTTCAAGCTAAGATAACTTGAGAATCAAGCAAATTATATTCTGATCAATACAATATAAGAATATACACTTAGGTTCGGTTAATGTACCTTGTATAATGATTAATGACCATTCGGTTTAGCAAGTTAGCCAACGAACTAAGAGAAATTTGATATTTATTCAAACAATTAAGAGTTTAATCATGATGCACCCATATAAGTGATTAATGACGTCTTAGAAGTGTTTAAGAGAGTTATGGTAATGATAAACATATTATGAAAATAAGTCTTTGAGCATTTACTAAAATATAAATTGGAGCAGTTGGTATAAAAGGTTTTCCAACCGTAGCGCTTGTTCACGAGTCAAGGTGCAACGGTTCTTGAACTGGGTTCGCCAACCCTATAAGACTTCCAAACTTAGTTGACAACGGTTCGTGAATTGGGATCGCCAACTTCTAGCCTATTATTTCTGAAACTCAGATATCTATGGTATGCCAGCCTATCCTGAGTAGAAATACTAACAAGTTTAATATTTATTTCTTATGATGTTTGAAACATTCCCAAGTGATAAAATCATTTGCATGGGAAATTTTCAATTGATCCACAAATTAATTCATAAAACTAATATTGTCAAGGATCGTTGAACATTTTCGCTTAGAATCATATTTCGAGATTGTTGATGGTGGATTTTCAACAAAGGTGAAATCAGTAAAATCATGATACTGCATGTTTCTGATACGGCTTCAGGCATGTGAAGATTCATATTTTACGAAGACATGATGAACATGTCTTTCGAAAAGCCTCCACTAGCTGAGCGTTCGATCCCTGTCATTTCATTGTGACCTCTATGTAGAATAATATAATTGGGCAGTCCTCCTACATAATTGTTTATTGAGGGGGCTTAACGCCTTCAGGACGTCGTTGATGCTCACCGTTCCCTTACTACAGGAGAGCGACCCACCTCTACATAGAAGAACAATTGGGCAGTTTTCCGTCAGATTGAGGGCAACAACGCCTTCAGGACAGTGATACTCATTGATCCTGACTATGTAGAGCGACGTGTATAGACTCAGGCATTCTCCTGACTATGCACATAGATTAATTCTACCGTGACATTCACCACTGAATTCCCAGAATAATATATTGTTGCTCCTATTCCATGGTCGAATCCACGATTTGATCCCATGGAATGGCAATAACAATTGCTCATATTCCATGGTCGAATCCACGGCATGATCCCATGGAATGAAAATAACAATTGCTCATATTCCATGGTCGAATCCACGGACTGATCCCATGGAATGTCAATAACAGTTGCTATGATTCCATGGTCGAATCTACGACTTGATCTCATGGAATGGCAACAATAATTTATCTCATTACTCTGATTTCATGATCGAATTCACTGCCGATCTCATGAAATGGTAATAGATAATTTTATTACTCTGATTCTATGGTTGAATCCACGATCCCATGGAATGGTAATGCCTATTTTATTATTCCGAGTTCATGGTCGAATCCACAACTGATCCTATGAATTGATAATAAATAATTACTCATTTTACTGCTTCGTTTCATGAATCATTCTACACTGAATTTCAGGGATTAGCAATAAATACTCAACAACCGGGCATCTGGACCATCCTTGAGTAAGCCCCACGAAAAATAGTGCAAGTGTATTCGACAATGATGCACGACTGAACACCC
The DNA here is from genome assembly GCA_023529315.1 of Papaver bracteatum. Taxonomy (NCBI): domain Eukaryota; kingdom Viridiplantae; phylum Streptophyta; class Magnoliopsida; order Ranunculales; family Papaveraceae; genus Papaver; species Papaver bracteatum. The sequence continues at coordinate 1,063,394 of JAJJWX010001388.1, forward strand.
GGATGCACGAATGAGCGTCCAAAAATATGAACAAATGAGGAATCCTACGCAAAACAGGAGAGAACAACAAATAATAATAAAATAATGGGTGGCGCACAGGGGCCGGGTCCACCGGCTAGCCATGGCCGGCCCCATGCCTCCTCCATTATTTTTCCTTATTTTTTTACTTTCATGAACTCATGAAAACTCCTTCAATTAGGCAACTTTCCTTGTTTGCGCAAAACTCATGAATTCTCCAGAACTTCATGGATTCATGAAATAATACTATAAAATAAGGAAAGTTGTGCGGGATCGGGCAACATGGCCGGCCGGCCATGCCCAAGCCATGGCCGGTCCCACACCTCACAATCCTTAGCCTATTATAATAATCATTCCCCAATTTCATGAAACTCCTCAGTTTCAACGAAACTCATGGATTCTCCATAACTTCATGAATTCATGAAATAATAATAATAATATTATAAAATAGGGAAAGGTGTGCGGGACCGGGCAACATAGCCGTCCAGCCATGCCCTATCCGTGGCCGGTCCTACACCTTGCAATCCCTAGCTTTTTGTAATTATTATTATTCCCTAAACTCATGAAACTCCTTCGTTTCAACAAAAACTCATGGATTCTTCATAACATCACGGATTCATGAAAATAATATTATAAAATAGGGAAAGGAGTGCGGGACCAGGAAACATGACCGGCCGGCCATTCCCTAGCCGTGGCCAGTCCCACACCCTGCAATCCCTAGACTTTTATAATTATTATTTTCCTCGAATTCATGAAACTCCTTGGTTTGAGCAAAAATCATGATTTCTTCATAATTTCTCAAATTTTGCTCAAACCATGAAAATTCAAGAGCCAACATGGTCATGTGACCGGATAGCCTCACACGAAAAATTTTAAAAATTAAAATACTCTTATTTTAATATTTACAAAATATTGATTAATTGAGCATACATGCTCATTCCAACAAAAATCAAGAATTTCAGTCAAGATGAAACTCTTCTGAAAATTCACAATGTCGTTCGAACGCACATCAGAATATACTGAAACTCTCAGTACGGAGACACGGATACCATGAAAACACGCACATGCCCTAATGACCGACCAGGGTTATTTCTAGGGCTTTTACAAATCCGGTCCCATATGTTTTCATAATTCTGACCTAATTTGCTGAATTGCTCATATTGGGCTCAAACTCTCTCCAACCAACCTGGGGATTCCTCAAGTGGACAACATCTAGTCCCGTGACCACCAAGATCCGGTCCCATGCTCTCTTGGTCGGTCCCATCTTTCATACCTAGGTTTCATCACCTAATGTTGAACCCAGCAGTAATTCAATAAATGATGAAACCAGCACTTAATCATCATTCCTTCACCAACTCTCCAACTGAGAACCATAGTACACACTCACTCGAGCAATTAGGCATCACATGGACGTCCATAGTCCCATGTAGTCGGTCTCTCCTTTGCTCGTGACCTATTTTCAGCAATTTGTCGAATAATGAACAATTCATCAAAATTAGGGTTTTCGAACAAACGCTCAACAAATCATCATTCTGAGCAAGTTCAAACACCAAATAAATTTATATATTGATCCACGAGGATTAATCAAATAATATCTGGTAATCTACCAATATTTTTATATATTTTATTGGGTCACGTCACCAATAAATATTTCGTCGAATTGAGCAATACTTGCTCAGTTGCTAGAATATTGACCCAACTATCAATATTCAGTAATTTTTCAGTATTTCATCCAATCGAGCAATACTTGCTCAGTTGCTTGAATAATCCACATATATTCAGTAACTCATCAAAATTCAACAACTTGTTGAATTTGCAACATTTGCTCAAACGAGCAACATTAATGTTCATGAATCACTGAGCATTTGTCAAACATGATCGATTCAACAAAACCTAGGCTCATCGTCTAATCAGTCAACAACTGACACACTAAATACATGTCTGTCATGCAGACTCCATGATTTGTGAGACATCAATCACGTCAAATTAGGGGATAACAACTAGGGTTTTGATCTGGCGGCCTAAAACACGTGGATTCACCCACGACGAGAAATGTGCATAAGTAGTGGGTGTACGATCCATCAAGTCTCCACACGACATGAAACTGACTTTACCACGATCTTCCACCAGCCCACTCTTCCACTCATGAAATCATCACACTTACAGGGATCAAGGTGTTCACAACTCTGACAGTATAAATATGTCTCTGAATCCATGATTGAGGACAACGTTTTTAGTCTACACAGAATTTCTCGATTAATTACTCTCAAGAATTCATCAATCCATCAGAACTTATTCGAACTCAACAGTTCACCAATTATTGCAGAAACCTTCAACACATCCACAATCCTTGATCATCACTGATCCCACACAATTCTCATCTTCCCTCTTACAGATCAACCCATATCGCTCTTTGTGACCGAATTGACTCTGGAACGGCCATTGACTTGGTTTAGGACGGAGTCCTACAAATTGATCTCTCGAATCTAAGCACTCTCTTTGCAGTGCATCTATGTGAGGTTAAACAGTTTTCCTTTTCTAAAAAACCAGTGAGCCGTTTTCCACATCCATAGATTGGAGACCACAGTGGGAGATTAATCTCTTGGTTGCAATCTCTCATTTTCATAACATGGTTGGTCTTAGGTCAGGGTTAGTGACAAATCCTAACACAAACATCGCTAGTACCAGCAACAACGAGTAAATTCCAGAAAGTATTTCTGCTTTCAACAGTGGTGGAGACACTACTCCTCCTCACAATAATGTCAAAAATCATCCTCTCTTTGGCCGACATCCCGAGGAACTCAGAGAAAATCCGCCTATTATTACTGATCTCATGAAGGTCCAGGAAGTTCTTTCCAAAAATCAGACTGACATGGATTCGACGCAGAAAGAGCTGTGCAATTACATCAAGACTCTTACTGACAAGATGTCAGACAAAACTCGAGTGAAGGGAAAATATAAGGAGACTTCTCCAACTACAGATCTCGAAGTTATTCCGGTCCCCGATGATGATGAAACCCGCAAAGATGCAGAATATGAACCTGCCAGTTTCATCACTCGTGAAGACCTGGAATGCTTTATGGAGAATCGAGGAAAGGGGCACACATTGGTCGTGCACCGTTATCAACCTCCATATCCCGCTGCTATGCAAAGAATCCCTCTTCCAAAAGGCTACACTTCTCCAACGTTCACACTCTACAACGGAACGGGGAATGCTTGAGAACACGTTTATCGATTCCTAGAAGCATTAGGAGGGCATGAACATAACCATGTCGTCCGTTTGAAGGAGTTCTCAAAGTCTCTGACAGGCCGAGCATATACTTGGTATAACAACATCGCACCGGGGAGCATAGATAATTGGGGAGAAATGATTAATGCTTTTTACATGAAATATTTCTTTGTCTCTGAACAAGTCACTCTCCCCGACTTGGGAAGGATATCTTAGAAGAATAATGAACATCCGAATGACTACGTAAAGAAGTTCAGACTCCAGGATCTGGATTGTCACGATCCAAATGTCACTGAACAACAACTAGTGGACTTGTTAATGGGATGATCCCAGTTCACATAGCCTTGCTGAAAAATCTCTGGTTCCAGATATTTTCATAACCTCATGAAACGGCCAAACGATCAGAAATCACTACTCCTGTATTGCTAGAAAGAACGAAAACTGTCAAAGTAGAGGAATCAAAGGACACTCGAAGCAACACTGCCAGACGTCTAGTCAACAAGCAGTATAATGTCTAAACTTCCATGAATGTTGCTGAAGGGAGCAAAATAAAAAATGAAGCACGACCACATAAGAATGTCCCTCCGGTGTCCAATCCCTCAAAAGCACCAAGAAAAGATGGTTAAGCCAGGAATGCACAATCACCTGATCAACAACAACAGAATGATCAAGATGCACATGACTTCCCGTTCTCTATTGAAGAGGTGATCTAATTATTGGAGGTCTGGATTCAATACGGTGCGATAAAGTTACCTCCTGTCGAAAAGGAACCAACTGAGGAACAGATGGAAAATGCACGTTACTGTCATTTCTATAGGTATGCCAGTCATCCAACAAGTGATTGCAGAATCCTAAAGCGTATATTCAAAGAAAAAGCTGACTCAGGGTAACTGAGGACTGAAGGAGTACACATAAATCCTCTCCCAATCAGGATATTCACACTATCTGATCATCCGGTTAAGGAAGCGGTTCAATCCCTGATTGAGCATGTCTGTGAGTTACTGTACTTATCAAAAGCTCAAAGAAATGATATGTTTGATGCATTAAACCACATTGTATCTTGGAAGCGGTTAGATATTCAGGAGATACGCCCTGAACCTTCATCAACGGAAAAGGAGATGTACGACTAGGGACTTATCACCATAGTCCACCTTAAGGGAAATGAATTCAAGCAAGTGTTAGTCGATGTTGGCACTGCTGTTAACATTATCCCTTTGAAAACTCTCAGGGATGCTGGCATCACTCTTCAAGAAGCAACTCACACTCCTTTCTCAGTCAGAGACCATGAAGGAATCTCCAGGGATGCTTATGGTTACATCGTCCTCAAAATGAAAGTTGGAGAAACTTGGACAGAAACCAAATTCCATATAATCTGAGAAGATCCGGGATACGACATGGTCATTGGGCGAGTATGGATTCATGATGGGAAGGTCGCTACAACATCTTCAATTGCACAATTCTCTTCCGAGGAAAGCTCTGACTCAGAGGAAAGCTCCAGTTCAGAAGAAATGGATGGCACTCCACCGTTTAAGCATTTGGGAAAAGTCGAAGCCTTGATGGAACTCACACGAAAACCTAAAGAAATCACACATGAATTTTCAAAAGGTTCCGCACGCAGGCAAGCCTCATCCCCACTTATGCATCTATATTACCAACTTTCAAATATGCAACTCTGGTTAGGGGACTTGATCTTACTCATGACTCAACTGTCACCAAACGTTATGAGTGGTTAGTCTCACCTCAACAATACTTCACCAAGTGGTTGGATGCCGAACCTCTCGAAATTCAGCATCTCACCAATACGGTCATTGATAGAATAGTGACCGAGTTCCACAATCAGTACCCTGAATGTTTTCCCTTACACGAGTGTCCATATGTGCCACAAAAGTGGAGACCCCCAACAGAGCATCCCGCTGAGCGAAGAATTCCGACCAAACAGAAAATATTCAGGGAACGACCCACCAAGCCTAACAAGTTCCGTGAAGGAGATTTGGTGCTTAAGGCAACTAGGCGCAACTTGCATTCTGCAAAGGGATCTAACTGGGAATGACATTTTATGATTGCTAAGTCAGTAGCTGGAGGATACTACAAATTTCCTGGCATCAAGGGCATAACGAGTATGCCAGTGATTCATGAGAATTGGCTAAATATTTTCGACGCATGAAGCATTCGACGTTGGGTGCTCTATGTCCTAGACAAAAGCTCGAGACATCTTGCGTTTGTATTTTAGGATTTTCTTTTACCTGTAATTTCAATACCTCCAAAACATTTGCAATACTTGCATTCAGTATTCGAATTCATCAATTTATCAAAGTTCTTTTATTTAAGAAAAATCTCTATCAAATCCAAAACTCCAAAAGAAAATCCACAATCACCCAAAAACTCAAAACCTATCGGAATTCAAATTCAAATTCAAATTCAAATTCAAAATCAAAAATAAAACCTCACATCTCTCAGAATTTCAATATTCAAGAGATCTTGGAAAGAAAATTAAAGGAAGCCAGCAAAGTAAGACTTCTGCTTCTCTTCATTCTCTAAGACTTGCAAGGCCGTTTTCTCCAACTCCATCTTTTCAGTCAATTCAACAATCTTGGCCATCTTCTCCACCACAGCAGCACTGGTAAAGGGAATATCATTTACCACTGCATCCTTGATGGCGTCGATCTTCTGATGAATCCACTTCAGATTAAATCCAAGTCTCTCAGAATTCTCCAAATTGTACTCCTAATCAAAGAGTACATCTCGAGTGACACTACTTCTGGACCTGTGGGAACGCTGCATCCACCAACAAACATATGGTACGGAAGCAAAGCACCAAATGAAGGCTCACAAACTATCCCTGTAGTAGAGTATTCATGCACTATTATATGGTTCTCAATCTGAGGAGCGACTTCAACAATCATAGGCACAACCTCTTCTGGGATAGTATTTTCTACTCTCGACGCGGTTTCTTCTGCTTCTGGAGCAAGCACCATTGGTGTTTCAATCGCCTCAACAATATCAACAAAAACCACCTCACGTCCTTGAAGTGCAGAGATGGTCGTCTCATTATCAACAGCTCCAGGATTGCTCGAATCATCATTATTGGTCTTATTATTCCCAACTTCAGCATTTGACACCAAATAAGCAAATTACATGGGATTAGAGAAATTCAAGCATGGGAATTCAATGAAATCATAAATTATAGCATGTAAGTGAACTAAAGTTATCTAAGTTCTCTACTATGCATCCAAGACATGAGCAAATAGCATAAAAGTCATGAAACACTTTTTTCAATAAGTCTGTCAAGAAAGTTTTATCCTACTCTGTATAAAACAATGAACTGGGAGCAATTGGTAAAGAATATAAGGTTGGAACATATACCACTCTCTTCGTATGTATTTCATATACAACATATCAAAATTTCATAGCAATTGGATGAACGAGCAGGGAGTTGTGGCCAAAACATTGGACCTCATACCAACTTAAAACTTTCTGGAGGTCTCCTTGAAGTTTACTGTTTCATCGATTCCGACCCCTAAAATTACTCAAAGATTAAAAAGCTTATTTTCTAAAACTCAGAAATTTCCTGGGCTTGAAAATACATATGCATATTGTGAAAATACGATGCTAAACGAAGACTCTACAACATTTTTACTAAAAAACTGAGGTCTGGATTTTCTGATGACGTATTTCAGCAGAATTTCTCATATATTCATTGGGTTCTCATTCATTCATTGACAAATCAGAAAAATTATACTTCTATGAAGATAATAAAAATTGGATACTTACTTGAGGAGTATCTAACTCATTCGAAGGGTTAACAGGGTCGACATCAACATTGGGAGTACCATTATCTCCATTCAGTCGCGATTATGGAGGGTTCTCTTTCTCATTACTATTCGAAGATGAATGAATAGCATGACCGTGTTAGCTTTCCACAAAAATTTCCTCCTGGAGTTATTAGCAATAATTGTCATTATTTCATTCAAGGAAATTCCGAAATCACTTACACGAAGGGATACTCACATCAACCTCTCCATCGATGTTGGATTCCTGAATTGTTCGTATAGAGGAAAGATGAAGACCTTCAATAACCGATGGAGAAAAATTCTGAAACAAATTAGTAATACTTTTCTAAGATCCTAATTATATAGAAAAGAAAGTGGCAGCGATAAGAGAAATGCTAATAACTTACCAAAGAAGAGGCAGGGGACTGCACTTTATTTAGTATCATTCTATGAGCTGTTTTACTTCTTCCTTCTCTACCCTAGGGGATTTCTTGAAGGTCTGAGAAGTATACACATATTCGAGGCCTCACAGCACGGACATCCTACACAAAATCAATGAATGATTAAAAATACATCTATTTTACTCTCACTAATTGTGAAGAAAAGAGACTCACCTGTGCACATTCTGAAGATGTCTTCCTCTTGTCACTACGAGAAAGGTACTTTATTCCCAGTCGATCTTTAATGGAGTCAAGGGAAGGAAAATCTTGCACAGGGGACTAAACATCCTACACGAAAGAATATAGACGCTCAAGTTGTTGACGCCAGAAGTCTATGTAACTTAGAGTCACGAAACTGGCACGATCAGAGCATGGGGATAAATACTCATTCCCCTCCACGTGAGTACAGTCAAGATTAACCTTCAAATACTCAACTGATGGTTTGTTCATTCGGTGACTTGGAATACATTAGTCGACGCCCATTTGCCGAGCTTCCTTATCAATATTATATTCCTCTACTTTGAACTCTCCATGCATTAGTAATACTAGATGGCCAGGAGTGCAACTTAATATGAAGGATCTCTCTCCATCATTCAAATCAGCACCAGTCTTTAGTATGATGTTTTCTTCAGCAGCATTGAAAGTGATAAATTGTGGAAAGAGATCAGGGACCGACATCCAGGGGCGAAAATTGAACTCAGATTCAATGTCCAAAATATCAGTAATGCATATCTTGTATTGCGGCTTCTTTGTAGACCACCTCATGATCCTGACATTGTTTTTCTCGAGGAAAGCATGGAAAGTGTCGACATTAGGCCCTTGCAAAACGCTACGGGGAATCAGAGCATAATTTTCAAGATGCTCCCACATCAAATCTTGGAGGAACATGGTATTAACATATGTTTCAATTTTCATGAAGCCGTTAAAAAAACTGGAGTCAATAACTAAAGAGTCCAAGTTGGCAAACAGTGAACCCAGAAACATGCTACCAATTGTAAGTTTCTCACCTTTAGCCATATTGATAGCAAAAGGTATCACCAACGGCTTCAACAAATGTCTGTTGTCCTCAAGAACATCTCTAGAAAGCCAGAAACACAAGAACGCGGCAATGGATAGGGTACCATCAATGGGTTCTTCAGGAATTCTATCTCTCGGCCACCAGTATCTCAACCATTGAGCATAGCAAAATTTGGGGGACTCGTTGAACTTGTGCATTTTAGCTTCCAAAGTACGAGATATTAGCTTCTCCCCTGTCGAGAGTTCTCCAGGGAAATTTCCGAAGACTGGAAGATGAAACAAAGCGACTACATATTCTAAAGTAATTGTGAACTCTCCCCATATGCATATAAAGGTGTGAGTAGGAATACACCAATGAGCAAGCAAAGCCACGATACCTAGTATATCATGATTGATGATCAAATCTCCAGCAGCTTAAATGGATCTCGTCACGTGCGCACTATCCAACAAGGCCCGTACACGACTATGGCCTAGCATGTGCCTTTCCCATCCAGAAAAATGCGTCAGCGGCTTTCGAGAAAGTTTGAGTTCCATATGAGAAGCCGAATAATTCGTTCCTTCTAAACATAATAGAATTATTGTTGATGGAGACACAAACTTATTCTGGGAAGTAGTTCTGGGATTTATGAGCAACCGAAACGAAGAACCTAAAGGACGCTTTTCAGGCTTATACAAATATTCAAAGAACCTGTCTTCAGTGCTTGGAATGTTCTTGGGTTTGGGAATTTCTTCCCTCCCCTGAGAAGTTCTAGAATTTTCGTACCTGGAGCAATCATCATCTCTAGAAGATGCATCTGTGGAAGCATCATCTCCAGAAGTGTCTCTGGAAACGTCACTTTCAACATTATTACGGAATCGAGTCATCTCTACCAAATCGCTGCAACATTCCATACAAGCTTCATCAAGGCAATGGAATTAAAGCAATCAAACAATTATAATGCTCACAATCAGCGTCTGCGAAAATGGTAATCCTTAACTCTTACCTATTTACGATTTCACGAACTTAGTGATAACAGCGTAAAACCTCAAAACTTGCTCGTTTTTTCAAACCTGCAAAGCCGAGTAAAAAACTTATTATTATTTCAAGTCAACACTGGATTTTCATAAAACTATGAATAATTCACACAACCTTCCATGTGAATATTCGCTGATTTTTACGTGTACATACGCTATAAAATCGCCAAACTTATACACACACTACGAATCCATCAACTCATGGAAACATTAATTGCTTTCAACAATTTCTCATAAATCATTATTTGATTTTAAATAAATAAAAAATATGTGAATAAGTCACATATTTTGAAAAAACAAATCGTGAGCTAATAACTCACGTAAATTACAAAAAAAAAACTTTTGCTTAGTCGAGCATTCGTCTACGAAACCAGGGTCTTTTCAATTTTTGTAAAAGTCCACATATTCCAAACAAAATTTTGAAAGTTTGCAAATAAACTTTATCATGAACTCCAGGTCTTTTCAAAAATTTCTTTAACCCGGATTATTATTTACTACTTTTATTACGAATTTTTTTACGTTCTTGAAAGTATTTGCAAAGTCCATGCTTTGAAAACAAACTTAGGTCTTCATGAAACCTAATAAACAAAACTCTTACTACTGCAACTATATCATGTTTATGCAAAACTTTATGTATCTCTTTCATAGTAGGGATTTTTGTTCGTTTCCTAAACTAGCGAAAAAAACGAGCATTCATACGTTTTCTAAAATTCTTCATAAATCCTACGCATGCTTGCAACTATGAGACTTTTTGTTTTTTGAACAACTCATGAATCATAAAACACACAGCAAAAAAAAAAAAGTTCGGACTTACATGTCGACGCCGAACGGCGGCGGCGGCGCTGGTTTTCCGGCAAATTTTTTTTTCCCTTCCCTGCTGAACACGTGAAGAAGATGAAGAGGAGAGGTGCACAATTTAGCAAACAAAAAAAATATTAGGGCTTCACCCTTTTATATTATTTTTATTTCCAAAACCTAAAACACTTGGGTTTCCTCTTTTGGGTTCGGGCCCGAAAATCCTAAATCGATCAAAAATAGGATTTCAGTTAACCAAATCAGCAGCACTTTACTTCTCCACGTCCACAAAATAACACTCTATCACACTCAGGGTCCTCACCCGAACATTTGCCCATACATGATACCATTGTAGAAAATCGAGGATTCTGAAACTTCCTTTGTAGACTGAGTTCAACAACGATCTCGTCGACTGAAAATCACCATATAATGCTTACCGCGGAACATGAATGTCCCTTATTAAGAAGGGGACTTAATGTTGATGGTGGATTTTCAACAAAGGTCAAATCTGTAAAATCATAATACTGAATATTTCTGATACGGCTTCAGGCATGTGACGATTCATATTTTACGAAGCCATGATGAACATGTCTTCCGAAAAGCCTCCACTAGCTGAGCGTTCGATCCCTGGAATTTCATTGTGACCTCTATGTAGAATATAGAATTGGGTTGTCCTCATACATAATTATTTGTTGAGGGGGCTTAACGTCTTCACGACGTCGATGATACTCACTGTTCCCTGACTACAGGAGAGCGACCCACCTCTACATAGAAGAACGATTGGGCGGTTCTCTGTCAGATTGCGAGCAACAACGCCTTCAGGACAGTGATACTCACTGATCCTAACTATATAGAGCGACGTGTATAGACTCAGGCATTCTCGTAAAATTCGAGAGCGCCTTCAGGATTAGCCATCTCTTGACTATGCACATGGATTAATTCTGCAGTGACATGCACCACTGAATTCCTAGAATAATCAATTATTGTTCATATTCCATGGTCGAATCCACGGCTTAATCCCATGGAATGGCAATAACAATTGCTCCTATTCCATGGTCGAATCCACGGCATGATCCCATGGAATGAAAATAACAATTGCTCATATTCCATGGTCGAATCCACGGACTGATCCCATGGAATGTCAATAACAGTTGCTCTGATTCCATGGTCGAATCTACGACTTGATCTCATGGAATGGCAACAATAATTTATCTCATTACTCTGATTTCATGATCGAATTCACTGCCGATCTCATGAAATGGTAATAGATTATTTTATTACTCCGATCATATGGTCGAATCCACGATCCCATGGAATGGTAATGTTTATTTTATTATTCCGAGTTCATGGTCGAATCTACAGCTGATCCTATGAATTTATAATAAATAATTACTCATTTTATTGCTTTGTTTCATGAATCATTCTACACTGAATTTCATGGATTAGCAATAAGTACTCAACAACCGGGCATCTGGACCATCCTTGAGTAAGCCCCACGAAAAATAGTGCAAGTGTATTCGACAATGATGCACGACTGAACACCCGGATGCACGAACGAGCGTCCAAAAATATGAACAAATGAGGAATCCTACGCAAAACAGGAGAAAAAACAAATAATAATAAAATAATGGGTGGCACCCAGGGGCCGGGCCCACCGGCCAGCCGGCATTTCCCTAGCCATGGCCAGCCCCATGCCTTCTCCATTATTTTTCCTTTTTTTGTTACTTTCATGAACTCATGAAAACTCCTTCAATTTAGCAACTTTCCTTGTTTGCGCAAAACTAATGAATTCTCCATAACTTCATGGATTTATGAAATAATACTATAAAATAAGGAAAGGTGTGCGGGATCGCGCAACATGGCCGGTCCCGCACCTTACAATCCTTAGCCTATTATAATAATCATTCCCCAATTTCATGAAACTCCTCAGTTTCAACGAAACTCATGGATTCTCCATAACTTCATGAATTCATGAAATAATAATAATAATATTATAAAATAGGGAAAGGTGTGCGGGACTGGGCAACATAGCCGGCCAGCCATGCCCTATCCGTGGCCGGTCCTACACCTTGCAATCCCTAGCTTTTTGTAATTATTATTATTCCCTAAACTCATGGAACTCCTTCGTTTCAACAAAAACTCATGGATTCTTCATAACATCAAGGATTCATGAAAATAATATTATAAAATAGGGAAAGGAGTGCGGGACCAGGAAACATGACCGGCCGGCCATTCCCTAGCCGTGGCCAGTCCCACACCCTGCAATCCCTAGCCTTTTATAATTATTATTTTCCTCGAATTCATGAAACTCCTTGGTTTGAGCAAAAATCATGATTTCTTCATAATTTCTCAAATTTTGCTCAAACCATGAAAATTCAAGAGCCAACATGGTCATGTGACCGGATAGCCTCACACGGAAAATTTTAAAAATTAAAATACTCTTATTTTAATATTTACAAAATATTGATTAATTGAGCATACATGCTCATTCCAACAAAAATCAAGAATTTCAGTCAAGATGAAACTCTTCTGAAAATTCACAATGTCGTTCGAACGCACATCAGAATATACTGAAACTCTCAGTACGGAGACACGGACACCATGGCCACACGCACATGCCCTAATGACCGACCAGGGTTATTCCTAGGGCTTACACAAAGCCGGTCCCACATGTTTTCATAGTTCTGACCTAATTTGCGGAATTGCTCATACTGGGCCCAAACTCTCTCCAACCAACCTGGGGATTGCTCAAATGGACAACATCTAGTCCCGTGACCACCAAGATCCGGTCCCATGCTCTCTTGGTCGGTCCCATATTTCATACCTAGGTTTCATCACCTAATGCTGAACCCATCAGTAATTCAATAAATGATGAAACTAGCACTTAATCATCATTCCTTCACCAACTCTCCAACTGAGAACCCTGGTACACGCTCACTCGATCAATTATGCATCACATGGACGTCCATAGTCTCATGTGGTCAGTCTGTCCTTTGCTCATGACCTATTTTCAGCAATTCGTCGAGTAATGAGCAATTCATCAAAAATTAGGGTTTTCGAACAAACGCTCAACAAATCATCATTTTGAGCAAGTTCAAACACAAAATAAATTTATATATTAATCCACGGGGACTAATCAAATAATATCTGGTAATCTACCAAAAAAATTATGTTTTTTATTGGGTCACGTCACCAATAAATATTTCGTCGAATTGAGCAATACTTTCTCAGTTGCTCGAATATTGACCCAACTATCAATATTCAGTAATTTATCAGTATTTCGTCGAATGGAGCAATACTTGCTCAGTTGCCCGAATAATCCACATATATTCAGTAACTCATCAAAATTCAACAACTTGTTGAATTTGCAACATTTGCTCAGACGAGCAACATTAATGTTCATGAATTGCTGAACATTTGTCAAACATGCTCGATTCAACAAAACATAGGCTTATTTTCTAATCAGTTAACAACTGACATACTAAATACACGTCTGTCATGCAGACTCCACGATTCGTGAGACCTCAATCACGTCAAATTGGGGGATAACAACTAAGGTTTTGGTCTGGCATCCTATAGCACGTGGATTCACCCACGACGAGAAATGTGAGTAAGTTGTGTCAACGGTTGAAGGAGTTAGCAAAGTAGTGGGTGCACGATCCGTCAAGTCTCCACACGACATGGAACTGACTTTACCACGATCTTCCACCGGCCCACTCTTCCACTCATGAAACTGTCACACTTACATGGATCAAGGTGTTCACAACTCTGAAAATATAAATAAGTCTCTGAATCCATGATTAAGGACAACGTTTTTAGGTTACACAGAATTTCTCGAGTAATTACTCTCAAGAATTCGTCAATCCATTAGAACTTATTCGAACTCAACAGTTCACCAATTATTGCAGAAACCTTCAACACATCCACAATCCTTGATCATCACTGATCCCACACAATTCTCAGCTTCCCTCCTACAGATCAACCTATCTCCCTCTTTGCGACCGAATTGACTCTGGAACGGCCATTGACTTGGTTTAGGCCGGAATCCTACAGATTGATCTCTCGAATCTAAGCACTCCCTTTGAAGTGCATCTGTGTGAGGTTAAGCAGTTTTCCTGGTTGAGGAGTCTCGACAACACGCTCGACTCTTCACTTTCCTAAAAAACCAGTGAACCGTTTTTCCCCATCCACAGGGAATTTTCACTAGACAAGCTTGAATCGAAACTTCTTCTTTGTAACTCTACTTGAAGTTATACAACATAATCTCAATAGATTGAATTATGAGATAGTGAGTAAAATAGAATGGTTCAGTCTTCTCATACCGGATACAGAAGTTTTCCAAATGTCTTCATCGATCTTCAATCTTCAAGGGTGATCTCTGATACTCAACTAAAAATGCTAACCTAGTCCGAGACTTAACTTAGTAGACTAGAAATCAAGATATAGTTTTAATCATCTAATATTGACAACAAGCTTGAGATACCAAAACTTTTGTGTTCAACCGAGCAATTCTCTAACCTAAAAACTGTTGTAAAAAGTTGATTGCTCACCAACCAAAAACTCAAAGACACCTGGGAATGATGAATCCTTTAGGGAAATTATATAACAAACCTGGAAAAGGTGAAACAATTATGTACGGAGATCGACAAACCTGAAAAATGATATAAAATGTCAACAGAGCAATGAGTAAAGAGTAAATAAGTAAATTGGCGACTGACTTAACCAGGATGGACGGAAACATGGAGGATTGGCCTATATTAGCAAAATGCAAAAAGACATGCCTCTATTTGTCTATCGGGTTGACAAGCGTAAATAAATAAATCAAAGTACTCTTGGTTCTCCATATTTTACTACCCAGCGTAAATCATGCGCTTTTACTCGGTTACTCCCAAGAATAATCAATCATGCGCGAATTCGTCCCAACCAAAGCCCGGTTCTAGGCGTTGCAACCCTGCTGCCTTCGTTAGTTGTGCTTAAAGATAGCTGGTTTGACATTCCAAATGAACATTATTTTGATTACAGTTGGTTGGCCTTAAAAAATATTAGTGGTACTTACGGTATAAATAATCCCATTAGTGGTACTTACTTTGACCAAGAATAATGCTACCAATCGTCCACTCGTCACACTCCCACCTAGATGGTTAGATAACGAGAGAGAGTATGGCGCTCTAACCTAATGTTATTGGAACCTAGCTAGACAACTTTGTAGTTTGTACACCAGTAGTTAAATGTCCGTTATAGACTTCCATTCTCCAATTACTCAAAACTTACAATAATGGGATTGCAAAAAAATAATCTGATTTTATTTCTTTTATGTAAATTTTAATTTGTTTTACGTACATTACTAGTGCTATTAGCTAGTTAATTTTTTTTTTTTGAAGGATAAAGGGCTCGAAGAGCCCTACGCTTTATTAAGACTACCTCATTAAATTGAGGTTTGAAGAGATACATATAGGTGGAGAAACATACTCCCACCAGCCCATTACAGAATCACGCTTTGTAACTTGACAAAGTTTATGTGCTAAAACATCGACACATTTAGGAATGAAAACAAACTTAACATCCTGAAAAGTCTTTGCTTCAACTTTAATCCTGAGAATCAAAGATTTTGCTGTCCACGATATTTCAGTTGCATACTCCGTGAAAGCTTTGGTTACAGTTGAAGCATCTCCCTCCACGATGATCTTTGTTGGGTTCAATCTCTTAGCCAACGCCAAATCAAGAATAACAGCCTTTATCTCTGACGTAAGTGTTGAAGTTGCATCAACAGTAGTTGTAACACATGCTTCAAACAAACCCAAATGATTTTGCATGATTTCCCTTGCATCGACTTGATTTGGGATGAATGTTGGATCAACGTTAGTCTTGCAATAGCCAAATTTCAGAGGATTCCAATACTGATGGATGATATAAGGACGATTATCCCCTATGTACCTTGATAGGGCAAGATGGCAAGAACTGAAATCCGTAACTGTTTTTTTTAAACACTAATCCTGCAGAAAAAGAAACATTAGAGAAGACTACATCATT
This sequence comes from Papaver bracteatum, assembly GCA_023529315.1. NCBI lineage: Eukaryota > Viridiplantae > Streptophyta > Magnoliopsida > Ranunculales > Papaveraceae > Papaver > Papaver bracteatum. The sequence goes on from JAJJWX010001388.1 coordinate 1,079,707, forward strand.
CCATTCACCATAATGAAATTTGTGTATCTCTTGATCACCAATCCATTTCAAGATAATAGTTTTAGGATTATTCACTTCCATTTGCATCCAAAATTCCAAAGCAGAATACATGAGTACTTTTTTAGCCCATGGACAATTGAAGAACATATGTTCAATTGTTTCTTCTTGGACATCTTGCTTACACAGTATATAAATAGATTCAATACGAGCATTGAATCTTTTGATGTTATGCTTAACCGGTAAGCCATTATGGAGTATTTTCCACATAAACAGCATAATATTAGGCGAAATGAACGTAAAAGACCAAAACTTTCTCCATAAAAATTCATTAAGAGAAGAAGAAATCCGAATATCTTCTGCATGCATCATGTAACAAGATTTGGTTGAGTATTTTCCATTAAATGGTCGGTTCCAGATTAAGGAATTATTTTCATCTTCACCATCAAAATAAATACCCAGAATCACTCTTAACTGATCTTGAGAGAATAAATCTTGGAAAAGATTTTCATTCCATAAATAACTATCTTCTAAAAGTAGATGAGCAACTACGTGAATATTTCCCTGCATAATATCCGGATATGGTAACATATGATTCAGTTGATTGGGGATCCACGATTCCTTCCAAGCATTGATGCACCACCAACGGATACCTTTAAGGCCATCATAAACCACTCTGAGAGTGCTTAGAAAATAAAAATGGCAATAATTTACCATATTTATTAGAAAATATAAACAGAAAAACCTAATATGCATTGCTGAAATGCAATTTATTTACTTACATATAATATAGGATAAGCTAATCTACCCAGATCTTAAAAGAAATAAAGATCCGGGCAGAGAAGATGAAGATAACTGTTTTCTATATTTGAAGATAACTGTCTTTTTTTAGGATAGGGTTGCAGAGCGTTTTTTCTATCCGCTAGTTAATAAATTTCGAGGAAATCACCATCATACGAGTCCAATTGATGTTTTGGGACGTTCGGAATGCTCGGATTTTTATTTTAAGTTTCAGTTGTTTCTTAAACTTTTAATCTCAACTATTTCTTGGTCAAAAACAAAACAATTCAATACTTATTTTCTTTTACATAGTCACATTGCAACCTAGTCCAACATTGAAAAATTCAAGAGGCTAATGAGGAACAATTAATTGGGGGATATGGATTTTAATTGGGGGATATGAATTACTTCCCCCAACCATTTGTGGCTGATAAGGGGTGTCTTTTGGGTGCGAAAATACCAGAATATCCCTTCATTAATTAAAAAACATTATGAAATTACTATTTTTCCCTTTCTACTAAACATTAAAATCAAAACCCAAAATCATATATCCCCTTCTCAAATCAGACCGGATAGGCTTATGTTTAGAATTTTTTTTTTCTTCATCGTCTTCCTCATCGTTCATTCTTCATCGACGATTAATCGTTGAATCAAAAATTTCTTCGTTGACTAACCTACCATAACCATGCCTCCATGAAAGAAATCAAAAGCAAAACGGAACACTAAATCGATTGCTCAACAAACACATGAACAACGAATCGAGAACATTGCTCAAGAACTAGAAGAGGACGAAGCATCCAACTCGGATGATCAATCAATCATGGCTTCTCTGAGAAGGTAAGTGTTTTTTTAGCTCATTTATGATTGTTTTAATCGATTTGTAGCCATGGGTTTAGGTTAGAATCGCCAAAATTGGTGAAACTGTGGAGTTGCAGAGAAAACCGGCATTGAATCTTAGTTTGAATACCAAGCCAGTTTAGAAACCGGCATAGACTTTTGGTCGAATACGATGCCAGTTTAACTTCCTGAACCTGAAATATCTATACCGGCATACGATAGTAGTTGAACACCAAACCGGCTTGAGTTCCTGAAAATTAGATTTTAGGACCGGCATTCGAATTGGGTTGAAGGCTATTCCGGTAGTCAACTAAAAAAACACAGGAATAAAAATTTTTTTACCGGCATTATATCTAGGTTTCGTCATTGCCGGTTTTGAAATACCGGCATCAGGTAGTTCAATTCGTGTATGCCGGTTTGACACTTGAAACATTCAGTAAGAAAAACTGAAAAACCGGCATGCTCGATATTTGAACATATATGCCGGTACATGTTACCGGCATTAGTTGTTTTAAGAATTTCAATGCCGGTTTACAAACTGTGATGACTTTTCTTATGTTTGTTTCGTTTGCTTATGTTATAGGTGAAAAGCCAAAGTATCGAGGAAAAATAAAGGTCCTATTCTCACTAAAAAAAGGAGAAAGGACGGTCTTGATACTCCCCAGTCCCTGCCTCCCCGGGGGATAGATGCGGGTCGCAAGAAGCATTTGGGGTTTCAAACAAGAGGGTTAGATTGGGAGAGTGGTGGTGAACGTAATGCACTTAGAATCCGTGAAGGTACATTTGTGAACGATGAGAATGATGAAGGGGACACTGAGGATAAAGATGATGAGGTTCCCCCAAGTCAATTAGCAATCCAAACAGAAGTTGGTGAGACTAGTCAACAACCAACACAAGGCAAGGGCAAGGGCAAACACAAAGTTAAAGGTTGTCACCTTCCTCACATTGATGACATGATACCCGACCGCGATGATGGTAAATTTTGGGGTCAAGCTCCGGAACCGAAAGTACTCTTTGGATACAAGAACTCTTGGGCTCGTACAATCTTTCAAACTTATGTAAGTATTTTTTATTTTGTGCATGTGCATTGTTTTATTTTTTACATTATCTCTTAATCGTATTATGTCTTATTTGTAGGATCATACTAAGGTTGTGCGTGTTTGCCGAAACCAAGCCGCGGCTGAGTGGAAATTTTCGTTGGAACATGAAGATGTCCAAACATTAGTAAGGAACTCGGGTTTGTATTCTTTGGTTGAAAATTACTTGAATCCAGATACTGTCACCGTCAATTGCTTTGTCGAAAGGTATCATGGTGAAACCGATACAATGCACTTCCCGTTCGGGGAGATGACCTTGATTCCTGAAGATTCTTATGCCATTCTAGGCTTGAATGTTATCGGAAAATCAATTTCAGAAGGAGTTGAGTCTCGGGACCTAGATTGGCTGAAGTTGCACGATTTGACTGAAAAGTTGTTTGGTTGGGACTTCAAAACTTCTTCGGATAGCTTTTATGTAGCATCGAACGGAAGTAAGACGAAGACATTCAAGCTGACGATGCTTAAGAAGATGTTTGAAAATACAAAGGCTAGAAGCTTGGAGGCTGGATGGGACCCTGCACAGATTCGCTATACCGCCGCCGCGTACCTGTTATACCTCTTGGGCACTAGGGCATTCCCTGACAGTAATGGCAACCGGGTAAGTGCAAACTTTCTACAGTACCTTGACCCGTTGGAAGGTGTGTGTGGCTATTCTTGGGGCACCGTGGTCATGGCACATTTGATGGCGGAGATGAGAAGGGCTTCATTGGCTAAAACAAACCAATTTGTCGGGAATTTCACTATACTCCAGGTACAATTTTTTTTAATCTATGTTCACATGTATTTATTTAACTTTTGTTCACATGTATATTGTTCACATTGGATTAGGTGTGGTGTTATGAACACTTCCCAACCTTGTTCAAGGACTTCCCATTCTTGAAGATCAAAGACCTTCCTGAACCCGATATCCCTAGAGCTCAGAGGTTCGAGTTTCACAGTAATCCGAAGCCCGGTAACAAAGGTCGAGTCATCGATATGAGATTGGCTCTGGATGCTATGAGGAAGGAAGACGTTGTGTTCGACACTTATAAGGAGATTAGAGGATACCGTCAAATCCCAAGAGATGTTGCATTGTACCATGGGCCTTTGTACCACCCAAGAGGATACATCATGGCCGACCCATGCCGTGTGATGCGCCAACATGGATTTAAACAATTATCCCGTTTTTGGTCGACCTCTGATGATAATTATCTTCTTTACTTTTCTCGGTGCAATTCAACTCCCAACAAGTTACATGTAGTGTATGATCCAGAACCGGAACCAACACATTGGAGGGAAAGAGACCCACGTCGTTTGGTAGATATTAGTAAGTGGGAGCTTGCGGAAAATGGTTATGAAGTTGATGACAGCTATATGAGGGATTACCTGGAATGGTCACATCCTTATGTCGTGCGCCCTCCCTCCGTGGAATCTCCACACCAAGAAAACCCTCCTGTTGAAATTCCTCCACCTCCACAACCTACGATGGCCCAACTTCTCAAGACTTTCGGAATGGTGGTAAGTTTTCTTAATTGGTTATAGTTATTAAATGTAAACATAATAATATATTAATATATATGCTGATTATGTATTTGATGTATTAAACTAGCGACGTCGACTTGGAAAGGTTACGAAGATGTTAGGTTGCAAGCATAAGGATGGAGTTGTGCTATCTCTTCAAGAAATCAAGGAACTCGAGGAAAAGCTTCATAGAATTGAAGAAACCGACCCTACTATCAAAGCTATGTATGGGGAAACAAGTAAGGCGCCAACCCAAAAGAAACAAAAGACTAATTAGTGATGGTTAACTCTTTAGTTTTTTGGTTACGTCAAAAATAATTTCAAACTTGTTTTGGTTTGTACTGTGGGTTAACTCTTTATTTACTTTGGTTTATGTTGAACATGATTAGGGTTTTGGTTTGAAAGTTAAAATGTTCCGGCATAGGACAGCTCATTGTTTGAAATACCGTTACACATACCGGCATTTCTGAATTCATCAGGTTTCACAAACCGGCATAGTAAAATTCAAAATCAGACATGTACCGGCATTGTTGTGTTTGCTAAGGTCTATGCCGGTATTCAAAATCTCCAAAAACTATTAAATAAGTGACAGAAAACCGGCATATGAATATTCATTTTAAGAATGCCGGTATTCAGAAAACCGGCATACATCGACTATTAGTGTAGGTTCGGAATGTTGACCTTGTTGTCCTTCGTAGCTTAATGTTGGTACTTTCGGCGGCCTTCCCCGTTTCCTTTGAACCTCGGATACATCGACTATTGGTGTAGGTTTGGAATGTTGACCTTGTTGTCCTTCGTAGCTTAATGTTGGTACCTTCGGCGGCCTTCCCCTCTTCCTTTGAACCTCGGATACATCGACTATTGGTGTAGGTTCGGAATGTTGACCTTGTTGTCCTTCGTAGCTTAATGTGGGAACCTTCAGCGGCCTTCCCCGTTTCCTTTGAACCTCGGATACATCGACTATTGGTGTAGGTTCGGAATGTTGACCTTGTTGTCCTTCGTAGCTTAATGTTGGTACCTTCGGCGGACTTCCCCGTTTCCTTTGAACCTCGGATACATCGACTATTGGTGTAGGTTCGGAATGTTGACCTTGTTGTCCTTCGTAGCTTAATGTGGGAACCTTCGGCGGCTTTCCCCTCTTCCTTTGAACCTCGGATACATCGACTATTGGTGTAGCCTCAGAACTCGTCGATTGTTGTTGACTTGATATCGGTTCCTTCCTCGGCCTATCCCTTTTATTTGGACCGGGAATTTCCGCGAATCTTGCTTCTGAAATCTCACTTGCACATAGATCTCGTTTTTTTGTTGTCGCGAGTTCCTCTTCACGGCGAGTCATTTCTTTGAATTCTTTTCTTTGTTTTTTCCTTGGAATTTTAGTTTGTGGTCTACCCGGAGGATCTCCCTTTGTTGGATCTTCACTCTGTGCTATCCATGGCCGTGTAATTAGTCTTAGTTGACTCAACAATACTTGTCGTCTAGCCGAGTTGCCACGTGAGTAAGCTTCAAAAAATTCTTGGGCCTCCTTTGTATCCCATGGTGATTGTCTGGGAATTTCGGTAGGGGGAAGGTCGAAAGATAATTGCTTCCAAAAAGGATCAATAACACCAATAGGTATCACTTCTTCATACTTCACAAGCATATGTCGACACGGAAGCCCCAAAGAAGACATGTCGGGACAAATACACACATCACCCGGTTTTCCATAATTTTTTTTCATATTGCATTTGTCTCATCATATGTTTTATTGCCCACCGAGAGACGTTAAACTCTATTCCTTGGAGCAACTTAGTATGTTTAAGAAATGGAGTCATCCTATCCATGGAGCTTTTCTCAAAACCCTTCTTGATCCTATCAATATCGGCCTTAAAGTTTTGTTCCATTGCCTCGGCGACCGTAACCACGTTTCCCAGGCCGGACTGGATGAGATCTTTAAATCTCCCATGTGAGGACTCCGCTATACTAGTTGCTTCATTCCCGTAATGTCTATAACGATTTGTCCACGCACGCACAAATTTTTCCTTGAACTTATCCAACAATTTATCCCGACAATATGAAACGGCACTTGGATACACTTCGTTATAGATGGCAATAAACATTTTCAATCTATTTTCATACATGTCCTCGGTAAGAGACCAATAAACTTTCTCCCAATCCTTTAGAAATTCCAACCACCTTTTATGGTTTTCATCGTGTTCTTTGTCGACTCGCTCTTTAATCTTTCCTCTTTCATTTTCTTCTTCTTCGGGTGATAGTTTCTCTTTACGAACATCTTCATCAAGTTGACCAACCATTCTTTTTTTAATATCAGCCTTAGAGGGTTCAAACAAAGCATGACAATGTTTTTTCACATTTTCACCTATATGAAATGTACATAGGAAATTTTGTGCATCCGGAAATACGTCGGATATGACATTCATTAGTGCGTCAAATTGATCGGTTATGATGACCTTCGGACCACGATTTTCCGGGAACAATAATTTCAATTGTCGCAATGCCCAATGATAATTGTAATCCCTCTCGTTTTCCATTAAACACCAAGCCAATGTGAATGTTACCTTGTCCGATGTGTGCCCCACGATGTTGAACAACGGCATGTTGTATTTGTTTGTCTTGTACGTGCAGTCCATCATAAGAACATCACAACACGTATGAGCCAATTGTGAAAGCAAAGGATGCGAAATGAATATTTGAAGCGGCTTCTCGTCCGGACCTCTTTTAATGATACGCGTATAGTTGTGATCCCAAACTATCTTCTCAAATTCTTGCATAACATTCCTCCCTTCCCATTCCAACCTTTTAATAGTTGCTTGTGCGCTATAAATTGTACTTAGTGAAGAAACGTTCATCTTATCCTTTGCCTTGAAGGTTCGGAGAATCACTCTTGGTTTGATACATGCTTTTGTCATCATCTTGACATCCTCGAATTGATCAGGTTTTAGCTTCGCAACTAGGGAGTGACCTTCAAAATCTTTCGGATCGGGGTGGTTGTGACGGCCAAACCACACCTTACATTCCCATTCTTTTTCTTCTTTACTTTCTCCTCTTAGATAGAATACAAGCTTAAAGGGGCACTCATCCTTTCTCGTAACTGTTTTGTATACCCTCTTAGTCTTCTTTTCATATACATAACCCTTTCTCTTATGGCTATTCTCCTTGTATTTTCCGCTTCTCTCACAAACCATCTCAAAACGAACATATGAATGTTGACTATTCCTCACTAAGACACACATGTTCTTAAGAGCCGTCTCTTTTGCCCAAGCAATTACTTCCTTTTCATCTTTTATTCCCTACATAAGAATGAGAGATTACAAGTAAATCCCAACATTAAATTGTAAAAACTAGGTGGAAGACTTGTTTGGTAACATACCCGAGGTATTTTATAGTGTTAAACGTATCCCGATGGAGCGGTTTGGAGTTTGGTTGATCGTTGTAATGTAATTATCTAAATGAAAATAAAATTGGATTAGTTAAAACCGGCAGTGTCGATAAGTAAATTAAAGTGACGGTTTTCAAAACCGGCATACAAGGTAATTGTCATTCTATGCCAGTATTAAAACCGACATTTTTACAAATTAAGTTACTATGCCGGGATATAGTACCGGCATACATAGATCAAAAAAAGGAATGCCGGTTTTTAAGTTCAAAATATAATTTGTTTCTGTATGTTTTTCCTATTAAACCGGCACCATCGACATGCAAGGATCTATGCGGTATCACAAACCGCATGGTGTGTCATGTACGGTTAGTGCCGGTTTGAGTATTCCATACAATATTAGGTGGTTGGTAAAAAGTATAAATTCAAACCGCATGCAATCTTGGTTTGAATGGTACGGTATGTTCTTGAACAGGTTGGGGATATTTTAAACCGGCATTCAAATTTGTATGAATACAATGCCGGGTTATAGAGGTTCCGGCATGGTATTCATATAACGCGCATGCCGGTTTTCTCGCTTTTTCGACGTAAATGGCGGTTTCGAAAAAAAAAATCGACCTCTTTGAAGCATTACCTGTGTGTTGGGGATGCTTGTATGTTGAACATGTTTACTTTCTTGAGTTGGTTCTTCACATAACTCCTCATGGTCACGAAAATCGTGATCCAAGGGTGTTGGTTCATCATATAACTCCAATTGGGAGGTGTTATCATTAACCGAAGATTGAAGATATGATTGTTGTTGTAGTTGAGCCAAGGATTCAGCAGCTGCAAGTCTCTCTTCAAATTCATCTTCCATTTTCAAAAAAAAAAAAAAATTCTACTCTAAAAAAATTTCCTTCCTTCTACCCACAAAAAATTAAAATAAACTCACAAAAACAAAATATATCCCCCAAATCATTAAGATTTTACTAATCTTAATTAGTAACTAATCCTAATTAGGGAGAGTTAGATTAGGAAATAATAAATTAATTACATAAGGGGTAACCCAGCTAGGATATTCGAATCCCTATTTTGTCCTCTAGTGATATCCCCGATTAAAATCCATATCCCCCAATTAATTGTTCCTAATGAGCTATATTGAGCGTTCAGTTTTGTTGTCAACCATCCCAATTGCATGCTATTATAAAATTAGTCATTACCCGGTCTTTAGCATGCAAGTTGCTCATTACATAATAGTCTTTGATGCTGTGTCTAATTTCGTCAATGTTTGAGGTTATCTTTACCCATGTCAGCGGTGCTGTCTGTTTACCTGATTATTCCACCACCACAGCACAGTGTAATGCATATTCAACGCTTGACCAAAGTCACAGTTTTCTAAAACCACTTGCAAGTATACTGCATTTACTAAACTAAACAAAACATTTTAGTACTGATTATTAATCACCAATACCTATCCACTTGTATTTTTTTTCTTAAATCTGAGCCATTTGATCAGATTACGTATTCTTAAATTGACTATATCAGCGGCTACAGTTCAATTGTAGCGCTCATCAAGCCAAGTTCAACTACCAAACACTACAGCTAGTTAAGTTAATTGTTCTAATCAACTTGCTAATTATGGCATAAAATAAAATGCAAAGGACGTTGTCATTACTCATCAACTGACTTTCCTTAATAATTTCGTATAAAGACTAGTTAACTCAACTTGGCAATCAACTCTTTTTTATAATTTCTGTCTCAAAAACCGAAGAGAGATCAGTAAGGGAAGTTGTAGTAGTACTAGAATTTGTGTGAGAAAAAGGATGGGGAATCCAGCAGATTTTGCGAATTCTTCTGACGACCTAAAGAAACCTGGTCATGTTGATGATCAATCTGAGATGCCCGAAACTGAGTATCCCACTGGCGATGAGACGTCTCATCCGCAAGCGGAGAACTATCCACCTTCTGTGTATTCGGGTACTCAAGGTGTACCAATTCAACAACAGCAAAATGCACAACCATATCCGCCAAAACAAGCATATGCACCACCACAGAACCAACAAATGAATAATCCTCTGTATCAGCCACACCCCCAGCAACATCCGCAACAACCCTTTCCATCTCCTATTCATAACTATAACCAAGGAGGAAAATCACCCCTTCCTCAGCAACCCGCGTATTCTCAACAGGCATATCCTCAACAGACACATCCTCAACAGACATATCCTCAAATGCAACAAGGACAGCCTAGTTATCCCGTGGCAGCAGGAGTTCCCATACAAAGCCAGCCGATGTATCCGAATAAACCAGCTACTCCTAATTATGCTCCTAATCCTGCCCTTAGGCCTGGTACGAATGCTTGGACTACCGGCCTATTTGATTGCATGGAGGACCCTAATAACGGTATGCACATATAGATACCTTTCGTCCAAATCTACCTAGCTCACATGATATGGTTACTGATTATTTTTATTTATTTTTGATAAGAGTGATTATTGATTGTAACGGTCATGTAATTCACTCACATTTGACGTTGTTTTTCTTTGTGGTGATGGTGCAGCTCTTGTAACACTTGCCGCTCCATGCGTCACGTTTGGTCAGATTGCTGAAATCGTTGATGAGGGCCAAACCAGTGAGTACTCAGCTTCTCGATCTCCCTAACTTAATGAAAGTGCACGGTATATAATACACAAAAGTAGCATTAAAAAATAATTATATATTAACCCTACGCCGTGTGATCGTGTATGCAGCCTGTTCAACCAGTGGGATAATATACTCGGCCATACTTTTCTTTACGGCGGCACCTTGTTTAATATCGTGCGGGTATCGTTCAAAGTTGAGGAGCAAATATGACCTAGTTGAAGTCCCAGCAGCAGATTGGATGACTCATGTCTTTTTTGAATGGTGTGCACTTTGTCAAGAATATAGAGAGCTCAAGAACAGAGGTTATGATCCTGCAATTGGTAAGCTCTTTTTTTCCTTACCCCAAACAAGTTTGTTTTCCTAAGTTTTAACTGCTTCGTGATTCTTACTTCTGATTTCATCCTGGATATAAAAGATCCTGCCTCTTCGATAACAAAAATTAAAAATTCAGTTAACCAGGATCAACTTGGTTAAACTTGAATTTTAGTAACAAAGTAAAAATGTATCTTTTTTGCTGCTATCATAAAATTTAGTTTTTCTGGAACCTGTACGTCAAAAATGCCATAACTTTCTCAATACAAATTTTCAAGAATGTTTTACGTATGCCTACTTTTTTTTATCAATGAAATTCTTTTTATTGGTCAGATATGTGACTTAAAAGGTAGATTTTCAATATATTAACACCTTTATAAGGTTCGGGAACATATTCAGACAAAAAAATCTCGAAACAATTAGAGAGAAAGTTCATACACATTTACGATAAATAGTCTATTTAACGGTTCCTTGACGGAAACCGTTACTTTGGGGCATATTCCCAAAAATTGGAATCCTGGGGCATATCCCCAAAATGACAGTCGATTTTGAGGCATATTCCCCATTTTCCCAAAAGAAAAAGAAAAGCAAACAGATTAAAATTCACAACAGGATGGGATAGAATCCCCTCATAGACTGTTCAACTAAAAAAAAGGTGGAAAATTGGATACTAGCACATAAATATTCAAGTTCATCTAAATTATTCATCAACATTTGTATTAAAAGTCTTTGTACAGTATCATCCACATCAAAAGTCTTCTGTCTGGATACTTCTGGCCGATTCATTAAGCCTGACCATTAACCCTGTCAATTGTATGACAGTGTATTACCGAAAATAAACCGGTTCATTTTTCGTTGAGCAAAATGTGCATGATGCAATAAAAAGAAGGCCTCTGTTGTGTAGTTTGCTAATATAATAATACTCTCTCCGTTCTTAAATAATAGGCTGGTTTTATGTGTAATTTGTACATGAAACCAACCTATTATTTAAGAACGGAGGGAGTAACATATATGACTCAGTTTTATCATGTATCACCCTGTGCCCCGATACCAAACTACCATAAACATTATGGATATGTTAGTCTTATTGGTTTTAACTTTATTTCCTAAAGGATGGCATGCAAATCAAATGAGGCTCCAGGCTATGCAGCAGCAGCAGCAACTACAGCAAGTACAGATGGGCCCCCCAATGTATCAAAATATGACTGGATGAAGATGGCGATTGAGGAAGCTGTTGAGATTACTGAGAATTATTCCAGCTGTTTAAGTTTGATGCATGTGCTTTGTGATGATTCACTGCAATAATTATGATAAAATTATAAATTTTTTTTTTTCGGCATCTTTTTTTGTTTGTAGTTTCAAACTTGATTTCGGTATTGATGTATCATTTGTATGATTTTTTTTTTTTTTGTTGGTTTCCCTATCTTTTTATAGCAAAACTACACTAGTTTCTGCATGGTGTATAATGTATATGGATGGTGTTACGCTACAGTGTAACATTTAGATGGCTAGTTAGCAATTCGGGATACGGGTAGTAATTCGGGACGGCATACGTACGAGAATTATACGGATTCGGATAGGTCGGATTTGGTCAAAAATCCGGTCAACGGTTCGTTGTTCGGACAGTAGTTCGGAACGGCATACGTACATGTATATTCGTTTTATAAATGTGAGTTCGGCACTTAAAATTCGGATTACATAAATGATAAATTGATAAGTATTATGATCTTATTACGAGACTAATTTTATTTGTATATGATTTATAAGATGAAAAAAACATTTTAGCGTGATTATTTAACAAGAAGTAAACAGTTTAATCGCATAAATGTACTATAAAACGAGTTTATAGATTTTTAAACAAAAATTAACACATAAAACACTGGTTAAACAACTATCAATAATTTTTTTTACTGAATAATTGTATTTAAATATAAAGTATATTCAAAATCAAACAAAAACCAAACAACAAAACTCTGATCAGAGAATTACTTATGGGAGAGCGAGGTTGGGTGCGAACTAGGTTCGAAGTTCTAGTTCGGAAATATCATTCGGATTCGGTTAGTTCGGATACGTTCGCGAATCATTCGTGAGGTCCATATAATCCGAGAACTAGGTTCGGAGTTCAAATAGTTCGGAAGTACCATTCAGATTCAGTCAGTTCGGATACGTTCGGGAATCATTCGGTAATGATTCGGAAAATTACTAACTAGGGGCTGGTTATGCATCCATGCAAGGCTCGATAACAAATCTAGCCCACCATTAAAACTAAATCTGAAAGATACTACTTTTAAGAAGGAACCCGGGTATAAATGACAATAGCCATCTTGAATGCGAGATTTAACATTGCCGTTCCACAAAGAAAAAGTGATCAGAATCCCCCCTTACTGCTAGGTGGTTCCCAGATTAGACACTTTTAACACAAATTTTATGGTTAAGGTTGTCTTTACCAACGTTAGCGGTGCTGTCTGTTTACCTAAGTAATTAATACATTTTCAACTCGCGACTAAAAGTCAGACGTTGCTGAAACAACTTGTAAGTATATTTTATTAAAGAAAACATTTTGATACTCAGTTTTAATCAACTGTACATGCTCACGTCTGATCAAGTCAAAGTTCGATCATATGATTGATCAAAATATATTTGTTTTCTTAAATCTAATCCGTTTAATCAGATTACTTATTCTTAAGTTGACTTTATCAGCGGCTATACAGTTCATGTGTAGTGCTCATCATGCCAAGTTCAACTATCAAACAGTACAGCTACTTAAGTTAATCAACTTGTTAATTATGGCATAAAATAAATGCGATGGGTTGTCATTTACTCGTTAAACGGCCTTTAACTCAACGTGACAATCATCTCTTAGTTTCTGGACTCAAAAAGAGAGAATAAAAGAAGTTGCTGTGGTGGGAGGGAGTAACAGAAGTTTTGTGTGAGAAAAGAGATGGGAAATCCAACAGATTCTGCGAAATCATCTGTAGACCGAGAGCAACCTGTTGGGTTTTACTCCTCTTGGCTCAAACATGTGGAGTCCCCTTAACCATTCAAGGGAGGAAGTTAGTGGCTGCCTTGTTATTTGGTTTTGTGTAGGGGTGTGCAACGGTTGGACGGTTGCGGATTTGGGGTCACCCGCAACCAAACCGTAAAAGTTGCGGTTTTGGAAAATCAAACCGTGTCTGGTCCAATCACCCGCGGTTTTTTCATCCGCGGATCAGAGGATTTTTGCGGACGGTTGCGGATCAACCGCGGTTTTGGTCGGAAGGAAAAAAAAAATCCCTATGCGGCATTTCATCAAACAACTTATGTGGATCTATGAAGGCTTTGCAGCAAAGCTTCATTGTGGTGTTGCTCTTCCTGATTCCCGCCCCCTCTTCTTTTTGCTTGGGACTCCCATCCAACTGGGTGCAAGTTCAACATACTCGCGATTTCATACAAATTGAATAAAACATTTGTTAAGTAAATCAACATTTTATCCAATTCCACCATGGCATCTTGAGTTGCAGTAGTGGAATAGAAGAGAGATTTACTGGTATATGTGTTTACAGAAAAATGGAAGCTTCATTTTCTAAGAGATCACTGAAATGTAAATGTGAAAAAAACCCCCTTCGGCCTTTCTAAATTTGCATTTCTCTGGGCATGACTAACTACTAACCCCCTTGTGAGAAAAATTAAGAAAGTATTATTACTCTTAACACTTGCACCTGGGCTTTATTTAACACAACCTTAATAATATTGCACCTGGGCTTTATTTAACTAGGTTTATCCTTACTACCCTACGGTTGCGGTTAAAACCGCGGTTCTACGAATCCAACCGCAACCAAACCGCTAAACCTTGCGGATTTGAAAACTCAACCGTGTCCGGTCCGTAGCATCTTGCGGATTGGTTTTCACCCGCAATTTTGCGGACGGTTGCGGGTGAAAACCGAGGTTTCGGTTTTTTTGCACACCCCTAGTTTTGTGTACAAAAGGCATCAGGAGACACTCTTTTGTGTTACGGGTTTTATCTCTTCATTTTTGAAGAAGAAAGAAAGAGAGGAAGAAGAGAAAGAGAGTGAGAGAGAGAATTAAGCCACCATTTTTGGTGAGATTGGTGTCATCTTGAAGAGAAGAAGAAAGGGTTCTTAGCTAAGGATCTCTTTGGTTGTTGTGGTGAAGATTGAGCTATCAATTTCCACATCTCTTCAAAGGAGGAAAAATCTAGGGTTTGTCAAACCCTAGTAGTAAGTATCTCAAATCACTTCTAATTCTCAAATTGATAGTGAATCTCATATTATATATGAATGAATTGTTGATCCATCCTTAGGGGTGAGTGTAATTAGGCAAATTGATATCCAAGTGTTATAGGCACCTTGAAGAAGAGTTTGTCCCCAAATTTGGGAGAATTGTGTGTAACCCATTGTTTGATTATAGTGGAAGATTTGCCCGTGGTTTTTTACCCTTCACCTTGGAGGGGTTTTTCCACGTAATTGCCGGTGTTGTGTGATTGTTTCCATATTGCGTAGTTTGTTGTTATTCCGCATTTGTATATCATTGCTTGTGTAGGTTTCGTATTGCGCATAGCGGCTCGGATTTCGTAAGCCTCCCCCAACAAGTGGTATCAGAGCTTTTGGGTTGAGCTAATCCTGTGCAATGGCGGAAGCTAGCACTAGTAATAGAATGGTCAATTTGACCGGTGAGAACTTTGTGATATGGAAGGCGAAGATGGAAGACTTGTTATATTGTAAAGATCTCTATGGTCCAATAGAGACTAAGGGATTAAAGCCTGAGACGACAAGTGAAGGCGATTGGAAGGTTACTAATCGAAAAACAGTCGGTTTTATTCGTCAGTGTATTGATGATGGTATTTTTCATCATGTGGCTAGTGAGACACTAGCATATTCTTTGTGGACCAAGTTAGAGGAGATATATGATCAGAAGTCTCCTTGTGAAAAAGCTCTTCTATTCAAAAGGCTAGGAAAGTTGTGTTACAAGGAAGGGAGTTCAATGGCGCAACATTTAAATGAAATGAAGGGCATCATGAATCAGCTTACATCTATGGATCTCAAAATTCCTGAAGAGGTTCAAGCTTATTTGTTGTTAAATACTTTACCAGACAGTTGGGAGCCATTGAGGAATTGTCTCAGTTATTCTGCTCCAGACAAGAAGTTGAACACGACTGTTGCAACTAGCAGTTTGCTGAGTGAAGAAGTTACAAGAAGGTCATTAGACTCATTTCATTCAGAAGCTCTTGTGACAGAAAATCGGGGTAGAAGAAAAGACAGAAGACAAGTTGGCCGTAGCAAGTCAAGGGGTAAATCAAACTCCAGAAAGGAAGTTGAATGTTGGAACTGTCATACGAGAGGTCATTATTCAAATGAATGCAGGAATCCAAAGAAAGAACACAAGAAGGGGAAAGGAAATGATAACCAAGACAATGGGGTTGGAGCTACTGTGACAAATGATGATATCATTGTATTCTCAGAT
This sequence comes from Papaver bracteatum, assembly GCA_023529315.1. Taxonomy (NCBI): domain Eukaryota; kingdom Viridiplantae; phylum Streptophyta; class Magnoliopsida; order Ranunculales; family Papaveraceae; genus Papaver; species Papaver bracteatum. Next base: position 1,095,685 of record JAJJWX010001388.1, read on the forward strand.
TGTAATGATGTTTGTGTGAGTTTTGCAGGTTCTGATTCAGAATGGATAGTTGATTTGGGTGCATATTATCATGCTACTCCTCATAAAGATGTATTTACCTCCTACAAGGCTGGTGACTTTGGGTCAGTCAGAATGGGCAACAGTGGTGTTGCGAAAATTGTAAGAATGGGTGATGTGAAGGTTGAGACCAGTGTTGGTTGTACGTTGGTTCTCAGAAATGTGTGACATGTACCAGATCTTCGTTTGAATCTAATATCACCAGGAGTGTTAGATGATGAAGGGTACAACAATCACTTAGGTGATGGGAAATGGAAGCTAAGCAAGGGCTCCATGGTTATTGCAAGAGGAAAGAAGTGTGGCACATTGTACAAGACACAAGTGAAGGTGTTTAAAGGTGAGTTGAATGTTGTTAACTAAGATTCAATCTCCGAACTGTGGCATAGAAGACTTGGTCATCTTAGTGATAAAGGAATTCAAATCCTCACCAAAAGACAAGTTTTTCCAAATGCCAAAGGTATGCAATTGGGTAAGTGTACTCATTGTTTAGTTGGTAAACAAACTAGAGTTTCCTTTCATAAAGCTTTACCCAAGCGCAATTATGGTATTATTGATCTTGTTCATTCTGATGTATGTGGACCTTTAAGGGTCAAAACACTTGGTGGTGCTGTTTATTTTGTTACTTTCATAGATGATGCTTCAAGGAAGGTTTGGTCATATACAATCAAGACCAAAGATGATGTTGTTCCTGTGTTCAAGATGTTTCACAGCATGGTGGAAAGAGAAATAGGTAGAACCTTGAAGTGCCTTCGTTCTGACAACGGGGGAGAGTACATTGGGCCACTTGAAGTGTATTGCAGGAGCATGGGTATACGTCATGAACAATCAGTACCGAAGACTCCACAACACAATGGTGTTGCAGAGAGGATGAACTGCACTATTCTTGAGAGAATCAGGTGCATGTTATCTCATTCCAAGTTGCAGAAGCATTTCTGGGGTGAAGCAATGAATACTGTTGTGTATTTGATCAATCGATCTCCTTCAAGACCGCTAGATGGAGAAGTAGCAGAAAAGGTATGGAGAGACAAAGAGCCTACTTATGATCACTTGAAAGTGTTTGGTTGCAGGTCATTTGTTCATATCCCAAAAGATCAGAGATCAAAGCTTGATGACAAAGCAAAGCAGTGTGTGTTCCTAGTCTATGGAACAGAGAAGTTTGTTTACAGATTTTGGGATCCAGTTGAGAAGAAGGTTATCAGAAGTAGGGATGCGGTATTACTTGAAGATCAGACTATTGAAGACTTTGAGAAGATTGAGATGCCAAAGCTTCAAGATGATATGAATTTGGATCCAAATCCAGTTGTTCCTACTCTTGAACAACATGATGATGATGTTGATGGTAATGGAAATGAAGATGAAGCTCATGAAGATGTTCCAGTGGGTGATGTTGAGCAAGAAGTGCAGCAACAACAACAACTAGAAGCTGGGTTGAGAAGATCCAGCAGGACCAGATTACCTTCAACAAAGTATACACCACATGAGTATGTGATGCTCACAGATGCAGGTGAACCAGAGTCTTATGAAGAAGCTCTTAGTGTTCCTGAAAGTCAGAAGTGGTTGAAATCCATGAAAGAAGAGGTTGGCTCTTTAGGTGAGAATGAAACTTTTGATTTGGTCGACAAGCCTGAGAACCAGAAAATTCTGAAGAACAAGTGGGTGTACAGAATCAAGACTGAAGACGGTAACTCACAACCAAGGTACAAAGCACGCTTAGTTGTGAAGGGTTATGAGCAGAGAAAGGGTGTTGACTTTGACGAGATTTTCTCACCAGTGGTGAGATTTTCTTCTATTCGGGTTGTCTTGGCAATAGCCGGTAGTTTGGATCTTGAGATAGAACAACTAGATGTCAAGGCAGCATTTCTTCACGGTGAGTTGATAGGTGTAGAATACACCTAATTTACTATCTAAGAGTTTATGCTTTCTTTGCTATTTTTATAGTAAATTATGTATTTTACGTGTGTTTTTGAGTTATTAGGTACTCTGGAGTCGCACGGAGGAAAAGGAGAAGAAATCATTCAATTTGAGCTAAAAGGGCAAAAAGGTCATTTTAGGGGTGGACACTATACGGATCCCAGTCAAGGTTAAGGGGCATCTCTGTTTTGGAGAATTATTAAAGACAGTCTAGTTGTGGTTAAGGGGAGGCCAATAGTCTAGCCCTTATCAGAGTAACCAACTATTATGGAGCACCATCTTGGGGTGTATTTACCTGGGGTGTACCATTTAACCCCAAATCATATAACCCTAAAAACGAGAAATATCTCTCTCGTTCAATGATTCTGTGTACACCTGAAATTGAGAGAGGAATAAAAGAAGCGGCTGCTGCTGTGAGATTGATCGAAAATTGAGAGATGCTATGGATCGATGAATATCACGGGATATGAGGCTGAGCAGTGAAAGAAGAAAAATGGGTTCAAATTCAGGAAGAGATCGTGAAGCTGATGAAGATCGATTGGCTGTGAATCAAGGTATGGCTGCTGTTGAATCTGATATGTGGGTTTGATTTGCATCTGAGAACAGCCAAGAGAACATGAAATTGAGATGGATTGAAGGCGTCGTTGAAGCAAAGATGGTAGAAACAGTTAGGGTTCGTTGTTGCTACAACTGTGGATGCTTAAGGGTTTGGCGAGATTGAAGAATGGGTACCGCAGGTTACTGAGAAGCTGAGCCAAGATTGAGAAGAATAACAAGTTATTAGAGAACTGGAAACTTAGGGTTTTGCTGCCAAGGGTTCGAGTGATGCCATGAATTGAAGATTAAATAGGGGTTTGATTCCGATGGTGTTGATACGAATCAGAGAAATCAGGGAAGATGAATTAAATGGTGAGATCAATTGAATTGGAATGATTCTGTTGAGCTCATGATGTAAGTACTGGTGATTGTCAACTGGTGTTGGTTTTGCAGAATAAATATGGAAAAGATGATAGAATGAAGAAGCTGCCTAGATGTATGCCTAGGATTGTTAAATGGGTTCTGTTGCTGTGTTGTTAATTTAGAAGACATGGGTTGGCTTGGAATCATGACTTGCAGCTACTATAGATGCTACAAAAGCTATAGGAGTGAATGGATTGCAGGATTTTCAGCTTGAGCTATAACAGAGACAGTTTGATGGTGTCTTGAAATGGAAGCTGCAGTTCAGAGATAATTGACAGGGGGGTGTGCTTATAAGTAGCAGAATGTTATGAATGCAAGGGAGTTTGCCAACAATGATGGAATCGTAGACTTGGGTTGGTGTTTTTGGTGGAGAGTTGGATGGAATTGGTTTTGTGACAAAGAAGGTGGATTTGGTTTGAATTTTGATGGCAATAGTGGAGGTGCTTGAGATTTAAGGGTTAGGTGGTCCTGGAGGTTTATCAGGGAGAAGTTGAAGATCATGAGAGTGTAGTTTTAGGAAATGGCACTGAGCATAATAATGAGAAGCTGGTAGTCAGAGTTGGAGACAAGAAGAGATGCAATTGCTGTGTCTAGTTCAAGGTGAGGCAGGTTGAATGGAGAAGTGGTATTGTAGTTAATAGAGTGTTGCTTCTGTTGTTGGACTGAGATGATATTGCATCTCAAGTTATGGTGATGGTCAAGATTGCTGGTGGATGTTGTTATGTTGCAGCAGTTGGTGGAGAAGAACTGAGAGTTATCTGTGACTGAGAATGGGCTATGCTGTGTTACAGAGATTGAATGATGATTGGTCAATGAAGCTGTACTGCAATGGTTTAGGTTATGTGGAAGGAATGGGGAAGTGGGGGTGCAATGCCTTGGTTTGAATGGCAGTTGAATGAGGAGCAGGAACTAAAACTCAAGGTGCTTTAAGCATGGATCTAAATGGTTCTGTAGCTAATTTGTTGGCAGTGTGCAGGAGACTCAGCCATCATGGCTGGGTGTGCAGGGGAAGCATGGACATCTTGGCCGTGAACAATTTGGTTCTATGCAAGTGGCTTGGTCAGAACTAGTCAGCCGAGTTAGCCAGCTGACTAGGTTCTGACTCATTCTAACTCAGTCCCTTGACCTTGATCCTTGACTAACATTTGACCGTTAAGTTTGACCTTTGACCGTTAGTCCTAACGGTGGACTGACGGAATATTCCGTCACCGGGGGAGACTTTTCAGGTGGCCGGCGGCGACAAATTTCTGCCAACTTCTGCCAAAAACACAGTTTTCCAGCGAGAAAAAATACAGAATTTTGTATGGACTTCTCTCATGTGTGTGAAGACTTAGAATTTGGAATTGGATGGAAACTTGGAAGTTTTGGAGAATTGGACTAGAATTTGGAATATGGCTCAAATTGGGAAAGTGGTGTTCTTTTGGAATGAGGATTCTTTTCCTACAAAGACATGGAGAGTATTGAAGCCTATAAATAAAGGAGTTCTCTACAACTTTTGACACACATCTACTTTGGAGAAGGAGTTAAAGTGCACAAGGATTGGAGGAAGGAGCAACCATTATCTTTTCAATAAGTTTTTTCTTTCTTCCTTAATTATTATTATTGTGTGAACTCCAAATTATGAGTAGCTAATTTTCTTATTGATTGAGGATGAATTCCTAGTTCTTAATATATGGTTTGAGTTTTGTTTCAATTCTACTTTGAAGTTTTTCATATGATTATCGATTGTTTTTACTAATATTAGTGTTTATGCTTGATTGATAGGTCGTTTGGGTGGCCAACTAAATTGATTTGTTAATTAATCTAAAGCTAGTGAAAGTTAGGGGATAAGTAATCGTTTCTTGACTATTTACATAAGTAGAAAACACAAGACCTTGCGGAGGGATTCCGTGGAGCAATTGTGTGTAAAAACAAAGTTATCAAGTGGACCTTGATCTAAGAGTTTAACTACTAATATCAACCTAATAAATTCATGAATCTTAATGCGTTTAACTAAATTACATCTTGGGTGATCTACTACTAGGTGGTTTGGTGAATAGAATCCGGTAGGCGAGAACTTCCGTATCCGGTGAAATAAGGGATTTTGGGGTTAGCACTGATCTAGCTGCTATACCTACGGTTGGTGATAATCTATGACTAATAACAAGTGGAAAAGAACATAACTTTAATCATTGTTTTGCAGCGAAGAAGGATTCCTTGATTTATTCTCTCTCATTGATTTCAACTTACACTTTTAATTACTTTGTTTATTTCTTTTGCTTTATAAATTTTACAACCAATACCCCCCTTTTGTGACAATTTTACAACTAATAATCTCTTGCTCCTCGTGGGATCGACCTTGACTACCCTATATTACTCTTTAATTAGGTAGTAAAGTTTTAATTAATTTTTTGTGGTTACGACATGCATACATGATTTGGAGGAAGATGTGTATATGGCACAACCCGAGGGTTTTGAAGTCAAAGGCAAAGCATACATGGTGTGCAAGCTAAAGAAGAGTCTATATGGTTTGAAGCAAGCTCCAAGAAGATGGTACAAGAAGTTTGAATCGTTCATGAAGGAACATGGGTACAAGAGGACAGCTTCAGATCATTGTGTATTCATTTAAAAATTTGCTGATGGTGATTTTCTTACTCTTTTGCTATATGTTGATGACATGCTTATTGTTGGCAAAGATAAGAAAAAGATTGACAGGTTGAAGTCAGATCTGAGCAAGTCTTTTGCTATGAAAGATTTGGGTACAGCAAAGCGTATTCTTGGCATGGAGATCACTCGTGATAGGAAAGCAAGGAAGCTGTGGTTATCACAAGAAAGCTACATTGAGAAGTTGTTGCAAAGATTCAACATGGACAAGGCCGAACCGGTAAGTTGTCCACTTGCAAACCATTTTAAGTTAACTCGTGATCCATGTCCTGTGAATGATGTTGAGAAACGGAAGATGGAGAAAATTCCTTATGCGTCCGCAGTTGGTAGTTTGATGTATGCAATGGTGTGTACAAGGCCGGATATAGCTCATGCAGTTGGAGTGGTAAGCATATTTCTATCAAATCCTGCTATGGAGCATTGGGAAGCAGTGAAATGGATACTACGGTATTTGAGGGGTACTTCTAATATGTGTTTGTGCTATGGAGGTGACAAGCCAGAGTTAGTTGGTTACACAGATTCAGATTTGGCAGGTGATCAAGACAGTCTCAAGTCTACATCGGGTTACTTATTTACCTATGCAGGGGGAGCTGTGTCTTGGCAATCCAAGTTACAAAAATGTGTGGCATTGTCTACTATAGAGGCAGAGTACATTGCAGCTACATAGAGTTGCAAGGAGATGATATGGATGAAGAGGTTTGTTAGAGAACTCTGTGTGAAGCAACAGAGGTTCATCGTTTACTGTGACAGCCAGAGTGCCATCCATCTCAGCAAGAATTCGAGTTTTCACTCGAGGTCCAAGCACATCAATATTAGGTATCAGTGGATACAAGAAGTTCTCGAGGAGAAGGTCTTATATATTGAGAAGATCCATACATATGACAACGGTTCTGATATGATGACAAAGTCTCTACCAAAATACAAGCATGTGTATTTCTGCAGCAGGGCAGGTTTGGTGGTGACGGGTACCTTGCCATAAGTCGTAAGGGGGAGATTGTTGGGTTTTACTCCTTTTGGCCCAAACATGTGGAGTCCCCTTAACCATTCAAGGGAGGAAGTTAGTGGCTTCCTTGTTATTTGGTTTTGTGTACAAAAGGCATCATGAGACACTCTTTTGTGTTACGGGTTTTATCTCTTCATTTTTGAAGAAGAAAGAAAGAGAGGAAGAAGAGAAAGAGAGTGAGAGAGAATTAAGCCACCATTTTTGGTGAGATTGGTGTCATCTTGAAGAGAAGAAGAAAGGGTTCTTAGATAAGGATCTCTTTGGTTGTTGTGGTGAAGATTGAGCTATCAATTTCCACATCTCTTCAAAGGAGGAAAAATCTAGGGTTTGTCAAATCCTAGTATTATATATGAATGAATTGTTGATCCATCCTTAGGGGTGAGTGTAATTAGGCAAATTGATATCCAAGTGCTATAGGAACCTTGAAGAAGAGTTTATCCCCAAATTTGGGAGAATTGTGTGTAACCCATTGTTTGATTATAGTGGAAGATTTGCCCGTGGTTTTTTACCCTTCACCTTGGAGGGGTTTTTCCACGTAATTGCCGGTGTTGTGTGATTGTTTCCATATTGCGTAGTTTGTTGTTATTCCGCATTTGTATATCATTGCTTGTGTAGGTTTCGTATTGCGCATAGCGGCTCGGATTTCGTAAGCCTCCCCCAACACCACCTGGTCATGATGAATCTGGAATGCCCGAAACTGAGCATCCTACTGGCAACCAGACGTCTCTTCCTCAGGCGGAGAACTACACACCTTCTGCTCCTTCAGGCGCTGGTGGTTCTGCGGGTACTCAAGGTGTACCACTTCATAATCAACAAAATGCACAGGCATATACACCACAACAAACATATCCACCAGCACAGAACCCACAAATGAATAATCATGTGTACCAGCAACACCCCCAGCAACATCCGCAACAACCAGGATATGCTCCAACACAACCAGCATATTCTCAACAGACGTATCCTCAAATGCAACCCCCCACTAGTCCTTATCTACAACAACAGCCTGGTTATCCCACGGCAGGAGTTCCAATGCAAGTCCCGTATGCGAATAGACCACCACCTTATCAACCTCCAAGGCCTCCTGGTACGAATGCTTGGACTACCGGCCTATTTGATTGTATGGACGACCCTAATAACGGTATGCACATACATTCTACTTCTATGATGTAGACATAGACAGTATTGATCCACCTACTATGCAATCGCCCTCTGATACTAGAAGATCACAACAGTGGAGTCCACCTTACACTGACACTATAAAAATAAATGTGGATGCGGCTTGGCGGAATACCGGATCTTCTTGTGCTGTGGTCGCCAGGAATAACCTTGGCAAGTTTATTTGTGCAAAATCTGACACTGGTGATATCCAGAGTCCCTTAGCTGCTGAAGCATCAGGGTTCCTTCTAGCCATGACCATGGCAGATGAAATGAAATTTAAGAAGATAATTATTGAAGGGGACGCTAAGATGATGGTTCAAGCGTTAAATGGGGTTTTGTCTAGAATTCCATGGAGGATTATTCGATATGTGGACCAGATTAGTCAGATTGTTCACAAGTTTGATCAAGTTCAATTCTCATCTATTCGGCGAGAGGCAAATGAAGTTGCTCACCAGCTCGCAGCTTATGCTTTTAAGCATCATATTCACCAATGGTGGATATCTTCCCCACCCCTTTACATCTCTTCCTACCTTTCTTCGGAAGAAGCTCTTGTCTCTACTATTTAGTTGTTGTTTTTTGTTTTTTATGTGGTTGTCGATCAAAAAATAAATAAATAATAATAATTTTTATTTTCTTTTGATAAGAATGATTATTAAGCGTAACGGTCATGCAATTCATATCCTGTTTGTTGTTGTTTTTTGTGGTGGTGGTGGTGCAGCTCTCATCACATTTTTGTGTCCCATGCTTTACGTTTGGTCAGATTGCCGAAATCATCGATGAGGGCCAGACCAGTGAGTACCCAGCTTCTTCTCGTTCAGCTCATCGCATCTCACTAATTTAATTAAACTGAAAGATAATATTATAGACAAAACTAGCATAAATAAATTTCGCATTAACCGTAATGCCATGTGATCTTGTGTGCAGCTTGTTCAACCAGTGGGATAATGTACGCAGCCGTCAGTTTCTTTACAGCGTTGCCTTGTTTAATATCGTGCGGGTATCGTTCAAAGTTGAGGAACAAATATGACCTAATAGAAGCTCCAGCAGCCGATTGGGTGACTCATGTCTTTTGTGAAGTGTGTGCTCTTTGTCAACTGTACAGAGAACTCAAGAACAGAGGTTACGATCCTGCAATTGGTAAGATCCTTTTTCTTGACCTCAAACGAATTTGATGCTGAGTTCCAAATTTTAATTTTCTACAAGGGGAAATTAAGGGAGAGCTAAAAAAATAATATTCTCGTTGTCAAGCCCACAATTAATTTTTGGTACCGTGACACCCATAATTATATGAAATTATTAAAAATGTATGCATAACGGATTATGCATCCGCATGACAGGTTATGCATCAGGGGTATAATTGGCAATATAACTTTGATATAACATATCTAAAAATCCGCGTCTTGGAATTTTACAAATTTTATATCGTTGGAAATCTTTTTAAGAGAGCTACGCAACGAGTACAAACAAGAATATCAAATTTTTGTTTTTCACGAAAAAATCGGAGGTGATCATCACTTTAGGCAAAAATTTCGAAAACTTGATACATAACCATTATGCAGCCACCAAAAACGATGCATAACACATTCTGCAGACGCATAACGATTATGCAACCATTTTCTCCACTGCATAACAAATTATGCATTTGGATAACAAAGTTATGCATCTATAACAAGTTATGTAACTATTGTTTTGGTTGATTTTAGTGCGTACATAAAAAAAATTAAAGCATAATGCAGTATGCATCCATATATACGGATGCATATCAGGTTATGCATCTATTTTCTCGATGCATAAAAGATTGTGCAACAATTTTCTCGATGCATAACGCATTATACAATCATATTTTCGGATGCATAACAGGTTATGCATCCATTTTCTTGACTGCATAACATGTTATGCAGATATTATTATAGGTGCATAACGTGTTATGCATCCTTTTTTTTTGTTGGTTTCAATACTAACAAAAAGTAGCTGCATAACTTATCATCCACCTATAATAATAGCTGCATTACGTGTTATGCAAACATTTTCGGGACTGCATAACAAATTATGCAACAAATGTTTTTAGATGCATAACAACTGCACACAACTTTTTGTTAGATGATAACAAAAAGAAGCCAAGGCTCAAACTTCTAAAATGCAAAAATGTTTAGTTTAATAAAAGACAAAGAAAGACAAACACGCATTAGTGCTGGAGTTAAGGTACAAAACAAGCAGTTCAAACAATAGGTAGCTGAAGTGAGAAAGACAACATATGTTGCCGGCCTTATCTAGATAATAAAGCATGAGAACCTAGAGAATAAACAATATGTATCTGAAGTGAGGAAGATAGCATATCATGCACCAAAAAATTCAGCAAAACAGAAGCCAAGATGTGTATTCAATCGAGCAGATTCAACATGTTGTTTAAGCAAACCAGGCCTATTAAAGAATTATCTAAGACTTGATCAGACAAAAATAGTTTGAAAACCCTAACAAACTAATCAAACAAAATTTTACAGAAACAAAAGGATCAAGGATTCACTAGTTGTACGTCCATCAATTTCCTTCTTCACCTCTGTTTCCGGATCAGCAGAGATTACTATTAATACCATTTTGTAATCATCCTCCAACTAAAAATCCAATCCAACCATTCAGTTCAACATATCTTCTTCTCGATCAATCCAGCATATAATCATCTCAATCAATCACTACCACCATCAAACGTTCTCTGGAATCCAGATTCGTTTCTTTAACAACAGCAACTGCTTCAAACCCTAATTTCATACTTTATCACATATTCCTTATTGAATCTTCAAAAAATCAACAGAACCCATCATAAATCGAACCATCAACTCCTCTCTGTTAATTCAATTTCATCAAATCTCCAATTAAATTGCAGCGCCAATCTCTACTAAGTCTCTTCTTCATCTTAATTTGACTGATGGTCTTTTAACAATATTATCTTCATCTGCATCTTTCAAATCAACACTCATACCATCAAATCAACCCCCTTTTCTCTCGATTCAGATTCAACAGCAACAACAACTGCTTTTCTTCTTTCTTCCTTTCTCATATTCAAACAAAACCCTTTAATTCTCCTTCACTTCTTCTTAATTCGTCAGCAGAACTCATCGATTTGCTGATAATGAATTGATTTTTCTGAGAAGAAATCGAGAGGACAAATCGAGAAGAGGAAGAAGAAGAAGAAGAGACACAAAGAGAGATAACTAGAAGAGAAGATTGAATTGTTAAAAAACAAAAATAAATTTCTGAAATTCTGGGTTTAGGAATAATTTTGACCGAAGAAATGGGTGCGCGTCTTAACTTTTTTGTCGGTGGGTTTCACAGTGTCAAAAGTGTAGAAAATGGGTGTGGCTATAGTTTTCAGTTTCTACAAAGATCGTGCCTTTGATGACTATGTACTCCGTCTGCGTAGGCCCACATTTATACATACTCCCTTAACTAAGGCTTCATATATTATGGGCTTTGATTAAATCACAAATATGGAGCTAGAAATCAATAGTATAAAAAAATGTTCCCTTTGTCTTATGATAAGTCAAAGGATGGATGTGATTGATCCCCTGACCTCCTCCTTACTGGAGTTGATGGGATACCACTGAGCTATGCTCTTGGACCCGATGTGTCTTTTAGTTAAATATGACTTTTAGAGCATCTCGAATGGATTGTCATGTCTTTACAAAATGTGAAATCTAAAACTCCCTACATTTTAGGAATTTGATAGAGGTTATCGTTAGTTAATTTTCAGATGTTTATATTTTCATCGAAATCTACGAATATTAATCTAATTGGTTGAACTACTCTTTTCTATATAAATTTTATCACATTTCCGTTGGAGAAGTTTTTACGCCAACAAGTGTATAAATCTTAAATGCCCTAAAATTTAGGAATTCAGAAAAGTCCAATTATAGGTGCTCTTAACAAAAAAAAAAAAATTATAGTTAAATCTATTATTTAAGCATGTACTTCAGCATTTGTGTTTTTGTTTGAAGCGTGTCTGCATTCGCATTGAGTCACGTGTAATCAAATTAATTGTTGTGATAATATATTTAACCTGTCTAATTTGGAGCCTAGGACAATTATTTGGGGCATGTTACTAGATGATAAAAAAGGTCATTAAAAAATAAAAAAAAGAACACCCCTTATCTAATCATTAGTATAAAACAGGGTTTGGACAAGTTGGCCTTTGTTAGTGGTGGTCAGGATTTGTCTGGACAAAGATAAATCAAGGGTTGTGGTTCTCCTGACCACCCCTACATTTCGCACGTGTGGCATTAATTCCAATATTATGATTGAAAAATGAATACTCAAGTCAGGATATGGAAATTCAAAAAGGGAGGTTCGAACTCATGACCTATTGTGTCATAAGAGTGGCCTCTAACCAGTGTTCCACCTTGGTTGGAATTGATAGAAAATATAAATAAACAGTGGTGGTTTGTTCAACATAAATACCATATTTGCTTTATTAATTAGTGTTTCACTAGTTGCACATAATAAATAAACTATTCATTATAAAGTATTTTATTAATTAGTGTTTCACTAATTTCTCATAATAAATGACTAATTATTTTTTAATTAAAATTTTTTTCTAATTAATTATAATATTTATTTTTATTAATAAGTAATTTTGATAAATAATATCAATAGACATTTTCTGCGACAATGAGTAGTAGAAGAGGTGGAGGCCGAAAGATTAGTGGTGGTTAAGGGCGGAGCCAAGCACAATTATATTTATTTTTGTTCTTTTATCGTAAAATGGAATACAAAGTCCATTTTTCACATGTATCCAACTTGCCAAGAATTTTTTCTCCCTCTCTCCTCAAAATCCTTGCTCCGCCCCTGGTTTGTGGTGGAAGAAGTAGTGACGGTGAATGCGGGTGAGTAGTGATGGACAATATTAATTTTATGTTGTCGTTACCACATCGATAACATCGTAGTGTGGAAGATGTGGTTGGTTGTTTTTAACACTTATTTCAGGGATGATATCATACAAGACAATATTTTCATGATCGTAGTTGGATCACCCAAGTGGTGCCCCTGTTATCTTTGGTATTATATCGTATAAATCATGATTTTTTAATGTTAAAATAAAATTGATTGAAATACAAAAAATAATATATACACGGAAAAAAAATAATGAAACTAATCAATTGACGAAATTTTGTTCAATTTAAACCTCATACATGACATTTGTGATTGAAAATTAGAATTGCGTCCAACAACCTACATGGGATGGGCGGCAGTGATGGTGCCAGTGGTGGAGTCAAAAACTGACATTGAGGAGGCATATTTAAAAAAAAACATGCAAACTTCGGTGGACTAAACCATAAATATATATGGACAAAATTCTATTTATAAAATAAACTAAAAAAATTATGTAGTTATTAAAAATTTAAGGGGTTAGAGCCAGGTTAGTCAACCCTTGGCTCCGCCACTAGGTGGTGGTGGATAAAAAAAAGTGGATTCATATGGTTTTATGGTGGTGGCGGGGATTGGTGAAAAAAAAATATTATGCTAATTTTGTAACGCCACAAAATGTGTAACGTTATATTATAAATTATAAAACGTGGTTGATGAATTTAATGTTAAAATAAACTCGATAAAACACATGTACATTTTAAACAATTGGTGCAATCAATTGCCATGTTATGTAATAACTAAACGAACGACACGAATCAAGATCAGAACATATGAAATTATTTATTATCGATTTGTTTATGTAAAGAGTGGTCAGGATTTGACCTTGGAAAAGATAAATTTACCGCTGGGGTTTGTTCAACTTAACCATTTTTAAACGTTTTATTAATTAGTGTCTCATTGATTGTTCATAATGATTAATTAAATTTCTATTATAAATATCCCTTTAATAATCTAACATAAATACATAATTTTATTAATAAATAATTTTACTAAAAACTATATTAATTTTAATGGTGAGTATAAGCGGTAGCGGTTGTTTGTGAATAGTAGAGGCGGTAACATTACTATTGGTGGAAGAAATAGTGGTGGTGGATGGTTTTCATGGTGGTGGGTGTTGGTAATAGTAGTGTATAATAATAGTTTTTGCTTTTTAGTGAGTTTTATTGACCAAGTAAAAAAATAATCTTCACAAAACATGAAACATTGTATTGTGAAAGATGTAATTGGTTGTTTTTATCACGATTGATAAGGACAAAAACCAAATATTTCGAGGATGATACCGGAACGTATAACAAAATATGATCATGATTGTTCGATCACCCGTATTATATAAAGGCAATTGGTGTACCCGCGTAAGAGAACATTATCGCTCTCTCAAGTACTATTACATTCTTTTTCCTGAAAGTCCATCATTGTCGAGTTGTTTCGCGATAACTACCTACAAAGACAACAACTTTCACTCAATTCCCGATATAAAACCTTATAGACCGGGAAAATGTATTTGCATCCTAAAATATTTGTTTGAAAATTATGTTTATTTATCAAAATCATCATAAAAAACTCTAAATCATAAATCTAAATTTTTCCTCCGATGTTTGTATAATATTTTTTATATTTTACATTCTCAAATCATGCGACCTCTTGATGACAAATCAACAATATCAAATTACGGATCAATATGTATAGGTTTCATTCACTGGGTTAGAAGGTAGAGTAGACACAGATGGGTAGATCACACAAAGAAGAACATGACTGAGAATATTTCAATAATTTGGTCAAGAGATATGGTCAAAATTTTAAGATTAACTTTCTATAGGACTAATTAGATCGGATTCGATGGGAGATGACTAAAATATGGATTAATAATAATTTTCACATAAGACAATTGCAAAACATAGTTTGGCTATCTCTGCCTATGTAAACAGTGGTCTAGATTTGTCCTTCCTCAATTGTTATGTTATGTGAGAAGAAGGTGATATCTAAGATTGAGGTATATTCAAATCTATTAGATTCATACCATTTACAACTGGATGCCTTGAAAAGAATTGACGTGTTGTTATTATTATTACAGGCATGGGATACATTTACATTCACCACACTTGTGCAAATAGCTCACTTCGCAATTGATTCGTGTTGCATGTACTGTCTAGAATGCAATGAGGAATTTGAGGAAACAAGGCACCAGAAGCAGTATCCGGAGTATTTTGGATATAGTAACTTAGACCCGATATAATACTTATGTTTTTTTTTTAGTTTTTCCACAATCTATTTATTTAAGAAAAATGAACATTGCAAATGCATAACATCAAAAAATATTAAATAGATTGCGTTTGACAATAATGGCTACTGATGGTCCGGAAACGGTAAAAAAAAGAAATTGTTGTAGAAGAATTGTTGGGATATACAACGGATTACTTGATACAAATGAAAGAGGTATAACTATTTCGATTTTGAAATCACATAAAGTTCACAGTACAAGATGACATCAAGTTTAAAGTTAGTAACAAACATAATATGGCTAACTAAAATGTTAAAAACAAACAAGATATATAAACTTAGAAAGCCGTGGGACTTGAAGAGGCCAATTTTGAAAACTACAATATTAGAAAGCAACGATCCGCAATACCGTAAATGTTTTTTTATAAATATTCAACATAGAATATGTCAACTTTTGGTAAAGGATCTATTGAAAACCTATTAATTTGAAATAAGATCAGGGAGTACAATATGTGTTCAAGGTTCTTTACGAGGTAATGTGTTGCCAGATTGTATTCCAAGTGAAGGTAGGAACATACGAAAGTGACAAAATGTCCAAGACTTTTGAAGTTACCAAATCCTTCGTTAAGAGGAATTGCTGGGCACAATACTTTGTTGAAGATTTAATGGCATAGGTTCGCATATATACAATCCCTTCGAAAAGGTAATAGGTACACATTTTAAACATTGTCATATAATGGGTGTTGAAAAATTACAGGAAAATTATGTCATATTGGATAGTTTGTATCATTCGTTCGATGCGAGAAAAAAAAATACTATTCTCTGCATATTTGGAGGATCGGCAACATGAACATGATAGATGAGTCAGCTGGAGCGAAATAAGAGCATGTGGAGACTTTTATGGACGATATTGATTAGTTGATTTCATTGAGATGAGCACTGCTGACGACATATTTCCAAAAAAAATTTAAACTTCCATGTTCATGTAGAGCATTATCTCATTATAAGCAATGAAACTAAATAAAAAAGTGTCTGGAAGTTAAGATTATATTTATTTCGTTTGAACAAATCTCCGGCGGTAAAATATTAAAGGAAAAAACAAATAAAAAAGATAGGAAAATCCCAACTATTTTTACGACAAACACATATTAAATCATAAGGAGTTGATAAGTATTCGGGACACAAATTATACGATATTTTAAAAATGAACCAACATCATGGCCCGTGCCGTTACGGCACGGGTTAAGGGATAGTTATTTTACATAATGGATAATTTATCCCAGATTAATTAGCGTTAATCGGGTGATTAATTGATGTTTAGTCAAACTAAACTAGAAATCAACTTATCTTGATTCATCGTCAAAACATGAAGAAAAAAAATATTGAAAAAAATCAAACCAGAATCGGTTTATGTTCATCCCCTGTTAGACCGATTCTAAGAATCGGTTTATAAGGCTTAGAACATAAACCGATTGTAAAATTTAAAAGTTTTTCTGTGATTTTTTTCCGCCAGAATCGGTTTATGTTAATGCCCACATAAGTGTAGATTTGGGCATTTTATGAAACTGTTTTGTTCATAACTTCTTCGTGCGATGTCGAATTAATTTCACTCTTTTTGCGTTCAATTCGTATTTTCATGCTCTATAATATAAAGCTAAAAATATCAATTTTTGTGAAAAAATTCAAACATAGTTGATGAATCAGTTGATGTAGGTAAAAACGTAAACCGATTGTGGTTGATGTTCATTAAACACGAAGAACATCAACCCAGAATCAGTTTATGTAGGTGTATAATAAAAACCGATTCTAGGGAACATCAACAATAATCGGGTTTTTTTAATGCCTACATCAACCGATTGTGGTTTGGTTTCAGAACAAATTTGATGAGAAATTTCACGGATTCGTAGTTAAATAATTGATGAATCCCTCTTAAAAGGTTGTTTGAAGCCAAAATATTGTCTGAAAACCAAGAGATAGAGAATTAAATTGTTGTTTGTGATTAGGTTTTAGTTTTTGATTATGATGAAAATTGAAAAAAAAAAGGTTTTGATGAAATATTTTTAATGGAAATGATTTAGGCTTTGATGAATGACAAGGTTTGGGATTGAATTTGATAGTGAGGGTAAATTGGAACTTTCATCCCTTAATTATATTTTTTGTCCTTTATTAATAGCCCCCAAACAATCTAAAAGGCCCTAAATTAGCCAGGATATTTAAGCATATCATATCAAATGTTTTCAGTTGTAAAATTAAAAATATACATAAAATGGAACCATACATCATAGAACTGTTGAAGCGGTTGAGCCCCAGCCGTAGGCCGGGGTGATACCTAGTTCTATATTAAAAAAAATCAGTTGATTTGATCAAAATTGGTTAAACTTGAACTTCGGGTAATTGTGCAGTTTGATATAATAGCATCATGATTGGGCACATTTACGGAAGAGTTTGTCTTATTATTATTTTTTTAATTTTTTTCCCATGAAGGATGGCATGGAAATCAAATGAGGCACCAGATGCAGCAACAACAACAACAGGTACATATGACCGCTCCGATGAATCAAAATATGAATGGATGAAGATGGTGTTCGAGGAGGCTAAAAATGAAAAGATGATGATCAAGAATTATTCCAGTTATTTTAGTTTGATGATTGTGATTTGTGATGATCGGATTCATTGCAATTATTTTTTAAGTTCTTTTTATTTTTTTGTCTTTCTTTTGTTTATAATTTTGGTATTGATGTATCATTTGTACGATTTTTTAAATTATTTTGCCTTTTTTTTCCTGATAGTAATGTAATACTACACCAATTCCTCGTACATAGAACCATGGTGCCCATGGGCATGATATTGAAGTACTGCCTAGATTTTTAATTCTTCTATTTCGAAGGATTCCTATTTTTATTCCTCGGCCATTCCCTCCAAACAAACATGAATTCATATGGATAGAGACGGAGAATATATCCAATTCAAAGTTGGGTTTGACATTTAGACGGCTGGTTATGTGTGAAGTTTGTTGTTAATTCCTTAAGGCAGAAACTTGGTCTCCAAGTGTCTTAGACTTGATAGTAAAGTATTTCCTTACTTGGGACATGACTTATCTTGCAAGTATTAGATGCTTGTCTTGCAAGAAGTATATACTTGACATCCAAGTATTTGTCCAGTATATATAGGGGTCAGAGTCCGATAGTTTTCTAATAGATTGAGAGCTTGTTTTCTTTTGGTGAGGTTACAGTATTGAGAGTATTATTTCTTAGGGCTATAAATAAAGGAGAACGTGAAAGGGCTAACACCAAGGAGTTCTTGTAAGTTGTTCTTCGGAGATTTCATTATAGTGAAAGTGATCATCATCACCAAGTGGACATAGGCACTTTTGCCGAACCACTATAAATCTTGTGTTCTGGTTTGGTTTCATTATTTCTTTTCTTTGATTGCTTGCATGTTAGTTATTTGTGTGTTCTTATTGATCATGTGTGAAAGAACCAAGTTAAGACCTCAACAAGTGGAATCAGAGCCAGCTTATCTGGTTCTGTTTATTCAGGGATCAAGGAAGTTTTAGTCATGGTTAGAGATGACGGGACAATCAGGAGAAGTACCATCAGCAGCAAAAAATCCAACAGCAAAGTATGTGACCATCAGGATCGATGTGGAGAAGTTTAACGGAAGGACAGATTTTGGACTTTGGCAAGTTCAAATTAAGGATGCGCTGATTCAACAAGGTTTTCATAAAGCCTTAAAGGAAAACAGGTCGGTGGATATGACAGATAATAAATGGGAAGAATATGATTTGCAAGATTGTGCTTTAATTCGTTCGTGTTTAGCCAAGGAGGTCATGTACAATGTTATGTCTGAAAAATCTACAAAATCTTTGTGAATGAAATTGGAGGGTTTGTGCATGATGAACTCTCTCACAAGTATATTATTTCGAAATAAACAAATGTATCGATTCCGATTCAAAGAAGGTACATATGTTAACGAACATATTAATAACTTCAATAAGTTAATGACTGAATTCACGAATGTTGGAGAAACTGTTAAAGACGAAGACCAAGCTATGCTACTACTGTGTTCTTTTCCGGATACATATGATACATTGATACAAAGTATATTGGCATCAAAGGATACTATCAAACTAGATGATATAATTGTTGTTTTATTAAGTGGTGAGTTCTGTAAGAAGGGTGCAATGGAAAGTAATCAAACTATAGGGTTATATGTAAACAATGGGAATGGGAAGAGACCTAGAAATAACAAATCCAAGTTTAAGGGAAAAATCAAAGGGTAATCTGAATTTTATTGGTGTCACGACAATAGGCATTGGAAGAGATATGGTCCAAAGTTTAAAGCCAAGGTGAAGCGTGAATCAAGTTCTCAAGCAACAAAATATGAAGAAGGTTATACAACAGGAGAAGTGCTAACGGTTACATGTGGTGATCATCGTGAAGTATGGATTTTTGATTCAGCTTGTTCTTATCATATGAGTCCAAATAAGGACTGGTTTACCTCTTATGAATCTGTAGGAGGTGATATTGTACTACTTGGTAATAATTATGCTTGTGGTATAGTTGAAATTGGAACAATTCAAATCAAAAATCATGAAGGTAAAGTGCACACCTTATCTAGGGTACGACATACTCCATAATTAAAGAAGAATTTGATATCATTGGGAACTTTAGAATCCAAAGGTTACCGTATTGTAATGGAAGGTGGATTTACAAAGGTTCTAAATTGATATTCTATATTGGTGATTCAAGCCAACAGAAAAAGAAAATTATATTTCTTACAAGGTGGTACAGTAGCAGGTGGAGTTTATGTAGGGGTTGGGAATGATGAAGACTCTAGTATTTCAAAACTTTGGCATATGCGGCTGGGGCATATAAGCGAGAAAGTACTAGAGATTTTGTGCAATAAAAGCATGCTTGACAAGTTGAAGAAAGCTAAACTAGATTTATGTGAACATTGTGTTTATGGAAAACAGCATAGGGTGAAGTTTGGAAAAGCAATCCATCGTACTAAGAGTATTCTGGATTATATACATACTGATGTATGGGGTCCTTCTAAAGAAGTATCCAAAGGAGGACGGAGGTACTTTGTCACTTTTATTGATGACTTTTCAAGGAGAGTGTGGTTGTATGCTATGAAGATGAAGGATGAAGTTGTCGAAATATTTAAGATATGGAAGACTATGATTGAAACCCAGACAGACAAGAAGGTGAAGAGACTACGGTCTGATAACGGTGGGGAATACAAGAACGACCTACTAAATGAGTATTGTCAAAGTGCAGGCATAGTTAGACATTAGACAGTGAGAAACACACCTCAACAAAACGGGGTAGCGGAGCGGATGAATCGTACCCTTATGGAGAGAGTGCGATGCATGTTATCCAACGCTGGTTTGGGTAAAGAATTTTGGGTTGAGGTAGTAAATATGGCGTGCTATCTCATTAATAGATCACCATCAGTTGCTATTGAGTTGAAGACACCTATGAAGGTATGGTCAGGTAAACCTGTTAATTATGATTCCATTCGAATTTTTGGATGTCCGGCTTACTATCATGTCAGAGACAGTAAGTTAGATCCAAGAGCAAAGAAAGATATTTTTATTGGATTTGTCGATGGAGTTAAAGGTTATAAATTGTGGTGCAAAGAAAGTCACAATGTTATTAGAAGAGATGTTACCTTTGATGAAAAATATTTGTTACACCCTAGCAAAGAAACTACAGCTCAGGTGGAGGTAGATACTCAGGTGGAGGTAGGTAATGGTGAGTCCGAGGAAGAAAAATAAATTCCTAAAATTGATTCTACATCTCAAGAAGGTGCAGATGAGGAGGAGGTTCAAGATGAATAATCTCAGCAACAACAAGGAAAAATTATATCCTTAGCAAACAGCAAAGAACCACGCAAGAGGAAGCCACCATCATGGATGGAGGATTATGTAGCATTCGCATTTATTTTCTATAATGATGAGCCAAGTACTTTTCAAGAAGCGATGAAAGATTCCCACTTTGAAAAATAGCAAGCATCTACGGAAAAATAAATGAATTCTCTATATAAGAATGAAACTTGGGAACTAGTAAAGTTTCCTAAAGGTAGTAAATCAATTGGTTGCAAGTGGGTGTTTGCGAAGAAGAAAGCAGTTCCGGGTACAAATAGAATACGGTATAAGGCGTGTTTGGTAGCTAAAGGTTATGCACAGAGGGAAGGTGTTGATTACAATGAAATATACTCTTCGGTTGTGATACATACTTCAATCCATACCTTGTTATCTATAATGGGATCCTATGACTTAGAGTTAGAACAACTCGATGTCAAAACATCGTTCTTACATGGTACTTTGGAAGAAGACATTTATATGTCACAACCCGAAGGTTATGTTGTTGTAGGTAAAGAAGAGTATGTATGCAAATTAAATAAATCATTGTATAGGCTCAAGCAATCGCCTAGACAATGTTATAAGAGATTTGATACATTTATGAAGGGGCAAGGGTTCACACATAGTCTTTATGATAGTTGTGTGTATACAAAGAAGTTACAAGATGGTTCTTTAATCTTTCTACTATTATACGTGGATGATATGCTCATTGCTGCAAAGACTGTGGTTGATATTGAGAAGTTAAAATCTCAATTGAGTAAGGAGTTTAAAATGAAGGACTTGGGAGCAGCTAAGAAAATACTTGGAATGGAAATTCAAAGGGACAGGAAAAAGGGCAGATTATGTCTTACACAGAGATAATATCTAGAGAAGATTCTACAAAGGTTTGGATTACAAGATTTAAAGCCTATGAGTTTACCTTTAGGTAAGCATTTGAAGTTTTCCGTGAAGATGAAACCAAGTACTATAGTTGATGAAGAGTACATGTTTCGTGTTCCATATGTGAATATGGTTGGTAGTTTAATGTATGCAATGGTTTGTACTCGACCAGACATTGCACAGGAAGTTGGTGTTGTTAGTAAGCTTATAGAAAATCTGGGGAAGCAACATTGGCAAGATATGAAGGTAATATTAAGGTACCTAAAGCAAACAGTAAATGTTGGTTTGGTTTATCAACAATTTTCTAGTGGAGAGCATCAAGTTTATGGGTATGTAGATGATTATTATGGAGGAGGTGTTGATCATTACAGATCAACAACCGGATATGTTTTTACTTTGGCTGGTAGTCCAATAATCTAGAGGTCATGTTTACAACCAGTTGTATCTTAATCATCAGCGGAGGCTGAATTGATTGTAGTTGCAGGAAATTGAAGAAAGAGAGCCTGTGAAACCTGCGAAAACTAAAGAAAAATCCACAGTTGGTCGCAAGGTTAAATCTAATGCCCCTCTCAAATAGAATTCTGCTGCTCCTCGCAGAGAGAAATCTGGTGCTCCTCCCTTAAAGAAAATAAAAACCCAACTCTCTTCTTCTTCAGCTCCTCAATCAAACGAAGAAAATCCGAGTAACGATGATGCTGATGATGATGAAGACGAAGATAATAATGACATCTCTCCTATGAAGGATTCCTCTTCTCTGGAATCTCATATGACCCAATTATCTAAGATTTTTGGCGATGTCACGCATGGTATTTCAAATGATTACGGAGATGAAGCTGTTAATGAAGTATCTCAAGCTCTCGCAAAGGTTTGCGATGCTTCCCTATTGGTTGACAATGATTATTTCCAGGGAATCTCGAGATCTATGACTCCCAGTCTTTTGAATTCACTCGGCATTCTGGTATGTTTTCACTTCTTTGCCTCTTCCTTATACCTTAGATTTCGAACTATATCTGTCTTAGCAATTTTTACATTTATTCGCAGGCTGGAAGAGCTTCTTTTATTGCTGCCTCAGATTTGGAGAAAAGACGTGCTGACCTTCGCAACAAAAATGAAAATTTAAAGTCTAAATCTGCAGATCTTCGCAAGCAAAAGGAACAGTTGGAATCTGAAGCTGTTGATCTTTGCAAAAGTAAAGGAAAATTAGAAGCTGAGGTTGCTGAGCTTCGCAAGAAGAATAAGCAATTATAAATTGATGCTTCGAGTGATAAACCAAAGATTTCTGATCTTGAAAAGGCTAATCAACAACTCTATGGTATAAATTTTCCTTCTTTTCTTTTAGTTCTTTTGCCTTATTTTGGCTCATTCAGGTAACCATTTTTACAGATATTTATGACCTTACTGATGAGGCTATATTCCTCCGATCTTTCCCTGATCCTGTAGATGAGGATACCCTTCTTGCTCGTCTTAATAGCTCTTTAAGTAGTTTCTCAGATGATCAAATTAGATCTCTTTCCATAGATGAAGTAAAATCCAAACTTCATCTCTTAAAAATTGAGCACGGATTCAACTTGGGCTTAACCAATAAGTTTAAGCGTCTTTATCTTGATTCGAAAGAAGAAACTAATAGATTGAGAAGTAAGAATAGTGATCTTATTGATGAGAAAGATCTTATTGCTAAAAATGGTGCTCAAGCCAGATTTCCATAAAATTCTCACTGATGTTAAAATTGAGAGGGATATACTTATCGACGAAAATAGAGATCTTTTTGCGAGAGAGAACCAAGTTCGCTAAGATTCTCGTGAAGATAAGTGTTTATAGAAAGCTAATATTCTCGTGAAGATAAGTGTAATCAATGCAAGGAAGAGACGTGAACGGTTGGAACGCAGCGATTGAAAGGGACGTGTCAGAAGTTGAATGGAAGAAAAAACACGTGTAATAAATCTGGCAATAGATGCAGAAATGTATCAGAACAATAAAAAATGAAGAGGTGAATAGTTGCGGTATTGGTATGACTTTTATTAGTGAAATCGATCTTAAGTAATCACCTGGGATATGATCGGGTTTGTGTGTGTCTGACTAAATTTGGGAGAGGGGGACCGATCCTATTAAGATGTGCGGTACATCACAAAGGGGAATCGATCCTTGTATGAGGTGCATCAAGGTTTGTATAAGAAAGGGGAACCGATCCTATGAACATATGCAACAAATTTTTAGGCAAAGTGGAACCGTTCCCATGGACATGTGCAACACATGCAAGTTAGATACCAAATATATGTGGGGAACCGATCCTAGTACCTAGTCAACCGAAAATTTGGTCAGATAGTGTGACTATGCACGGTACGCATATGGAGGTAGAACCGAAACTTGTTTTGGTAGAATTGTTACACACATGACTTGTGATTGAGTGTTACTTGATCAATCACATAGTTCTTGAAAGTCAGATGAACAAATTCTAAACTTGTTTGTAAGTGTGGTAAATAGGTTTCAAGTGAGTAATTATGAAAAAGGACTCACAAGAGGAAAGATGTCGACACAATTTGAACACGCGCATTAATGTGTATCTTTTATTGTTCAAAGATATTCCTTAATAGAAAACTAATTCTTCGTGACAGTAAACTTCCTCTGTTGTACTGTTACTGGTGAAGCCGCCTATTCGGAGATGAGAGTAACCTAATTAGGCAAAATCTCTTATGGCCGCTCAGTTTAAAGTCTTCTTTGGGATTGAGAAGCTCTAGTGCATATCGTTGGTGGGAAACTAGATAATTACGGTTTATCTTGAGTTTTCATATTGATTTGATTGACTAACAGTGGTTGAACTTTGATTGCACCTAGTTTGTTTATGATTGAGAATCTTCTCTTCTGATATAAGATTCACTCAAACTAGTTCAAGGTTTCGACAGCGATCTTTAGACTGTTGTTAGATCTAAAGACGATCTTGTGATAATCCATTATTAACAGACTCCATTCTGTGTGTGATTGATCACAAGAGATTCAAGTAGTTGTGTGCAAGTGTTTATTGAAGATCTAAGAAGATTTGAAGACAAAGAAGAGATAAAATATTTCAGACTTGGTTTTATAATCTTTGGTGTGCACAATACTTATTTCAGTAATAGAGGATCCAATTAATAATCGGTTTATCCTTGTGGTAGATTGGATTGATTAATTTCATAGATCGACATCAACACAATTCTTGGGATTAAGAGTGTTGTTGGCTTAATCTTAACTATTACCTTTTGGTGATTGAACATAAGATAGATCTTGGAACCTGGAAAGGAGTTTATGTTAAGATAAACAGAAGAGCCTTTGTGCAACTCATATCACTTGGTTAAAGAGAGTTGATACCAAAACATATTTGTTCTTCCTTTACTGTTTGGAATACAAACCAAAGGAATTAGTCCAAGTACGTGACTTGTTTACAGGTTGGAGGCGTGGGAATACAGACAGAACTAGGTGAACTATAGGTTTAGTTGCTTGGTCTCAACTATATGAAGTTTGTTTATTTTGTATAGCGGCTTCCTGAGAGTATTCAATTCTGAACTAGGTCCCGGGTTTTTTCTGCATTTGCGGTTTCCTCGTTAACAAAATCTTGCTATGTCATTTACTTTATATTTCCGCATTGTAATTGATTTATTATAATTAAAGTAAATTGCACAAACATTAATTCCTATTTACTTGATATGCAATCCTATTGAGTTTGGTTAAGTCTGAACCCTTGTATCAAGGAAACACACTTCGTTGTTGTATTTTATTGATCTCGTATCCATATACAATCACATGAAGTGTGAACCGATTTGTTGTATTGTCTCGACTCATTCTATAGACAATCACTTTCGGAGAAAGGACTTATAGGAAGGAAAAGTTATAGCTTAAGGTATATTTGGGTACCCTCTCTTTTTCATATTGCTTGCATGTTAGTTATCTGTATGTGCTTATTGATCCTGTGTGAAAAAACCAAGTTAAGAACACAACATTATGCACCTAAGGCCAAGCACTATGGTGCCCTTTATCCCTTCCATATCCCTCATATGTAGGGAAAAACGTAAAAAAAAAAAAAACATTTATTATGGTGTCCCATATCTCTACACAAGTATGGATATCCCTTCCCTACTAAAAGATGGATCAGATATGATCCAGGTAGTAGTGAAGGGAAATGACAGTGAAACTTTGTGCTTTATAGAAACTCAGTTTTCGTTGCATTTTACACCTGGTTTTCACAGTTTTACACTAACACTTTTCTTTTTTATTTTTTTTCACTCTTTTTTCTTACTAAAACTTTTTTTTTTTTTACCTTTTCTATCTCCTTATTTTTTTTCTATTAATTATCTTTTAACCTATACAATTTACCCAACGTAAAAAAAATTGGGTAAAAAAGAAACGATTTCAGTGTCATGTAGGGAAGCGATAAAGCAGACCATAGTGAGGCTGCCTTGTGACCCATATCCCTTCCATATATATGAGTGATAGGGAAGGATGCCCTCTCCCATAGTGCTTGGTCTAATTAACTTTGAATCCTATTATAGGTCCAAACTTTTGGTTTTTATGGCTCACAAGATGACAAAATAGAGAGTCATAAAATAGTAATCAACAAAACCCCTTAACTTTGTAGTTGCAGGAAATCCTACACTACACCCTTGATAAGAATTTACTGTAATTAAGACATATTTGAAGATTAAAAACAACACTTTATTATTTGATTCTCAAAAATGTTTACAAGAAACAGAAGAAATCAAGAATACAACCGCTCTCTTGAATTTTATCTCTCCTCAAGACTTTCTCAACACTCAAAAATACATCATCCTCTTTCTGAATCTACTGGGTCTCTTTATATAGGATAGTTACATAGTGGATGACAGCCAATCTGTCCTTTAATTTCGGATCTGACTCGCGATATTATCGCAGTAGTTATAATGTCCATTCTCGCAAGCGCTGTAACCATCGCAGGATAATCACACTCTTCCCGTGTTTCTTCATGCGTCAGCTATTACGTCATTCTTCAAATCATTCTGTGACACTCGTGAAGTGTTGTTGAAGAACTCGCGATGATGTTCGCAGAAGTGTTGTTAATCTCGCAAGAGTAATATTATGGCAATATTCTTGTCCTACATCTTTCCTATTCTCATGTCTTTTCTGCGAAGGAAGAAAGATCATGAGAATTGAATCTTTTAAAATGCCGCAGATGTTTATCTTTTTGCAATCTTCTGCTTTGACACGTTTCTGTATTCTTCGCCAGCTGTTTTCATGTACTTTTTCTTCCATTCAATTTTTGACACGTCCTTTTCGACCGATGCGATCTGACCGTTCACGTCCTTTCTTTGCATTAATTTCATTCATCTTCTCAAGAACTTTCTTCTTCTATAAATACTTCTTTCATTCTTTTCTTTCCCATTTTTTACTTTCTTCTTTCTATTTCTCTGCAATTTCTCTGCAATTTTGTTGTTCTTCCGTAAATTCCGCATTTGTTACTGTTGCATCTTTTCCTCCAATCTTCTATCCTTTTCTTCATTCCCATATTTCCTGTATTAAAAATGGCTCCCGCTGGTCGTAAATATATGATCGACTTTGAGTAAATGCAGAAGAAGTTTAAGGATCAAGGTTTTTCTTTATCCACCTTCCCTGATCAAAACCCTAAAGCTTAACTTTCTGTTAAACTATTTTCTGATCATCCAAGTTCTCGCGAGAAGATTATAGTCTCTCTAGGTCAACTTGAAGCTGGTCTTTCTATTCCTCTCGCGATCCATATATCAACTGGGTGGGGATTGCATCCGTCTGCTGGTGGAGTATGCTACTCGCGGTGCTGATAAAGGATCTCGCTACCCTGATACTGCGAAGAATCCTAAATTCAAGGATCATCAAATTATTCCCGCAATGTATACTGTAGATAATTTTTTCATAAACTATGACATAATCCCCATGAAGATGGATAACATCTGCTGGGGTGTCCGCTTGCAATAGAAAGATGATATTGCGAAAGACAAAATTCTTATGTTGGACATCGACTGGCATACTAGTACTAATCAAGGCCCTCGCCATTCCAATGATGACAAATGGTTCATCTTCCCTCTAATTTTAGAGGGTTCATATATCTCTGGTACCCATGCTTTACCTGCGAATCTCACAGAATACCAGCTGTGGGTATTCAACTGGCCTGAGAGAAATAAAGAAGTATGTTTCTTAATTTTTTGCATAATAAATTACCATTATTATTTTCTTCATGTCTTTAGATTCTCGCTGACTATTTCCTTTTTATCAGATTGAAAGGTTGAAAGCCAGCTACGATAAGCTAGGGAAACCTGCTACTTACTTAGCTCTCAAATCTCTCATAGATGAAGTAAGAAATATTTCTTTATAACTTTTTTACAATATATTGTTGCCTCTATTTCTTATCTTTATATGTGTTCGCAGGAAATTGAAGAAAGAGAGCCTGTGAAACCTGTGAGAACTAAAGAGAAATCCACAGTTGGTCGCAAGGGTAAATCTATTGCCCCTCTCAAAGAGAATTCTACTGCTCCTCGCAGAGAAAAATCTGGTGCTCCTCCCTTAAAGAGAAGTAAAACCCAACTCTCTTCTTCTTCAACTCCTCAATCTAACAAAGAAAATCCGAGTAACGATGATGCTGATAATGATGAAGACGAAGATAATAATGACATCTCTCCTATGAAGGATTTCTCTTCTCCTGAATCTCCTATGACCCAATTATCTAAGATTTTTGGCGATGTCACGCATGGTATTTCAAATGATTATGGAGATGAAGCTGTTAATGAAGTATCTCAAGCTCTCGCAAAGGTTTGCGATGCTTCCCTATTGATTGACAATGATTCTTTCCAGGGAATCTCGAGATTGATGACTCCCAGTCTTTTGAATTCACTCGGCATTCTGGTATGTTTTCTCTTCTTTTCCTCTTCCTTATACCTTAGATTTCGAACTATATATGTCTTAACAATTTTTACATTTCTTCGCAAGATGGAAGAGCTTCTTTTATTACTGCCTCGGATTTGGAGAAAATACATGCTGACCTTCGCAACAAAAATGAGAATTTAAAGTCTAAATCTACAGATCTTCGCAAGCAAAAGGAACAGTTGGAATCTGAAGCTATTGATCTTCGTAAGAGTAAAGGAGAATTAGAAGTTGAGGTTTCTGAGCTTCGCAAGAAGAATAAGAAATTAGAAATTGATGCTTCGAATGATAAACAAAATATTTCTGATCTTGAAAAGGCTAATCAGCAACTCTATGGTATAAACTTATCATTCTTTTCTTTTAATTCTTTTGCCTTATTTTTGCTCATTCAAGTAACCATTTTTGCAGATGTTTATGACCTTACTGATGAGGATACACTCCTCCGATCTTTCCCTGAACCTGTAGATGAGGATACCCTTCTTGCTCGTCTTAATAGTCCTTTAAGTAGTTTCTCAAATGATCAAATTAGAACTCTTTCCATAGATGAAGTTAAATCCAAACTTCATCTCTTAAAAATTGAGCACAGATTCAACTTGGGCTTAACCAATAAGTTTAAGCGTCTTTATCTTGATTCGAAAGAAGAAACTAATAGATTGAAAAGTAATAATAGTGATCTTATTGATGAGAAAGATCTTATTGCTAAAAATGGTGCTCAAGCCCTAGCAGATTTCCATAAAATTCTCACTGATGTTAAAATTGAGAGGGATAGACTTATCGGCGAAAATAGAGATCTTCTTGTGAGAAAGAACCAAGTTCGCTCTTGTCTTCTTATTAGCAATGATGAAGAATTTGCTTAGGCTGCGAAAGTTCTTGATAATGCCAGAAATAATCTAGGTGTAGATGTTAGTCTTCATACTGAAAAAGCAGCCTTGATTAGAGACATGATTTCTAAAAGAGAAGGTTGCTAATTATTCATTCTCATTGGTCTTTCGTCTTTTATAGTCTGCTACTAAATTTCTGATTTGCTATTCTGTATTGTCAGGAGTTGAAAAGAGATACTCTGTCAGAGTTAAAGAACTTGAAGATGATAAAGGAGTGCTCGTAAAAACTCGAGCTTCTCGCAACGAAAATTATTCAAGACTGAAGGAATAATTAGAAATTATAAGAAGGAATTTTAGTAACACTCTTGTTGGTGTTCGTAATAACTCCATTAAATTAGTCTATGATGATCATCAAATTCCTCATTCTGAGTGTCCTGACATTTTGCATGAAGTTCCACAAAATGTCCCTGATCTTGTCATTTCTGATAGCAAAGCTGAAGATTTTGAAGAAGATGAAGGTCATGATGAAGGTGGTAGAGATGAAGAAAAAAAATACGGCGAAGATAACGATGGATCTAATTAGATTTCTTATATTATTCCCTATAATATCTGTACACTTATCCTTTTCTCTGTGTAATATACTTGCTGCGAATTTCTCCATCTTCTAATGTTCTCTAGTATATGAACTTCTTTGTATCTCTTCCTGTATATATTACAAGACAATTTCTTTTGTGTAATATGGTTAAGTAATATATTTATAAGTTTTTGGCTATCTGTGCGTAAATATGTTATATAAAGATGAATAACAATATTATCGTTCTGTTCATTCCCATACTTGCCTCTGTTATTCGTCTGCAATATAAAAGATTGAGCATATTAGATTCTTAATAAAATTGTGCAAATATCGCAACTATAATCTCACAGTAATGTGTTAATCTCTTGTGGTCTTAGTTTGCCTTCCTAATTAAAGGTCTTATTTCGCCACGGTTCTTTCTACGACAAAATCGCAGGACGTCTTTACATTCGCATGTAAAGACCCATTGATCTTACCTTATCCATATGTTATTAAATATCTGCGACAATATGACAGGTCTAAGTTCCTTGCGAGAACAAAGCCCCATGACATTGCCGTCTTGCGATGAAATCTCAGGACGTCTTTACACTTTCATGTAAAAACCCATTGATATCATCTTAACTTTTTCTTATGACTTGTTTCCTCTGTATTTGTCACGCGACAATATGACAGGCCTAAATGTTCTTGTGAACATAAAGCCCCATGACATTGCCGTCTTAAGACACTTATCATCTCTCTAATGGAGGGTGCCGCCCTTACTCCCCCCTGGTTGCCCCTTCAAGGAGGGCACATCGGCCATACAAGAGTAGCTCCTCCCATCCGGTCTTAATAACAACCATTTATTTTCGCAGCCTCTTATCCTTTATGCCTATATGGATTATAGTTACTAGACTGCACCCTAAGTGGGGTTTTCTTGAGGCCGAGTGCATCATATCCAATACTTAACAAAAACGTCCAGGGTAGGTTCGTCCATCCTGGACACTCTTGGCTCAACCGTGTACCTCGGCGCCTTGGTCATACTCTGCACCCCTTAGAAGAGACCCTCGGTCGTCCAACCAAGGTATAACCTTATATAGTTTGAAATCCAAAGTATCTCTCTTGGATAGGTATCTCGAAGAGATGGACCCCAGTCTCCATGACTCAGGTTCCAGCAGCGGTATAACCTTATCCATGTGCCACGCAAAGAGATACCCCTTATATGACGCACTTTAGGTCTTACATTTGCCTCTTGCAAAATTGTATCCGCGAACTAGGGTGTACGCCATATAGGTTCGTCCCATTCTTATGTCTCTGCGAAATTTTATTCGCGTTTCTTGCGAGTATTGCAACTCTGATGAAATTTCTTTTCTTTGATCATCTCTTTATTTTCATTTCAACTCTTGTATAACTTCTCAATTTCATTTTTTTTTATTCAAATGAAATATTCTTTTGAAACAAAACATTCATAAATTTCTTAAATTTCATCATTTTACCTTTCTACTTACTACTTTCTGCTTCTGCAGTTTTGTTGCGTTTTGCTATTTTCTTTCCATCTGCGAGATGCTCGCCATTTACAGTTTGCAACTCATGATGACTTCGCAGTATTCCTTCCTCTCGCCGCTCTATTGTATCAACCATCAGCTTATTACCTCTTTGTTTTTACTTGATGTTATGTTTCCAATTTCCATTTCTCACTGTCCTTTCTTCACAAGATTCCATGTAAATTTCATAGCATTTCTTCCCATCAACCCAGTCTCCCTTTATTATTCCAACACCATTAGGATGAGGAAATTTAATACATTGGTGGAAATTTGACGCCACACCTAATATCCCATGTAGCCAAGGTCGGCCAATCAGGGTATTATAAGGTGATTCAATATCCACAACGTAGAATAGAATCTTAGAAGATAACCCCTTTAATGGAATTCGCATTGTAATTTCCCCTTTGGGCTTGTTGGCAGTTCCGTTGAAACCATAGATTTTATAGGTTGATGGTATCAGATCCTCGTCTTTTCCACCCATGGTTCTGTAAGTATGATAAAATAAGATATCAACTGAGCTTCTAGTATCTATTAGAACTCTGTTAATGGCCCAGGAATCCTCAGTTTCACCATCATTATTTTCTTCATTTTCTTCTTCTATTTGTTTTCGATTTATTTCTAACCTTACCACCAGTGGGTTGTCATGCATCTCGCCAGGCTCTGGTACTTCTTACGCAGTGAAAGAAATAGTTTTATTTTTCCACTCCTCTAATGGCGAGACTCTCGCAATATTCATTATCTCTCTTCCATCTATGTCTCTCGCGAAGACTCTGCTCAGAACATTTTCGTGGAAATCCTCAATAGTCTTGTATGAATGTATGATGGAGTTACAGAACAAATTCTTCGCCTTGGGTCCAACCTCTATCACAAATGTTTATGCTTCTTTTACAACATTTACTCTGCGAATATCTGGTGCTGGTGGTAACTGCTGAGATTGCGGATGTCCTATTAGAAAATGATTTAAATTTCCCTGATCAATCATCCTCAAAATTATTCTTTTTACATTCCTGCAATTGTTTATTGAATGTCCATGGAAATGATGATAAGGACAAAATTATTTATTTCGATTATTTTGATGTGTCTCTTTTCCCATGTTCCAGGGTGATGGTATATTTTCCATCAGAATGATAGCTTCCCAAAAAATTTCTATGCTAGCATTCAGGGGTGGCATCTTAATTTCTTCCCATATTACTGTTTGATTCCCTTGTCCTCTGAAATTATTTTTCCTCTGACCACCATAAGTCTCTTGCGGCTGATCAAGTCTTTGAATTTTATTATTTCCACCGCGATTGTAATAATTCCTTTCTCTTTCATACTCCTCTTGATCTCGACTTCCCATGGCTACTAACTTCTGCTGGTTTTCAATCACCACTTTCTCTTGCTGTGGATGCGAGGTGCTCGCCATATTGTTAATCATTTTAGGAAGTAAACTCTCGTTTGCCACTATTGAGCTGGTGTTTGCAACTGGATATGATTCCATCTCATTTTGTTTTTCCTCCAAAGCAATGTATTCTTCTTGTAGTTCTCTTAACTCAGTCATTGTGATGGTATTTTTTATTCTAAAAATTTGTATGTACAACAGATTGGTTGCGAACATTACATTAATGAAAGATAAAATGAGGTATCTCTCATCCACTCTTTCTGCCATTTCACTGCACATTGTCTTCCATCTTATGGTTAGGTGTTTCAGACTCTCGCCAATCCTCTGTTTCAACCAAAACACATCTTCAATATCGGGACGCGAAGAATTGTTGCTTATATATGCTCCCAGAAATGTGGCTTGCAAATGGTCGAAAGAAGTTATTGTATTTTTAGGTAAGCCTTCGAACCATTTTAACGCCTCGCCAGTTAAACTAGATGCAAAGTATTTGCATAACACAGCATCATGGTTTACCCATTGTAGCATACACTTAACATAAGCCTTGACATGTTGAACAACACAGGTAGTCCCATCGAAGATACTGGTTAATGCTGGTAAATTGCATTTTGGAGGGATTCCTCCTAATTGTACTTCCTGAGTGAATGGAGTTCTCGCAGCTTCTTCAATGGCTTCATCAAGTTTCCTTCTGCCCCCTTCTCTTCTGTTATTCAACATTCCCCTCATTTCTGTTAACTCTCTTAAAATTTGTTCATTCTTAGCTAAATTTTGCTCAATTGGTATTTTCAGTGCAGCTTCTCTTCTTCTGCACTCGTGTCTTTCTTGTCCTGCAAGATTTTGTGCTTCTTCTTCAGCATCTTCATTCTGCCTTCTCCTGCGATTTTCCTCTTCACCTCCTTCTTGAATTCGCAACTGATTATACCTTCCAATTTCTTCTCTGCGAGTTTCTTCATTCCTCATCATTTCTCTTCGCTGTCTTTCTATTCTCCTTTGTATTCTGTCATATTCCTCATTGATATTATTGCTATGACGATTTTGTGTGCGTTTCCTTTCTCGATTGTCATGATTATTCTGTCGTATTGCTTCTTGAAACTCTTGTTCTTCCACTTCTGCTCTTAATCTTTCTCTCTCGCAAGCTAGACGTGCTTGTTCAGCATAATGCCTCTCAATTTCCTCCTCAATGATTCTTTGATTTCTTTGGATTTCTCGCCCATGTAATATTCTTCTACCTTCCTCTCGATTTTCTTCACCATCTTGGTTATTTCCACGCTCTTGATTTCTATTATCATGTCTATCATTCACAGTTTCACTGTGTGGAACGTAGCGATCATCAATCATCTCTTCTTCTCCATGATGTTGTTCTTCTCTAAATGATCTTTAACTTGATCTAGCAGTACTTCTTGATCTCCTACTTTGTAATCTCAAATTCTCCATTCTTAGCTCATAATTTTGTCTTGTTAGATTCGCATGTTCTTCCGCCTCTAACCTCCTTTCCTCTTGTATTCTTTGTCTTAAAACCTCTACTATTTCATTTCCATCATCTCCATGTATTAATCCTCCATTTACTTCTCGGTTTCTTTCTTCTTTTCTTTCATTTCTTAATTGTCTATCTTCTGCTTCTTCCACCGAATCTGATCGCCAAGTATGCACACTCACTCCGTCGTAATCCACAGCTCTATCTTGTATTGGTGTTTGTTGATTCGGTTATTAAATTTGATTTTTTCCTTCATTCCTTGTTCTATTTCTTCTTGTTCTGAACCTTGAAGATTCTCCTATTTCACTTGTCTCACCTCCTGCAAGTCTTTTACTCCTCCTTACGGTTGTTGGTGGTTCTGATGTATTTTTTCTTCTAGCCATTAATCTTCAAGAGTTGTTGGAAATTGCGTAAAAATCCTTCACTATCTACTCCAAATTCTTCTCAATCACAATGTCAATTCTTATCTTTTTCTTCAAGAAATCAACAATTCATCCCTGTTTCGGGTGCCAAAATGTAGTTGCAGGAAATCCTACACTACACCCTTGATAAGAATTTATTGTAATTAAGACATATTTGAAGATTAAAAACAACACTTTATTATTTGATTCTCAGAAATGTTTACAAGAAATAGAAGAAATCAAGAATACAACCGCTCTCTTGAATTTTCTCTCTCCTCAAGACTTTCTCAACACTCAAAAATACATCATCCTTTTTCTGAATCTACTGGGTCTCTTTATATAGGATAGTTACATAGTGGATGACAGCTAATCTGTCCTTTAATTTCGGATCTGACTCGCAATATTATCGCAGTAGTTATAATGTACATTCTCGCAAGCGATGTAACCATCGTAGGATAATCACACTCTTCCCGTGTTTCTTCATTCGTCAGCTATTACGTCATTCTTCAAATAATTCTGTGACACTCGTGAAGTGTTGTTGAAGAACTCGCGATGATGTTCGCAGAAGTGTTGTTAATCTCGCAAGAGTAATATTATGGCGATATTCTGGTCCTACAAACTTATTAATTTTGTTAATGGTAATATCCACCACTAGTTAGTGCTAATAATTAGATTAACTTAATTAAATATGATTAGTGATTAAGTTAGACTAATTTATAGTTGGGGTTTGAAAATCAAAATCAAATTTTTGTTTTAATTTAACATATGGCTGGGAGTCTCCAATTTTCCCGACCGTAACTACCATATATGCTTGGGACTCCCAACTGTAAAAAAAAAAAACCAGGTTAAAATACGATTGGGAGTTTATATATTCCCAACTGTAATTACCATATACGGTGGGGACTCCCAACTGTAAAAAAAAAACAGGTTAAAATACAGTTGGGAGTTTATATTTTTCCAACTGTAACTACCATATACGGTTGGAAGTCCTAACCGTAGAAAAACCCAGGTTCAAATACGGTTGAGAGTTTATATTTTCCCAACCGTATAATTGAGTTACGGTGGGGAAAACCCATATTTCCCGACCGTATGTACGTAATTTTGAAACTATTCCAAAATCTCTAATTTGATCAAATCCAACCTATTTATGCGATCAAAAGCAACAAAAAATGGTGGGTTTTCGATTCTTACCTAATTGTAGTAATTACTTGCGGAGAATCGATGATTAATCGTCGTTGAAGAACAACAAAATAAAATAATAATAATAATACAGTTAAACCTCTATAATTTAATAGCCTTGGGACCATTAAATTTTATTAATTTAAAGAGATATTAAATAATCGATAAATTAATAATTTATTATTTTAAAGATAAATTAATAATATAGAGAATATTTCTTATTGATAACGTCAATAAAGGGAATTTGACTCATTTAATTCGAAGGATTTGGAAA
The DNA here is from genome assembly GCA_023529315.1 of Papaver bracteatum. Lineage (NCBI taxonomy): Eukaryota > Viridiplantae > Streptophyta > Magnoliopsida > Ranunculales > Papaveraceae > Papaver > Papaver bracteatum. Next base: position 1,131,820 of record JAJJWX010001388.1, read on the forward strand.
TTGAAGTATTCTACTATTGACTACAAAAAATTAGATATTCATCCATTAGAAATTATTGGTCAATAATCGTAATTAAACCATTTAAATTGTTGGTCAGTCAATAACCGTAATTATTAATATACAACGTATCTATAAAACCTAATTAACCTAATAGAACTACAAAATTTAACCTACATATATATTATAATTGTATTTTGATATGTATAAAAAACTTTTTAATTAGTAATTATTAATTTATATAATATTTGGGACCTATAAATACTTAAGGGAGATTTTTGAAACGTATTAAATTATTATATTATCGAAATTATTATTTTAGCACTATAGGCCCAACAAGGGACTAAGAAATTTTATTATTTTAGAGAGATTATTATTTTAGCGAATATTAATTTACAGAGGTTCTACTGTAATAATAAGAGACAATCTCAACCCCCTCCAGCCGTTTTGGATCCCTTGGCTAGGTTACACATGAGGCTCGCTGGTAGGTTAGCACAGCAACCTGTTCAATTAATGTAGTAGTATGTCGTTGGATCTTAGCTTGTTAGGCTTCCAACTAGTTTCATGTAATAATATTTATCCAATATTAAATAATAATAATAAGAGACAATGGAGAAAAAGAAGCCTCAATATTGATTAGGTTTAGGTTTTTGTTTTTGGCTTTAGGTTAATTATTTAAGGGTAATAAGGTAGTAATAAATATAATTAAAGGATATTTTTGTATATTTGTTATGGGTAAAATATCCCCTTATCCACATTTTGGGCACTTCAATCTATAGGAGCCCTCAAAACCAAAAACTTGGACCCCCTGCAATAGGCTTCTAAACTTTTTATTTGAGGAAAAGATGGGAAGAAGAGCATACAATACCACCACACATGTATCGGCAGATTTTTTTTTTTTTTTACTCGGTCAATAAAATTAAAAAAACGAAAAAACTGTACAGGGGCTAGGCCTTATTAGTGCACAGCCGTTAGGCCATCACTAGTAGAAAACCTAAGTGAAACGAAAATAAACCTCTCCAAGCCATTCAAAAGAAGGAATGAAACCTGGCCTACCCTCAAAGAACTCAAACATATCTTCAGCCAACAAACATGCTTGTTTGGCCAAAACATCAGCTGAAAAATTAACTTCCCTATAGCTATGAACATAACGAATATTATCATAAAAGAGCCTAGCTATTCTCCACTTCGCATTAGCTGCCAAGGCAGCTCACCTGTTTGGAACACACATGTATCGGCAGATACTAACCAAATAAGATAGAACCTTCAGGCTTCAGTTATAAGAGAAAGAAATGAATAACTCATCAATTCTTACATGTATTCTCTCAGAATTTTCCAGTCTATGGATCATCGAGGGAGATATAATCTCTCCCTCTCACTATCTAAGTTAGCTTTTCGGTCAGGTTTGAATGGTTAAAAGTTCATGGTCAAATAAATAAAAGTAATTATATATTCTAGAGCACGAGGTACTGATGTAGCACCCATGTGTATAGTTGAAAGGATATACAAATAAAATGCCTTGCATGCATGCATTGAAAGATAATATAGCTAGATGGAGTAGAGATTCCCTGACTCCAATAAGATGACAATTAAGTTACGAAAGATTCAAGTCCCTCCATGAGAAAGAAAGAAACAGGATAAGAAAAACCATGGGATTGCGGACTACTGCTTCCCTTAAAGTTCGTCTGACTCTCTGTCTCTTTCACCAAAGTACTGTAATGCTATGGGCCTATATATGGCGATGGTCAAGGAAAATAGAAAGGAAATCAAGGAAGATTTCTCTCAATCCTTTTGTGTGAAGAATAAGCATATAGGTATATGTATCATAACAAAAAAACAGTGTTCTTACACTTGTGCCTAGCCTTCCGTTTCATTTTTTAAATGAATGCGCAAGCCCTAAAAGAAAAAATATGTTTATGTTATGGCCTGAAAATGCTTAATAAAAATAAGAAGGTTGAGGGAACCAGTTTATGTCATCTTTATCTATCAACCGGTGGCGGGAGTTAAATATGGACTTTGATAGTAATGTAAAGTTATCCTTTAGCTAGAGTATGTTGGCCGAATCTTGCATAGTGTAGCCGAAATTTTCTGAAATGTCTTATTGTTTTTTATGATTTGTCAAAATACATAAACAAAAAAAAGTGGATTCCTTTTTTTTTTCTTTTTTTCTTTTTTTTTATGGAATTTCAACTCAGGTCACTAATTTAGTGATAACCCAATAACTTTATATTGTACTATACGGTGACATCAGTGGATTCCGGCCATAAATTTGGGTACGTGATGCAGAGTTCGGAGCACAAGGAAACATGTTAGACTCACTCTGGATGACAAGGTAGATTATGGGTCATGGAATTTTATTCCTGATCTGATTCGAATACAAACCTAGTTAATATTGAAGCCTAGTACTTAAATCCAATGTCAGTCGGTGTCAGCGTAATAAAACTTACATCAATAAGGATTTATTTTGGGTGAATAAAATGCTGTTAGATGATGGTGAAAAAATAGAAATGAGGCAAGCTTTTTTGGGTGTCTTCTTTAAAGAAGAATAAAGAGGTCGGAGACGTGTAGACCCACAATTGCATGTACAGATTGGTACTAGAATAAGCTGTTACTACTTACTAGTCCTTCCATTCATTTCTCTCTGATGAATGTGAAACCTCACGAGAGGTAGATATCAATACTGTTTAGATTAAGATTTGAAAACGATGTTAACTGTGTATAGTTCCATGGAATCATATATTTGAAGCTAAGAAAACCCAACACAATAAGGGTCGAGTGATTTTCTTTTCTAGAGTTTTTTCAGAAGATACTTCTATGCTTCACTTTTTGTTATCGCCTCCTATTCACTTTTCATGGATATATATTCCTTCAAAGTACAGAAGCTTTATTGGAGTATGTAGTCAAACAAGCGGATGCATGTGCAGGAATGAAATAAGGAATAACAAGCGGATGCATGTGCAGGAATGAAATAAGGAATAACAAGCGGATGCATGTGCAAGAATGAAATAAGGAATACATACTCCCCTGTAGACTATAATAATATATGGACCATGGACGGCTAAAGTATTTTTTTTTTTTGAAGCATGCATTTTATTAGATAAAAATTAGGTTACAATTTGGCGCGGATAAGTGGCACCCATAGAGTCATGATGAATAATTTGACTAACAAAAACTGGGATTGCCTGGTCCCAAATTTTGGTTGATAAATTCCCCATTTGGCTTCCATCTGCCGCATGATTGGCCAATCCATCTGCTGCTTGATTTCCTTCTCTGTAGTTGTGTCGTATAGCATCCTGTGGAATCTGTTGTATCATATTCTTTATTTCTTCAATCATCCCTGAGATATGCCAAGGTGGGGGAGTAGAGGAAGCAATAAAGCGCAGTAGGTTCTCTGAGTCTGTCTTGAAGATAACCTTTGGCCATTGCCTTTCATCTGCTGTTCTTGAAGCCAAAAGAAGAGCCCAAGAATCTGCAGTTAAGGTAGTTTTAATTCCCATAGGTTGAGCTAGATCCATTATCGTTCGTGCATCGGAGTCCCTGCAAATGAAACCTGCACCCGCAAAACCCGAATGACCTCTAGCCGCTCCATCAGTGTTAATCTTACTCCAGTTCATGTTCGGAGTGGACCATCCTACCAATATTGTTGAGATCCTTTTGGTGCTTCTTGAGTGGTTGAGTATCGGTGAATCTCCCGGTAGGACCGGAGGTAAGGATTGTAGAGTCGCCGAATATTATTCTTGTTGTTTTTGAGCCCATGCTAAAATTTATGTTGTTGTTGACGGTATACTAGTTCATTCCTAGCTAGCCATAAGGTCCAGAATAGAAAATAGAAAGTGAAGATGACAGATGTTGAAGCTGGTTGTTGTAGGATTTGGGAGATGGTTGTATGAGGTGTTAAAACAATTGCGGGGGCATTGTTGGAGCTTGGTGTGGTTAAGAGTTGAGAGATTAATGTGTTCCAAGATGTAGTTGTCGTTGGACAGTGAATTAGCAGGTGAGTTGTTGATTCCGGATAAATATTGCATCTATGACAAATGTCTGAGTTGGTTAAATGGATGTGGTGAAGAGGAGAGAAGGTTGGTAACCCTTCACTGATTGCTTTCCACAAGAAAAGCTGAATTTTTGGTGGACACGGCAAGGTCCATAGGAATTTTTTGGGCGGTAGTGGGGTATGGTTAGGTTGATTATGGGTTAGATATTTGTATCCCGATGAAGTGGTGTATTTTCCAGATTTTGAATGTGGCCAAATAATTGTGTCCTGGGGGCTATCTTGGGGGAGGTGGATGTTTATGATTTTTTGGGATACATGATTGGGTAGAGTATTTAATTTATCATGGTTTGGATCAATGATATTTGTTACATTTCGGATCGGGTAACATTGAGTTAGGTCTAGGTTTGGTGAGTGTGGAATACAATTGGCTTCTATCGGGGTTGAGACCCCATTTCCAATACGATGAAATATCAGTTGTTGCATGGTAGGGATTATTCCTGCCAATTGTCTCCATTGGGGCCTGGAGGAAGATGGTATGGTATCAATGCCTTGTAGAATTGGTTGGTGATCGAGATATTTTTCGCTGAAAAGACTTCCACAAATGGAATTAGGTTGTTCGTGCAAACTTCAAATTATTTTCATGAGAAGAGCCTTGTTATGATTATTGCTTTTCCTGATGCCTAGTCCTCCTTCAGATATTGGTTTTGTTACCTTGTCCCAACCTATAGGATGAAGCTTTTTAACAATTGAATCATGTCCCCAGAAGAAATTTCTGGTGATACGATCTATTTGTTTGTGGACATTGATGAGAAGGTTTTGCATTTGCATAAGATGATTAGAGGTGGGAATGAGGGATATTTTAATGAGTACGAGTCTTCCAGCTTGATTTAGGCATTTTGTCATCCATCCTTTAGCTTTTCGAGCTAATATTTGTGGGAGTGGCGCAAAGGAGAGGTTAGATGCTCTTCCTTGTTTGAATTGAACTCCCAGATAGATTGGAGGTTTTGGTGATGCCGGCATATCGAAGAATTGATGAAGATTACTAACTTTGACCGGATCTAATAACGGGTGATGAATGATTACTGATTTGGAAGTATTAATTACCTGGCCCGCCGAAGTGCCATAAGAGTGAAGCAGGTTATTGAGATGAATATTACTCTGATCAGAGGCTTTATAAGTGATTAAAAGACCATCAGCATACATTAAGTGAACAATGGGTGGTGCTTTTTTTGATATGCTAAGACCTTTAATCAACTTTTGATTTTGTATGATTCCCAAATTCGTAGATAAGATCTCTGCACATATTATGAAGATGTATGAAGATAGTTGATCCCATTGTCTAATACCTCTAGTTGGGATGATATATCCATGTGGTGTGTCGTTTATGTTGATTGAATATGTAACAGTTGTGACACATAACATAATGTAATCTATAAACATTATTGGAAATCCCAGTTTGGTGAATGCAGTTTTGATGAATCCCTAATCTAAGTTGTCATAGGCTTTTTGGATATCCAGTTTGAGAACTATCTTAGGGTCTTTGGTAAGGCTTGAGGTTTATATATGATGGAACAGCTCTCCGGCGATTTATATGTTATCATGAATTGATCTTTGTGGTACGAAGGCACTTTGGTAAGGACTTATTAGAAAAGGGAGTAAGGGTCTAATTTGATTAACTAGGATTTTTTCAATGATTTTGTAAGTGACGTTGCATAGCCCTATGGGTCTGAATTGAGAAGGTTTTGATGGGTGATCCACTTTAGGTATTAGTGTCAAGTTTGTGTGATTCATCAGTGGATGTATATTAAGATCTTTGAAAAAACTTTGAACCATAACTATCAATTGCGGATGAGTTGTTTCCCAAAAAACTTTAAAAAACTTACTTGTGTAACCATCTGGACCTAGAGCACTCTCGGAGTTTGTGGAGAATAAGGCTTGCTTGATTTCTGTCACAGTTACCTCTTTAGTAAGATCGTCCATTTGTCTGGGAGATAATCTGGAATTAATATCTGTGAAAAGTTTTTCATCTATGACCGTAGGTTGAGTTGTATACTGTTCGGAGTAATGGTTAAGAATGAGTTGAATCACATATTATTTCTTATTAATTCAATTGTTTTGTGAATCTTGAAGTTGTTGGATGTTGTTGTAGGCTCGATGAATGGTTGCTTTAGTGTGAAATAAGGTTGTGTTGAGATCTCCTGATTGTAACCATTGAATTCTGGATCTTTGTTGCCAGTAAGTTGCATGACATTGTAACAGCTCAATATGATCCTTCCTTAGTTGCTTTTCTTGATCTAACCAGAATTCCAGTTCATTCCCCGATTGGATAGCACATTGATGTTGCGCCATTTTGATCTTTGCCGTCGATTTTTTTATTTTAGTCGGGAGGTGCCCGAAAGTTTCCTTGTTCCATTCTAGGAGTGTTTGTCCGGTGGTTATGAGTTTTAGTTGAAGGTCTATGGTAGGTTAAATATCTTGTTGTTATATCCAAGCTGAATCAATCACTTGCTTGAGTTGCGTATGAGACAACCATAAATGTTCAAACTTATAATTTTTTGTTCCTTGCCAGTCTATTGATTTTTCTTGTAGTATGATTGGGTTATGGTCGGAATAAATTCTCGGAAGGTGAGTAATTGCTACGTGTGGATTTGATGTACGCCATGTTGAGTTGTCAGTGCTCTATCCAGTCTCTCTAGAATGTTGTCTTGCCCCATTTGGTTGTTTGTCCATGTATAGGGATCCCCTCAAAGCCCAAATCTATAAATCCCATATGGTCCATTATTGTAAGGAGATGTTGAGATTGAGCGTCATCCCCTTTTTTCTGATTGATCTAGAACGTCATTAAAATCTCCTAGCAAAAGCCATGGCATAGTTGGATTGATGTTGTTGAATATTGATGGGAATTCTTGCCAGAAGATTTTCCTCATATCTGGGTGTGGGCCATATATACCTATGCATAGCCATGGTTGCTCAGGGGGTGATGGGGTGACTAAGGCATGAATGTAGTTTTGTGAATGAAGTAAAATTTGGATGTTGAGGTTATCTTACCACATTAGGCAAAGGCCACCTCTCCTTTCAATTTTAGGGACAGAGAAGTGATTATGGAACTGCAAAGATTGAGCTAGTCTTAGCATGTGATGATGATTGGCTAAGGTTTCAGAAAGGAATATGATTTTGGGTTTGTGAAGGGAAACTAGTCCTCGTAGGTTTTGTATAGTTACTGGTTGGTTTATTCCTTGACAATTCCAAGCTAGGATGGTCATTATCAGAGGAGGTTAAAAGTTGAATTATTAAGCTTGGGTGTAATTAATGACGAAAATAATTAGGAAGATCAATACAAATGAAATGTGCAAAATTATATGAATGAAAGACAATTGATATAATGTTACGCACCAGGGATGGCAAATTTATTTAGCGCTCTTTGATCGTCATCAAATTTAGTGTGTCATTTAGGATAGTGGGATCTCCGAGGTTTAATCGTGTGATAAGAGTCATAAAAGGGGACTCTTAAAATGCAAGCATGCAATATCCAGGAAAAATAACTAAGAGCCAAGCTAAATCTATGTATCCATTTTTCCTTGTAATTTTTGGCTTAAAAAATGTCTAATGGTTTTTCGATTTAAATTAGATTATGTGTATGTTCTCGCGTTTTAGTGAGAGAAGTTATCGACATGGTTATATTCATTTTACTAGAGAGTAATTTCTTATTTTTTACTCCCTCCGTCCCAGTTTAGATGAAGGTTTTAGGTTTTTTACAAGTCTCATATTACTTGAAGGTTTTCCTATTTTTCCCAAAAAAATTGTGATTTGTATATGCTTTGGAATCATATATAAACATAAAATATAATACTCCCTCCGTTCCACTGTTAAGTGACCTATTTGATTTTAGATTTTGTCCCACTAATAAGTGACCTATATCACTAAACAAGGAGATATTTCTAAAATTATCCTTTTAGTTAATTATATAAAATATAAGAAATATGCATAATTTAATAGGAATGTTTATATTTGTTACGTAAGTGTTTTAAAATGCTTTTCAATAGTAAGAAGTTTGCGAACATCCGTGGAATAGTTTGAGAGATAAATCATTTCTAAATTTCACTAGTTATTATCCATAAGGGTATAATTGTAAAAAAAATGCTTAAAAGTACTCTTTTTCTTGCTTGCCTTAAAAATTGTGCAAACTTAAACCAGGTCACTTAATAGTGGGACGGAGGGAGTATAAGCTCAATTTCCCAAATGAAATTTTTAAATAATCCACTAGATTCCAAATTCATACTAAAATTTAGGAATTAAAACTAAAGATTTAAATATTGTATGAGATATTAATGAGGGTAAATTTAGAAAATATATATTCTCTTTCTTGTTTCTTAATACGTGTGAAAACACCTAACCCTTCATCTAAAATGGGACGGAGGGAGTAGTAAATAACACTCCTATGACATTTTATGTCCATTAATATTCATTATTATTGTCTGCATTTGTTTTCGGTGTTGAATTGACGTGTTCAGTTTGTGTAGGTCTAGTAAGAGTTATGTATTGTACAGCTTGTCATGAACTGTATTAATCTTTCTTTCTGTTTGTCATGTGTCCGTATAAAAAGATAAGTCTGTAACACTTTCTTCTGAATGAAAATTGGTTCTTTCAATTCTACTATGGTACGAGAGCTAAATTAGGGTTTCTCGATCCATTTAGATCCTGTTTTTTTCCGCCACTAAATCTCTGCAACTCTTTCTTCGATCTCTCAACAATGTCAAGAAATCAGAAAAACCGAAGTACTTTGGTTACTTCAATCCTACTTCATACTTTATCTAATATCATTCCTCTTAAACTTCATCAAGAAGACAATTTTCTGACATGAAAAACTCTAACCACCCTTGTCTTGAAGAAATTTCATGTTCTTGGCTATGTTACTGGTGAAGCTCCTCGTCCTGATGAATTTGTATCAATGGTGACAAGAACTACACAGATAGATAATCCTCTTTACACTTCTTGGCAAGATATTGATACCAGTATCCTTTTATTTCTTCATAATTCAATTTCACCAACTGTAATTTCTTATGTTGTTGGATCTAAAACTTCTAAAGAACTATGGGATGCTTGAAGCGATAGATTTGGATCTTCTTCCTCAATTCATGATGTTTAATTGAGAACAAAGCTTCACAATATTATACTAGGTACTACTTCTGTTACTACTTACATATCTGAAGCAAGATCTGTGATTCTCTTGTTGCCTGTGGATCTAATATTAGTGATATCGAATTATTGGTATCTTGACTTAAAGGTTTGCCTTCAGAATATTCTTCTTTTTGCACTTCAATTAGGATTCGATCTCTACGAGTTTTTTTTCGAAATCTTCATAATCTCTTGTTAAGTGAAGATATCATTATCTCTGAATCAAAGCAAAGCATCATGTCAGGTGAAAATTCAAAATATTTTCTTGCATCCTCTTCAACCTCTCATGTTAATGGTCAAAACACAAATCCAAATTACAACATGAATTCTCAATCCCATGGTGGTGGAATAAATAATTTTCGTGGTAGGGGCAGAGGATTCTAATTAGGTAGAGGTAGTGGTATATTTAACACATTCTGAAAAAAGCGAGGGTCTAACAACCACACCCAATATTTTGATTAGAAATATGTATGGACAAACTCCTAGTTACTTTACTAGAGAATCAACTAGACAGTCAAACTCAATCTAGATAAAAATATCTCAAGGAGTTATTATCTCAATCTCTCAATTTGATCTATACTCAAGCAAATAGAATCTGCAAGTCTTTATCAAAGAGAGATAACTTAGATGGTACCAAAAACCAATATCCAAGCGTCAATCAATTTAAATCGACAACCAAAAGGTCGGATATTCTAATTGATTGAACAACGCACAACCTGTTTTATTTCAATTATATAACAAAATATAATGTGGAAAAGAAATAACGCAGACACCAGAATTTTGTTAACGAGGAAACCGCAAATGCAGAAAAACCCCGGGACCTAGTCCAGATTAAACATGCATTGTATTAAGCCGCTACAGATACTAGCCTACTCCGAGCTAACTTTGATCTGGACTGTAGTTGAACCCCAACCATTTTCACATTGATCCAAGGTACAGTTATGCTCCTACGCCTCTAATCCCAGCATGATATTGCGCACTTGATTCCCTTAGCTGATCTCACCCACAACCAAGAGTTGCTACAACCCAAAGTCGAAAACTTTAATAAACAAATCTGTATCACACAGAAAAGTCTACAAGGATAGATAAATTTGTATCCCACGAATAAACCTATGTGTTTTGTTCCGTCTTTTGATAAATCAAGGTGAACAGGAACCAATTGATAAAACCATACTTATATTCCCGAAGAACATCTCAGCTTTATCAATCACCTCACAATAAACTTAATCGATGCAGTGAAGAAGATTATTGAGGAATCATAAACGATGAGACGAAGTGATTGTGACTACTTTTATATCTTTCCTATCGGAGATAAAAATCCCAAGCCAATTATTACAATTGTACGCGTACGATAGAAGATGCAAGATCAGATCATACAACTACGAGAAAAGTAGTATCGGTCTGGCTTTATAATCCCAATGAAGTCTTTAAGTCGTTAACCTGGTTTTGGAAGAAGAAAACCAAAGGTTAAAGGAAAATCGACTCTAGCTTAGCAAACTAGTATCACACAGAATATATGGGGATTATGTTTCCCAGTTGCTTGAGTTCTCCCTTATATAGTCTTTAAAATCAAGGTTTGCAATCAATGTTAGCTTAGTAACAAAGCATTCAATATTCACCGTTAGATAAAAACCTGATTAGATTCAAGCTAATATTTATCAACTATTAGATCGAAAACATAGCTTGTTACACACACATGAAATGTACGTTTGTAGGCTTATGAAAACCGTACCCAAACTTGTACATTAGTTGGTTCAACAATAGTTAACCAAATGGTTAGCCATATGATACTTTCATATTAACCATATTCTTCTTCACCATAACTAGTCCAAATGACTCAAATGAACTAGTTAGAGAGTTGTTCAATTTCTTAGATCTTTATGTACTACACAAGACACAATTGAAGAAAAAACGATGTGATTCACTCGAACCGATTCATGAACTATAAAGCCACGGTTTTCAATAGCATTTATTTGTTTATTAAGATAAGTTCACAAACATCGTTTTTAAACATAACCTACTCAAGTTCGCGGACTTAAGTTCCCGAACGGAGTTCACAAACTCCAGCAGAAATTCTCGAGTTCGAGAACTACGCCAGTTCTCGGACTTATTTCGCGGACTGAGTTTGTATTTTGAGTTCGCGGACTGAGCTCACGCACTACTCTGGTTCAACAAAGTTCGCAAACTTCGGTTCAAGCAATAAGGAATTATTCATATATGTGTTACCACAACAATGTTTATATCCTCCAATGGTTATATTGTCTAAACTCTCATTTCAATCAGTGAAACATTCTCAGAGGGCGTTATATAGTTGTTATTCACAAACTATTTTTCGTCAGAGCAATTTCCAAAATGATTGAAACATAACATGACTTTCGTCACTAGGTAAGATGAACTTGGCTAAAGCAAAAGATTTACCAACACATATTTCGAGAAATTGATAAGCGAGATATACTCAGCTCAAAATATCCACATGTGTATAATCTTAGTCTATATAGTAATATGAATTTTGTCTCAAACATAGCTTTACATTAAGTGATATATAAGTTCAAGTCTCCACATACCTTTTAGTCCATGAATATCCATTGGTTCCTTGAGTAGTCCTTCTTCTATTATGATGATTGACATGGAGTTCTTGAGCTCAACTACACTTTCTATCTTAGTCCTAGACCTTAGCTATAGTAGACTAGAAATCAAGACTTTATAGTTTTTATCACTAACATTGACAAACATGCTTGAGATAGCAACGCATGCGAGTTCGACCGAGCAGTGCTCTAACAATCTCCCCTTTTGTCAATTTTAGTGGAAAAACTATTAATACATATGGAATACAAAAAAAAAATATGAATAAACTTTATAGCTCCTATTCCACATGTCTAATCTTCAACGTTACTCGAAATCTTCGTCACTTCCAAGTAGTCAAATGATCCCAAAGGTTGTAAGTTTAGCATCATCGTTGTTGCTCAACACAAGTAAACTTATGGAGACTTGATAACTCGATTAGATTAATCACAAGAGAACCCATAACTAATCTAACCGGGATACACAATTAAACTAACCACAAAAGTAATCAATTTAATCGTTTATACTCACATAAGAAAATCTATGGAGCGATGACTAAGTTAATCATAAAAACAACCAACCCAGTCGAAAATGCTCAAACATAAGATAAACTTACAGAGTCATAACTAAATAATCACACAAGATGATTAATTTAGTTCAATATACTCGACGTAAAGTACCTTACGGAACACAACTAAGCTAATCACAAAGATAATCAACTTGGTTGTTTAGTGCTCGACATAAGACACAATACGGAGTCTCATAGTAATACATAAAAAATGGATCAGGGAAGATCAATTACTGCGGAATACACAAGGAGTCATTCTATGTTTCCATCATTATTTGCACAATGACACACAATAGACATAATCCTTGAATTACAAAAGATTTTAACCTATCTTCCATCAAAAATTGACATAATAGGATTAACTTTTGTATTTGTCAAAAGTTCATTCATTCTTTCATCAATACTTGCATATCAACTTATGAACGACTTTACTTTTGATAGGATATGGGACGATCAAGTTCACAGATGCAAACGCACATATCCCATAACAATTTTGCAATATATGAAACCATAAAGATTAATACTGCAAAAATAATCTTCCAAATCAACTTTAGAATAAATCTAAAACTATTGCAAGATGAAAACGTTGGACATAGCTATGTGAAATCACAATAATTGATATTCCAAACTCTAGTAATATTTCTAAAAAAAAAAGAATAAATTCTCATAAGAAGTTTCCTAGGCATCAAGACAAACTCGTAATGCACATATAAGATGATTTGTCCTTAGAGGGTAGAATCAATCTTTTTCGCCCGAATTTACACCAATAATAGCTACCAAAGGCGTATAAAAGATTTCCCAACAACATTCTTGTAAAATCTACAAATTATCTTAGAAGAATAGTACTCCAAGAATCCAAGTGCCCAAGTTCAAGAGAAGTGGAACAAGTGCAAAGAAACGGAGCAAGATACTCAAAAAACAAGAGACAGGACAAATACCAATCTTAAATCACCCAAATTCAATGTTTCTCATCTCCATTTTGAATATAATTCAAATAGGAAGAGAGTTCAAAAAGAATGAGGTCATTCCGAGTTCGGACGAAGAAATTACGGCCAAGACAAGTTTATTGAATATCGACGTCTACAGGAAAGTATGCATACAGGTTTGCAAACGAATTTTCATAACTTTGAGCAGTTTGCAAACTGGGTTTGCAAACTTAAACCCCTGGATTTTGATTTTAAAAAATGTTATGCATACTTTGTGTGTCTACCATGAAGTACAAACATCCCTAACTATTATTTTCAAACCTTTTTAGAAAAGTCCAGTTGAATTCTACAGCCTTACCGAACATAATGTGCGCCCCAATTCTCGTGCTTCCCTCACCGTATACATAGCAGGGAATTCCTTGGTGAGGATGCACTTACAATACAATCAAGTTGTGTTGGGGTGAAAAATGTATTGCTCACCACAAGTGAACTTTGGATTATCATGAAATAGGTCGCTTTTAGAACCTTTCACATCCATGGGTTTGCGGACTGAGTTTGTATGCTGAGTTCGCGGACTGAGGTCACGCACTACTCCGGTTCAACAAAGTTCGCAAACTTTGGTTCAAGTAATAATGACTTATACATATATGTGTTACCACAACAATGGTTATATTATCTAAACTCTCATTTCAATCATTGAAACATTCTCATAGGGAGTTATATAGTTGTTATTCACAAACTATTTTTCGTCAGAGAGATTTCTAAAATGATTGAAACATAACATGACTTTCGTCACTAGGTAAATATGAACTTGGATAAAGCGAAAGCTTTACCAACACATATTTATAGAAATAGATAAGCGATATATACTCAGCTCGAAATATCCACATGTGTATAATCTTAGTCTATATAGTAATATGACTTTTGTCTCAAGATATAAGATAGAGTAGATATACTTTTGAGTGATAGATAAGTTCAAGTCTCCACATACCTTTTAGTCGATGAAGATTCACTAGTTCCTTGAGTAGTCTTTTGTCTTGTATGATGATTGCCATGGAGTTCTTGAGCTTAACTACACTTTCTATCCTAGTCCGAGACCTTAGCTATAGTAGACTGATGTAGTTTGTATGTTGTTGTAGAAAGTGGTTGTAAAGTTGTCATTCACTCATACTTGTGAAGATTCGTTTTAGACTCAAATTTAAAAAGATTAATTTCAAGATTATAGAGAAAACTGAGACTATGGATCCCACCATCAACCAATTATCAGTGATTCAGTCAATAACAATAATTATGCAACTCATACATTCAGTATGATTCTAAAATATTGCTTAGACAAGTAGATTCTCAAAACAATAGCTATAAATCGAAAGCATGGACAATCAAAAGACTTAACCTAAGCATGACCCATCAATTGAAAACACAAACTACTTAGTCAGAATCATATAACCAATTTCAGTTCAGTGCAAATAATCATAAAAGAATTGCAATAATCAAGTTAAATATAATTTACCACATAATAATTGGAAAAACGGCTTCCTCCGTCGCCTCAGCAATGGGGTTTAGCTCATCATGTTATTCACGTGCTCAAAGTAGGTGTTCATAGCTCAAAAGGGTGAAAAACAAGAGAAAACTACTAAAGCAACGAGTTTGTAACAGATATAATTGTTACAGAAGTCGTTGTTACAGAGAAATGTTTAACAGAACTGTTGCGAACTCTATTAATTGTTGGAAAAATTGTTACAAAAGAGATTGAATGTGAAAGAATAGGTGACGGAAACAGCGACCTTCTTCTTCTACTGTTTTCTGGTTCTTCTTCTTCCTCTCATGTGTGTTCTCTGCAACTCGACTGTGTCTCTCTGCAAGCTCCTAAACTCTCCCCAAAAGTGTACGTAACCTGTTTTTGACTCGAATCAACACTTATATAGCCAACAGGGTCGGAAATCTCTCGAAAAAATCTTGTTTACCTCCTCCAAAAGATACGGACTTTCTCTTGTTATCTTAACTTTCTCCAGCATCCTCCAATCTAAATCGCAAGTCCCATACTCTCTCAAAGATACTCTTAACTAAAATAGAGAGTCATATTTCCTTTTCTACTCATATTTTTCCCAGAATAATCTAAAAGCCGCAGAGAATATATGCAACTATCTGTTTTGATGCAAATCGATAACTACTCCTCTTTTGTCGAATAAGGACGCCTTACATTCCCTGTTTAGTGTATTCAAGTCCAGCCCAACCAATTTCGGTGATTGAATCTCCTCAGAACATCTTGAAGAATCCAAACAAACTCTAGAACAACTATCCTCCCCTGTTTTGGTTCACTCGATAATCTAGCTCAACTGGGTCCAATATAATGATTATACCAAGCCTGTTTAACATTCACAAGTCTATTTAAACTGAATCCAGTGATTGAATCTTCTTTAATCGTGCCCAAAACTTGAACCCTAAACTGCTACTTCGCTACAACACCTTTCCCGCCAAAACTGAAATTTGAATATTGAAGAAGGTTGCCCCTTATCCTGATGTTGGGGTGCCGATAGTGATTTAGGTGCCCCTTAGTAATTTGGGTACCCCTTATCCAATAGTGAGAGTCCGAATAGCAGGTGTCCTCTGGGTTCCTTAGACAAATTTTCAAGCCGATTTTTCCGAAAATATTTATTGGCCAAAAAATACCTACACACATAAAACACCATAATAAGTACAAAAATGAGCACTATCAATATATAGAATCGAGACAAATCAGACACAAAAATATGTCTATCATAGACTAGAAATCAAGACTTTATAGTTTTGATCACTAACATTGAAAAACATGCTTGAGATAGCAACGCATGCGAGTTAGACCGAGCAGTGCTCTAACACATTCAATGAAATTTTTTCTCACCTTGGATCTACATAATATGCAAGACCTAGTTATGATAGGCCAACTTGTCAAATTAGCACCAAATATGGACATTTTGCAGCTGAATGTCATCACATGGGAAATTTTCTTATCAAGGACATCATACTTATTAATCCTTCTTCTATGATGGTCTCTGCTATAATTCTTGGTGAATGACCTTGGTATTTTGACTCTGGTGCTACAAATCATTTAACATCTAATGTGCACAACTTAAATACTTCTGCTCCTTATAATGGACCTGACAGAGTCAACACAAATTCAGGTAAAGGTATGATAATATCTGATTGTGGAAATTCTGATATTATAAATCCAAATCATTCTTTTAAGCTAAATGATATTCTACATGTCCTTAAATCTTCTAAAAAAATAATTTCTCTTCAATTACCAGAGACAATACGTGTTCACTAACTTTTGATCCAAATGGATATTATGTTAAGGATCTCAAGTTGGGGAAGATTATACTTCAAGGTCCAACTGAAAATGGTTTATATTCCCTACACTGCAATGGATCCACTTATGTCAGACCAGCATCCACTTCAACTATTACTTCTGCTTACTCTACAGTCAATACTGCATCTGAGACTTGGCATAGAAAGTTTGTCCGTACTTCTTTTGAGTCTATGTCCAAAGTCTGTAGGTCTTTATCTTTAAATAATATGGCAAATAATCCGCTTTTCTGTAATGACTACCAATTAGCTAGGAGTCACAAACAACCTTTTGTTATTTCTAGTTTTGTTTCTACTTATCCATTACAATTGTTACATATGGATGTTTGGAGTCATGTTCATGTAAGTTCTGTAACAGGTTATAGATATTATGCTAACACTGTGGATGACTTTTCAAGATTATGTTGGCTTTATCCTCTTAAGTACAAAAGTGCTTTCAAGGTTATTTTTCAATAATTCAAGTCTTTTGTTGAAAAACTACTTTCTTCACATATTTCTACAACCGGGACAGATGGTAGAGGTGAATTTGTTAATAATGAGCTAGGAGAATTTTTTTCAGTTACTGGTATAGGACATGAACTGACTTGTCCACATCACCAAAACAAAATTAATGGGGTAGCAGAGTTTACTAGAGTGTTTGTGATCTAGTCTGGCTTGTCAGATCATTATTGGGTTAATGCACTTCAGACAGCTAATTATGTCATCAAAATATTACCTGCTAAACTTATTCATTATATGTATCCTTATGAAGTGCTATTTCACAAATTTCTAGGTATCATTTTCTAAAATGTTTTGGTTGCTTATGTTATCCTTGGTTAAAACCTTAAAGGGTACAAATGTTTAGATTACTCAACTGGTATAAAGTATATAATTATAGGCCTGTGGTTTTTAATTAGCAATGCTTTCCTCAACCGGCTCTACCTAACACTCATGTGGTTTTAGGCATATCATTATATCAGGTTCAACTGCTAATGATTCTACTTTGGATACTACAGCTTGTATTATTTTTTACTTCAACTTCCAATATTAATAATTCTTCTTCTTCAATCACTACATCAGCTCTTGCACCCTCTTTCTAATCAAGCTCAATATGCAAATACTTCTTCTCACACTAATTCTACTTTTAATCTTTTGATGGTCACAAGAGGTAAAAGAGGTATTTTTAAACCTAAAACTTACTTTGCTACAAAACATGTACTTCCTGCTTTTTTTCTTGCTGATAACACACCCTCAGTACCAACTTACTTTACACAAGCAAATAAACATCAAAAATGGAAAGTTTTCATGGTGGAAAAGCATAATGCTCTCAAAGAAGCTGGAACATGGACCATTTTACCTCCTCATCCCTCACAAAATGTTGTAGGTTGTAAATGAGTCTTTAAACTCAAACAAAAACCTAATGGTTACATTGATATATATAAAGCATACTAGTGTCTAAAGGATTTCATCAAATGAAATGACTGGATTACACTGAGATTTTTAGTCCATTCGTAAAACAAACAACAATTAGAATTGTTATATCTTTAGCAGTTAATTTCAACTGGAATATATGTTAGCAATGTTTCTTACAATATGGATATTTGAAAGAAGATATTTATATGTTGAAAAAAGATATTTATATGATTCAGCCACAAGGTTTTCAAGACAAGGATTATCCATATTATGTATGTAAGTTACACAAATCACTATATGGTCTGAAACAGGCACCAAGGTCCTGGTATGAAAAATTACTTGATGTGGGAACTTGACTTATGTCATCTTTAGTTGATTCTTCTATTTGTTCAGAAAATTGGATCCAGAATTACTATAGTCTTGATATATGTAGATGACATTCTTATTACTGGTAACAATTCAGCATACTATGACTATGTCATTTCATACTTCAACAAGTACTTCCCAGTAAAAGATCTAGGTTCACTCAATTACTTTTTGGGTATGGAAGTTAAGAGAGGAGCAGTTATGGTATTTTTGTTTATCAAACTAAGTATTCCTTGGATCTTCTTCAAAAGTCTAACATGGTTGGTGCAAAACCATGTAGTTCACCATGTCCTTCAGGAACACCAAACTAAGTGCAAAGATGGTGACTTACTTTCAAATCCAATTGAATACAAGTCTCAAGTTGGAGCTATGCAATATCTAACTTGGTAAAAACCTGAAATTACTTATGTAGTAAATCAGGTATGCCAATTTATGAATTCTCCTACTACTGCACACATAACAGTAGCTAAAATAATTCTAAGGTACATAAAGGGTACGCTTTGTCATGGTATTTTATTCACAAAAGGTCTTACTGCAAGTTTAGTTTGGCATTATTGTTGCTAATTGGGGAGGAGATCCAGATACAAGAAGATCAACAAGTGGTTTTTATTTATTTATTAGCAACAACCCAATTTCTTGGTCTGCTAAGAAATAATCAACAATTTGAAGAAGCTCAACAGAAGTTGAGTACAAGTGTTTGGCCTCCACGGCTGCTGAAGTCTTATGGGTTTGTCAGATACTTAAAGATCTACATATATTCCTCCCCCCTCCTCCTCAACTATTATGTGATAATAAAAGTTCTATATCACTTGCTTCAAATCCTGTTTTGCATACTCGCATGAAGCATCTTTCCATTGATTATAATTTTATCGAAGAACTGGTTAAGCCTGATTCTCTAAAGGTTGCCTATATCTTTACAATTCAACAGGTTTCCGACATTTTTACAAAAGGTTTTGCTGGTCCAAGATTTGGCTTTCCAGAGAACAATATGAAGGTATTTTCTCCACTTCAGTTTGAGGGAGGCTAATAGAGAGTAATCTCTTATTTTTAGTAAATAACATTCTTGTTACACTTTATGTACGTTAATACTCATTATCACTGTTTGTATTTCTTTTTAGTGTACAATTGACGTGTTCAGTTTGTATTGGACTAGTCAAAGTTATGTACAGTACATCCTGTCATGAGTTGTAATAATCTTTCCTTTTGTTTGTCATGTGTCTGTATAAAAGATCAGTCTGTAACTCTTTCTTCTTAATAAAAATATGTTCTTCCAATTCAACTAAATTTTAATATAAATTATAAAATGATAATGGATTATAAGCTAATTTTTTGACAATATGATCTTTTTTTTAATACAAAAATAAATTTTTCAATTAAATTAAATATTTGATATGTCTGGTCGGCTATATTCCTTTAACCACGTGGAAATTGAAAATTCCAATTTGTAATACTTAATAATCGGCAAAAATTTTGGCTAAGACATGAGTTGTATTATTAGTAATTCTTGGAGTGTAAGAACATTTCTTAGACTCAGAAGTAGAAAGCAAGAAATTATACCCCAATGAAGCTATTATTTGTCCAGTGTATTGTATTCCTCTGACCATTCATTGCATGTGTAACACTTTTTCAATCCCTTTTCAAGTGTATTCTACAAATTCCCAGCTCTCCATCCCATTTGACAGCTTCAAGAATAGCCAATGTTTACGCCTGTTCTGCATCTATGGCTTTGGTAGGATGCATCTAGCTCGATGGATTATTCCTGCAGAATCATGGTAAATTAGTCATATCCTTAACTGATCAGTTTCTTTATTATATAAAAAAAAATGCATCAAAATTGATTATAAGATCATCCACATTCGGTCTTAGCCAAATTGGTGTATCCGCAAGAGTCCTTCCCTGCATATTTTGGTTTGGAAGAGAAAATGTTAGCCAATCATTATGTGTAGTTTTAATTCTTCTCGCTACATCATTTCCTCTGACTTGCACATCAAAAGCAAGTCTGTTTGGTCCTTTTTTAGGTGGTCCCAAGTCTGTTTAGTCCATTTGGTCCATAATTATTTAAAAATATTAAATGGACCAAAGTACCCTTCCGTATTAATTCCTACTTATTTTTTGTAGCAGTTCATTATGTCTGATGAACTCCGAGGTTCATTCCTTCAAATGAACACCTAATAAAACCTTTAAAAAAAATGTTTACTTATTTTTTTTTATAGCAATTCATTCTGTCTGATGAACTCCGCAGTTCATTCTTTCAAATGAACACCTAATAAAACCTAAACCAAATTATTTACTTATTTTTTGTAGCAGTTCATTCTGTCTGATGAACTCCAGAGTTCATTCTTTCAAATGAACACCTAATAAAACCAAACTAAATCACATATGAAAACAGAGTTCATTCTGTAAAATGAACACAACACAAAACTTCACTATTATGACAAAAAACAGAGTTCATTCTGTAAAATGAACACCTGATAAAACCTATATGGAAACAGAGTTTATTCTTCAAATGAACACCTGACATAACCTATAAGAAACCAGAGTTCATTCGATAAAATGAACACCTTTCAAAAACTAACTAATTCAAACCTAGAATTGGGTTCATTCTTTAAGATGAACAACTAATAATTCAAGATCTAAAAACAGAGTTCATTCTTTACACGAACACACAAAATAATCCATAAAAAAATAGAGTTCATTTTGTTTGATGAAATTCGTCGTCTTCAACAGAGTTCATTCTAATCAATGAACTTCATCGCCCTCATCATCTTCTTCGGTAGCAGCGGCGACGAAGAAAAATACATAAATATTCCTCGTCTTCATCATCATCTTCAACCGCAACAACAAAATCATCATCTTCAAAACAAAAATCAAAATCATCTTCATCGTCTTTGGCATCAGCAACATCATCTTCATCATATTTATCGTCTTCATCATCTTCAACAACAGCAGCAAACAACAAAAACTTCATCATCGTCATCTTCTTCATCGTTTTTATCATCATCAACAACAGCAGTAGTAGAGAAAAAAAGAACCCAAAAACGTCGTCGTTCATCATCTTCTTCATCATCATCAGAGAAAAAAAGTGGAGAGAAGAAAAAGAAAAAAGATCTGAAACTAAAAAAGAGATAAAAAAGTGAATCTGGAAATAAGATATTTTCTATATATTTTTTGTAGGATCCATTCAGTCCACTGGATTCACCTCGCCTCTTTTTAAGGGATGTTGAGAATGGCGTGAATTTGACCCTCACCCCCTTCATAAACTTAGGGACTTCTCACGGAAACAAGGTCTCCCAACCACCCAATTCCATATAAACTTGGAACACACAAACATGGCGTCACACATGATTTCTTTTCGGACCAGAGCCGGACTCAACTTAGACGCACCCGAAACAAAGATCTGACTCGTAAATTCATTTTTTTCTCGTATTTATTCAAACGAGTTGAACCTCCCCCTTACCAAATTATTTATTCACAAAAAATTCACTAAGATTTGAACTCCAAAATCTCGCGTATGCCAACCTATGAACTTTACCACGAAATCATTTATTTGTGTACACTACATATTTTATTTTACTTTTTGATATCGATAAAGAATTTGGTGCTGGCAAATTTTAAACTAAAATCTCTGCTATCATTACCCAATGACATTACCACTGTACTACAGTGACACCGGGATACTGCATACATATTACATGTCATAAACTCATCTAGCCTCCACTTCATTATAGTGTTTTGAATTAGATAACATCAAAATTAACATAATTTATCGAAAATTTATATGTATATATATGTGTCAGCGTCCTATAATATTATAAGGAACTGTTGTGTCTATGTGTACGCAACAAGTCGTGTCCGCACCGGTACTCCTCACCCTTCTAGATTATAACCTTTGAAGAGTAGTGTTTTCCTGGAAATTAATCAGTATATCCACTAACTTTTCCACTGAGCTACTGTTAGCCTTCTAAGCACTCCCTTCCTTCTGTTCAGTTGACTAATAAATTACTTTATTATTTTCCTAGCCACTTAAATGATCAATATGAAGGGTCTGTAATACTAGGCACCTCAGAGTCAGACTTGACTAGTTAGATGCTAATTAGGCTCAATCCACATCATGGCACAGTATCAAATCAGTATAGTAGGTCGTCTAGGTGTGATGAGTTCTTTAATTCCCGTGGTTATTGCAAGAAAATTAAAAACCTGAACTACATTTTAATACTAATTAATGAATCTTCGTATTAGTAGATCGAGTCCAAATTTGTTAACATATTCCTTTGATTGGTTGGTTATTTAACCGATGATCTCATTATCCTCTTAGTAGATCAGTTTTGACAACCCACGCACAAATGCAGTTTTGCAGTTAATTATGAGCAAATGTAAAAGTCAATAGAGTAACTTTTGGTTTCCAAATTTCCAATCAGGATCAACCCTACAATGTCTATATCAAAATCAGTAGCAAGAAGACAGCCCGGTTCCTTGCACCTTCCACAAAACAGACATTTAGACTATTAAACATCATCATTCGTTAAATACTCCATTCCATTACTTTTGTTTGCTGCATATGAATTCAGATCAGCAGTTAATTTAGACTTTCTAGCACACACTGCTGCTTTAGGTGTTAATCTAGCATTAGCACTCTAACCACCCACCACCTAATAAGAGATGACTAATATTCACTTTTGGAGTGTATCTTCGCAAGTACATAGACACAATCATACATCAGCATCAATTAAACTCCAATCCAGTCCCACTTAACATTTTACAAGTAGTCAAAGAAAAAAAAAAAACTTAAGATAACAAGTAGCTATCATATATTCTCTACTTCCATGTACT
This sequence comes from Papaver bracteatum, assembly GCA_023529315.1. Lineage (NCBI taxonomy): Eukaryota > Viridiplantae > Streptophyta > Magnoliopsida > Ranunculales > Papaveraceae > Papaver > Papaver bracteatum. The sequence continues at coordinate 1,154,972 of JAJJWX010001388.1, forward strand.
AGCCATCCACTTGGACATCTTCTTCCTTTTTTTTTTTCCTATATAAACAAGACCTTTGAAGTCTTATGTACTTAAAATCTTCTCAAGAGAACCTAAGAAAAAAAACAATATTGTTTCGTTTTGTCAAACTTTTTATGAGAATAAAAAGAACAAAAATGGCAAACATATCCATGGAATCAAGAATGAGCACTACACATTCAAACATTAGCAACAGCAAGAAAGATCACAACCAGCATGGGGCTGTGATTGAAGACATTGAAGGATTAATCAAAGTTTACAAAGATGGTTACGTCGAACGTCCTCCGATCGTGCCAAATGTTGCGGCGGCCGTAGGCCAAGAGCTAAACTTGTTCTGCAAAGATGTTATCATCGATAAATTGAGTAACCTTTGGGCTAGATTTTATGTCCCAAAATGCCAAGGAAAACAGCTTCCTTTGCTTATTTACTTTCATGGTGGTGGGTTTTGTGTGGGTTCACCTTCTTGGATCTGCTATCATGAATTCATATCAAAATTAGCTTCTGCTTCTGGTTGTGTTGTTATGTCAGTGAATTATCGTTTAGCACCGGAACATCGTCTACCGAAGGCTTTCGATGATGGTTTTAACTCTGTCATGTGGGTTAAACAGCAAGCCACGATGAGATCTAATAATGATCAGAGATGGTGGTTAAACAGCTGCAATTTATCAAAGGTGTTCTTAGGTGGTGATAGTGCTGGTGCCAATATAGCCCATAATGTAGCTAAACAGATCGGTGCATCGGGACTAATTAACCCGTTGACACTCAAAGGGATCATCTTAGTTCAACCCTTCTTTGGAGGCGAACAAAGAACTTATTCTGAGAAATATTTAGCACAGCCTCCGAATTCAGCTTTGAGTTTAACCGTATCCGACGTATTTTGGCGGTTATCTTTGCCGACGGGTTCGAACCGTGATCATCAATTTTGCAACCCTTTAGCCGAAGGTGCGACCGGATTAGAAGACTTGAGAATTCCTCCAGTTATGGTTTGCATCTCAGAGATGGATATATTGAAGGATAGGAGCTTGGAGTTTTGCAATGCAATGAGAAGAGCCGGGAAAAGTGTGGAGCAGGTTATGTTTATGGGTGTAGGACATGCTTTTCAGATTCTACATAACTATCAACTCTCTCAGACTAGAACCCATGAAATGATTTCTCATATCAAAGCTTTCATCAACAAATGACAAGGCTCGTCAGTCGTCACTAGTATTAGCTTAGATCGACTCCCAAATTACAAACGGTGGCCGATCATGCTGTAATATCAACTTTCTTTTTGTGTTTTTTTTGATGTACTCAAGGAAATGTATTGCAGAATAGTTTTATCTATCCAATTCAAAAGTTTTCAAGTATAGTTTACGCCCTTCTAATTAATACCCTGACTCAAAGTTTCCCTGATAACTACCGTCCTTGTGTGGATCCTTTTTTTTTTTTTTTATCGATAACAAAGAATCGAATTCATCAAAATATGCATGGCTTGAATAACAAAAGCCCTAAGATAATTGATAACCAAGAGATTGAATTGAATTGGAGGATGCTTACTATGTGTGGATCCGAAAACTGTGTATCTTTACTATGTATCCTGATTGACTAGTTTTCTGCTTCAAAAATGTTGGAGTAGTTCTATCACGCGCATGAATGCACAAGGAGCACATATTTGTGATTTGCTATTATGGAGATGCCTAAACATGGAAGTGAAATTTGACACCTACATCGTGGTGCTATGCATTCGTATGTGTGATAGCACGACTCAAAATGTTAAACATACCGAGTTTTAGACATGGTAAAACTGCTTTTACTTTCAAGATCTATGGCATTCAATCTGGTAATTCTTTTTCCTGATAATGTTAGTGTACTGTTTAAAAGTCGATCCATTTAGAGTATTATTCCTGCTCAACTATCGTCCTTGCATGCGTGGGAGTGTGGAACGAAGTGTCTCAAGTACTTATCTTCAGCAGTTAAATCAAATGCAAGTTGGTAATGACACAAGATACGATATTCACTTAATATGGATCCATATTATGGCGAATATGGCTAGCCAGTCGAGTCATCTGACAAAACATCTGAAAATGCAACAACTTACAAATACCATCTCTTTCAGAATACATGCCAAAATCTGATCATACCATACCTTAAGGAATATATGGAAATGACCTTAAATGATCTTAAAGGACAAGTTCCGGATGTATTTTACCCACCAAACCAAATTAGTCGATATCAGCAAGATCACCCTCAATATGGCACTCCACCTAGTGTATCCTTGCAGATCTGATTCTCTTACATATGAATCATATTTAAAAATAAACTAAAACCAATGAAATTTGATATCGACTAATTTGGATATCATCTTAGATCGCACGCAAGAAACCTGTTTTTAGTGATGCAGCAGTTTATACAGTGTTGGAGAGAATAGTGTAGAAACTTGGGTGGGGTAGTATATTATATTCTTTGGAGCATAAGAAAAAAGAAGATTGGCTTTGAGGTAGAAAGTAGTGGACCTTTCTTTCTTCATTTGCCCTTAACTTTTTTGACCAGATTTTATCCATTACAAGACCACCTTCCATAAATGGAACAAAGTTGTAAGCCAGCAGAGAAAAATGAATAAAATCAATTATGTCCAAGATCAGTCCATGACTCCATGTGGATTGAAGAATCTGATCTCATCTACCGACCTGTAATTTACATCATACAACTATTTGAAACTAATCTTCAGTAGCACTTGCCAGAAACAAAGTTCTATTTCAACACAATTGGTATTGGATTACCAGAAAATCTAAAACTTGATGTATATTAATTGTTACAAATCACATTCACTAACAATATATAAACTGTGGAATCCCGTTATGAAGGGATAGCTTCTATATTACAACACACATCACTACACAAAACCTCACACTAGACAAAACTGGACTAACATTTGAACTAAAAGCTTGTGGATATATATAATTTGCATTACTTTTCCCTTTTCTACTTAGAAGCATTATAACAAACTCCAGAGGGAAAAACTGCAGCACACTTGCTGTCATCAGAGTTGCTCATTGATGCAGTAATCAATTGCAGGCTAAATTTCTCCAATATATTTGTTGATTGCCCCGTGATGACATTAAAGGCTCCCAAGAAAAATCATTAGTGAACTAAATGTTGATAGTGGCTTCCCACAATCTAAGAAGTCCGTTGCGTCCACCACTGCATATCCTTTTCCTTTCCAAGTCTGTAGAAACACATCGTACCTACAAGGTAAACAAGCAGGGAAATCAACTTGCCGCAATCCCTGCCATTTATTTACTGAAGATCGGAAACATATTCAGCGCAAATTTGGCAGTTAGTACTGAGAAAAGTCATTTTAGTTATAAAATATTTGGCAGTTGGCGCAAATTTGGTGATAAAATATTTTTATAATGCAAGCAAGTATAAAAGGATGCTGATAAAATACCACAGCAACTGTTTTTGGTGGAGTTCTGTACAGTTGCCACCCAGCCATTTTAGATCCAGTTCCGGAGAATCCACCAAGCCTTTCTTGAGGCCGATGAAAGAGGGACATGGAATTATCTGCTGCTCCAATTCCTAACCAATGTTCCCCAGCACTGATAGATAAAACAGAAGAAGAATGTATAGTTACATTCTTCACACATCTTATCCCTCCTGCACAGACACAAAGATAAACAAAGTACATTTAAATGCCTGAAGTGCTAAGCTCAAGATTAACTGTAATTGCTTTTCATCAAGGTAAGAAAGAAACTTATCAGTTTCGTCTTTACAAAAGATATTAGTTGCCATTTAAATCATAAGTTATGTTAAGTTATTGTCTCGGAGAAAAATCTAGATTTTTTTAACTGGTAATTTGCTTGCTCCACCACATCATAGATCTAAGAGATGAATCTGAAATCCAAGTAAAGCAAAATCTATCTGGAGAAAATACTATTGCTCTTACCCTCCTCATTTTCCCAAAACCTGATCAGTCCATCAGTTGAACCTGAAAAAGAAAATTATAACATAACAATTCAATGGGTTGTTGACTACGTACTAAATTCTTTTAATTAGTGCAATAACAGCACTTGCAACACGTTGAATAAACATAAAATCATTAATGTAGAAAGGGGTAACCAACCCGTAATTAGTCCATTATTGGACGGTGATAACTCAACACATTGAATTGGACCAGCATGGCATGATAGTACAGCATCACATGATCCACGAGAAACAGACCATAATCTAGCAGTCCAGTCATCACTTCCAGTAATTACAGTGTCTCCAATCATCCTTATTGACCTGTATGATTGCCACAATTGAAACACCAACTTATAATCCTGATATAAAGAATAATGACAAGAAGGTAATCAAGTCCTTCTAATCCAGTTTTGCTTACCGGATCCATTTTGTGTGCCCTTTTAGCTTGTGCATCTGTCTACCAGCACGGATGTCCCAAACATTTGCAACCCTAAAAAAGAACAACTAATTATAGGAATTATGCTAATTATATAACATCAGCAATTTAAGCATTGAACTGCAGAGCACATACGCATCTCTCCCGGCAGCTGCTAAGATTCCTGTAGAGTCATCATACTCCATGCAAAGAACTGCACTTGAGCAACGACCTACAGTAGCCACACAAGTATCCGTTCTCACGTCCCACATCTTTATGCTTCCATCATGGGAAGAAGTGAGGACACGCTCACCTGATAACATCCGTACCGAGCTGACCTGAAAACAGAATAACAAGAGTAAGGTCAAGCATCAAACTAGTTATATGTTTTTTCAACTTTGGAAGTAGAGATGGTTGTATGTTAGTAAGTTAGACACAGAAAATAAAATATTTACAGGGCAGCAAAGTTTGCAACTAAACCTGTGCATCATGGCCCTTTAGCTCTTCTAGAAGTTGAGTTGTCTGCTTATCCCAAACTATGACAGTTTGGTCATCTGATCCTGATACCACCTTCCCTCGGTCGGAGCTGATTGCACGGATAGCTCTGAAGTGAGAGAAAAAAGGAAGATATAACGACAATTCGTTTGACCAAGAAGTTCAAATAACCGTTCACTCTTAAGGTACCGGTGTTACAATGAAGCACAAGTAAAACAAATCAACGGACCAAAAAGATATAGTTTAAGAAAGGTAAAGGTATTGGAAAAATATCGAACAGTTTGTAATCAATACAAACTAAATTACGATTTAAGCACCTTGTATGACCTTTCAAAGTCGCGCGAAGTTCAGAACCGCGGATACTAGGATCCCAAAGCTTAACCTGTAAAATTATATAGCCCAGTACACATTCATGAGCAGATTAATAGGAAATCCTAAGTTACGCAGAGAACCAGCTATTTTGAAAAAGGAATACCAATATTCAATCTCAGGGGACAAAGAACCAAAGGTCTCTCAGGGAACGGCCAGCACCAAAAATACTCTTATCAAAATAAAAAGTAAGTTCGGAATTACCGTGCAATCGGTGCTTCCACTTATGAAAAAGCCTGCATCTTCACGATCACCAACCAAATCCCACACCTCTCTTCTCGTTACACAATGTAAAGCAGTTATGGCACCAGTGTGGCCTCTGAGTACACGCATACTTGACTGGATTTTCTTCTGCCCAGCATTTGATAATTCTGGCCTACGGGGAGAAGCTGTACCTTTGATGTTCTCATTTGCAGCTGAAACCAAAAATAATGCAGCAATGACTTATCAGATGGATCCAGGTTTCTGAAGAGAGTCTGGAACAATAAGCTCCTATAAACACTAACAAATATACCTGGGTTGCTATTGTCAGAAGTCCACCTGCGGACACCACGACTGAAGGAATTGTTTCTTGTCGACGTATCTCTGCTAAACATACTCTGGACCCAGCTACGGCCAACACCAGAAGCCTCAGTAGGCTGCTGGCTCTCATCTACGGCATCTGGAGATGGGGATGCTAATCCATACGGTGACGAAGAATGGACTTTCACAGAGGAGATTCCCCAGTAACCAACCCGTAAATGTTGGATATGTGACAATAAACCACGAAGATTTATCTGCAATACCATAGATTATTAGTTTCTAATGTCACTCACAAAGACAGGAATTGCAGCAACCCGACAAAAAGATGAGATTAAGAGACATATAAAACTGCCACATAGAAGAACCAGAAAAAACAGCATCACTTACAGAATTCTTGTAACCGATATTGTTTTTCTCGGCAATTGTCTCAATCATGTACCACGCATCAGTGTCAGGAAGTCCTAATCCAGCCTCCATTATACAACACGAAACAAAAATTAGTAACGAAATGCTTTGTTTCTGTAGCAGGCTATCATATATAAGAGGACGGGCCTAAGAGAGTTTACCATGTGAGAAGCCAGTATAATGAGCTGTGCTGTCACAAGAGTCACATAATTGGACAACCTAAATAAGGATTGGAAAAAGAACTGGTTATGAGTATACTATCATCTCAAACCACATACAGTAAACACTTTAAGTATGTAGATAGAATCAACTATAAGCTTCTACATGAAATTATATGACTGTTCTCTTGCAAGTTTAAATGTTCAAGCTATCAGGGACAAAAAGTAAATGTGCAAGGCACTTACTTGTTTGAATTCTGGTCCACTAAATAGTCAAAGTATCCTTCCCAAAATCTGTAACAGGAATACCGAGAGCTATTAGCATATGTCCAACTCTTATGTGATTTGAAGAAAATAGGCATGACTGCAAACTCAGTAAAAAGCAGTTGCAATCTCGGTTGGCTGAAGTTTAAGATACAAGAGTAACAGCTAACATAACAATATGGACTATCTATACACATTAAATTTTTCTTAACTTGGGTGCACCGAAGTTTGAAATACCAACCAACAATAAGTGTGAATATGTGATACAGTTTACAGATAAGACGAGATCAAACACAGAATCACTTCAACTCCTACAAAGTGGATGCCAAATGCATACCTTAGTTCCTCCCAGATTGGAAGAGAAAGGAGATGGCGTTGCACATAGTCCTTGACGTTATTAGAGTCTTTTTTGTACATTTCAGCAGATATTTCAAGGGCGTCTCTCACAGTTGACGTGTCATTGCGGGAGGTGGCACGACTAATTGCTGTTTTGAGCTAAAGTTTCACAAAACCTAAGACAAGTTACTAATGTGATAAGGCAGGTGTAAAATATTATAAAACGGACCTCGCCTAACAGAAGCTAGATCATAAACATACTAGGACTTGCCAATCAAAAGAAAAAACTACGACTTGCCTCAAAGCTTACTGACAATGAAATTAAGGGAAGAGACCAGAGTATGCAATCATTACTAGCCTAAAACTGCCCAGGAGTGTTTGCAGAAAGGTTTTTCTGGAATATCAGGAAAAGGAAGAAAAAAACGCAAAAAAGCAAAAACGACTTGCATCATTCCGCGTGGATGGAAGCGCAAGAAAGCTGCTGCTTCAGCACAGTATGACATGTTTCGCAAGCTTTTCCAAACAGGATCATAGGTGATGGTCTTTCTACTGGCCAATAAGTCGATAGACTTTTATGACTGATCTTCAACAACACTAATCCTCCCCATCATATACTCTTGCTATTAATGAAAGGATACATACCAATTCCTTCACTGCAATGAACTGCTCCTCTGTCAATTGGCAAATCCATCCCTGGTAAGAATAAATTTATCACAGAAATTAAGTCAGCAGACAATCCTAACATACAACCGCTAAACAAGGTTTGCCACTGGGATTTACATACAGTGTGAATGTGTTCTCTTATACATTCAACAAACCCACTGCCTCCAATTCCCTCTGCGTCCGACTCAATTAAAGCTGCAAATGATGAGATAGAGCTAATAATATGCGGCAGTTTAAAGACACTTACTCAGGAAACACTGTACCAGATGGCCAGGTGGAAAAACTTAACTGCGCGAAAACTGTACCTAGGATTGTGCCATATTCAAATGAAGAAAGAGGATCATCAGTAGCACCCAACTTCAAAAGACGCAACCACAAACCCTGCGAACAAAGCACACCTTGATACTTAGAAGTTGGAAGTAAACAAAAGGAGTAAATGAAAACTAAGAACAGTATTAGTAAGTCCATCAAGACATACATAAGGTAGTACAAGCAAGATATAACAAAACTGAAAATTGCAATTACATCCATGTGTCAATAGGAAAAAAGAAGCACGTCCCATTAGCAAGAAGAGGTATCAACTGAAATTGGTAAGTTGTAACTGAATCAGCTAAATTAAACCAAACTCCCCTAATATGGTTATTCTTAGCTACTCGAAAAAAAAACTAAGTGTTACAACTAATATTGAGTGAAGGTGGCTTCCTAACCTGCAACTTCACTTTTATATCCAGTACCATCCGCTCTCTTTCAGCCTGGCCAAAAAAAAAACACAAAAGAGGTTCAAGTTATTATAAATCTCGTTCTAATTCATAATATAGATGATGCATCAGCCACCGTGGCACAGTTTGATAGAACTTACTGCTCTTTCCCTCGGACTGAGGCTTTCCGCTTTCGAGTCGAGTCTCACAGAAGGGGAGCTGGTATGAAAGAACCATGAAGGTCAGAGATAATTTGAAAGAAGCAGCAAGTCAACATATATACAAGCACAACTTCTATCGCATTGAGGATGATAGATAACATGTATCTCCAATCTACAGAAATGAAATTCTAAGTGCCAGTGCCTCATTTCATCTTACAAAACTGAAAACTCATAGTTGAGAGGACAGCATAGTTTTAGCTTTTAGGTACCTAGGACCATGCTTTGCTGAATATTCCAGAGCTCCAACAGCTGCTGCAAGAATAGCCTTCCTCTTTTCTTCTTGCTCCTCCGTTCTAAAGTTTGCAGGAAATCTGTCATAACAGTGTTTTCCACCCGATCCTGATCAACCGAGATGTATGATGTTTAGAAGATAAACAATAAATACTGAGAATGAGCCAAACTTGTTTGCTTTTTGCACACCCCTGTCAAACAGTTAAACTGTCACATGATTAATTAATCACCTGAAATTCCAACACCAGCATCAGATATGGTTATGATCTCAGGTTCTGACGAGAGAACTGGAAAAATAGACATGGGATTTTGACCTCTTCCCATCGCATCTTGTAGCTTATCAAGAAGATTATTAGCTTTAGCGTCAGAACCAATGCCTCTCTCCAGGTAATCAATGAACCCCTGAGATTCCAGAAACTGTGCAATCTGTTGGAAAGCAATTGTCATGGTACTGTCAGCACATAAATGTTCGGGTTAAAATAAAATGCCATATAAAAAGAGCTTATCGGATAGCAATAATCAAAACAGGGTAAAGAAAACAAAATATTAAGACTGACTTTTCCTAGTGTTTAACCCCAATTAAACCTGAAAGTGAAAAAAGATGATAACTAAGAGAAAGCAACATCACCATGGAGTCTGGTGGTTGGCTAGTTGACCGAGAGCGTTTCTTCATAAATGCTTGAGTGTTGAAGACTTGATTGGCAGAGGGTTCCTGACAAAGAATGATTGGATCAGAAAAGGAACTAGGAAAGGAAAACAAAAACTACAGGAAAGGAAGATAATATTCTTACCATGAAATTACGATAGCCACTCAAAATGGATGCGAAGAATTTTAAGAATATTAATCTGCAGACATGAATTGAAACATATAATAAGAAAAAGCGTTCTTATTGAGCAATGCAATGGATATCCAAACCCTCATATCTTGATTACAAGGAAGACATGTATAGCAAAACTCATCATAAAAACAATGAAAAGTTTGGAACCTCAAATCAATCTATCAGCAGATATTGCAACTGCTTCACAAAAATTTAGGTTGAAGATATAGTACCACCGTCCAATGCATAGGACTTGCATCAAAGCACTCCTACCCCGTGGTATCAGGTAATATTATCATATTTATGTAACGTTAAAGGCTCGTAAAGTTTAGAAGAGAAACAAGTGTTCATTTTTCAGACATCATAGACCTTCTTAACCTCCTATAAAATCAACACAATACAGTAATCAAGCGTGTGAGGATCACTCCATTCCATAGAGTTCACCCATAATTTATGAATGAGTTCTTAACAAGCATGCACCACCCAAAGATCTTACAGGTATGCTTCCATAGAAATTTCAGAGGAACCTAGGCATCACCTAAATTGAAGATCTTGCTCCTCTCCCCAGGGTCTGCTGCCACCTTTTGGATAATACTCGGATGAAGTACAAAGGCTAGTTTTCATCTCATCTATACCAACAACATTTGGATACAAAAGTTTCATTATGTCACCCCGCAGAGTACTCAGTTCTGGCTCTGGCACGGGAGGTATATCTTCTGTAGTGGTGATGCGATTGTATTCAAGGTCAACAACAACTACCTAGATAAAACGTAGGAAAATAAGCACAGTCAAGGTTTTGAATTTAAAATGTATAAAGGGGCAACAAAATGGACAGAACAGAAGCCCGGATTAAATAAATTTCATCTGACGAAAACATTAAATAAGATTTTCAACCAGTAAATTTTCGCAGTATATGTACCAAACTTACTATCAGTTAAAGCAGCCTATGACATATAATATGATATTACACAAGATATTATAGGTTGGAAAGTTCAAATCATCAAAAGGTTGTGTAAAAATCAACAAGGTAACTCGCTTCCAAGCTAACACCTTGAACACCGATTTTTCTTTCGATAAGGTAGGAATAACCCAGTACTTATAAATCCTGTTTAAACCATCATTCACGTATACAAGTACAAATGAAGGATACCATTAATGGTCTAATCATGTTCTAAGATGTTGCTCAATTACATATTGGTTGAGGAACTGTGCCTGAAATTGAAGGAAGTCGTTTTTGGTAAATTCAGGATAAGGCAAATATGAAGATATAGCCTTCTTGATCCCCATTGTGAGGCTACAGATCCAAGTCGGCATAAAGTTTGTATTCAGGGTTTCAGACAACCAAAGCACCTTTCCACCATTTCCTAGCTAGTATTTCAAGCACTTTTTCATCCTCCAAGATTTGTAAACTGCAACAAATCTTGAATGGATGGAAATGTAGCCAAAAACTCAAAAAAATTAAATGACGTGCTTGTATCTATCTTTATCTTCAATTTAGAGACCTTTTCTTTTTAATGAATCTCATGCAGACATGATGTTTGAAGCAACGCCTAGAAAGGAACAGAATAATAGAAAGAGAATTTGTCGTCACAACCTCATGCAAACAAAAAAACAAAACCTAATAAATCACTAAAAGATTATGCACAAGACAGAAAGCTTACACCATCCATACTGAGACCCGTTGTATCAACACCTGAGTGCAAACCCATCATGTATGGTGTGGGAGCATCAATATAGTCTACCCCACTGAAAAATAGTAATGGAATGTAGACATGCTTCAGAACAACAACAAAGAGCCAAAAGTTAGAGATTCAGTACAAATCAAATTAACAGATCACAATACTGAAGTACAAGACGAATGAAAGTGACACGCATAGTCTCATCACAGAAATGGTGCAGTTAGCACGCATGTCTTACGACAAAATAGCGAGAGCAGGATCAATGCAGGCCAACTTACCTGCCATCTGAAAGGATATATCAAATGACAAATGGCCTCCGACACCAGAGTTAGAAGTGTATACCTGCCATATGAGAAAAGATGGTGCACACTTAAATAAAGACAATCCTGGTACTAAATGATTAATGCTAACCACTGATTAATGTCATTTTGTGGCTTGGTAATCCAAACAGATCAAGAAATGAAACCCAAAACAAGTAGACAAGAGTATAAGTCTGTTGCTACTTAGAAACTGAACCATGTCATATGTCTTGAAGAAAACTTTTTGGTAGTGAATCTCAAGTCTCTCAATGTGGCCTTGAGTAACTGTTTCTGGACCAGACTTAAATAATTGGTTGCAATAAGAATTAATCGTCAAGTAAAACGCCAAACCTAAAAGCAGTAGTATTAAGAATTGAAGATCTTTCTAGTGCCCCGAGTCAAAAGCTTACTTATTTGATCGAATCAAAACACGCCTTTCCAGCAACACGGCTGTGAAAAGCTTAATTAAGTTGTCCACATCCAAGCACTGAACCAGTGGTTGAAAGGATATCTGTATCACAGAAACAGATGAATGTCAGAGTCAACTGGTAACCTGCTTACCACATGACCAAAATATCAGAAGATTCAAAGCAACAGTCGAGTTTAAAAGTGTAGAAGCAAAGTGTCCATACATCAGCATGAGGCAGACCATCATTCGCTGGAGCCTCCACAGAAAGTAGGCAGTGTTCAACAGCAAAAAGCACCCTGTCCCTTCCCGGTGTAGGCAAAGGAACGTTTGACACAAGATATGCAATAACATCCCACAATGGCTTGCTGAAAATGTTACAAAGCTGAGAATTACTAACAATTTAAGTAATAAGATGAAATGATACTGGTCATAGAAGTAAGTCATTCTGCTACACTTTTCTTTTGGTCGTACTTGTTTGCTATCTAGTTTCTGCTAAAATGAATTATCTTAATTTTATACCAACTGTACAAGCTAGCTCACACTGACTCAGGGTCTAAATCCTTTACATAGTTGTACCACATATTAGACAGGTAATGTCAAAGACTGAAGTTCTCCTGATTCATATGAACAAATGGACATAATAACAGGAATAGTAAAACTAAGCGAAAAAAGAAAAGAAAAAAGAGTTGTGATAACAATCATGGATAAGACAATTCAGCAAACACGGAACAATTCCTTATCAGTATTACGAAGCCAAATAAACCATACCTGCTGCCAGTAGGAGAAAAGCAAAGAGTAAATAATTCCTCCAATGTATCCCTAAGGACACGAAAACTGGGTGAGTGTGAAACGAGACAGATACATTTGTCCGCAAATGAATTCGCTGGGATACGATAAGCTTCAGCAATATCCTCACTCACTGGATCTCGAAAAGCAATGCAGCTAACATAAATTTTAGACCCATCTCCCTCTGTAGAAAATTCTCAGGTCAAACTTCTGAAACAATGCGAACGAGAAGGGATGAACCCCTTCAAAAGTAGTGCAAAAAAAAAAAAAAGCACAATCAATAGTAGAAAATTCTCAGGTCAAACTACTGAAACAATGTGAACGAGAAGGGACGAACCCCTTCAAAAGTAGTGTAAAAAAAAAGGCACAACCAATAGCATATCAACTTGGTATTGCTGAAAATACTAGCAATACTACGGATGTAGAAGCATTCAAAGGTCGAAAAATTAGAAAATGAATAAAATAGTTTTTACTTAGGGCAGCAAGTTCAGAGTCCACTATCAGCCTAGGAAGATTTCATACTTTCTGAGTTTACATTACCGAAACAAACACCAGTTGATAGGCTTCCATCCAAACAAAAGTTTTGAGTTACGTGCACTAACAATATTTGGCAAGGAAAACTGCATAAAACCAATGTTTTTCAGGTAGGGCAAAGCTCAATTTGGATCATCACCACAGATGTGAAAATTTGGTTAGGCAAATGTTTAGCTTAAGATTTGTTTCTTTTCTATCTTTCTAGGTTCAGCAAGAAAAAGAAAGGAAAAAGTTTAGCTTAAGACTAATATGCAAGGGGCAAAGGTAACGAAAAAGAACAAATCATTTGATACCTATACTAATCATTTTCTAAATGATTCTTTAGTTTATCTTGGATATTAATTTAATGTTGGTTATTTAAATCAAAAGGACTTCTCTCCCCGCCATCACATTTTTGGTTGTTCTCTGTTTTCAAGTCCAAAGCACCTCGGTTTGGTATTGAATATCAAGCTTTATTACTTCAAAGGAATACATAACAATAAGTTACCAATAATGGAACCCCAACAATAGCATCCTTTCTTAATACATAAACACTTAAATTTTCCTCAAAAAAGTCGAGCATTTCTTGTGAAAGAGAAGTGTCCGTCCATCTCTAATATAGGCTGAGAAGGTGGGGTCACTGAGGTGTTTTCACTAAACTTTTGCGGCGTAACCGCATACAAAAATGTTTATCAAACAGGGATTACATACGTAAATGTACTGAGAACTATCAGAGCCGTTAAGTCCAAAATAACGATTTTATAGCAGAACAGCAGAGTTGTACACACAAGCCTGACCAGATTTAACTTCAGGCTATGAATAAATAGAACTGCTTATCTTGTGATTGCTTACCGTGATTCAACAATTCCATATCAAAGGCATATTTGATATTCAGAAACAAAGAGTACCTAAAGGGAAAGGCAATAACCTGAACATATGAAGGAGGAAAGCGAGTATTGTGATTAGAGGAAACACAGGTGCAGGCATGGTGATGAGACGAGTTCATTGTGCTCTTAATGCTTCTTAATTTTAAATGTGAATAGCTAGGATTTCAGCTCAAACTCAACTAACAGCTATATCTGAGGAAAAGCATGGTGTGAAGAGTACCCAAACAGTATCAATCATGGATACCACGTTCATTGATTGAGTAAGATCACCCACATGTTAACATGCAGTAGAAAGAACAAGTTTTAAGTGATAATTGACAAGGTTTTTAAAATACTTTTAAATTTGGAAAGTAATGCTGGCTACCTTTCTTATGCAGATCTGACAACTACACCTAAATGGCACATTTTTACATGATGGAAACATTCAACAAAGAGTTCCATCAGAGGCAAGGTTTTCCTCGGCTATTTAAAGGTTCCGTGTCTTGAATCTGGACTGCAATCGTTCTAATCAAAATGCTAGTTACTGATTATCACTTCTATAGTGTTACAAGACCAAATGCTATCAAGGGTTTCTCCATTAAAAGCCAATACTTTTCACTGAGTCATGCCACTTGCTAATAACCTCACTATGAATTCATATTTAAAGTAAATAACAGGTGCAATTGCGAAAAGGGTGAGCAAGTACCAGTTAAAACTATTGGATAGCTTCTTGGTAGTGTGGCAGCATCATTAGAATCGAACCCTGATGGATAGATTTCCACACCAGCTGGCAGAACACACTGCAGTTGTCAGACAGCGTTAAATGATCATAAGCTTCCTAAGATTATTTCATTTACTAGCTAACATTGAACATACTCTTAACATAAAAGCACCATTTGTACACACTCAACATGGGTACCAAACTAGCAACAATATGCTGACCCGAACCCATAAGTGTATCAGTAATATCAAATTATAAATTCAACACTGAATCATCACCGCAGCCCTCTTGTGGTGATTAGATTCCCCAAAAAGTGTCCCCCAAACGAGAAGTGATTCAATGTAATTTCTTCCATTTCCACTACAATATAACTACAATTGCTGCCAGTTTCACTACAATCTCCTCCAATTCACTGCATCATGGCGCCATTAGGTCTATCATCTACGTCACCACTCTAACTACTTCCTCTTATTGAAAAACCTAAAATTTTCTAAGTAGACTAATAAGAGAAACAACAATATTAGACGCATCACAGTTCATTCCAAACAGCTAATCATAAATGGAAATTTAAATTTAGAACAATGTGAGATTAGAAACAAAGTTAAGCTTGAAACTCCCTTAAACAAACAAAACAATAGGGACTTACAGTTGAGAGTTGAGGGGGGGGAGGAGGATAAAGAGAGTGATTAATAGGAGGGAATTGATCAAGAAGAGATGGCAAGTACATATGACTTGTGCCATGAAATCCTTTGTTCCCATCTAATGTTCTGATTTCTGGACCAATTCCACATACAACGAAGTATTCAAAGATCCGAGCCATAATGATGATAGATTTAGTATTGTAGATCCTTTCAGATCTGCAATAACTTACGAGTCTTTCTGCTTCATTATTTCCCAACGAAACTTCTTTCTTTTTCTTTTTTTCTTTTTGATTTTTCCCCTACAGAAATTTAAATTTGTTTTCCTTTTCCTTTCTCCGTATGTGATTGTTGGATGTAGTTTTTGTTAGGGAGTGTTTGGAAAGCGAATGCAGGTGTGACTTGTTATGGGAAGCACTTCCAAATTTAGCGGTGTTAAGAGCGTCCACAGTCATGGAATAAAAAGTGGACTAAACCCCAAATAGTCGAGAAAATCAATCGCAGTGGGGCTGTACTAAAACCATATATTTGGTTTTAGTTGGAGAGAGAGTGAAATCTCGACCAAATTTGGTCGAGAGTCTCGACTAAAACTAATTATAGTCGGGCGGAATTTCAAAGTGCGCCTGATGACAGGCGTAAACCAAATGTGCGCGCCGCAACCAGGCGTAAACCAAATGTCCGCGCCGCAACCAGGCGTAACACAAATTTCTATTAAACGTTCGCCCCATGCATTCTTCATTTATTTTTTTTCAAGCATAGCCTGAAGAACCGCCCCATGCCCATGGGGAGCATGATTTTTTGTCCGCCCCATGGGGCGTAACTTGCATGTTCGCTTGACTAAAATTTTAGTCTCTACGCATTGTTTTGAAACACGACTAAAACCAAAAAAAAATAGTTTTTGGTATAGTTTTTGGTTTTAGGATAGTCTATGATTGTGGACGCTCTAAGGCCTATTCCTATGCACATGCCAAAAAAATGGTGTTTGGCATGCCAGGTGGCATGCCAAACCATTTGTGCCACTATGGGGAAATCTCTGAGCGATCGAATCCCTAGCGAGCGATATTGTGAATATCTCCAGCGATAAAGACTTCATCGCTATAAATATGTAACTTTCAAACTCAAAATTTACCCCAAATTTTTTACACAAAAATGTTTCTCTTCTTCTCAATTTATTTCTCTTTTCTTCTATTTTCTCCAAATGGCAGAATTAAGCCAACTTTATTCGGCAACGCAACTTGATTTTTCTGGAGTAGTGCTTGAAAGTGTCGTTGAGAAGATATGTGATAGATTTAAAGAAATAAGTAAAAAGCAAAGAAGTCTCCAAATTTTGGATATCAACCAAGTCAAAACCGCAACTAAGAGAAGGCAAAGAAAGGTTAAAGGAAAGGAAAATCAAGGAAAAACAAATTTAATGCCAAAGAAGAAGATAAACAAAGGAGACTCCGTTCATGAGCGCATTGATTGGAAGTTTGGTCAAATGAAGAAGATGAACAAGATGAAGAACATTGTCCCAAATTTTTATTTTTAAAGTCTAGTTATTTTTATTTTTTAAATTATTATTTTCTAGTTTTATGTCTTGTAAAATGACTATTAATTATATTGAAGTTTTTATTTTTGTGAAGTTTGAATTTAAAAATTTGACGAATATTGTTGAAAATTAATATTAGTTATATTGTTAAACATTAAAACTATTACAAATATTAAAACTTTAAAAGTGGACAATTGAGAAATTACAACATAAATGTTGGACAATATCTTGGACAATATTTTAAAATCTCGAAACAACTTTCAAAATGAAAATTTTCCCCGTAGATGCGACGATATTCCACACCTTTCCTGAAATTCCATCGTGGTTTCACCACCAAATCTGAAACACTACGACCGCGTAGGTTCATTGTTTGTTCTTGAAATTTAACAAAAATCCTATCCCACGATAGTTCGGGATTAAATACAGGCTCCGTTGTAATATCAACATAATTCCTGCAAATACATTCATCTTCCGCATTAACCCATTTTTGGTTTTGCCTCAATTGACGTCTCCTAATTTGAATTCTCATAGTTTCACTATCTACAATTACACGACAAGCTGCTCTTTGATTTTGGATAATACATTGGTTATCCATGCACTCAGCCAGATTCATATTATCATCCATGCTCTCTAAGGATTGGAGATTGAGAAATTCTTGAGAGATTAAGAAATTCTTGAGAGATTAAGAATTTCTGGTGTGAGTTGAAATGAGATTAAAATCAGGTATTTATAGGGAGGGGAAATTGTAGCCGTTAGATGAAGATCTGCTGAGCGATTATCATACCAGCGAGCGATAGCTTGACCGTCGCTGGCGATCGGAAGACCATCGCGATGTGTGCTGACCATCGAGCGATCAAGACTCTATCGCTCGCTGGAAACTCTGTCGTGTATGCCAATATGCCAGAAATAACATATTGGCATATGAGTTTGGCAGTTTGGCATACCCATAGTGGGTGCATATATGCCAAATATCATGTTTTGGCATGTGCATAGGAAGAGGCCTAACAGGGTGTCAACAGATCCGGAGTGGGATCGGGATCGGAACCGGTTATTTAAATCGGAAGGTCGGAACCGGTAAAAGACCGTAATACAGTAAAAACTCCATATATTAATAAATTCTATATTATATATTAATAAATAATTATGGTTCCAACTTGGACCAGTTGTAAATAGTAATAAACTCCACATTTTAATATTAATAGATTTTTCTAGTCCCACCATAAGGAATTTACCTCCATATTACATAATCGGAAAATTATAGATATTCTTACATCAAAATTTAAGATAAAGAAAAATATGTATCTATAATTGTTTGAGAAAATGATGTAATTTTTTGGATTGTTATCGTATCTTTTGATTTGCTTATGCGTAAGACCTCGTTACTATGTGCACCTTCTTGTTGAATTCAAAATATTTCCAACTTGTCGAGAATGTTTAAATCTTCTTATCGAGCAATTTTTATTTTTATTTTGATATACCTCCTTATATTAATAAACTTCATATATTAATAATTTTGTAAAGTCTCAAGGCTATTAATATATGGATTTTTTACTGTACTAGTGTTTTTTTTAGATAACTGAAAATTTTATTTACAGGGGTGTATTGGATTAAGATTTAAATGGATAAATAACAATCCTAAAAACTCCTAGGTGTTCAATTAGGATTTATAATGAATCATTATATATCCACTAGTAAGGACACATGTGCGATGCACATGCTTGAATTTTTACTCATCTAACAATACTAAATTTGAAAGCCATGAATATTTTTTCCTAAAACAAAAATTTACTATTTTTATTTGTACTCGTTACGTAGATAATAGAAAGAGCTTTTCAAATATATAAAGTTCAAAAATCCGGTGTACATTTTGAAAGATATTAAGTTTTTAAAAAATTTGATCTATTCTTAAAACAATGGTAATTATGTAAATATGTAAAAAATTGGGACAACTAAGTAATTTAGGGGGTCTCCTACCAAAAAGAGCTTTTTTCTTTGTATTAGTATCACTGTTATAAAAAAAGGTGGTCTTTGACTCTGAGATTTGAGAGTCATTAGATGGACATGATTGAACGGGGACCATGATCTGGCGGCCACTAGCATCCGGATGGAGTTTCACTTCGACGGTCAGGAAAACTTCGGTATTTTTACGGGGGATTGTTACGCTCGGGAACGACCTGATATTACCCCATCTTCTTGCTCGGTGGATGCAAGAACTGAACTTTTCCCACTTTTCCAACGATCTTTTGTCCTCTTCTCCACCCTGAAATCACTTCCAACGCGATACAAATTAATCCAATTTCTGTTTTGATTCCTAAATTTTATGAGTTCCAAATGGTTCGATTATTATTATTTTCAGCAGTATTTCTCACCTTTTCAATTTCGTATGTGATATCTAGGGTTTTTGATTCGTTGTTATTTTAAATTATGGAGTTTCTGTTGTTTATGGGTTCTAATAAGATTATGTTGCAATTTAGGGTGTTGGCTTTAGGAAAATCTAGCGTTTTCTCCAAATCGGTGGTTTTCCCGGTTTAGCAAATTCTAGGGCTTTTTACCTTTCCGTCTCAGCCATACGTGTTACTGGAGATGATGTTACTCCTCCTCCACCACCATCTACAACTGCAATTTTGTACCTGCAACATCAGCCCCTCTTCCATTTGATTCCTTCCCAAGTAAGTTACATATTTTTTTATACCAGGAATCAGATGGTTAGAAATTTCTGCTTTTGAGATATTTTTGTTTGTTTTTTCAATTTTTAGTTGAATCTGAATGTGGATAAAAGCTACTTTGTTTGTAATAGCAGGAAGTGGAAATCCAATGATGCAAGGGGCTTCAATTGAGGTATTTGGTTCACCTGTATAGATATACGAATAGAAGTTCTCATCTATTATTCTTATATGTTTCCTAAGCTTCCCATTGAAGATTATTAGCTTTTTTTTACAGGTATCAGTGAATTAAATTGTTGAATATTAATGAAGTTAAATTGTTGTTCATGGATTTCTCCCAGTGTGCTCCTACCAGAAGTGCTTGTGATGAAAGGTAGGTAACCTCCAGGAACATACTGGGAGAAATCAATGAAGCCTGAAGGTTTTCACTGTACCCAATCCGGTAGTTCGATTAATTTCTTCCTGACAACATGTTATATGCATTCCCAAATTGCATTCTCTGTTCTTGTAAGTGTGTAACTACTAGCTCAAGATGATGTATAGTAAAATATGTTCATTCGGCGACTGTTGGAGATGTTTCATGATTGCCGAAAAGGAAAAGATACGACTTAAACAAACTGAACTCTGTTAGTTTTTGTCTATTTGATCTTTGTTGCCCTTTCACACGAGTGCAGTTAGACATATAGTACATACTAACTGAATTCAGTTTATAAAATTTGCCTATGCATAATCCAGTTTTTGTTGATTGTATGGGGTAAGAATCATCTGTGAATTAGTTAATGTATAGAAAATTGCATCGGTTGCTTTTATTGATTAATCGTTTGACATTATGGCATAAATATGCACTTAAGGGATGAAGAGGTAAGAAAAGGAATGGTGGATTACGGTGGAAATTAGTGGCATCTTATTTGGTTATCCACTCATAACTATGTGTTTCCCATGTAGTGTTGTTGACAACTAAAAAGTTTGATAATTCACTTTCATAGATTTCTCCAATGGAAATTATTGGATGTTGTTTGTTCATCACCAGCCGTATTGTTGATCGTAAGATTGAACTTAACTCAAGGTAAGCTTTTTATACTTTTCAATTCGAGTTTTTAGTTCGGTTTAGTAAATCCAATTATCAAGGGCTTAAAAATCCTTGGGTTTTAGCTGGCATTAAATAATAAATCACCCAGGAAGCATGAGTTTGATCTCATGTAGGTGTTTACAAGTTACAAAATATTAAACTTTTGGAATTATCTGTTGTTGAGAACACCTATTGCTCTTATGCAGATCTTTTAACCAAAGATTGCAACTTTGATCGGAAGTTTTCTCTAAGAATGTTGCTTCCTTGAATTATTTCAAGATCAAAGATATGCAACATAAGCTTTTGTGTCTGCTGATAACTTTTTAGATATTTCATAGGTGGTATAGCTGCTGGTGCTAACCCTGTTCAAATTACCACATGGTATAGAAGTTCGATCTTAGGACCAAATAAGGTAAACACGACATTTGTTACCAGTGCAGGGATATTGGTGCCAGTTTCACGGACATGGATTTGTTCAATTACAGAGGCAAGGTCAATTTTATTGTTACTTTTTAAATTATGCATTCAATTTTATTGTTACCTTTTAAATTATAC
The DNA here is from genome assembly GCA_023529315.1 of Papaver bracteatum. Lineage (NCBI taxonomy): Eukaryota > Viridiplantae > Streptophyta > Magnoliopsida > Ranunculales > Papaveraceae > Papaver > Papaver bracteatum. The sequence goes on from JAJJWX010001388.1 coordinate 1,176,253, forward strand.
ATTATTTATCATAATAAGCATGGGTCTTTGGGCTGAATTGGGTTGTTTTTCTCCTTTTATGCAGGCCTGTCCGATACAATGAATGGGAAAAGGTGGCCTTGCTGTTGTATGATTATGGTAGGACGAGATTCATGTCCATTACCGCTGGAGCGTAAACCTTCACTTTATTGACACACTAGATTTCATAGCAGCTATGAACAATGTTGTAGGTTTTTTTGTTCCTCTTTCGTAGCTTAATTTAATTTTGTTTTTGCAAACTTGCTCTTTTATATTAATAACCTACAATAGAGATAGGTGTGTTATCGGAGTTTACTACTGCAGTAAAATATGCAGCTCTGCTCCGTTTCAGAATGGAAATGTATTACCACTAATTTAATACTATATTATTCACCACATGATTTTGAGATAATAAACTCCTTTTGTTATTTTGCAGGTCTTGCACCTTCAATCTTTGAGACCAGCTAGAGATGGAGACATTCCGGTTGGAGCACACAATTCTTACAACCTTAAAGCTCCAGGTACACTCATCACGAAATGCAGAGATACGATTGAGGTGAGTAACATTGAAATTAAGTATTTGATGTCACTTGAAAGTTGGAAGTAAATTCTTATACCGTTTAAACGTTTAGCTACCATACTATATTTGTGTTGAAGAGGAATGTTACCATGCTTGATGGAAATAAAATAAAATAAAATACTATATTAAATAAAACTGACCTTTAGTTCGCCACATTTGCGTTTTCCAACCACGCACTAAGAATTTAGATGGCAAGAACAACCACCATTAGATGAAATAATATAAATTCCAATACACCAGCAGTCACATCTCCCATTCAAATAAAATGGATAACATCTTATTGAGAATTTTAGGAAAATTAAGAGAGTTGACATCTGATGTATAATGTGCTACACGTTTAAGCATAAAGTTGTGATTTTCTTTCAATAAACTAACTTTAGATTTTGTTTTTCAATTGAATTTTTTATGACTTACAGAGAAATAAAAACAAGTTATTAAAGCTCATGACCAGGTTAAGGTTATGGTTATGGTTTCTCAAGCCGAACCAAATATAGGTTAAGGTTTGCTTTTTTTTCTCTGCTCTATTTTGGTTTGATGCATTTCATGTTTTTGTTTTTGAATTTAGGAAAGAAGTTTACTAGTGTTTTGTGTTCTTGGTATTTTAGGTTAGGGTAATTCATTCACATCCGTCCAGTAACTACTGAAAACTCTAATGTCCATTTGTGAATCAAACTATATTAGTATAAAACACATTTTTTGCTGGTGTCGTTTACCCTGACTATTGCTGCTAATCCTAGCTTTTTAGTTGTTCATGGACATTAGAGTTTTTAGTAGTTGCTAGGGAAAGTTGAATCATTGCGGACCAGGATGTAAGATGACTACAAAATCTTTGGTTTTTTTTATATTTACTTGGAAAGCGAAAATAAAGACACTATATGATTCTGAAAAATCTAATATGGGATGTGATTGCCGGTCCATTAGAGAGTTTCCAGTATCACATCGCATCTTGGTTGCTCATATAAAGTCCATGAGCCTCCCGATGTAATGTTCGTGTACCAGGTTTGCCAATTCAGATCTCTCAGGTAATATTTTAATCATGAAAGGGTTAGCATTCAATTCCCTTATTCATTCAGTTATGTTCGAATTGCAAGGGAAAGCTTTAGTACAAAAGTAATTTCAGAGGATTAAAGTTGGCGATGACATTTAATAAATTGTTGAAATCATCTACGGAAGTATAGAGTAGTCAGGTATGGTGGCTTTGCAGGCTTTGATTGTGGAACTTAGGCATAGACATTGCTCTATGTTATCTGGAGATCTCAATTTGCACGGTTTCTCTTCAAATACAAGGGCTATGGGGTCAGGTCCAGTGGGCAAACTGATGGAGCATTTGAGGGAGACATATTCAACTTCTTTAGAAGGGGTCACTGTGAAATGGGTTGGTTAAGATGGTGCTTACTTTGCAATGGGTGTATGCATTTTTCCAACCATGTCTGACAAAGAAAGATCATTGATATATCTATTAATTTATTGATCTACATTTTTCAACAGTTGGTTAAGCTGGTGCTTACTTCTCTTTTTACTATTATAAGTGTACATGTATTGCTACGTTGATTATCTTCCTGATGATAAACATATCTGTATAACTACATATGTTAACCCATCCTCCCTGAATGACAATAATTTTGCGAGCGCTAATTTGTAGTTGGTTTTTAGCGCGTCAGTTTCTTATGAACGCGACGAAAAGGGTATGTCAGATTCCATAGGGTGTCAGTTTAATACAGAGTAACATTTTAAGTTTGAAAAATTGATAAGCTGATCATTAATTGAGTGTGTGTTTTTTTTCCTATAGGTTTTACATACACTTGGGTGAGGGTACAATACATGGTATGAAGTGGGAAACAAGCCATAAAGTATATGACACAACAAATGATAAGCGCATCCCATTTATGGTAGCATGGTGAGTTAGAAGCAGGCATATAATGAAATACTCTTTTCTTAGGATTTTCATTAGGGCTGGGTAAGTGTTTCTTTTATCGTTACTTTTATTTTTTAAATCTATGATTGCGTTTTTATGAGAATTGTGTACCAATACTTAAATTAGATTCTAGATATACTTAGTTTGTAGAGATAAACTTAGGAAGGATGGTTATTTCTAAGCCTTTCTTTATTTATAAGCCTTTACTTTTGGGTGCAGAAGCGTGGGTTGCTGATTTATTTATTTATTTTTTATACTGGGAGGGTTCATTTCACACTAAGGTGAGTATTGAATAGTTGCATATGTGCCCATAGATGCATATTATAATGTGTGGGGTCCTATATTCATGAACATATATTTAGTACGTAGTTCCTCAACCTCAATGTTTATATCTCTGCTTCCCAATCTGAGCATGGGTTTGTTTTTATAAGATCATGTAAATGTGTGCAATGTTCTGCCCTGCTCATTTGCAGTATGTTCGTGTACACTGTCGAGCCTACGCCAAAATAAAAGTGATTAAAGACAACTTTTCTCAAGCCTAAGTTTTGCTATCGGTAAGCTTAGAATCTATTATATTTTATTTAGTCTATGTAAATTATTAACATAAATTATGCAATTGTAGAGCTTCTATTTTATTTCCCACTTAATAGGTGATGCTCGATTAACCTTGCGCCACAATAGAGAAATATTGAAATGTTTGTAACTTTTAGTTAGTTTTTTTTTCCCATCATGAAATGAAGTTTGTGTTAGTGCATTTGACACGTTACAATGGTGTTTCCTAACTTACAAGATATCGTATGGGTACATTATCTGAGCAAGAGGTATAGTGTTTAGATCGAATTATGCGATGAAATTGGCTAAGGTGGCACATCATGTACACTTTCTAGCCATGTGATAACGTTCTAAGCATTTAGGGGGCAATGTTTAAGTTGATGGTTCTGAATACAGGCTTAGTTCTCTTCTATCATGTCTTCTCAGTACTTTGGAGAAGGTGCTTTGTACAGAGTTCGATTTGCTGAGATCCATATAGGTAGATGGATGATGTTTTTATATGGAACTTGATAGGTTTCTCACTGAAGTTAGCGTTGCAAATGGTTCACTTGATACTGCATTTAGTGACAGAGTCTGAGAGATCATGCTTCACTTTTAGATGGGTCATAAGTGGTAAGTACTGCCTTATCCATAATTAAATTGTTTTATCCATAAAATAGTGAAGTACAGTATAGGGTGGTGGTCACAAGAGAAAATATAGAAATTAGAAATTTTCAAACGAAACCAAAAGGCATATTGAGAACGATGTTCTCTCTCTCTTTAATATTTCATGTTCATTTTCTAAAGGATCGTCTTTTAGTTTGGAAATGTGAAATGTATGGACGTTGTAAGAAGAGAAAAATGCTCTGAATTGTTTAAAAACTCAACAAGAGGAGAGAGAGTTGCAAAAGAAACGGTCAGTCAGAATTGTAGGATTAGGAAAACATCAACGGAACGCGAATTGTAAAGATAGGCACATCTCATCATGAATCCAGATTTCAGTAGGTTGTTAATATGGTCAGGGGTATTATTATGATTGCAAATGCTGAAACTTCAGTATCTTCTCTAATATACCCGCTTATAAAAATTGTGAAATCCATTTATAAGCACCCTAATAATACCCTTATTTGACCCTGATGCTTTGCAGGTCATCTTTCCTTTAGAAGATGTGGAATTTTTTCTAATGATCCTGACTTGCACAAGTTAACAAAAAAATCATCAATATGAGAAGAATAAATGATCCCGTTGTAAGAGTTTTTAGAGCTTATATAACGAGATTCATTGAGAACTTTCTAACGGATCTAAATTTGTTTGACTAGCTGGGAACCCAGGTAATCCTCCCTGTATATTAAGTCATCGTTTATTTTTCCACATTTTGTAGATCATGTAAGTTTTCCGTACAAATTACGGTGGTTAAGGTCATGGGTTGTTAATCACAAATGGTGGTATATATGCAATATTAATTATTGAAATTCTCAATATCATGAAGTTATTGATTTTTGTCTTCTGATAAAATTGCATCTGAACTTGAAGTGCTGGCTTCTCTAAAGACTCTAAGATTCTCAAAACATGGGAGTGGAAGATCCAATATCATGTATCCCGCTCTAGAAAATCTTGGAAAAGAGATTGGTAGCTCCACAACCCCTCATATCATTTTGTTTGTTGGGTGTTATTTCCTTCAATAGGTAGTTTGAAATTTCCGGGATTAAGTAAGTTCTATTTTAGTACTACAAGATAATATTGATTTATTTTTTCACTACCTTTAGGTTTCTACATTTAACAAGATTCCTTGAGATCCTTAACAACGTAAGAAATAGGAGATCATATATGGGAAAAACAATATATGCATGTCTCATGGAAATCCTATATGTGACAGAACTGTATATGGGATTGGTATAAACAAGCCATGAGAGTAATTGTACAATGTTAAATACTATGTGAGATTTATATTTATTAGAGATGTCGGCTGCCAATGAAGATACCAAGTTCTACACTATGTTTTACTGTACCAGACTGTCATTGTCAAGAGTGTATAAAGCAAATGGATATGATAGGGCTGATCATTGGTTGTATGGTCGGTCGAATTTAGCGGGCGTTAAATTTCTATGTATTTAAATGAAAATTTATGGAATAATTAAGCCACTTATTAGGGAAGTTGAGCCTACTGCCTTTCCTTCGCTAACTTGAGGTGTATATGGTGACTATGGAGACTGCGGGAATGACACTTCGGATGAATATGCACACACTTGGGCATGACCTCATTCCCGATCCCATTTGTTATAGTGATAATATGTTTCGAATTCTAAATCTTAGTTTCTCTGCTTTCCCCTAACAAAGGACAATTGTTTTGTTTTGTTTTGTTTTGTTGTATGCCTATGTTGCCATACTCTGGCACCACTTATTTCACATATATATGAATTAGGTTTAAAAAAAAATGTAAAAGAAAAGAAAAGATTATACTGTTGTGGTTTAAAAGAAAAGAAATATTCCTCAAATCGAAACTTTAAAGTTGAATGACATTATTTTTTTCCTTAAAAAATTGTACATCTAAGTTTGAAGCTTATCATAATTTTGATTTTGAATGAAGACTCTTCCGCTGTGCTTGCTACGAGTGCGATACAATTTTCTTGGACTTAAGGTTTAATACCATCCCCAGAACCAACTCATACAATATCTTCCGTAGTCAGGAAAGTTCTCTCCATTGCAAAGAAACTGGGAATCAAAAGTTATTCACTTAGCTATGTGTGGAGTCAGACATAGTCATTTTGATTTTCTTGCGTTTGAGAAATGTTATTGATTTATCTTTTGCTGACAAGAGAGTACATGCATCACTGGCTAACATTCCTCAAGTTGCATAATGTTTTTATAGCTTATGGCAATGTAGGAAGTCATTACTTTCTTGCGGTATGTACTTTTACTCCTAAAACTGTTCATTTAAAAAAATTGGTAGTTAATGCTTTATTATTCGTAAAGGTTGTTTCATGTAGTTAAACTAGACTATCGTTTAGGTCAAACATTGATGTTACCTTACTTAACATGATTTAATGATGTCATCCAAATTGATATATTCCTGCTTATTTGAAAATTTTGTTACTAAAAGGGCTTCTCATAGAAGAATAGGTGCTCATATATGGCTCTTAAGAATCGTTATGTACCTAGGTGTATAGGTTTCGTGATAATTTTTCATTATATTTTTTTTTCAAATGAAGAAATATGAACTACATTTAATATAGCCTATTTCAGGGCGTGCATAGAACGTAATGTTGGTAACATGAACTGACCTTTTGCAGCAATAATCTGCTCATGCCTAAAGATTTTATTGGGGTTAAGGGGAAGAAGGTGAAGAGAACACATGGCTGAAGGTGAAGATGTGCAGCACCATGAAGTTGCTAAGGCGAGGCGCAAGTGCAAGGAGTTTGAAGTATTTATTGGAGGATGGTGCAACTAATGAAAATTTAAAAGAAGTTTCTTCAATTTTAGGATGTTGATTACTGTGGTGTGATAAGAGATCTCCCTACGAATTCTAAGCATGTTGCACATTTGTATCTCTACATGAGAAGTTGTTTTCCAATTCAGGTCAGTTTTCTTCTGTTCTTGATTAATTTATTGGATTAAAATTATCAAACGGATTACAGTTTATTATCCGTGGGCTTATTATGTTTTATGTTCTGTTAATTAAAGCTGAGAAAAACAATGCGAACTGAAAAGAATCAATCAAAAAGATGTTACAAGAGCAACTGAAAGGTAAACCATCCACATAATACCTAGCAACAAAACTTTAGTTTCTGCAACTAGGAAAAATAAAGGTTTTGCTTCCATACACTAGCCCAGTGGTAAATAATGTTTACGTCTTGCTTAAGCTGAATAGAGTTACATATGCGATGCATATCTTTTCTGAATAGATAATCTGTTTCAGGATAATGGAACACAATATGGTGTTACTCCGAATCAATACAATGGCACCCTTTTCCTGGGCGATGTATGCAAAACTTGGACTATAGAGGCTGTAAGTAGGCTCACATTTAAGTATTGTATTTAGATTAAACCTACCAGTGAAGCCCCAAAGTAGTTGATAATTTTTTTCGTATTTTGATGCTTATGTTCAGTTTAGTAATCCAAAGATTATGAAGATGTTTGGAAAGGTTTCTATATTCAAAATTAGTCGAGCAAAGGATGAAATCTTTGGATGTGAAATAGGTACTTCTTTTTGGCGTTGTTAATTAAACAAAATCAGTGGCAATCACTGAGGGACAATGAAATTATTGTTTAGGGAATTAACCAGGACTATTATGTTACACATGATACTTGCAACGTCCATCCCATATGATCACTATGAAAAATTCTCGGAAGATGATGAAGATTTTCTTATTTTACTCAATTATAAATCTGATTCATTAATCATTATGCATATTTTCTCAGAACTTGAGGCAAAAGAAGATTTGTCCTTTGTAAGATGTGGATGAACAACGAAGTCATGTTCTGATTGAAGTAGTGTGGAAGACAAAAGTGCATATATGTAGTGTACTGCGTTCCTTTGGTTGTCTTAGCTCAACTGGTAGAGCGCATGGTTTTAGTCATGAGATTGTGGGTCTGACTCCCACAGACAGTGACTGAATCAGTGCTTTGTATATTGATATTACTCTTAGTGGTTGTTGGTGGTTTTTGAGACTGTGCTCAGGCTACGTGGTATACATGAGAAGAAGTCTACTATGACCAGTGTTACATATAATGAGACTTCATACAAGGATAGAGAGTGCGGACGAAGACGACGACAATTTTTTGAAGATTTTCAAATATGAACCACGCCACAAAGCAGGTCACGTTCTAATTATTCGTGTTGGCTATTACTAACCTGAAGTTGAGTGAAGTCAACATTTGGAAAGTTGTGGAAAGAAGTTTAATCCACAAAATTTCCTCTCTCTAATAGCTTACACATATATATGGTATAAAAGATTTGTTGGATTGAGAAGAATGAATTTGCGTTTAGGACAGGATTATATATCCAACATATTTTTGATGTTAGAAAAGAATGGTCATCTTGATGAGGTTGTGTTGGTTGGGTGAATCATGCTTAGGCCTATGATTAGGACTTCAGTTCTTGGTGCCACAATAGTTGCTCAGTATTTCAGTGTTAAAAAGAGCCACCATCATTTTCCTTTCAAGTTTATATAAATTGAGATTTTTTTTTGTTTTCTGCGCAGCTCTGTCGTAATTTAGATTGATGATTTGACTTGATGCACGATATGATACACCATATCTTCTATCATAACTTTAACGGTTCGTACCTCACATATGGAATTTGTTGAAGAAGCTATTGGATATCCATTGGTAATAGTTGATGAGCACGGTTTTTCTAATCCCAAAAACCCAACCATAATTCCAACTGGGACTTATATCAATTCTTTTCTGCGTATGTTATTAGAAACTTTTTTTTTCTTGCTACTACTTTCCATTGTTTTGCATATGTTCCATGAATTTTATCGAAGACTGTATTGTGATCTTAAACTCACATGGTGTATGCAAAATGTAAGGTACGAAAGTTCCCAAATTTTAGTTCAAAATATCGTCTTATCCAATCATACATCTCTGGGGAGATTCGGCTAAATTGGAGCATTTTTGACATGAATAAGTACTTTATTTTAGACTAAGCAGTCATTGTAAGGCACTAAATAAATTGTGCAGTTACGTACGAGAAGCAAGGAGCAACAAACCACTGTACACGGATTGTGATGGAGGTCCCCATGTAAGATTTCAAAATTACTTTACAACATCACTAATTAAATTTTCTGTATACCAACCACTAGTCCAAAATCAGGTTTTTAGGACACTTGGTTTTCGTGAAAAAGGACAGTTCCTGGATGTCGTTAAATATTGTACAGTTCGGATGTGTCGGATATTTTGGATCTGATATATAACACTAAAAATATGTCATTTTATTTAGTTGCTATTTACCCCCGTACATTTTCGTTCCACCCCAGAAGATAAAATAACATTATTAATAATAAAAATAAAAAATAGTAGTTGCCTTCCACGCAATAGACCAGGGTTCGACTCCCGCCAGACGCGATCTTTTCTTTTTCACGGATTAAACAATTAAGAAATTTTGGAAAAAAATAATAAAAATAAAAACCGAGCTAAATGTCAGCTACCCAACCGGCTACTTCTCTTTTCTCTCTTCTGGGTTCTCTTCCCTTCGAATTTTTTTCCTTCTTCAAAATCAAATTACCAGATCGTGCGAAGTTCCAATTGAGGGAGAATTCTTTTGCCACAAAGAGTCCTAATCTGATGGGATACCAACACAATTCGAATCGAATCTAGGTCAGTAATCTTTACGATTCTATGTCAGTAATATGATTAGATACCAACACTAAGTTTTTTTATTTACAAACAATCCTAGTCGTGTGAAATTTTGATTTAGGAGTTTTATTTGAGTAGAAATTGGTTTATATTTTGGTAGTTGATTAAGATTAGGACTTTTATTTGATGTAGACGGGACTTTGTATCTTCCTCTATAAATACAATCCAAAATACAATTAAGCTTGTGCGTGCAGTTTGTGGTGACTCCAATTAACAATCAACTGTTGTGATTTGTTCATGTTATAATCTTTCTGGTTTTTGGGTAAGTTGTTATGAAATTGGGTGTATTTTCTTCTCGTCAGACAATATGTGTGTGTATCTTAGATTTTGCTTTTTAGATGAATGTATATTTCTTTAATTTTGTCATTGTTGGATGGAAATCAATGTACCATTGAGCTCTGTCAAGTCGAGCTAATGACTTAGAGAAGTTTTTTTAATGTGATTAATTAGGGGACTAGCTAGATGCATCTCAGTAGGATTTTAAAATTAAATTTTTGTTTGTTGATTTGAAGCTATTCTTGACCATAGTATGTACACCACTTTATTGTTTTTCATTCTCTAAGGTTTCCCATGTTCCTGATCTTGTATGTCATATTTTGTTTAGAAGTTGTTGTTAGTTGCATTCAGGGACGGAGCCGTGTGTAATGTAGGGGTGGCTCCCGCCTCCCCTAAATTTTTGCAAATCTTGATTAAGTATGGTAAATTTCCTTATGCTTAGGAAGAGAAAAATCAATATCATCCCCCCCCCCCCTAATTTAAGAATCCATACGCATGTTCTTGTCTATTTTCATTTTCTTTTGATACGTAATTGGAACCTAGTTGCTTATTACGAAAACCAATTAAGATACCGCTAATCACTAACGTAATATCGAACTTCTATTTTTGAAGTTAAGAAAAGGAAGTACACAAAGTGCTATCCTACACATTTCTTTTGCTACAGAGAAGTGTTTTAGACGATAGCAATTATTAAAACTAGTCTTTGCAACAAAATGAATAACGAATTCTTTAGAGACCATTTGGTTGTGAAATTGATCGGAAATTTACAATAGATTCTATTATCGATTTCGAGACATAAAACACGTCGTGTAACATTTTCAAAATTACTATAAGTTAAGTAGCATTCTATTGTTGTTGTATTTGTTTGTGTTAAATTATTTTGGCTTCGCCCCTCTTTTGGAAAAATCCTGGCTCTGTCCCTGGTTGCATTGTATTATGTGTTTAAAATAGTACTAAACTATTTTGTTTTTAACTTTTATTAGTGGGTTCACTATTTTGTAGGTTCACCAGCTGACGATGAAAAATAGGGGTATCTAGTATTCCTGTAGTAAGGTGTGATTCCCTCGTTTTACATAACCCTTAGTTTTAATACCCATGAATTTGATCAGAAGTCTTCGTATTATGCTTTAGGTGTGACGGTTGTTCAGTTTTATGTTTACTTTTCAATGGAGTTTATCCATTATCTCAAGGTTTTCAAGTATTAAGTATTATCAGTTGCGTCTCAGTTCACTGTTGTGATAAATATGTGATTGAAAGGGTTCTAGTCTAAGTGTTAACAAGTGCACGATGTTTCCTGAACTTTCGTGATGTTTCGAAGCGCACTGCTTGCGGAGTTGTTTGCATTTTGTTATTTTTCTGAACTTTCTATTATCTCTTTATTATATCTTTCTTTATCTTTCTTCTTATCTCTTTATTATCTTTTAAATTTTTATAGGTGCTTGTGCTGCGGTCGAATTTTATCATCGTTATTTTAACCTTCCGAATTAATTCAGGTAATCCTATTACCATTCGATTAATTTCAGTTATCCCTTTGTAAAATATTGTGTTTGAATGAAAAAATATGCGTTGTAGATGTCTAGTATGCCTCCAAACAAAGAATGGATGCATGCACCTCGTTCGTCACCTGAATTTAGAGAAGGCGTTGCATCTTTTATTAAGTTCACAAAGGATAATGTAGGGGGAAATAGTGTGTATTTACTGTCCTTGCCAAAAATGTCAGAATTATAAGCATGAGCATATACCTTTAGAGGAAGTACATGTGCATTTACTTAAAAATGGAGTTGATAAATCGTACCGCATTTGGATACATCGCGGAGAACCTCTTGCACCTCCTGCAACTGCAAGCAATGTTTTCAGTGTTAGTCGTGGACTGCCTAATTTATCTGCTAGTAATGTTCATGGTGAAAATTCGGGTGGGAGAACAGTGGATATGACCAATGACTTAGCGCATGGACGTGATGTTATTCAGGAGGATGGTATTTCTGTTGAAGATGATCCGGGTATTGATGTCAAGTACGAGAAGATGTTAGATGATTCATTACAGCCCCTATATCCTTCTTGTGATGGTCAACATACGAAATTATCGGCAACAATTGAGCTGCTAAGTATGAAAGCAAGATACAACTGTAGTGATGCATTTTTGAAAGAATTATTGGAATTTATGAAAACTGTCTTACCGGTTGGGAACACATTACCTCAGTCAACCAATAAAGCTAAGGCTATTATTAATCCTTTTCGTATGAAATGTGAAATAATCCATGCTTGCATTAATGACTGCATACTTTATCGAAAAAATCATGCTGATGCAAATGAGTGTCAGAATTGTGGTGAAAGTAGATGGATGCCTTCTGATGAGAACAAACCAATGGGTAAAAAAGTGCCTAGAAAAAAACTAAGATACTTCCTAGTTACGGAAAGATTGCAGCGCATGTTTAGAATACCATGGATAGCGGAGCTTATGATATGGCATGCTAATGTAGTTGATAGTACAACACATATGCGACACCCGGTGGATTCTTCTTGCTGGAAGTCTATAAATTCAAGTGGCCTGAGTTTTCTGATGAGAGGCGAAATGTGCGTCTAGGACTAGAAACTGATGGATTTAACCCTTTCGGAATGAACGACCCACACAGTTATTGGCATGTTATGCTTGTTCCCTTTAACCTTCCTCCATCTTTATGCATGTCTAAAGAATTTACCATGTTAACACTATTGATTCCTGGTCCAAGTGAACCAGGCCATGACATTGATGTTTATTTGCATCCGTTAATTGATGAATTGAAAGAGTTATGGTTTGTAGGGGTTTTAACGTATAATTCTCATACGAAGAGTAACTTTACTTTGAAAGTGATATTAATGTGGTGCATGCACGACTTTCCAGCGTATGGACACGTTTCTGGTTGTAGAACTGCAGGAAAATTCGGTTGTCCTGCATGTGGTGAACAAACAGATTCAAAATGGCTTAAGAACGGGGGTAAATTTGCTTACATGGGTCATAGAAGATTCTTAAGAGATGTAGACCACCCTTTTAGGAAAAAAACATCACAGTTTAACGGATCAGAGGAATACCAAACTGCTCTAAGGCGTTTGATGTGTCAATAACTGTTAAGCAAGATGAATAATGTACGGATAGAATTTGGGAAGTTCGCATTAAAAGAGGAAAATAGAACTGCTCGAAAGCGTGTGACAGGTGCTCAACTATTAAGTAACATGAAGAAGGTACAAAAAGGACGTGGGAGTGTCACAGGTAAGAGGAAGCGCTCTGTTGGTGAGTTTGTAAGTAAAGTAAGGTCCTGTACACCAGAAGTTTTTGAGAGCAATAGAAATTACATTTCCATAAACCACAGTTGAGTATTTGTGAGCCCGTTTTCTAATACCCATTATCCATTAACCCCAAAATAATTTCCAACAATGAATACATCAGGAAGCAAAAGTATAGTCTTTTAACCATTTGTCTTATGGGATTTACCATGTCCCGGTACTACCAACAAGTCTACAAAACATCTTGAAGTTTGTGTTAACAGTACACAGTATTCTGTTGTTTTTGCTCATTACTTCATTTGTTGTAGCAAAATCTTAGTTTGATATGTCAGAATTTAGTTATCGTAGTAATATTGGCTGGAGCCTTTTATGTTGTATGTTATTCGAATAGTAACCATGTTTGCTTTGTTACAGGAACAAGGCTAAATAAGACACTAAGGAACAAAGGCAAAGGCAAGGTAAACTGAACTCTGGCAGAATTTATACATCCATTGTTTGTGATTTAAATGGTTCCAGAACCTGAGTCTTATATAATCCCTTATGTATGTCGATTCATCAGTTTGTATTTTTAATAATTTTTTATTCGCTTTACTTTGTAGTGAATCATGGATGATAATTCCTAGTCTCCAAGTAACGGATCTCACAGTTATGGATCACCACAGGATCATGACTTAGCTGGTTCCCAATCCGAAGAGTATAATAATGTTCATTTTTCATCCCATGGTGACCCTGTAACAAACGAAACAAGCCTTAACCGTAATGCAAATGATCTCATTCCAATGGAATATAATGAGTATGGACTACCCGTGGACATTGGGTCAGAGCAATTTGAAACCAGGGTAGGAATTATTGCTAGGTCATTCATCCCCCCTGGGAAAAAGGATTGGAAACAAGTTTCCAAGAATATGAAGGAAGAGATCTGGAATCGTATTCGAGTGAGTGGATTTGTTTTCTCTTTCTTAACTCTGTGCATTGTTTTTTGTATGTGACTTATAATATTTGACAAGTACCTGTGCAGTCTAGTTAAAACGTACCTGTATCTGCTAAAAGAGGATTTTGATGAAAGCAAACAAATCATGGAAATATAAAAAGGCCACCCTTTATGCATTATGTGATGAGTTTCTGAAAAATGGAACTGTTGCTGAATTGAAAAATAAGGTGCCTGAAGGCGTAAAAAGAAGAAGATTGGCCTGACTTTCTTGAAATATATCTATCCAAGAAATTTGAAGAAGCTAGGGAAAGAGGGAAGGTTGCAAAGTCCAATGTAATAACACCATATAATACTGGTAGAAAAGGCATTCCAAGAGTGGAACATAAGATGGTAACTTTATTGTATTACTTGTTTTTTATTACAATGATCCATGTGCTAGTATAGAATCAAATTACTGTCCACTATTAGTAAGGTGGACTATGAAAATTCTTGTTTGTGATGTTATCGTAACGGAAAAAGGAGAACCCAGATGGCAAGGTGGATAGACCTGTATTGTATTTGGCTACACATGTCTACAAGGATATCCCAGATGATCCGTTACATCCTAAACATGTTGCAGCAAAGAAAGTGGTAAGTTTTGTCGATTTATTGAGCTTCAGTTATAATTAATTGGTCATATAATTTTAACTTAGCAATGAAATTATGTCATGCATTATGTAGGAAGAGGTTAGAGAAATATATGAACGCGATCCTAACTTAGCAACACAAAAGCATTTGGATTCTGATGCTGTTTCATCTGTTGGTGGAATTGAAATTTACCATGATATTGTATCTTCAGAAGTATTTGGATTTTGGTGCGTTCTGCTAAAATTGTTATTACCGTTCTAATAGGTCTTTGGACATGATGGAAAGGGCTATGTACGTGGAATGGGTGGCGAGGTATCGAAGACAGAAATACTTGCTTCTGTAGCTTGTAGGGAACAATTATGTATTAAGAAATTGAAGAATCAAGGTCTTCAAACTCAGATGAATGCTTTGGAGGAAAGATTTAATGTTTTCATGGCAGGAAGGCAGGATAACAATACTTCTCAACCCTCCACTGCTGCTCCACTACAGGTATGACGTGCTTGTTAATTGATCATTCCTGGTGACATTTTTATAAGTAGAATAGCAGGTTCTCGACTTATTGTATTAGTCTATATGATGATTCAGAGATCTTGATAATTGATCTTTTGGTTCCATCTTTTCAAAGCATCATGTCTGTTTGTTGATACATCCAAAAAATTCTATATTGTTTTCTGGATTTCTATATTTTCTTTGTATAAATTTCGCTCCATCTAACAATTTGGTCCCATACTACTGATTGACAGAATCAAGCAAATGGATGCATCTTGGGGAATTTAAGGAAGAAGGTAGTTGCACTTGATGACGAGAATTATGAAGTCGTTATTCTTGAAATTATCAATGAACATATGGAACTATGTGTTGGAGATGGAAAACTTTGAGATATTGATCTCGGTGATACAATTGAATGGCCAAAGCAATACGTGACTCGTTCAGTTAGATGTTAAATCACACTTTATTTCTTACTTTTCCCCTTCTTTGTTGTTTTGAATATGTAGTTGTTGAATTTAGAGATGCTTGGGTTTTTTAAGTTGTTGACTGAATTCAAAGTTTAATAGAATTGGTTGGGTTTGCTTGCAAATCTCGTATGTGTTCTTGTGTGTAGTATTGATCCAAAAATAGTAAACAGAAAAATATATTATTATAGACTGAATCAGATAAGGCTGAGTCACCAGAATCAGATTCAGCTGAAACTGACTCGCCCGAATCATACTTTCCTGAAGCTGACTCGCCTGAATCAGATTTACCTGGAACTGACTCGCCTAATTCGTTTGGAACTGACTCACCTGAATCAGATTCGCCTGAATCTCTGATTATAAAATTTTGACATTTGCGTTCAATCGTAATTTTTAGACAGAACAAATTTGTTGTTTATTTTATACAAAAACAAACTGTCCTATTATAAATAGGACACCGAAAATAGGACAGACTTTAGGACAGATGGTATTAGTCTTATAATTGTATTTTCGACAGTTTTGGTCTGTCCTAAATTCCGCATTTTGGACTAGTGAACATAGTTCAGTTACTCACTTCTATGGCTGATAGAAGCTATGCATATTTTGTTCTTCTTTTCCATGTTCGTTATATTTATGCACGCATCTAATTTAGTTCAGTTACATGCATTTTACTCTCTTGCTTAGCCTTTAATTTCTTTTTTGACCCTAATGGTGTATTTCATGCAAGCGACGGCATCAGATTTTCTGAAAGCGGTATAAATTCAATTTTTTAAATTGGTCATTAACCTCTATGAATTGTCTTCTCTTCGATGAATAGTAGCGTTCTTATTAGCGAGATGAAAGTGGGTTCTAAAAGTAAACATCCAATTGCTTTAATTGAGGAGATACTCAAAATAACAAAGAGGAACTCATGTGTAATTTGCTGTATTGATTGAGATAATATAGTATGATTCAATTTGTGCAATTTTTTAGTGACTTATATGAACCATCTTCCTATTGATTAAAATATCTTTGAGTATTATTGCAAGAATCCCACTTCCAAATCATACTTATCAAAAGTATTCACACCATTTTTATGGGACAAAAAAATTTTGAAAGTAAGGAAGCAGGGTTTTGCAATTACAAGGATAAACTTTGTCAATCCCAATATCGATTAATTGTATTAGTTGCGTTTAGTATTAGCGGTTGTATCCGGTGCAAATTTATTTGACAACCTGAAAATAGTCAGGGATGGTGACGATAGGAAACTGCATCGTACATTTAAAGGAAGGTGACGATAGGAAACTGCATCATACATTTAAAGGAGCATGCATTGCACTTGGAGTTCTAGGAGATGACAATGAATGGTCTCAAGAGGCAACAATGATGCAATATGGAGTTAAGATAAGAAATTTTTTCATGATTATTCTTTGTGATTGTAATCCAAATCAACCAGATGTTACAAAGTTTAGACTAAACATATGTGATGATCTACATTTTAAACTGCCCATAAAGTATAATATAAGGAAGCCAACCGATGAGCATGTATTTTATTTAGGGTTATAACTTTCAGATGAACAATTGCCCGGATCTAGTAGGTGTCTGGAAGATTTTGAGGATATGCCAAGACCGAAACTGACATGGAGTGATGTTGTTGGTGACAAGCTCAAGTGGAAGCATCAGGGCCTTCAACTTGCAGTATGTGATGCTGAAGTCGAAGATACTATCAGGAAGTCTAATTCTGCCCAATCATTGGCGTACAACGCTGTGTTTAATTATGTGGCAGATGGTGTGACGTAAACTGTTTTTTCTCAATGGAATTGTAGGAAGTAGTAAAACATTATGTATAAAATATTGGTGTCTAGCTGCCGCAGGGATGGATACATAGTTCAGACTATTGTTCCATAATTGCTTCAATTCTTTTGGTATGAGGTTGTACAACACATTCGAAGTTTAGGATACCCATAGAAATACTTGAGGACAATATTTTTGGAGTTGATAAAGAGGATTCACAGTTTAAACTCCTGAAAAAAGTGAATCTAATTACATGAGACAAAGTTCCCATGCAACATAGGTTTTGCGTTGAAGCAGTTGTTCTAGGAGGAGACTTTAGGCAAACATTTCCTATTATACCCGTTGGATATCGTGAAGAAGTCGTTGGATCATGTCTGAGGAGATCATTGTTTTGGAATGATATCACTGTTTTGGCGCTCCATCAAAATATGCTCATGGATGCGCTTGAGCTGGAAAATGTATCTTTTGCATGCCAAGTTCTTAGTAGCGATATGAAAACCTCTAATGTTCTTTACATCCTTTTACGCATTTGTCCTTTAGCATGGATATGATCTATATCCGTTGGATATAAATGATAGGTTAGTAATAGTCCAATGGAAGTTGTTGAGCTTCCACAGTCATGAATTGATGCAAAGACATGCCTAGACTAATAACCAGTCCTTATCCCTAGCTTGGAACAAATAAAAGAGTGTCTCTGGAACGCTTTACCGAGTGGATTATAATGTCAGTCTGCAATGACGATGAGCAAAATATTAATACAAAATAAAATAAAAACTTAGACGGTGATTTGTACACATAACTTGGTGCGAACAAGCTAAATGCGGATGAAGCTAGCAATACTGCACACCTTTCCAGCGAATTTCAGTAGAATTTAAATCCAACTGGAATGCCTCAGATCAAGTTATATATTAAAGTTGGCTGCCCAATCATGGTATTGAAGAATCTTGCACCTAAGAGATTGTCGTTGCAATGACGCATGAATACTGGTCACCAGATGTGGACAACATGTAATTGAAGTCAAGATTTTAACTATAAAAAAACGGAGATATTATATTCATCCCTAAGATAAATTTCAGATCGTCAGCGTCGGAGGTAAAAGTCGGATAATCTATTTTTAACTAATACAAAGTAAGTACCTGTGATTTAAAAGGTATATTATATCTAAATTACGAACTAAGACCCTTAATAAATTGATGATTATTCTTTAATATTTAAAAACAAGGGGGTTGATATGAAGGTCACTCTATGGGGGGAATGGTGCAAATAAGTAGAAAGAGGGTGTTGGAGAAGATTACACGACTAATCCGATGATTAATTGTTGTTTTTCCTGGAACGTTTGTAAGCGAGTTTCAAGGTTAGTGATCTGTTTATTAATTAACCACGACATGTGATAACATTAGAATTTATTTGTTTACGTAACATATAAATATACCTTACAACGGTGCACTTGCATTTAACTACTATCACTGCATCTAGAGTGTTGGTCAATCTGGATATACCAGAAGTCCATGAATTCAAGAAAAAGATAGTGCACAGAATAAAATTAAGACTATATGACTTTTATTACGAACTAAAACCACAAATTAATTTATGCATGCTTAAATCAAGAGACAATGGAATTACAATAGTTGGTGCGCTACACCTAGGTGATCCCATGAAAATAGAAAGATTACACATGAAGAAGCTGACATAATACAATAAAGTGAGTTTATGGTAAGCATGCAATTGGTTGATTTTGTTTACCTGCTAAGTTTAAACATATCTAAATGTGTGCGGCTTCGAATAAATGGCAAGGTAAAACATTCGCCTACAAGGCAACGATAATGGGCTTGGTTAAGAATATAGAGTGATATACATGGCATGTAAAATTTGGTAAAAAGGTTGAGTACGAAGAAAACGAGAAATCTTGATGTACCAAGTGCAAAAACAAATTTGAAGAAGATATACTATGGTGAGAATGGATGATGTTTATCTTTATAAATGGATGGAAAATACCTCGAGACGTACTAACATCTTATAATATACACATGTATAAATTGAGTTTGGATATAAAGGATGACAAAGGTACTGCAGTATTCACAGTGATGGGAAAGACAACAAAAAAATTGATGAAATTCACTGCCAAAGAACATGTATATTATATCATATTACCTAGAACAATGCAATGAGGTAACAACATATTAGTATTCACAATTAACTTGATTATAGATATATGTACTGTGAACCTATGCTCATCATATTATTTATTTCCAAATGCACACTAACAAGAGAAAAAAGGCACACACGTGGTTAAACCGAACATAGGACTTGATATTGGTAATCCAGGAGTATGGTATAAACAACCAATATGACAATTTTACGATTCATAAAGTATTCAAACCAGAAGCAAATTAGAGGATTTAGATGCTGATACAGAATATCAGGTAGCTTTGCAAACGATTAATCCTAAAACACTTTTTTTTATTTAAAATATGAATCACTATTTACATGTAAAACTCCAGGTCGCGATATGAATCACTTTTTTTTCTTCAGACATGCCAATATGTTCATTGTTCAAATATGAATCATTGTCTACATGCTTCATGTCATGAAAGTAATGTTACACATACTATCGAAGATAAGGACAAGGAGAAATCTAACAGTGGTAGGAAACGTGCATTAAGTAACGAAAAAGAAGAAAAATAGCCAAAAAGACTCGACGTAGACTGAAAAATAAAGTGGACTCCGATGATGAAGAGTAAGAGGCCAATGAGTTTATGAAAAATAATCTGAATAAATAATGGATTGATTAAGCTATAACGATTTCTTTTAAAAATAGGATTCTTAGAAGATTTGGTTATTCTTTTCAGTACTAGCTTCTACATTAAGGTTCATTTACATTTTTTTAATTTCTTTTAAAGTTAGGATGTTTTGGGTTATTGTTTAACGAATTTATTTGGCATACATAATACATTACCAGTGTACGTTTATGTTTTTTAAGGATTATTGATGTTCTTCCCCGGAAACTTGAAGTGCAATATTTATACTAACGATGCTTATGGAAAACGAAGTAACATTTTTTGGTCTTCGAGTGGTGCTTATTACAAATTTCCGAGCCAATCGGTTCCTTGAAAATTTATCATATGATAATATTCTAATTTTTACCATAGTGTCAATAGTTCGACATCTTTGACAACACCGTGGTAGAGTTTTTTGCTTAGCAACTATGTTACATCTGTTCAAGTGTGATCCCAGCATATTATACCAATAGTCGTAGTTCAATCGAGGTCCAATGCTTTTTGTAACCAAAACTTATCACATTTACCATAAGGTAGGAAGGTCAAGTTAATATCTCCAAGTGTTACTGAACTTGGGATGTAGCAAGGTATACATCTTTGAGTAACTATTTATCAATGGGTCAATACTTCCTACAGTGTCAGTACTTCCAATATCAAACCAAACTTACTGAGATGAAAAGCAATGTTCACACTAACAGGGTATAGTTTCTCAAGAATCTTGGATATATAGCAATGCAATAAATGATAGATGGTTGCATTAACCTATATTCAAGCATGAACGTACGAAGAATCAACAATGAAAATAGAGAATAGATGGTTGCGGTACCAGTACCTATCACATATTTGTAATATTTTTTAATTTTTAATTTCTTACCCTTCCGGGGAACAAAAATTACAAACTAAAGGTAAAGAGCTAATTCACAGCCAACATAACTAGATCAATCTATAGTTTTATTTTCACCCCAAGACAAACAAAATGTCATGGTTTCGATGAATAATTGTTTAAGAATTTATCGAGTAACTTTTACCGTGCAAAAATTGTAAATTTTGTTTTTTAAATTTCAATGATTTGATACTTCCAACGGCATAACTACTATACTGAGGTGAAAAAACTATGTTCACAATAATACACGTACATAACATAAATATACTTACGGGTTTGATGCATTGGTTGCTAATAAGTTAACGTTCAAGATCAACCAGACAAACTAATTCCAAAATACCTATAAAAATAAAAAGGCTTATCAAACAATCTAACACAGTTTCCTAAAACTTGACGATTTTCAGAAACAGTTTGAATTCCTTATATACTCAAGCAAGAGCAAAACCAGGAATAAGTATAAATGGTGCTATTTTATTTGTGTGTGGATTAAATACAAAATATAGGTGGAAAATAACATAGTTTATGTATGACAACAATTGATGTTTGAAAACAATAAAAGATTTGGTTTTGGGGAAGAATGGGAAGAAAAAACTATTTCTCCACAAAAATATAGTTCCAATTTCGAAACAAAATAGTTCAATAGATGAAGAACAAATCATTATCAAACAACCAATGTTAGTGCGACATAAAAAAAGAAACCCGACACACGACGTCTTTATATCCTTAATAGAAAATGATGGATTTCGATGACTAATATGAGTTGGAACATTATATATATGCCAGGAGAACTTGGTACGAGACCACGTTTTCGAAGTATTATCTGATTGACTTTTATGAATCTAAAAAATATAGGATTAAAGATCTTTACAAT
Source organism: Papaver bracteatum (assembly GCA_023529315.1). Classification (NCBI taxonomy): domain Eukaryota; kingdom Viridiplantae; phylum Streptophyta; class Magnoliopsida; order Ranunculales; family Papaveraceae; genus Papaver; species Papaver bracteatum. The sequence continues at coordinate 1,197,985 of JAJJWX010001388.1, forward strand.
ATGACCATATATATGTACAATGAAAATAGAAACCAAAAACACGAGCTGACGAAGTTTATACAATAACAAAAGTTGAACGAAGACTGGAATAACATCACGTTTAACAAATTTTTAGAATTGGATGACACTGACAAATCAACAATGCAATAAAAAAATTCTACAACTCATCAATTTCCGTGTGACGGTTAAATGCTTGAAGCTTATTTAGTAAGGAAAACTTTTATAGAAGATTCATACTCTAATGAAGGCCTGATGCAAAAGAACTACGAAGACATCTTTGCAGTATTTAAAAGAATATACAATTTCTTTTTTTTATGAAGAAAATACCAAAAGAAGTAGTCGGAGAAGTGATTTCAATCCTTGAAAATAAAGTAAAATAATAGATATATAGAGAAAGCATGATAATAAGAGTCTTTTTTTCCAGATTATGGATCTGAAGAGAAAATAGAAGAATTTGGGAAATATTATTATAAAGATGAATGAGAAGTAAAAAAAACACTAGAAACGTCGGATATTAGCATTCAAAGAACATCTAAAGCCAAAATACCGTGTCAACATGGATAAAGTTTGTCGAGAAAGAATGAAAATATGCAAAGAAGGTCTTATAGTCTATAAAATTGAAGAAATAATATAAGAAGTCGAGCGCAATTCAAAGACATGAAGATTTTTTTCGGGTTAAATGACTAGAAGAAGTCAAATAGGATTAAAAGGTAATGCCATGCTACGTTTTACGTCAAACTTTATGGTTGTTTTCATGTCGTTTTTTAATCAGCATATATTATTGTTTTTGTATACTATAATTGGTATGAATATATAACACCTTATCATATGCACTTTTAAGTATGCAATAATCTATTATACTTTAAAAAAAACCGATCTAATTTTTTTCTGTTTGAAATATTATACCAATCTTTCTTATTTCTTGAAGCATTGATACCAATATTCAAGTGATAAGCAGAAAAAATATTCCATTATTTTTTCCTATCGGCATGTATTTCTTAAAATACACCGCATCAATAATGGCCTTATAATATGCGAAGATCTTGAGGGTATACGTAATTTTGTTCTCTTTTAAACAATGACATTTGGTTATAAATTGAAATACTATTTAAATTCCAAATTAAGCAGGCTAATATACCAATTATTTTAGCTAAACTAGGAGCTTAGACATATTGATGAATTAGTATCATGTTGTTGTAGTCCCTACACTCTACTACATGTCCATTGTGTAGTCTCGCCTTCGCTTGACCAGATTAGGCTCGCAATCACATATTATAATAAATCACATCTGTTTTTCTAAAAAAGACTACCATATTGTACTTTCAAAGTAAAGCACCAACAATTTAGTTTTTCATGGAGTTGACCTAATTTGAGCACTTATGTTCTGCATCATTCTCTAAATATACTGAAATATGTTTTGGTAGAGAAATATGTCACCTCATTTTTCTCTCTCTCTCATCGTTATTATCCTTACGTACAAATTATGGATCCATCTGTTCTTTTGATTTCTCTATTTCGGCCTTTAGTAACGATGATTGGTTTTAAAACTATTTAGGTTTAAATATTGATGAAATTAAATCAAGTGATTGATTATTTTTTTCGAGAAATATTTTTGCTGGAACTTTGTGCCTAAATAACAAACATAGACTAATTCTATTAGTACTAATGTAATTAGGTGTTTAGTGATATTGTAGAAATATGGGTAGTTTCATCCTAGAATGATATAAATTATCTATTGTATAAATGACTAAGTTATAGTATTTGGATACATTAACTAAGTTGTAGTTTTTTATAATATATTGTTACGAAGAGATAAAATATTTATGTGTAAAGACTAAAAAGAGGGGTTGAGTCGGGGCCGTAAGGCCCCGGTGATACCTAGTATATATATATATAAAAGATGGTATTTAATTTGGATAGTTTTAGATTCCACAAATATCCTAGGTATTCAATTCATTTAAGATTTCTTAGGATAGTTAAGGGCCAAGATATATATGGATTTTTATGGATATTTGT